>CM051030.1:45010618-46211785 GCA_027627225.1 Congeria kusceri
TCAAATGCGTTACTTGTGTTGTTACTCTGCATTGCAAAGTCGAGGCGTTATATGCATTGCATCAAAAATAAATTTGCATGCAAGTACAGTACAATTTCTAAATATAAGTATATTAAATACTTAATAACGTAAATTGTACGTTTTGACAGATGTCATCAATGTGACACCACCTCTTGACGCTTAGAGTCAACGTACCATTATGGCTTCACAAGCTCTCACATGTACTAGTAGACCTATAATTTAATTCGCTTCAAAGACGTTTTAGGTATGAACAATAATTGGAAGAGACAAGGACTATCCAGAATGTGGATATTTAATGTATTTGTTATGATATTTAAATTTTGTTCCCAGCCATGAAACTAATTCTTATAGTGGTATGTTAACTATGTGCACAAAGTCAGTGTAGTACAATCTCTATGAACGTTTTCTAAAGTAAACAAATGGGGTTCCATGATATCTTTGTTTAGCTAAATTCATGTTTAAAATGCATTTGAAACGCCGAAAGCAGCGTAAGGCAATCTGTACTATATCATGTAAACCTTCTACACACAAACATACGACCTTCTGTACTACAGTGTAGAACCTCCTCTATCGACAAACACATCGGTGGCATTCTCTGCTACACTACATTTGACATTGTTTACCAAGTACCACAATCTATGGTATTGTGTACCACACCAGGCACAACTTATGGCATTATGTACTACAACATATTGTCTCCTACATAGAAACCTAACACCTTCACTGCCAAAAAGCCCATAACCTATGATTTCCATAACTACAACCTATGGCCTCTTTCATAGAAAGTTAGAAACACATGAACGTCTGTACCACAAGCTATGGCCACTTGCATAGAAGCACATAACCTTCTGTACTACAAGCTATTGCCCCTTGCATTTAAACACATGAGCTTCTGTACCACAACCTATGGTCCCTTGCGTGGAAGCACATAACCTTCTGTACCACATCCTGTGCCTTCCTGCATAGAAAAATATGAATCCGCAACACAACCTATGGCCTCCTGCATAGAAACACACAATATTCTGTACCACAACACATGGCGTCTTGCATAGAAACATATGATCTTCTGTAACGAAAGCAATGGCCTCTGGCATATAAACATATAAATGACATTCTGTAACGCTTGAATAGAAAATAATAACTTTCTGTAACGCATGCTTTGGCCTCTTGAATAGAAACACATAAATTTATGTACCACAACCTTTGGGCTTGTGCATAGCAAACAAGTATGGCCTATATTACCACAACCTATGACATTTAACACAGAAAAACTCTGGCCTACTAAAGCACATTATATGGTCTTCTGTTCCACAACCATGAAATTTGTACTACAAACTATTACATACTTTACCAAAACATATGGCCTTCTGTACCCTTATCTTCTCATTAATTAATGACCTTCAGCGCAAAATGGATTGGAATTCTGAACACTCCATTTGACTTGCACACACAAAAATATATACATATATTTCTGTGCAACGTCTATCGGTAAAGCATTATTCATGCATCCGCAACAATAATTTATATGACGTTCTATGGAACACCATTTGACATCCTGCACTTCAATAGGTGTTCCTCTCTATCTCCTCTAAACGTGTGACCCTTTGTACAAGATCCTTCTGCACAATCATTCTACGAAACATTTCCATATGCACAGCGACTATTACATTCTGTTACAAAACCTATTACTACTTTTGAATAAAAAATCATGATCTCTTGTTCCACAATTGTGAATTTTAATCTGCACAACACCATTGTGCAACCATCGGTTCACCATACTATGCTACTGTGATTGAGAGCAGTTCTTGTCTGTAGCATGTTTGACTGAGACGAATATGGTGGCAAAGCTTACAATCTGTCTGAAGTGCAGGATCTTCCTAATCGAATGCGCACCGTATATTGGCAGCTGAATTTAATGAGATTGCAAAGCTTGAATACTCATGTGGGTTGAAATCATTTGACCACATATGACTGTGACCAAGTTTCCGTCAACTACGGTCGGCAAAGGCAAGTTGTAACTATTTCACTTAAAATACTTAAATGTCACTTAGTATATAGTAATGTACGAGGTATATATGTCAACATTACCTTGATGCGGAATGTGACAAGAGGTCTTGGTACTCGAACAGATATAATAATACTAGTACTTAAATTAATTGCTTATGACAAAGACAAAAAAATGGTTATAAATGATTTCGTGAGAGCAGATGGGTGGCGATTACTTGACAAATATGAGCGGTGCGTAACGACACATCGTCTGTTAGGAATGTCACTTAAAGGGGCATTACCCTTCAAACCCACAATAAAATTACGAAATTAATGAAAAAAGAACAATTTTTAGCAAATAGAAGTATTACGATTGCCTATGTAAACTAAAAACTATAAACATATATAATATTGCTAAAGTGAACTTGGATTAAATGTATACAAAACATAAACAAACCTTAGCAATTCAATATTACTTGGAAAAAAATTGTTTTTATTTGATGCTTTCCAGTAATTTATAGGGAAATGTCAGTTAAGTAAAATTGGTAATTCACTGTTTTAAAACAGTGAAAATTGCCACTCTGGTAATTTTCACTGTTTCACACTGGTTTCTGATTAATACACCGTCAATGAATTGGATCGTAAACGATGCCGGACTCAACGTTGTGTGGAAAAGGCATACAAGAAAAAGATTTGTTGTTTTCCGTAGAATATCGATTTTTTATTATATACGTATTTAAAATCTTAACAAAATACATGCTGTATAAATCGGTAAAATACATGTCGTCAGAAACAAAATCCCGTATTATGCTACTCGCTATTTTTCTGATCCCGTATTATCGTACTAGCCGGACTACTTTTTTAATGACGTCATCATAGAGTTATGTAAAAAATATAATCAATACCTACAATGCTTAGTCATTATTGTAGTTTTTAATCAAATAAAATAAGGTAAATGCACATTTGAAGTTTATCGTGGTATATAATAAAAGGAATATTACACTAGTCAATTGATCCAATAGTATGTATTAGTCTTGTGGCTTGAGTTATTTGGTATCACACTCGAGTCTCCGACTAATACATACTCTTTAAACAATTGACTATCATAATATTCCGTATTTATTCACTCGTGATAATAGAAAATATATATTTCACTCGTGGCTGCGCCACTCGTGAACATATACATTTCTAATATCACTCGTGATTTAAAATTGATATTGTACCGAAACCAACAAATATCCCCTATATCATCTACATATAATTAATGCAACTAGTTTTTAGTTTTTCTATATGCAAGTTAATTTTGACTTTATTCGCTTAAAGTACGTGCGACGTGTATTAAGTACATATGCAAGGTGGAACGCTTTCGAACTGTCATCCACAAAGCAGCACTCCATAATGTTAATATAGTCTGAAAATAACGACGGCTGCTCTTTTGACGTATGCAAAGGCATTGTGGAAATAGAGGTTTAGCCCTGCGGTCGTATTCCAGAAACATCTTAAGTAATATTCATCCTTTATATCCCCTTAAATTCATTATTTTATTTAACTTTTTATTTCGTTTCACAGTATATTATCTTCAGTATTTAGATTAATTGTAAGCTGCATTATTAACAATTGTTTTGTTTAGTGTAAAATGATTTACAAATTTAGTGGTAGCTTTAAAATATTAGATTTTGCTTTTTTAAATTTAAGTCGAGATGTTTTAAAATAAACGTAAGATGTTTCTGAAATACGAACACTGAAAAATTACAGACAGTGGCGAATTTACAACAGCCTTTAATTTAAGCAATAAAATACAGATCCTTACATGAACACTTTGTGTCAACGTTTATAAATGACATCGAAGACATATCTTATTCACACTCAGTTATTTGTTTTAAACATTGTTTTATTATATATAAAATGTTAAAAAGGACATGAAATAAAAACACCCATAAAATATATCAGTTTGAAACAATATTGAGTAAGGACTAGTTTTCTACCTTGAAAATATGTTAATATTCTATAATTTTTAACTGTTCATAGAACTACATAAGCTCGCTCATGACCTTTTACTTTATATGGCAAACCGCAGTATTTTACTTTATATGGCAAACCGCAGTATTTTACTTTATATGGCAAACCGCAGTATTTAAGCGTTCTTGAAACGCTTTGATTCATCACTGATAGTTAGCATCCATACATTCATTTTTATAATTACATTTATACTTTTAATTTGTATTATTTATGCTGATTTCTTATTTAAAAAATCGTTTTATTATGCTTATTATATACAACTAACTACTAATTGGCTTTTCATATGCATGCAATAAAAAGGCACGTGTACATAAAAGCACTCCAGATATCACTCACGTAGTGATTGGGCATGAATCAATTCTTTTCTTACGACATGCCTTTTTAATTAAAACAAAGCTTTTCCTGAAATGAATGTCACGTTTGATAACATGAATTGTTTGAAATTATTTATTGAAATTAATTATCATTTTACTATTTTAACAGTAGGTTGTTATTCCAATAACAATTTATTGAAACACAGAATTACATAAAACAACGTATACTCGCTTAAAATAATCAAAACGCTGACAGCGTAGAAAGACTGTTGCCGACAAGAGAAACAAAAAGCATGTGCTATATAAGTGCACTTTGGCAAAAAGGAAACATTTGTTTGAGTTAAGTTCAATTTCCCATTCTTACAAGTTGATAATATGGCTTCTCATTCAATATTATACGACATCATAATGAAAATTATTGTGTAAGTAACAAACAGATATTGTTCAAGCTAATTATCTAATGCAAACGATGTTATATAAATGCCCAACAAGTCAATCTGCAACGAGCCATACAGAAGGACCGATGTTCAATGCGTGGTAGTTAGTAGCATCGATTGTTAGTGAGTTTTAGTCTACTGAGTCAAAAGTAGGTCATACGATGCGTGCTCTCGATTTTCCGTAGTACAGTTTACAATTAAAACATTGCAGATATTTGTTGTCAACATATCCAGAATAATAATCGGAAACAAGAAATAACACTTTCGCAACGAGTCAAAAATAACCGATGTAGCGCATTAATTTAGTCTTATTCTAGGACACACAGGTGAACATTTCGGTTACATACAAGTAAATAGAGAAAATAGGGGTGCCATTAGTTGGACGTACATTCTTTAATAAATTGACTTTTTCAGAAACTGTAATTGTAACAAATCACATGATATACACATGATGATACACATGACAAACATTATCGTAAATAATTAAAAGGTAAGAATACAGGCGTGAATTTTGCTGTTTTGAAAAAGGACCATTTCAGGTTTCGGCTTACTGACTCGGAACTTGCAAAGAAAAAAAGTAGTTTTCCGCGATACCTGTTTTGGAAATTCCCCTCGCAAAAGACCGTTGGTTTCCGCCAACAGTCTAATATACTAGAAATTGTAAGGAGAACAGCATTATCATACTAGTATATATTTGACTGAACTGAAATTATTAACAAAAACAGTTATGCTTTATGTACGGTACACATAACACATTTAATATATACTAGAAATTATAGGAGAATATAATTCTCATATATATTTGACTAAAGTGAAATAACTAACAAAACCAGTTATTCGAATCTATTGACGAGGTCATTTTGAACAATATTGACACTTCCGGTAATTGTTTTCCTCGGCAAGCATTTGTAAATAAGTCGCTTAAATTAACCACCGTGGTTTGTCAACTCATTAAAACCCCTTTTATTTCAGTTGAACAGCATTTTTGTATAAGGATTAGAGGTTGATACGTGTATACATACAATTGGCAAGATATTATTAACAATTTTCGTAAATGTCTAAATAAGAGGATTTATAAACAGATGTCTGATTACGAAGATAATTTAAGAACAGGAAGTTAAATATTTTCTGATAGCTTATATAAAATATCGTCTGTTTTAAGCACACGAAATTAAATATGTTCTCAATTATTCATGTTTAATGCAAGCTGATGTTCATTTGAGACATGCACAATGTATTTTCTAATTTCGCATACGTATGCATGTTAATATATGTCTTTGTTGTAATCTGTGCCATTTACATTCCATTGTTGTTTGTTGGTATTTTGTATTGTTATCACATACCCATATGGACCATGACTTATTAATACAAGGATATCAGTGAACTGATGGATGCTCCCCAATGCGCTTTGCCCAATAATGGGAATGCAATCAGAAGAGCCGAGTCCAGACAAGAATTGTGCTCTATATATTAATTTCCGCAATCATTAAAGTCCCATAACTGTAAGTAAAATCATTGAAGCGCAGCATTTTGGTACAGTGAACACCTCCTCTAAATAATGGAGTTTTCCATAAGTTTCATTGAATATTGGCTAGTAGTTGCTGAGAAACAGCTCAGTCAAGCGCACTATACACTAATTTCAGCAACCTTTAAAGTCCCATCAAGGAAAATCACTGAAAGGGAACATTATATACTGTGCACACCTAAATTTGATAATGAAGCATTATATACAGTTTCATAGTATTCTGGCCAGTAGTTGCGGAGAAAAGGCCCGGACAATAATTGTGCACTATATTCTAATTTCAGAAATCTTCGAAGTCCCGCAACTCTTATAAAAATCACCGAAGCGGAACGTCCTAGTTCCGTGCCCACCTCCTTTTGGTAATAAACCTTTCCATAAAGTTAAATTGAAATCTGTCCATGCAGTAGTTGTGTAGAAATAGATCGGACAACAATTGTGCACCAAATACTTATTTCAGAAACCTTCATAAGTCCCATAACTGTAAAAAAAAATCATTAAAGCAGAATTAAACGTATTGGCTTCCTATAAAGTTTCATTTAAATCTGGCCAGTAGTTGGGTTTAAATAGACCGGACAAGAATTGTGCACTAAAGTTTTTTTTTATAAGAAATCTTCAAAGTCATAGCAGAAAAATCATTGAAGCGGAACATCCTGGTTCAGTGCACACCTCTTGGTAATGAATCTTCCCATAAAGTTTCATTGACTTCTGGTCACTAGTTGCTGAGAAATACTCCGGACAAGAAAACGGGACGGACGGACGGAAGGATCGACAAAGCGGCGACTAAATGCTCCCCGGAAAAGTTTTCGGGGAGCATAAAAATTTTATATTTTAAGCTTAATGTACGGTACGCATAACACATTTATTTTGAAACATAATATTTTTGTTTTGTTTCATATTTACGTAATGCATTTCGAAACAAAAGTTTATTATTGCGTATAAACGAAATGTATTAAAATTCTATATATATCAAAATTATCTGTAATTCTTCTGTCGCGAAACGTAATATTATTTCGTAATTACAAAGCTATTTCCGCAAAAACGTGCAACACAAACGTTATAAATATTGAGCTAATATAATTTCGTAACAACGTAATATTATTTCGTAATTATATATTATTAAGACTTACAAAAAAATATTTCGTAATTAGCTACGAAGTAATTTTTCACGAAATAAAACAACAAGCGTGTCCTGTCTATGTAGAAGAAAACGTATTTATGCCATCATGAAAGCTTTTGATTACTGCCTTCAGCAATTTTATAAAGGCCTTTTTAGTATTTCCTAGCTGGCCATACATATTTCATCATTAATGGTCATAATAACAATCGTCAACTTAGCAGTCCTAGACGAGATTTCGCATAGATGTTAGGTGACAATCATTACCGGACACGCATGATTATCAACTGAAAGGAGCAAAAATGTTATTTTTCCCATGAACATCCGGTTAGATTGACCGTAAGACTGTTAAACCTGACCATATATGGACACAGTTTGCTGACAAATATTAAATCAGCAGGAGTGTTTGAGCTAAAGTCATATCCGCAATGCTCCTGGGGAAATCTTAACAGAAGTGATAAGTTAGAGAAATTTTCCAATATAAAAATAAATGTAAAAATCAATATGCTATACACCACATGTGTTTGAAATATGGTAAAAGTGTCTATTGTTTTTTATCCGAATGGAACAATTTAACATAAAATAAACGTTAACTGAAACAGCTACACAGACTTA
Source organism: Congeria kusceri (assembly GCA_027627225.1). NCBI lineage: Eukaryota > Metazoa > Mollusca > Bivalvia > Myida > Dreissenidae > Congeria > Congeria kusceri. Next base: position 45,018,647 of record CM051030.1, read on the forward strand.
GTGAAGTTTATGATTTTATGAAGTTTGTCCCAATGAGCTTTGTGGTTACCAGCCCCAAATGCTTTAATGATTTAATTTAAGTTATTATACCAAGATGAAAGAAAGCGATCATTTTCGTTTCTTTTACCGTGTGTACAATGACAACAAAATGTAATGCACATTTTCCCCAGGGGAAGCGGCTGGCTTACCCAGGGGAATATGACTAATTTTATTTTTGGGGGTCTAATTCCCCACCCTTTAGCCAAGCATTTTTGTCTACATCCCCTCAGTGGGAGATGTTATAGGGGTATCAAATGGCCCGGGGGCAGTATTACCGTGATTTAATATTAGTCCAAAGTCTATTTCTCAATGCCCGCCTGTTGGGAATCGCTTCCAGTCTAAAGTCCCGTATATGCCCGCACCCCCCCCCCCCGATCCCGGTGGAAAATAATGATAGGTGCATATCGACCACATACACACATATATGACAAAAAATTGAAGGCCGATCAATGGCAACAACATGCATGTGTTAAAACAAATATATATTGTGAGTTTAAAGAACCGAATGTTTGACAATTTTAGACGAGGCATACGCCGCTGCAGCCCTTGCTAAATCCGCCAACGATGTATATGATTAACTAGCATCTATAAATACATTTATAAAATCACTTGTATTTCATATTCACATATTCCGACATTAAACATTTTATTTGGGAGTCATTTTAAAAAATAAGCATTCTCAAGAAGATTTGTATATCTCCATAAAAGAATTCAGTCCATTGTAAAAGTGGCCAGTGGTATTATACCAGTCACAATTGATCAATCGATCAATATATGCTGTCATCAGCATGTATTTCTGTGCAATAAAATAACCATTAGTTATAACCCCCGGGGACACTTTTAATTAGCATGTATATTTGTGCCACCTTATTCACGATTGACATACATGCCTTTCCCTAATAGTACTCATTTGTACATATTTGTTAATAATGTAAGTTCATTAAAGAAGCTATGAATGTTAGCAATGCACTAACTTTCGTTTATAATTAACACATGGTTCATCCTCCAATTACCTACCGTCGAAATCTGCATTGATTAAAATGAATTGTATATATATATTTATATATATATTTTTTTTTAATGGCGAAATACATATATATATGTATGTAATTTAATACTAAACCTATGCCCTGTTGATTACATGTACTACATAAAATGTTGCAGACGATGTCTTAAATAAAAAGTTTTGTTCTGTTATATAATTATATAAATATATGTACACGGTATGTGATATTCAATTCACGTCTAATTGTAAATAACTACTACTGCTACTGCCATTACTACGTTTACAACAACATTGTTTATCATCATTATTATTTTGCAAAGTGTCTTCACGTTTTGTGATAAAAAATGCTTATTGCACGAGAAAGTATATATTCAACAACTAAATCAGTTACTTTTTATCTGGTGAAATAGGGAGCATTGCTTGTTAGACCGTAGACAAATGTTATGCTCATTATATGTTCATAGTTAGTGAACATGTCTATATTATAAATAAAGGAACGAGCAACTTGTTACATGGGCAACATTTGTCTTAAGCGATTGTATAATATTAAGAAACACTTCATTTTTCGCAATGGCTTATTAATCGGGCATGTGGAATGGATACCATTATTATAAGTATTTCAATAGTATACAAAGTATGAAGTCAATTCAAACACCTAGCAATAGTCCTTGTGCAGGTTATTCGACAACGTGCTTTCATGAACTTTATTTTATGCTAAGTGGTGAAATATAAAAAAATATCAGTGAGATAAATCCTTTTATCACTCACTGTGCTGGACTACTTTTTTAATTGTAAAAAAAACTGCATAGCATGAAATGAAAAGCAAATTTGTTTGTTTTCGGTGTGATAAACGTTATATCATCACTGGAAAGGGATACAATTTTCATAGTTTTACTCGCGCCAGCGTTCGTGAAAATGTTAATTATCTACCTTTCCAGTGATATATATAACGCGTTATCAAACCGAAAACAAATAAATATCCTCTATATATCATGGGTGTGCATTTAATTATTGTATAATTGTGGAATAAATGTGTACTTACCTTGCATGAAGAATATTAAACACAATATCCGAGCCATAACGAAAAGAAATACCACGGAACTATTTAAATATTAATACATCACACCCACAAACAAAATCCTCGATGAACAAACAATGACACTTTAATACCAGCTTTGTTCAGTTTCCTTGTACGAAAACTATATATTACTTTAAAAGTAATTTTAAGTGATAATCCTTGACCACCTTGTCACTCTAATGATAGCGTCGTCTTTTTCACACTTATTTTACGTTTTTGCCGTAAATAGCCGTGCGTTGACGTCGAAGTGATTTTAGACACCACAAATCAGCATATCTCATAATTTGGTCTTGGTCACTTCATTGCTCGTCAAACGGTAACCTGCGCGCATTAAAATTGAAGGCGTTGTCGTATCAACTGTTAAACGTCGCGTGAATCAACGTTTGTTTTTATAATTTGAAGTAAAACTGTTTAGAAAACAACAACGACGTTGCTTGAAGGTTTAAGTGGCGAATTGTGTTCGAAAACAATCGTGAATCTTGTTGAGAACAAAATTATTATTAGCCTCTCGGCGAACGAAAGGTTAATAAATAACGCGTTGAAAAGCGGCTTGGTTTAACCCTATGTATCATAGCAAGCCGCAGTGGTGTAGTGGATATATGGCCCGCCTTGCGATCGTCCGATCATGATTTTGATCCCTCCTCGGGCGTGGGTAGGGGGAGGCATTCGAATGATCTTTCTCAACAGACACCAAGTACTGGTTCTTCCCATGGACCGGACTCGAAAGTGTCTCAATATGCCTTTGGCTTCCGAAACAATAGAGCTCAAATAAATATTAGAGGCGTGTCGTGGGAAACCCGGGCTTAATGTATGTTTGTAAAGTGTCGTCCCGGATTAGTCTGTGCAATCCGCACAGGCTAATCCAGGACGACACTTTCCGTTTTTATGGTATTTTCTATTTCAAGAAAGTATCTTCTAAACATATACCCACTGTAGGCGTAAAGTGCCGTCATGTATTCGCCTGTGCAGACTGCACAGGCTGATCTGGGACGACACTACGCACATGCATTAAGCCCGGTTTTCCCACGACACGCCTCAATTATTTTATTAGGTTTAATTGAATGTTAGCTGGTGCGTAGCTAGGCACACACGTAGATCACTGACAAAATAACAAGGCCGTACTAATACTCCCTGGGCGAGTTTCGCGGTCATTGTTTTAATGTTTTAATAACTTTGCTATCTTTTTTGCGTTTTCAGCAATCAGTCATTAAACCTTGTCAAAATATGGTACTAGTGTAACAAAATGTATTGCATCAACAATAGCATGCAAACTTTTTGTGTGTGAGCGCACATTTGGCACGGTCTGTAATCACTGGCGCCACCTCTTTTTAGAGATGCATTGGAAAACGAGCCAATTATACTTCCGAGGTGGCGCTAATAACAGGAAGTAGTTGGAAAAAGTAAACAGTGATAAAAGGTGTTTTGGTTTTATATGTTTTATGACAATTTGAGGCACTGTTTTAAAAATCGGACAATGTAGTGCGATTCGAATCAATTTTACCTTCCAACAATGTAGAGAAGTATGAAGTCACAACGCATTTCAAAACGTGAGGACTTTTATAAGTCGTGACATGGTGAAAATGGAACCAGCTAATTGATGAATTTTAACGTGTTAGGACATAAGTTACACACAAAAAGAGCATTAATGGCATGAATTAATTCCTTTCGAAATGTTTTATTTGCTGCGTCATCAAAAATGTTGGTTTGAGGTCGATAAAACATATTATTTTGCATTTTCACGTAAGAGGTGGAGCTGCATTTCAATTATATTGAAAACAAGAGCTGCTTGTAGATGCCCTCTAGGTCCAGAGAAATCTGTATACAAAATTGTAAAGAAAAGTTATTACTTAAGGACCATATCTTTTAAATACAAAGCAGACTCACATAAAACTATAGTGAACTTTTTTGCTTATTGATTAATTGTATTCTCTTTTTCTTTTACCTTAAATTCCGATTTTAGAGAATTCAAGGGTCAACATTTTGAGGTGCTAGAGGCGATATGGCTGATTATCGAACATGGCGAAGATGTTATGTCCATAGACATTTTCATCCAGTTTGGTGGATTGAATGAACACTTGTGGTTTGATAACGAGTGCGCGCTGTCTCAAGGTAGCACTTAGGCAGTGGAATGAGGCCAATACCTTTGAATAGGACAATGAATTCGCGTTACTAGGTCGTTCATTGCAAATTCATTGGATGAACCACATATAAGCTTATAATTGTACATTCATTTACAAAAACAAAGGCCGTAAAGTATTTATATCAATGGAAAATTGTGTGTTGTTTATAAATGTGAACAGCCAAAGACAACCAGTTTGCGTGAAACATTACAGGAAGCAATTAAACGTCTGGATTTATGTTTACGATCAACGGCATTGCTTCCATGCTTAGCTGTACTGTAGTATTAGTAGTATCGATAGTACGTACGTATGCGAAATGGTGTATCCACTAAGATACGTTCCTTACAACGTTTCAGTATCTAATTTGGGCGCTATCGTGACGACCTCTGTACCGTACGTGTAAATCGTCTGGTAAACGCATACATCTACGAGTACTGGATTTCTATCCAGGTCACATTGGCTGGTGTTCACAATGTCTCTAAGGAAAGTAAATGTATTAAACTCGTAAAATTTCTCAAGTCTTTGTCTCGTATATTGTTAAATTTGCATTAGAAAGTGTTGATCTTGCTAAGGTAAACCGCGTGCTTCTTATTGTCCCATCTTGTGAATATAAATTATTAAATTTCACAATTAAATCTTGATTTTAAAATTTCATTTAAGATTTCCCACCGGAGCTTGATGAATACCAGCCCTGGAATGACGCTTATTTGATCATAGCCCCCTGTAAGTGGTATTCCTTTTTCATTGCAACACTATCATGAAGTATCATCCACTGAACGGTTACTGTTACATAAAACACAGGTCACAAATCTGGTTAAAATACACGATTTAGCAGCAAAAACACCATTCCTATATAGATCCATTATATCAAGTTTTTGACACAAGTATGAAAGAGACAATTTCCTTTAAAAGTTAAAACCGTTTTAAAATAACGAAATAAACTAGCAGATACAGATCAATTCATGATGTTTTGACTTTATATACACACTCATAATACTTTTAGATTTATTTTCTAATTATTATACACTTATTTCGAAATTGCTTTATGATTTTGAAGGTTAGTGTCCCTTTAATTTGCTTGAATTTTTAGGTTTTGCGTTGCATGGTTACATACTTCATAATAAAAAGCCCATCTAACATAAAATGAAACATTCGCATTAACAAGAGTCAAGAACGACAAATCATCATTTACTTACATAACTTTATTAACTCCCTTGTCATAATTCAATCAAAACAACATAACATTTCAACGGAGTGAACAGGTTCCTGCATTGAGTACCGTCATTCTTAACATATTTCATTAGGACATAGATAATCATGCAAATGCTAAGTTTGTAATTGTTCTTCAATTTAAGCCATAATTAAATACAAAGAAAGTGTGTACAAAGTTATTTACATATATACATAAAAACAGACAATAACATAACAAGCAGCATCGTTTAAATAAGCACTACACTCGCTTTACAATACAATTTATCTGACTAGATAGTTAAGGAAGCCTTAGATTTTACAACACAAGCAATAAAATCAAATGATAAAACTAAATAATAAATATATGCTTAGTCAGTACATTTGCTGATTTTGAAGTAAAGGACAGCGAGAGTGTAGTCTCATTTTCATGTTTGTACCATTTCCTAAGTTTTTATATCAGCCAATAAACACTTAAAATGCTACAATTTACATTTTCATTTTATCATTTCTAATTTCAATTTCAATAAAAGTTTTTCTATAATACAAGTATATATAAATAACACTGAACCCCACCCCGCACTAAAGAAGAGCATAATAGCCTTCTGGGCAGACTTTATTAAACTCATCGAAGGCATCCTCGTAAGACATCTCGTGTATTTTCTGCAGGTGGTGGAGGAAAGCGGTCTCTAGGGGGAATTTCTCCTTGCAAATCCTGCACGCAATCTTGCACAGCTTCAGCCTCAGCTCCTTGGCCTGCTTGTTCAGCTCTAGTGCTTCATGGGGCTCTATGTTATGCACCTCCAGCATGTGGTCCTTGTAGTCTGGGGTCTTGCTAAAGGACATCTTGCAGTGGATGCACGAATATTCGTATGCCCCCTTGTGCGAGTTCTCGTGCACACGCCAGCAACGCTTATCCTTGAACTTCTTTGGGCAGTAGTTGCAAGGGTAACGGAATCCCCCGTGCTGAACAAACATGTGTCGCTTGAAAATGTTGTTCTTCGTAAACTTCTTTCCACAATGCTCACACTCGTACTTTTCCGCATTGTGGACTGACAAGACATGGTCCCTCAGGGAGCCTTTCAGTCGGAATTCCTTCCCGCACTCGTCACACTTGAAGGGTTTCATGTTGTGTACCTTCACCTGATGTTTGCTCATAGGCAGAGTGCCTTTGCAGGTGAAGTCACATTCGGGACATTTCTCCCAAGGACGTTCGCTGCAGACCAGGGAATGGTAATGCACATTCGCCTTAGACTCGCACATCATCTTACAATAGGGACATTTCAAATCTTCTCCAGATGCTGACGCATCATCATCGCTAGTCTTAGTCTGGGATCTTTCGCTATTTCTGATACAGAATGGCCCGTGAAGATCGACCTCCATCTGAGACTTGAACTTCTGTCCACAACCTCTGGGGCATCTGTTGAAAGAATCGTTGTCTTCTTTCTCATGGGACTTCTTGTGCTGGTACCAACTGCTTTTTGAATTTAACACTCGGCCACAAATGTTGCAAGGTATTTGTTCCCTAGACTTCTTTGCTACACGTATTGGCTGGCTACGGGCTAGTCTTTTGACAGTGATTGTATTGTTTTTTCTGACAGACGTAACCTTGGGACTTCCATCATCATTGTCAGGTTCTGCACCATCTGCTTTATGTTGACGGCAATGTTCTTTTAATTCTTCTTCTGAAGGAAACATCTTGTTGCACAAAGAGCAGTAGAAGAGGAAAAGTTTATTTTGTTGACTTATTAAATCAGATGTAATTACCGCCTCTACTGTAATTGAACTCTTCCTCTTTGCTATCCTATGGGACTCAAGGTGATCTTTAAGAACTGTTTCTGGTGGTAACTTCTTGTTACAGATTGAACAAAAGTACCCATACTTTTTCCCCAGTTTATCAATATCTACAGTGTGTTTGTTATCCGTTATTTCCATGTCATCCACATCTTGCTTAGCTTTAGCTTTTATTTTGATCCTCACAACCTTTGTTTTAGGGGTAATGACAGCACTTTCCCTGTGAGCTTTCTTCTCCTGCAGCCTAGAACTCTGTCTCACATTAGCTATGTCTAATAACTCCTGCTTTACATTCTTTTTCTCACCCACAGAAGCCGCTATCTCACCTTCAACTTCTTTTCCTTTAGAATTTAGCTCTTCAGAATTACCAGGGTCTACATGGGATACATGTGCATCTTGATTTACTTCATGCATGTTTAAACTTTCAGTCTGATGTTCTGTTTCCATGCCCGCATTCGCAGTCTCATCTGCCCTAGATTCATCTTCAACATCACCACCTTCACCTTTTCCCATATGTTCTGTATCTTGTGCAGATTGCTGAATATCTTCGTTAGCGGCATCAGTCATTTCTTGTGTCGGATGTACTGTGACGAACTCTACTTGATTCTCATCTACCTGAATGCCTTCATACACTGTGCCTTCCTTACTCACTGCAGCATTTTCCATCTGATCAGCAGCTGCAACCAAGGCATTCACAGCTTCTGACATAACCGAGTTAGCCTCCCCTTGTATGTACCTTTCCTCTGTCTGGGTCTGCGCCTGCCCCATGCCATCCTCTACCACATTCACCATGAATCCACTGACAGGCTGCTGCTTGTGTTGACTCTGATTCTGTTGCTCTGCAGCAAGGTTCTCCAGTTCCTGGACATCATCCATGGGGATGTTCATGGACTGAAAGTACCTAGCTATGGCAGGGCTGTCCTTTACCATTGTCTTCCTCAGCTCTTTAGCAATAGACTCAGAAATACCAGTCTCTCTATACTTGTAGTTGTCCATCTGTCTGCCAGTCTTCCCAGATTTAGCACCAATCTTCCTTCTATAGGCCATGGTGGAGGTATCCACTAAAGAGCCCACATCTATCTCTTCTAAGCCATCTACGTTCTGCACCTCTTCATACAGATCACCTCTTGCTCCCAGCTGCATCTTGATAGTTCTTGCCTTCTTAGGAGTGTCCTTATCATTAATAAATCTTATGAACACCACAGCGCATTCAGCCATCCTGCTTGAGCCATTCTCTATTATGGGAGCCTGCACGTTCATCACAGTCTCTCCAGGACAGGGTGATTTTCCTTTATTCCACACAAATATTTCATTGAGGGTTGTTAAGCTTGACTGACTTGGTTTCGGTTTCGCAGCTGATGTTAGGTATGAGGCAAGGCTGCTGGAAGCAGTTGTTGACCTCGGCTGCAGATCAGAACTGGATGATTTACCAGGTTTATGAATGGCTATGTACTGCACAGCCTGATCATCTGAAGGGTTCAACTGCAGACCTACAAGATTTGAAGTGTGCTCGGAGGCTGAAACACAATCCTGTGGCAAAGAAGTTATCTGTGAGTTAGTATTTAAATGAATATTAAAGTTAGACAACTCTGAGATTGGTATCTTCATGATGTTGGACATATTAGCCAGCTGAAGAGGCTTCATATCTGATGATGTGAGGGTGACAATGGCAGGGCTATCTGAGGGCTGGCTGGAGGGCTCATACATGATGGCCAGGTCTTCTGTCGGCTGCTGGGCGTCAGGTACTGATCCAAGGTCCACCAGGGCAGATGCTGTGGTGGCCAGGTTATAGGCCTGACTTGGGTCATCCTGCATTTGCTCAACCTAAAATTTAGGAATTAATTTAATTCAGTATATGGAACAAGTACAATGATTTAAAGTTACTTGTGACTTAACAATATTGTTAATTCCTATTAATGGACAATCAGAACTTTATGGAACATGCATTTAAGGAATCTGTCAGTGTTTTTTTGTAACAAAACGTGTTACTTTCATTCCAGTCACATAACCAAAGGTGACTACATAAACAAGGCTATTTCAAACAAAAATCTTGAATATTTATGCCAAAGAAAGGACGTTAATGTATGAAAATACATGTACTTGTAATGGTTTTTAAGTATTTAACTTAAAACATCATTACTTCTGTCACATTACTTCTGTACTGACTGACCAATACTGTTGTTTGCAAACTTACATCTTTTTCAGTGTTTTGCTCCCTTGCCTACATGAAAAGTATAAACTAATATCATTTCTTAATGTAATAATCAAATGACAAAAGTCAAAGAATGATAAATATTTTATTATATACATAATAGATCATCTGACTCAAATACAAGTGTATATTCAGTATAAAATACACTAGGCCAGATAGAATTTCCATATTTCACATTGTGAAAAAAAAAAATCGTTGTTATATAATCTACAAATAGACGCTTTTTCTTTTTTGGTTCTTCACATGTGCATTGAAATCTGTACAAGTAACAGTGAAGCCAGCACAGTGTTCTTTTCCATTTACATACAACTTGATTTTCGTGATGTCATAATATTTGCTTCGTTGGATTAAGTAGGTTTTTTTTTAATCAACCAAAATGTGGCGAGATAAATAGAATAACAAATCGGCATTGGATTATAATAAGTTTATCTGCTTTGTGATTTTGCTAGTAAAACTATTTATAGATTATATTACAAAACATTATGTCCAATGCCATCAATTCAATAATTGTATAGTATACAAAGGCTGGAAAAAATGGACTACTTTTAAGTTCGTTGAGTATCGTGTATTTGCATAACATTCCGAGTGACATTGGGAAACACCCAGTTCTATTTATAGACACGACGACACCATTACAGCATGTTGATTTGAATTATAGCTGCTTTAACCACAAAAGACAGGCAGCTACAGATTTACCTCAACATTTACCAGGTTGTTCTTCACTGCCTCTGTGATGGGCTCGATGATTTTTGTGGTTTCGTCGTAGGAGAAGGCCGAGTAGTCATCGTGGACGAACACATGGTTGGTCAGGTCATTGAAGTGGATCTTGGCCAAGCACACCCCGCACGTGTACATATCATCGCCCTCTTCAGGCATTTCCATGGTTCCTTCCAGCGTTGCTGCCTGACAACATAGACCAGTCAAAATGAACTAAAAGAGTTTGAAGAATTATGCACACTTCAGAAGCTCAATCTTTATTGATCTACAGATTTATTAGATAATAGAAATAAGAAATTCCATGCGCAATAAATTGGTAAGAAGATAAATTATAATTGACAAAACACAATTTAGTACTATTGTAAAACAAACTGGTCTTAGTAATTGGAACTATTCTAAAATTCTTTTTAGGCAGTCAAAAATAATTTTGTAAAATGTGACATTTCATCAAATAATTAGTATACAGAATGCATGCACTTGCTAAAAGTCTGGATGTTAACCATTAACTTATTTTTAACACACTTAACAAGGATCAAAGTTATCATACTTTTGATATCTACTTTTTTAACAAGGATAAAAGTTATCATACTTTTGATACCTACTTCTAGGGTACTTCAGCACTTTTTTGCTAATATTATTTGTAAAATATTTAATTTGCTGGTCAATGACACGCGCATGCTATCAGTAATGACTATGCTTTATTGGTGATGATGAATGTTGCAAAGACATCTAACTTAAATTGTTGAGTTTGGATGTTTTCTCAACCTTTAAAAAAAAACAAACAAAGTTTGAACACATTTCAACAAAATTTGATACAAGAATAATGACTAGTGGATTTTCTGATGTCTCATTATTTTTTTTATCAAAAATGTTCTTATAATTCCTACATGAAAAAACTTTGAGCAACAAAATATAGCAAGAGCGTCAATCATGATGGCCCAAAGTGCTCACGTGAGTACTGGCAATGAATGAGATCAGCTCTGACATCTGGGGTCATATCCACAAAGCTCCTTAGTGAAAACTTAAGTAAATTCCTTAAAATCATAAAATTCCTTAAGACTTTGGCTGGTTCATTTAAAATTTAGTTTGTTTTCAATTCCTTTATTCTACTGAAAGAATAAAAAAAATGCTTCTTAATTTACCAGATTTCAAATAGAAAACATTGGTTTCCACAAGGACAATTGTTTTTGAATTTTTCACCTAAGTATGAAGCTTTGTGGATATGACCCCTGGATGTCAAAATCATGTACAAAATGACTTTTACTTTTTTTAATGCAACTCAGTGCAATTTTCTACATTATTGGACTTTTTATATATCGTTTGCAGTCAATAATGAAAACAGAAACAGAAAATAACTAATTTAAACCATAAATAATATGTGGAGTTAAATCGATCATCATCACGTGGTCTGTTATGAGGGCAGGGATTTGATTAGAGCTATACTCGGAAGCAGTCAAATCTCTGCGCGGAGGTTGGTTTCTATGTTGCACAAAATCCATTTTTTCCCTATGTTTCTCATAAACATTGGTGAATAACTAACTCTATAGTGTTCCTCGTAAGGATTTGATTAGAGCTATGCTTGGAAGCAGTCAAATCTCTATGCGGAGGTTGGTTTCTATGTTGCACAAAATCCATTTTTTCCCTATGTTTCTCATAAACATTGGTGAATAACTAACTCTATAGTGTTCCTCGTAAGGATTTGATTAGAGCTATGCTTGGAAGCAGTCAAATCTCTGCGCGGAGGTTGGTTTCTATGTTGCACAAAATCCATTTTTTCCCTATGTTTCTCATAAACATTGGTAAATAACTAACTCTATAGTGTTCCTCGTTCTATCTGGCCTATCATTGCATATCATTGTACAAGTTTAGTCAACACTGAATAAGTTAATTCTGTATTGAGACTGAAAGCCAATTGTTGAAGAATTGTGCTTTTTTCACAAACTAGGGGCAATAACTCTGGACTTTCTGGTCCGACCTGGCCCATATTCGACTTCAACTGAGACCTTATAGTCATAGTCATACGCAAACAGTGAAAGTTTCGTTAAGATTAGACAAAAAATTAAGTATCTATCCTCGACATAGTCCATGTTTTGCAGAAACAAACCAGGGTTGATAACTCTGGTGTTTATACCCCAATCTAGGCCATTTGAGGCTATTTTAAAAATTATATGGTCATGCACAAGCTGTGCAAGTTTGGTCAAGATCAGATGAAAAATGAAGTATGAATGTTGCACAATGTCTATTTTGCAGTTTTTCTCATGAAAAAGGGGCAATAATCTGGTGTTCCTGGTCCGATCAGGCCTATTAACAAACTTTGCAGAGATTTTATTGCCATTTACATTTTAGTTGTGATAGTTTGGTCAAGAAATGAAGCTTTAATGAAAAGTTAAGTCTCTATCGCATCGGCAAGCACAATTGTTGATGAATTACTGACAACACAGGACAGTTCCCCTATATTATTACTATATTAGCTCATCGCGCACAAACTGCTCTAGTGAGCTTAAAACATCAATCACATTGGAAATATGTCCCAATCCCATGTAAACTTCTCACGACAATTGACAAAAAATTCCCACCTTAAGTTTAAGCTTCAAATCAGTATGAAGTGTGGTCAGTATGAATTGTACCACTGCCTAAGTCTAAGTGTTCAATGTCTGTGCGGGTGAATGTTTTTGATAATTTTTGGAAAATTCTTGTAAACTTTAAACTACAGTTGTAGTAAAGTATTAGTTGTGAAATGCCTGGGGACGAATCATACATTTTTTTCACGGGCTTTCGTTAAACCATCGTGTTTCATATGATGTTCACTTCGTTTTGGCAAATTATTGCGCACATTCTACCTTATAGCACACACTTCTGTTTGCAAAGTGTTACTGCAGGGTGTAGGAATTTTGTTGCGTTGATAAAAGTCTTCACCACACTAGAATAACAAAATGGCGGCCTTCGGAAATTCCGCCACTTCTTCGGTAAATTCCGTATCAATGATTGACTGCACACTTTTTATAACAGTAACATCAATCGATTGCTTTTGAAAATAATTTTATCGGAATTTGTAAAATGTATTGAATGATTATAAGCAAACCAAAGTATGATATTAGCTCATGTTTATCTTAACGGACTTTACCGAATGGTAAACAACGGATAGACTCGCACTTTTCCGTAGTGACAATCAAAGCACTACATGAACCTATTTTCGGCGACTGTCTAAGATCGCTTTTGGCCCAGTTTTTTTCCCAGAATGAAATAACTATTTTGTTTAGCCTGCGTATAAGCGGCACGCTCCATAAATATTTTGTTTAGCTTGCGTATAAGCGGCACGCTCCATAAATAGCAATTGTACACTGCTCCCATTATGCTAACTAGTTCAACACACTCCAGATAATTATAAAAATAGCATGCGTTTGGCAGCCGTGGTATATCTGTGTTAATATACATGCATCAATATGCGTCCACAGAATCATAAACCCGAATATCTCAAACAGGGGAATTTATATTTATAAACTTACTGTGCGTGTTAATTGGAATTGCGGTTGCGTTTTATTAAGATTTATTTAGAATTGCACCTTTCTATCATCCTCTCCAGTATGTTACATATTTCTATTAAATTGATAAAGCGTGGTGAAAGAAGTATCGGATACGTCTAAATGTTATTCATGTTACTCTTACTTCATTTGCGAACCATGAATACATTATTTGCAATACTAATTATGCACAGAAACCATTGATGCATCATATACCTACCGAATATAATTTTTAATCGCCATAGTCTAATTAAATTTTATGTTGGTGTAATAAAAAATGAAGTCATCATTATTTCAAATGCGCTGAAATGTGCCAGAAAGATTGCTTTTCATTAGGATACACAGTATAGATTATTTGACTTCAAAATGTATATCTATTCGATAACTTCTAAGATGAACGTATTCTAAATTATTTAAGAATAACAACACTCGTCTGATACATAATAAATTTCATTCATTTCCGCAATTATTTTCTGTCATTATTAATGTGTTAAATTTGCCTGACAATTAGTTTTACGTAAATTGTTTTAAGCCGGGCCGGCTAGCTCATTTGGTAGAGCGCTGGACTACAAATCCGAGGATCGCGGGTTCGATTCCCAGCCCGGCCACATAACTTGTGTGGGGATTGGTCATGAAATTATTTCTATGGCCATTCTCCCCCTATCTCTGATTCAAGTAGGGCAGTTGTCAGTTACTGGCATAAGTATGCGCACTCAGTACTGGTAAACCAGCTTACCCAGGAAAAGTGTGAGTAGGTTAACAGACCGCCGTTATATGACTGAAATACTGTTGAATACGGCGTAAAATTCAAACAAACAAACACACGTAAATTGTTTAGGTTATTAATGTGTCACTGTAGTCCAGGGACCTTATCGTCAGAAATACAAAAACAATTAAAATAATTGACACAAAAAGCATTTATAGTGTTTCTACAATCTATGGTATGTCCCCGACTACCATAGAAAAATCCACCGAAATCCATTCGAGTGGAGCCGAGATTTTTTTACTTGAACATGGTAGGGGTAAATGGTACTGAATGGTACTGACTTTTAGCGCTACTATTCACCGAAGTGTTCGAGCTATACTACTCACCCGTTCGTCGGCGTTGGCGTAATGCTCTGGTTAAGGTTTACATGCAACAAGTCCATAACTACTACAATTATATTATATTTAATTGAAACTTCACACATGTCTTTGTGGTCATTATGATAGATTACTGACCAAGGCCCATAACTCTGACCTGCAAATTTAGTAGTAGTATGCCCCTTTTTGTATTTAGAAAGTCAGGTTAATGTTTGTGTGCAACAAATCCATATCTCTATATCTACTATAGGTATTCAACTGAAACTTCACACATGCCTTCAGGGTCATTATATAAGGTCACTGGCCAAGACCCATAACTGTGACCAGCATTTTAGCAGAATTATGCCCCGTTTTGTACTTAGAATAGTCAGGTTAAGGTTTGTGTGCAAGAGAAAATTCAGGTTAAGGTTTGCGTGCAACAAGTACATATCTCTGTAACTACTACAAATATTCGATTGAAACTGCACACATGTCTTCGGGTCAATATGTATAGTCACTGACCAAGGCCCATAACTCTGACCTGCAATTTAGCAGAAGTATGCCCCTTTTTGTAAATTTCAGGTTATCTGCTGCAGATATTATATTAAAACTTCACACATGTCTTATATTGGTTGAGTTGGCACTCGTTTCCAGCTTATATTTGATTTTTCAGTGTTACATAATCCAACATGAAATTCAGTATATTAACTATGGGATGATAAGACATTTTGCTGATAAAAATAAATATGTTTTATCGTGTTTTTTTCTGTAGATCTATGCTTCTTGTTTTGTAGATATCGTAAATACAAGCTTGTAAGAATTCCTCTACTAATATCATTTTTTTTCATTTATTGATTCACTCTACGATATACATTCATCATTTCTCTGTCTAAAATACAAAAGAGTGATTTTATGATTTTCTATAAAAATAATAACATCCACACACACACGAACACACGCACACGTACGCACACACACGCACACGCACGCGCACGCACACACACACACACACACACACACACACACACACGCACACACACACACACACACACACACACACACACACACACACACACACACACACACACACGCACCACCTACACATACGCATTCAATATACAGACACATACATAACTAGGCCCTCGAATGTCTTCATTTTTGCATTTACAAAGATCACATAAATTACTTCTTTTATTTTGCATTTGAAGAGGAGCGAGTTTGTTGGTAAGATACGTCTTAAGAGTTTATACTGAAAGCACCTTATTCGTGTATCCGTTGTTCTTATAATCGGGATAAGGTATACTTGTTTCCATGGCAGATTTTCTGTTTGTAGGATGTTTTCCCATTTTCCTTCCGTTTTATATTTTTGGTGCGGCTTCAAGTAGGGCTTTATAAATTAATTTGTTAGTTTTTTTCTTTGATAAAATATTTTCTATTAGACTATGATATGTGTAATTAGAGATATCTGTCACTTGCAGTTTAGCTTTGACGGAAACTGGTACACTTTCTATGAGTGAATACTATTTTAAGAAGTCTCTTTGATCTATATCGTATAAATACATCATGTGGTGAAATGTATGAAATGTTTTTGTTCTGAAGTCAAATATATGTTCTAGAAATTGTATCCCTTTTGCTGCCCAAGATTTATAATAGAACATTTTCCCTTCTATTTGTATGTCGTTATTGTTCCATAATATTTCTATTTGTATTGGGTTATTCAGTTTACTGTTGCAATTATTTTCAATAATAAACCATGCTTTTAAAACATCGTACATGAAAACATGTTTGTTAACTATTTGTTGTATATTGCTTTCTTGTACATTACATTCAAATAAAAGTGTATCCCCAAAACTTTTTAATTTCAATCTGAAGAATTGTTTCCAGTTTCCTTTGTTGGTATCATCAAAATATCTTTTAACCCAGTTTGCTTTTAGCATGTTCAAATATGCTTCAATATCTGGTAGTTTTAGACCACCATCTTCGTAATCCTGAATTAGTATTTTTCTTTTAATTTTCTCCGGTTTATAATTCCATATAAAATTATAGATTGCGTTTCTAATCTCTGTTATAACTTTCATTGGCGGGTTGGGCAGAACAGAAAAGGGGTAGGTACGTTTTGGAAGAGCAAATGTTTTAACAACTGTGATTTTGCCTAAAAGGGTAAGTTTCCGGTGATGCCATTGTTTAAGACATTTATGAAATTGTGAAAGCTAAGGTTCCAAATGTTTAATTATATTACATTGGTAACTGTTGTAAAAATCCATACCTAATGTTCTAGCAGTGTGCGATGTGCACCTAAAGCTATTTTCTGGACAGAACTTTATTTCAGTCTTTACGAGGCTTCCAATTCTCAGTATAGTTGATTTTGAGTAATTTAAGTGTAAACCTGAAATTTTACTAAAGTTATCAATGCATTTAACAAGGCATTCGAATGAGCTATTGGCTCCATTAAGCATAAAAGTTGCGTCGTCAGCGAATAACGTTTTCTTTTTTTCTACACCATCTATTATTATTCCTTTTACGTTGGGATTATGACTAATAAAGTAAGTTAATATTTCAAGACTGATAATAAAAAGGGAAGTTGACAGTGGACAACCCTGTCTCACGCCGTTTTCTACATTGAACGATTTTGAATATGATAGCCGTTATTTGTGATCACACTTAAAATATCGGTATAGAAAAGACGAACCCATTTGACAAGATTGTATCCAAAGTTCAATTTGTGCAAGCATTTATAAATAAAATTATGGTTTAAACTGTCGAATGCCTTTTCAAAATGAGCAAAGAGAAGAAAGCCTGGTGTATTATGTTTACCTATGTGTTCAATATATTATATCAAATGTAAGTCTAACATTTTCGCCTATGAAACGGTTTTTCATAAATCCTATTTGATCGTGGCTTATGATAGAAGGTAGCACTTTTTTTTAGTTTGATTGGATATAGCTTTTGTAGCAATTTTGTAGTATACATTCAAAAAGGCTTATAGGTCTCCAATTAGAAATAGATTCCAGATCTTTGCCACTTTTAGGTACTAGCGTAAGTATTCCTTGTCTTTGAAGTTCAGTTAAAGTGCCGTTTTCAAGAGGAAAGTTTAATGAATAAATTAATATTCTTTTATTGTATTCCAAAAGACTGTAAAAATTCTACAGTTAATCCGTCTGATCCTGGACTCTTATTATTTTGCATATCTTTTAAGGCCAGACTACATTCATCTATATTTAAATAACCCTCACATGATAAACGTTCTTCATTTTCAAGTGTTTTAATAGGTGTATTGAAAAAGGTGTTTTCTATTTCATTATCAGTTTCATATGTTTTTAGCTCACCTGAGCACAAAGTGCTCATGGTGAGCTTTGTGATCGCCCGTTGTCCGTCGTGCGTGCGTGCGTGCGTTCGTGTGTGCATACGTCGTCAACTTTTCATTCAAACAACATCTCCTCCTAAACCGCTTGGCAGATTTTCACCAAACTTCACAGGAATAATCCTATGGTGCACCGCTTTCAAAATTATTCATATCTTTCCGGTCCGCTGCATATGTAGGTCACCAGAGCTAAAAATAGATTTGAAAAGTGAAAACTTAAAAAATCGTCTCCTATGAAACCGCAAGGCTCAGAGCTTTCATATTTGAGATATTACATCCTCTAGTGGTCCTCTACAAAGATTGTTCAAATGATGCCCCTGGGGTCCAAACTGGCCACGCCCCGGGGGTCACATGGTTTATATAGACTTGTATAGCACAATGACTTAAAAAATCTTCTTCTCTGAAACCGCAAGGCCTAGAGGTGTTATATTTGGTATATAACATTGTAAAGTGGTCCTCTACAAATAGGGTTAAAATAATGCCCCTGGGGTCAAAACTGGCCACACCCCGGGGGTCACATGGTTTATATAGACTGGAATAGCAAAATGACTTTAAAAATCTTCTCCTCTGAAACCGCAAGGCCCAGAGGTTTCATATTTGGTATGTAACATCGTAAAGTGGTCCTATACAAAGATTGTTCAAATGATACCCCTGGGGTCAAAACTGGCCACACCCCGGGGCTCACATGGTTTATATAGACTTAAATAGCAAAATGACTTTAAAAATCTTTTTCTCTGAAACCGCAAGGCCCAGAGGTTTCATATTTGGTACGTAACACTGTTTAGTGTTCTCTACAAAGAATGTTCAAATGATGCCCCTGGGGTCAATGCTGGCCACACACTGGGGCTCACATTGTTTATACAGAATTAAATTGCAAAATGACTTTAAAAATCTTCTTCTCTGAAACCACAAGGCCTAGAGGTTTCATATTTGGTATATAACATTGTATAATAGTCCTCTACAAAGAATGTTCAAATGATGCCCCTGGGGTCAAAGCTGGCCACACCCCGGGGGTCACATTTTTTAAATAAACTTGAATTGCAAAATGACTTTAAAAATCTTCTCCTCAGAAACCGCAAGGCCCAGAGGTTTCATAATGGTATGTAACATTGTATAGTGGTCCTCTACAAATATTGTTCAAATGATGTCCCTGGGATCAAAACCGGCCACACCCCGGGGGTCACATGGTTTATATAGACTTAAATAGCAAAATAACTTTAAAAATCTTCTCCTCTGAAACCGCAAGGCCCAGAGGTTTCATATTTGGTATGTAACATTGTATAGTGGTCCGCTACAAAAATTGTTCAAATGATGCCCTTGGGTTGAAAACTGGCCACACCCTGGGGCTCACATGGTTTATATAGACTTAAATAGCAAAATGATTTTAAAAATCTTCTTCTCTAAATTGCAAGGCCTAGAGGTTTCATATTTGGTATGTGGCATGCTCTCGTGGTCCTCTATAAAGATTGTTCAAATGATGTCCCTGGGGTCAAAACTGGCCACACCCCGGGGGTCACATGGTTTATATAGACTTGAACAGCAAAATGACTTTAAAAATTTCTCCTCTGAAACCGCAAGGCCCAGAGGTTTCATATTTGGTGTCTAACATTGTATAGCGGTCCTCTACAAAGATTGCTCAAATGATCCCCCTGGGGTCAAAACTGGCCACACCCCGTGGCTCACATAGTTTATATAGACTTAACTAGCAAAATGACTTTAAAAATCTTTTTCTCTGAAATTGCAAGGCCTAGAGGTTTCATATTTGGTATGTAACATTGTATAGTGTTCCTCTACAAAGATTGTTCAAATGATGCCCCTGGGGTCAAAACTGGCCACAACCCGGGGGTCACATTGTTTATATAGACTTGAATTGCAAAATGACTTTAAAAATCTTCTCCTCTGAAACCGCAAGGCCCAGAGTATTCATATTTGGTATGTAACATTGTATAGTGGTCCTCTACAAAGATTGTTCAAGTGATGCCCCTGGGGTCAAAACTGGCCACACCCCGGGGGTCACATGGTTTATATAGACTTAAATAGCAAAATGACTTTAAAAATGTTCTCCTCTGAAAGTTCAAGGGCTAAAGGTTTTATATTTGGTATATAACATTGTGTAGTGGTCCTCTCTACAGATTGTTCAAATGATGCCCATGGGGTCAAAGATGGGCACACCCCGGGGGTCACATGATTTATATAGACGTAAATGGCAAAATGATTTAAAAATTCTTCTCTGAAACCACAAGGCCCAGAGGTTTAATATTTGGTTAAAACATCATATCAGGACCTCGATTGGGATTGCATATTTGATGGGTGGGGTCAAGGTCAAGGTCAATGTTACTAAAAATAGAAAAACGGTTTCCGCTCAATAACTTTAGAACGCATTGAGATATTTTAATAAAACGTAATAGATAGATACCTTATATCGACACCTCGCATGGGATTGCATATGGGGTGGGAGGGGTCCAGGTCAAGGTCACTGTGACTAAAAATACAAAAACGGTTTCCGCTCAATATCTTGAGAACGCATTGAGATGGGTGGGGTCACGGTCACTGTTATTAAAAGTAGAAAAACGGTTTACTCTCAATAGCTTAAGAACGCATTGAGATATTTTAATGAAACTTCATACGTAGATACCTTATATCGAGACCTTGCTTTACGTGTGTGGTGGGTGGGGTCTAGGTCAAGATCACTGCTACTAAAAAATAGAAAAACAGTTTTCGCTCAATAATTTGAAAACCCATTGAGATATTTAATGGAACTTCATACATAGATATCAGGTGAGCGACCTAGGGCCATAGTGACCCTCTTGTTTGTGAATTTTGTTCAAGTACTAATTCCACACATGAGTAGTCCGTTTTATATCCAGGACTTATTTTGCAACATACAACACTGTTTGCTAAAGGGGCGTAATTAGAAAGTAGTCCAGCCTACAATGAATAACTGGCCTAGTATTAGAATGCCAAGCATATTGCGTTTATGTATGTGTTTTTATATCTCCAGATATCAGTAAGATCACAGGTAATAAGAATGTGTGATATTTTATTTCAACATCGTTTATGTGTTTCTTTAAAGCCATTTCTTTTATCTTTCATAATGTCTAAATATGTATTAAAGTCTCCTCCGATCACGAAATTTGCATCTATGTTTTGTAGCAAGTATTGTTCCAATTTATCAAAGAGTAAATATTCATCTTTATTTGGATCGTATATATTTATAATTGTAATTAATGTATCGTCTATTTCTATTTCACTACAAGTTAAACGGCCTATTTCGAGTTCTTTTGTTTTTAAAAGTTTTACATTACTATTAGGATGGATTAAAATCACTACTCCTCTACTATTTGATGTGTTCCTGCTAAAAAAAAAATCCCCGTTCCACTCTTCTCCTTTTTCCAGTTATCTATTACTGCAAGTGTAGAATGTGTTTCTTGAAGGATGTAAATATCCTTATTTTTACTTTTTAGATATTCAAATATTTGTAAACGTTTAATATTATTTCCAAGACCTCTGACACTTAGTGTTAATGACGACAATACCATGGTTTTGAGATGTGTAGGTCATTTGAGTATGGAGAGTCTAGTATACATATTGATAATATAACGTTCACGGTATGTATAAACAACAGTACATGCTTATCGTTCCAACAAAATTACAAAATTGTAAAAGCATTGAGACTAGATAGTATTTAATTCACTCGAATAAGGCTCTAAAAACTACTAATTGCAATGTGCAAACTATATATAGCAAAGACAAAGGTGGTCTATCGTTTAAAATGCCTTAACAATATATATTATGTATATACTGCCATATTCTACTGTATAGACTGTTTGTTAAATATTTAAGTACTTTCCCGAAAAAAGAACGAAACTAAAAGTACTTTAATCTGATGAATAATATGGCTATATATTTATGTTTGTCTTACTCTACGTTCTTTCAACACGAAATAAGCATATTTTGGAGTTTTTCTATATAATGTCAGCTGTGTTAGTTAATAGCAAATAACAATTTAATTTTGCTATCTGTATGCTCCGTCATGGTACGGCATCGCTTTTCACTCAATTTTATCTATGGTTTTAATGCTATACTAAATGTAAAGAGCAATGTAAAAAGTGGTGTGTGTTAAATATGAAGTAAGTGAAGAAGCAGCATGTTCTATATGCTGACAAGACTAAAGTACTCTATAAACGCAATACTACTTGGGAGCATTAATCGATCAAATTATATTGCGCATTTTAAATTTATACCATCCACTGTAATAACCAGCAGAAATTAAAAGAAGCAGATTCTCATATTGATCGGTAAAAAATTAAAACTAATTTTAAAAAGTGACTTTTTAACTTATTATTACAAAAACATTTGACTACCATTAATTTTATGAATGTTAAATATGCAGTACGCGAAGAAAAGAATTCATCGTTTTCTGAACGGTAACAAGAGCTTAACATTCTCTTAAAAACAAAAGTGCATCTCAGAGTATTAATTAAAACAAAAAGGTTATGCACATTTAAATCAATACCCTCTTTAACTCATGAAAAACGTTTCCTATACAAATAGCAGCGTTATTCTTAGAACAAAAGGACATATTGAAACGTAAATTTAATTATTTACTTTTTACTAATACAGGTGCATAACGAACACTATTCAAAGCAGCAACTGTCATCTAGACGAAGGAACTTACTCGAAATTATTCTGTAATAAAGAGAACAACAGCAACAACAAAAAACCATGCTCAGCAACGTTACTCTTATATCAACTATCGACAGTCATAAAGTTCGATTATGAAAAAAAAAAGCAGGCAAAATAGACAATATTTGTTCATTAATAACTCATGCTCTGCAACGTTAAGTTTATGCTATCGCATACAACGACAGGTTTTATTACATAAAGGCATGCACACAGGACACATTCTCTTTTTCAGCCGTTAATAAAACATTAGCAGAGTGTTGTAGGTAGTTCCATCGTCTACTAACAACCAGATTAAAGCATACATCTAGACGGATGTGTCTACTGAAACAATGAGAATGACAACTTAACAAAGTGTTTAATAGCTAGTCCAGTCGCATCATACTCATTCTCGCATTATTCAATTAAATAACAAAGTGCATTTACAGTCGTAGGTCGTGTACACACAACTCCGGTATTTTATCAAATATATATGTATATAAACAACTAAACTTAGCTTTAAAAGGAGACAAACAAAATATTGAAAAAAATACGATGCATAAAACAGAGTACACTTCAGATCACGTGTCGATCATTAATGACTACGGTTTTCGTTACAGGAAAGAAAACACTTTGAAAACAGGCGACATGTGTGGCATTTGTACCAGCATGAACAGTAACATGTTAATTAATTTATTTAATAAGAGATAACGCCTAAAAAATACACACAGTGCACACGTATTATATGTTTTACATATAATAAAAAAGACTTAACCTATCGTGCACGCATACTATATTTATAGCCTATACTTAAAAAAACCACATTAAAGTCGTTTTATATTCATGGACGTACTAATGTATTTTGAAAACACGACATTTGTACCAACCATTTACACTAGCATGTTAAATATTTTTTTACGAGATATCGCATAAAAATACACATAGCGCCCACGTATTATATGTTTAACATATAATAAAAAAGACATGACCTATCGTACATGGATATTATATGTATAGCCTATACAGCAAAATCACATTAAGGTCGTTTCTTTGTTGGCAGTAGTGTTGTATTTTGTAAAACAGAGTAGGCCAATATTCGCAATGTGCAGTTTCCGCTTAAACAATCGCATACTAAACGCATGTATCGTACATATTCACAACCGCATAACTGCGGTGTGCAAACAAGCAGTCACTACGTTTGATTTAACAAAAGAGAAAAACGTTTGTATTGCCGACGTTAACAGAGTTTTCTTATTTAAGTGAAGCAATTATATTATCAGCATTGAAAGTTTTCGATATAACGATATTAAAAAATGTGTGCAATTTTTATACAAGTATAATTATGTTTGCAATGTTTAATAACATTTTTATTGATTTCAATAGTCGGAGAAGTTCCATAATCAAAATCGACTGCTTTATTATGCTGAAAAATATAATTGTTTAATGATTTGAAAAACATGTGTTTTACATTTCATGTACATATTGTTTTATAAAACAATTGCGTGTTACGTTAGATAATGTTTTTGTTATCTTTATCATGTTCTAAGTGTTTAGTATGGTCAGTTTAATGGCATTGCACAACAAAAGCAATGTTTACAATGAATAAATCGGTACCCTAATTATACTAACAGTATATCTGATAAATTATTTAAATACGTTTTATTTTCAAGTGCAAATTTTAGTGTGGTCAGTTTAATGGCATTGTGTAAAAACAATATTTACAATGAATAAATCGGTACCCTAATTATACTAACAGTGTATTTAATAAATTATTTCAATGTTTTATTTTCAAGTGCAATTTTTACAGATAACTTTTTGTCGTGCGTTTACAAATCCAGTGTGTTTAAATATCTATACCATAGGTAATTTTCCTCACGTGGAATGTGCACGAACAGTTCGTCCTTTTACACAATACCTTCACCCATTCTGTGTCTTTAATGGTTAGATGCCAGTAATTCCAATTCCCATAGGGTCCCATTATAAAACGGCACACTTTACAATCATTTTTTCTAGCATTTCCTTTATTTTAGATTGTGCAAGACTGGTATCAATTTAAAGAACAATCTGTCCTTTTCCAAAATTTGCAATAAAAAGATATGTCATATTACTTCCAAGAAAATGCATCTCACTTGAATGCAGGCACCGGTAGAAAACAGGGTTTCGGCAGTCATATTTCGACAAAAGCCCCATACCACAGTAAACTCACCCCGAAAGTTCACCTTTCAAGTTAGCCTCCAATGAATTGCACCAAATTTTGCAGACACGCATAGGATATTAGAAATAACCACAAAAGGCATGTCTGAGATACCTAAATGGCTTTTATGCCAGAAGAGAAGTGGAACTCTTTAGTAATAGGCACTACTTTTGAATGGACCACGGAGGGATACACAATGATTTACTGGTATCTGACCTGAAAGAAAACTCAAAATTTTGCTATCATGAAAAAAACTCTTCTACACCATTATTAACCTACTTGTACCACACATGCACAATGTCAGGTCGATCCGCTAAGCAGAAATGCCCCAAACACGCATTTGAGAATGACACATGATAAGCCATCTGGCTTGCGCTTTAGTACTTGGATTGTATGGGGAGCGTGAACTAAAATTCGCACCTAAATCGCATAAACCAGTCAAAATACCAGTTCATTTAGAATTATTTTAATGCAATGGGCAGTAATAAAGTATAAAACGTGTAATGATTTTGATTAATATGACCCCATTTGCTGTGAGCTGCAAAAGGCGAGTTTCCGTACGTTTTTTGATTTATTTACCGGAAAAAACAGGTTTCCTTTAAAAAATCGTAGATAACGTGTCAGTTATGATATTATTCACATTTATTCCCGTGAAAAATAGTAAACGCGATAAAAAAAACTCTTCTACATCATTATTAACCTACTTGTACCACACATGCAAAATTTCAGGTCGATCAGCTAAGTAGAAATGCCCCCAAAACGCATTTGAGAATGACACATGATAAACCATCTGGCTTGCGCTTCAGTACTTGGATTGTATGGGGAGCGTGAACTAAATTTCGCACCTAAGTCACATAAACCAGTCAAAATACCAATTCATTTAGATTTATTTTAATGCAATGGAAAGTAATAAAGTATAAAACGTGTAATATTTGCGAATAACATGATCCCATGTGCCGTGAGCTGCAAAAAGCGAGTTTCCGTACTTTTTTTTTTTCATTTTGTTTACCCGAAAAAACAGGTTTCGCTTTAAAAATCGTAGATAACGTGTCAGTTATAATATTATTCACATTTATTCCCTTGAAAAGTAGTAAACGCAATAAAATAACACAGTTACATGGGGATTTTATGTATAAGCGTATCCTACCAGTTCATTTAGACCTATTTTAATGCAATGGACAGAAATAAAGTATAAAACTTGTAATATTTGCGAATAACATGATCCCATGTGCTGTAAGCTGCAAAGGCGAGTTTCCGTACTTTTTTTTCATTTTTTTACCCGACAAAACAGGTTTCCCTAACAAAGAAATCGTAGATAACGTGTCAGTTATGATATTATTCATATTTATTCCCGTGAAAAATAGTAAACACAATAAAATAACACAGTTACATGGGGATTTTATTCACATTTATTCCCGTGAAAAGTAGTAAACGCAATAAAATAACACTGTTACACTGGGATTTTATGTATAATGGACCCTTAAGGGCCGGTTCCTTGTTTTCTTAAAGGTTAGATACCAGTTATTCCAATTCACATAGGGTCCCATTATAACCCGGGGCACACTTTCCAAGCTTTTTTGTAGCATTTCCTTTATTTCAGATTGTGCAAGACTGGTATCACTTTAAAAGATCAATCACTCCTCTTCCAAAATTTGCAATAAAAAAGATATGTCATGTTACTTCTAAGAAAATGCATCTCACTTGAATGCAGGCACCGGTAGAAAGGGTTTCGGCAGTCATATTTCGACAAAAGCCCCATACCACAGTAAACACACCCCAAAAGCTGTGACCGCTGAAAACGCCAATTTGGTAAATAAAGGGCTGTCAGTTCCTGGGCGATTCCTTTGATCATCGAACTGAAATGGCTAAGATATTTTAGTCTAAAAATGATCATCAAGTTTGGAGAAGATCGCTTGAAAGCTGTTGGAGTTAAAGAGCGGAAATGGCTAAAAGGGCTAATTTTAGATAATTCAAGGACCACAACTCCACAGTTCCTGGGCGATTTGGTTTGTTATCGTAATCGGCCGAGATATTATGCCTACATACATTTTCATGAAGTTGGGTGTAGGGGGGACATAGACATAATAAAAAAAGAATAAATCGTACAAAAACAATGAAGGACATACATAATACCCCCTACACGTGGCTCCCAAATAATATATGTTTGCCATTGTCAGACCCATATAGGATCCAGCAAGAAAGACCAGCCCATATGGGGCCAATATGGGCTATATCTGGGCAAATATACTATATGCACCCCATGTGGCTCCCATATAATATTTGTTTGCCCATTATCGGACCCATATGGAACCCAACAAGCAAGCCCGTGTGATGCCAGTGTCCAATTGAAGTAAGCCCATTAGTGTCCTAGCAAGCCACCTCATGTGGACACTTAATGGGATTTACCTGGGCTACAAAAACAGAAACAATTTCTGGGTCGCTCACATGAGTTTCATAAGTCGAACAATTTTCCATGTGTTAGATTTTTATACGGATATGGATATACTGATACAGACTGATGGAAAGGCGGTCTAATCATCACGGTTTGAAAAAGTTAAGTGACAAAAGACATTAAAAATTTTGAAGTACATATTGAAATTTAAGCTTTTTCTTCAATTTGACCTTGTGACCTAGTTTTTGCCCCTACAAGACCCTGATTCGAACTCGCCCGATATACCGTTGAGAATGTTCTGACCAAGTTTCATGACGATTGGGCAAATAATGTCTAGAATAACTTCTAGGGTGTTAACAATCTTTTTCTTCAATTGGATCCAGATTCAAACACGGCCGAGATACCATTTAGACAAATGTTCTGACCAAGTTTTATGAAGATTTGGCAAAAATGTGATTTCTAGAGTGTTAACAAGCTTTTTCTTCAATTTGACCAAGTGACCTTGTTTTTGACTCCACATGACCCAGATTCGAACTCGGCCGGGATATCATTGGGACAAGTTTTCTGACCCCACATGACCCAGTTTCAAACTCATCCGAGATATCATTGGGATAAATGTTCTGACCAAGTTTCGTAAAGATTGGCCAATACATGTGCCCTCTAGAGTGTTCACAAGGTAAATGTTGACGACGCTCGACGCACGACGGACAAAAGGCGATCACAAAAGCTCACCATGAGCACGTTGTGCTCTGGTGAGCTAAAAAGGCACACTGTTGGACCCATATGCATTGTCTTGCCCTATTGAACCTAGGTGGGTCCCAGTCAAGCAAACTCATACGGTTCCCAACAATAAAGCCCATACGGGTCCCAGAAAGCAAGCATACCTACGGGCACAATATGGGCTATATCTGGGGCTGGCAAATATACAGTATGGTCCCCATGTGGGTCCCAAATAATGATTTTTAGCTCTACTTTTCGAATAAAAAATACGAGCTATTGTCGTCTGCTTAGTTAAGATATTTGGTTAAGTTGTTTGTCAGAGTCAATTTATCAGAAACTATCAAAAGTATCCATTTGAAACTTTCAATACTTGTTCACTATTGAAAGGGTACTCCATTACAACAAGGCAGGTATAACCCTGTGATATGTATGTCCAGAGTTATCTGCCCTTGTTTGGACTTACAACAAAGCATATTTTGACAATTGTTTGGTAAATATCAAATTTCTCCATAACTATCAAAGATATTAAATTGAAACTCAAGGTACTTGTTTGTAGTGCTGATATATTCTGCAGACAAGAGAAGGTGACATTCAAGGATTTAGCTTGAGTAATTGCCCTTTTTTCAACTTATAAATTTCGCTTTAGGTCAAATTTCACAATATCTATAAGAGGTATTGACTTAAAACTCGAAGTACTTGATCACAACGATAAACCTATTCTGTAGACACGAGGAGGTAACTATATCAAGGATTTTGGTGGAGTCATTGGCCTTTTTTCAACTTAGAATTTGTTTGCTTTAGGTTAAATTTCTCAATATCTATGAGAGGTATTGACTTGAACTTAAACAGTGATAAACTTATTGTATAAATAAAAGCCTAGAGTACTATCAAATACAAAAAAGTCAAGCGTCCAGCACCCGTAGGCGCAGCTCTTGTTGCCCATATCACAGCAAGCAAGCCCGTATGGGTCCACTGCAAGTAAGCCCATTTGGGTCTAAGCAAGCCACCACATGTGGTCAATATATGGGCTTTACATGGGCTAATTTACAACATGTACCAAGTGTGGTATCCATATGAATTGTCTTGCCCCTATGAACCCAAGTGGGTCTCCGTCAAGCAAACCCATATGGGTGCCAGCAAGAAAGTTCATACTTAAAAATAAATTATATCTAATTTTTAGCAGTTATCTTGTTACCAAAAGATGGTATCTGAATAAAAAAGAATAACAATTTTTATCAGCTAATTGAATAGCATGTGTGTGTCAATAAATACTGAAAAATCTAGGAAGTTTTTATTATTTTTATTATTTGATATCATTCTTTGAATGCTAACATCTTAGCTCCAATGAGCTTGTTTAATGGTCATGAGATGCAATAATTAAAATCTAATGTATGTATAAAACATACTTTAAATGTCAAACTATAAGAGAACATGAACATTTTGAAGTCTAATGTAACAGTTGTAAAAATATCATGCATCATTAACCGATGGATTCTAGAAACTCTCACCTTTATTTCTCATTTTCAAGGATTTATCCCCAAATATTCATATTAGTTTTTTAATCGATTTCTTTTTATACATTTATTAACTATTTCAAAGCAAAACTATGATCTTAGGTTTGTTTCTATTTCAACATATTTATAAATAGTGACATAGGGGGCAGGTTCCTTTATCATTTATCAATTAATTTTAGGGTCCACTAAGTTTTGTAATAGTGTCCGAACAATCTGGGATCCAAGAAGTCTCCTTATATAGGTGGGTACCTAAAAATCTGGGGTCCATGAAGTCAAGTGACCGATCATCTTGGCCCTCTTGTATTTAGCTTAGGGTAAAGATGATATCTCAATCCTAATTTAAACGCTGATTGTCTTTTACACTAATACATCAAATCGATCAAATTTAGTTCACTGCGCTAAATTTTTATTACGCTGGGTATTAAAATGGGCTTTCCTAACATCTGCTGAAATATTATAAGTATTAAGCTATAATCACAGGTCCCTTTTTGATAGAAAGGAAACATGTGTATGTTTGAATTACCGGTAATTTGAATTGCTGTCATCTAAATTTTTACCAAACAACAACACCACCACCAAACCTCCCCAACAACAACAACGAAAAACAACAACAAAAAGAACAACAAACACTTATCATGTGACCGTTATCTTTTGCAACTTTAAAATAAATGTGACGCAAGCACTTGATGCTGCATCTAAATCAATAATAATTAGGCCTGTACGAAAATATTCGCATCATAAGTATATATTAATTTGTTAGTAACATACAATTATTTAACCAAAAAAACCCAGATGAATCCGCATCGAAAAAAAAAAAAACCGATGGGCGTAGCGGTTTGGAGTGTCTTTTTTTAAGTGCTTCGAAGCTAACTGAGTCAAAAAGTTGGTCATACTATTCGTGCTCTCTATGTCACCTACTACAGTTTAAAAATAACCGCCAACTCAAGCTGTGTCCAAATGTTCAGAAGACGCATCGGTCAAAGAAAATAATCCTGTGCATCCGCAACGATCCAAGTTTAGTGGTCCCTTTCCAGGCCACTCTGGTTGCATACACTTTAACACTCATATTACTCATACTCATAGCGTAAGAAGGAGTGTGGACCACCATAGTGATCAAAGTTTGAAGTAACAATTTTATTAACTTGACTTTTCAGGAACTTTTATTTAGATTTATCACAAAAAAAACCTTATTACAAATGACATGTAACATCTTAAATAAATAAAACGAGCTTCTAATAGGTACATTACACTTTAAAATCATAACAAAATTACGATATGAGCGTAATGTGCCGTCCCTGATCAACCTGTGCAGTCCGCACTGGCTAATCCAGGACGACACTTTCTCCTTTTATGTTATTTTCAGTTTCGATATACTGGTAGTCTTTTCTAAACCGTAGGCGGAAAGTGGCCTCCCGGATTAGCCTATCATATATGGATATCGATATGAATCTGGCCATCATACATGCTGTTAGTAGGCTTCTGCTCAAAATGCAATTTTCTGTTATACATGTACTGCTCCTCCTTATACGAATTTCGGACACTTTCTACCTTACCTGAATGTTGATGTTAATTGGGAACATTTGATGCATTTGAAACGGATTTCAGAAGCGTACGTTTTGATACATCATCTTTCCAAACCATCTATGAGGAAGAACGTAGGATTTATTCGTTGTGCACAATTACCCGCAATTTAGCACCACGTGACTTAAATTACAGGGGTAATTGGTAAAGTTTAATTGTCGAGATACTTTGATGTATAATAATTTTATACTTGTTAATTCAATATGCGTTTGTGTACAAAATCATTCATTATGTAACTATTTTACTGCAGATTTAAAATATGACATTGTCGTAAATGCATGTTTCGGTCAGGTCTTTGTTGAAATACAGAGGCATAGCGTAAATCAATAACAGTTTTTGAAGATCGTATAACATTGTTCTTTTAACGATATTACTAGAGACAAAATACGTGTAGTTATAAAAGGTAAAGATTGTGCAACTGTCAGATTTAAAGTAAACCGATTTAAGTAATGATTATCGATTATTCGAACACTTCTTTGGTATTTCTAAAAAAAGCACGGATCTTATGTGACAATTAGGAGAACTAAAAGCAAACAACGTTTAGAGCTTTTGCCATTTTCAGTGAAATATAAGAGAGATAAAACATGGTGAAGGTGAACAAAATTGACCAAATAAAGCCTGGCGATGCCATTGTTTTCAAATATTGGTGCATTGATCATGAAGGTATTGTCACAAGCGTCACAAGGGATAGAATACATCCAACCAAAGGCAGTATAAATGTTATTCATTACGGAACTGATTCATTGATTTCAAAACGTACAGTCAAAGAAGAGTGCTTTCTTTTCGACCTGAACAAAGAACATATATTTATAAAACCGTACGATGTGGATACATTCGCTCCGGAGACGGTAATTGAACGAGCTAGAAAAAGAGTCGGCGAACAACGTCATGATAGAAAACATAATTCTTCCAGCAATTTGGTCAACTGGGCAAAAGTGAAACTGGAAGACGGGTACAGAATGCTTGCAATAGCTGAATATTCGACGTCAAACGGGCTACTAAGACTTTATAGTGTTTATTGTTGGTCCGAGCATGAGAAAGGCGCCATCATTCAGTTTTCATATTACGGACTTAACCATCAGGGTGTGTTGACAGAGACTGATGAGGACAACAACACTATAACGGTGATACATTATGGGACCCGTAACTTGTTCTCGAAACGAAAGATTATACAGGAAACCAGAGAGATAAATTTGAAAACGACGTCATTAAAGATATATCGCTGCGATCCTGCACTGAAGCGTAACACGCCTGACGAAGTTGTTGAAAAGGCGGAAAAACGACTGGGGGAACAAAGTTGGATACCCGGCAACAAGTCGTGGGATATGTGTTTACAGTGTCTCTTCTGCTAATATATTCTTGTGATGAAAATGATTTTGTGATGCATATTTATGTTTTATCATCTAAATTATATAGATATTTCTGTGGACGGACATTGGTGTTTTGCATTTCATAATTGCATATTTGTATTGTATTCATGCTGTTTTGATTAAGCATGCATCTGGTAATCGAATACAAACGGAAGTGTAACCTTTTGTCTGTAACTGCGACCTCGAAAACCACGGACTATGAGCAGTTTCTTGAACTGGACTTTTTTCTATCTACCCTTAAACATTCAGTACAACAGGAACCAATAGTAAACGTTATACATTCGGGAGATTATAAAAGCATATAGTGCGAAATTATTAACCTGACACTCTTGAATATTCCGTATGCAATCAGGATTTATCTACAGATACAACGACAAGTATCGAGCGTAACATAAACAATACTACAATGTAATTGATATCGTATTGGTTCGTATATCGTAAAGCGCGAATGGTGTAGTGGAACAGATTCCGCGGTTGCGATGTCGAGTTTTGGAGTTCGAGTCTCGGCGTCGAAACAATAGCATTTTATACATCATCATCATCTTCATTATTATTATTATTATTATTATTATTATTATTATTATTATTATTATTATTAGTAGTAGTAGTATTAAACAAATCTGATACTCTACATGTATTTATTTACAATGATAGTACCACAATACAACAATATGAATTATTCTACATTTTTAATTTATGTATCATGGTTTGCATATTAAACAAATTAACTCATAGCATTTTACAAAAGGTCACTGTAAGACGGAATTGAACTCGGTTCGATGATGTGGGGCGCTAGCACTAATACCACAAGACCATTATATACCACGCTCGTTACACCGTATTTAAATCTATATAAACATTGATTCCAATAACAGAAATTCGTCCAAAACAACGCAAACAACCGAACACACTTACGGTTTGTCACGAAGATTAATGAGTGTCAGGTTAATAATTTCGCACTATAACAACGAGTTTTAATGGAAAAAATCAACAACGTCGGACCGATCTAGAAAACAAATTATGGTTATTTGATTGCAGAGAATCGGTCCGAGGATTTTCAGGTGAATATATAGCTTTCCATATTTAGCACGTAATTATATCAAATTTAAAGGTAATTGTTACAGAGGTTATATTCCGTGTATTGCAGCAATTAAACAGTACAAATACTTTGTTGTTATAATGCATGTCATTTTAAATACAATCATTTTAATGAATGAAATTTATAAAAAATGTAATCATTTTTTTACTGCAAATGATTGCTAGAAATGTGTTCGTGACTACTTGTGATTACTTTTTAGTTACTGTTACGTGGTTTAATAATTTTTGTTAAAACAATCTGTATCATCTTTGTAACGAAACCATACTTCTTAATAACTGATTTACAAAAAGGAGACGAAAACGCAATTTCGCTATAGTATTAACCCTAACCCTATAGGGGGCACTACTGAATGACTGGTTTCTATTATAACCTGAGATGAATTAAAGGTGTGTTAAAAACAACGTTGGTCTGACATACAAAATAATAACATGTATTTAAATGATGTAGAAGTATGCTGATTATGATAATTGCTATTGCACATGTAATTCGGTTATCGATTGGCATCAAAACTGGGAGTTTGCGAGAGTTTGTAAATGAGAGTTTTGTCGCGACCCGACCGAAAGCAGCCAGTACTCTAGGAAATATCTTGTGATGCACGTTGACGTCTTATATTGTTTTTTATTTAAAATTTACTCTATTTTTGAAAAGCATAATAATATCATACTATCGGGTATATGACTTAATAACATTATATAATTGAGTTAGTTTTTTTGCAAATCAGTGTTTTGACATAGATTACACACATTTTTTGTTCTTAAAAAAAAACTGACTTCTTGTTTTTAAAATTTTATAACTTTCATTATATGGCGTATTCCACAAAATCAGAGTGTGGATAGGTTAAATACGCTTTTTAAATCGATAATGTTTTACACACCAGAAAAACTGTTTGAGAATGATACGGCCAGTTTTCGAATCAGGCCCGATGCGCGAGTTTGGTTGGTTGTTTCAAATACTCGAACAATTTGGTTTCCTACGGGTTCTAAAATACACAAACTGTTAAATAAAACAAACTGGAAAATAAAATAGCCTGACATAGAGCACTACAATAACATAACTGGAAAATGCGCTAATGGTTAAAATTCATCCTTGATTTCCATGTGTCTAAGCAACGCAAATTTGGTAGGGATGAGGGACACGCCTCAATCAACGCATAAGCTACAATATGCACGTTCACATTACATGAATTGTACGATGTACGTTATTTAGGAAAAGTTACCGTTGGTTTAAACGCAACGTTAACATTAAGTGAATATTGTTTATTATAATGCTTACAAAATCATCGTCGACAGGAACGTTAACAATAAGTTGAGAGAGGGGTTTATCACTTGGACATTTACCAAGATAAACAACATAGTTGGTGGCCTTTGCTACTACATTACTGAGGGTATCTCCATACCACAGGGCTGCCATAGTCTTGACATGGTCAACTAGTTAAACATTAGAGCTGTTCCAGGCTTCAGGCATTAAGGATCAATTGCCTTTTTTACACGATCCTTCAGCGTGCCATGAGGAGCCCCGTACTTTCTGGCTATAGTTCTGACGGGAAACTACTGTCTTACACGTTCAGGTAAGCATTATGGAGTGCAGTTGAGGAGTATAGGTCTCTATGTTTAATTGTTTTGAAAGGTTGTGACTGGAAAACAAGGAGAGAAAAACAAATTAGCTATGATCATTTTAAGAGCAAACCTTGGAACATGTTTTGTGAACTATACTGTAGCTACATGACATATCTAAATGTGAAAACAAAGTCACATTATTTGTCACATGACTATCACGTGACTTAGACGCGGAGGAGAAAATATGTGTCTGCTATAAAAAATTTGCAACTAGAAAAACATTTCTGTAAAAAAATTCAGGTTTTGATGTTTGAATTCAATACGTAATAGTAAATTGTACCTTAAACGAATACACAACAAACATGCAATCCTTTAACCTGTTTTCGACGCATTTGTTTCAAACGAGATATCAAAATAGGTCAGCGTTTTCATAGACATCTGATTGCATGTAAGTGTGACGTCTTGCGCACGTTCGCACATGCGCATTTGGTACCGGAACGAAATGTCCTATAATAGGTGATGTTCGATAACAGGTTCGAAGACGGTAAGATTAACCAGAATAGATCGACAGCATTTTAGTTTTGTTTATAACCACATGCGCACTGAGTGTACAAGTATTAAACGACCTGGATATACTGATATATACATGATATAATATCTAACGCCCGACTACGAGTTGCTGCAATAAAATTATATATGTTAATTTATTTTAAGCAGTTGAATTAACAGTACAACTGTGACAGAATTAAGGAGCTAAAGTATTCAAATAATCTGGCTCTTGTCTGAGATTTTCTGGATGTGAGTATGTTGTTTTCATTTTATTTGTACAATAACAACAACAACAGCAGCAGCAGCAGCAGCTTGCTGCTGCTGCTACTATTACTACTACTACTACTACTACTACTACTACTACTACTACTACTACTACTACTACTACTACTACTACTACTACTACTGATAATAATAATAACAATATTAAATCACAGTCTATTAGAACTGATTATCTGCATTGTTCATATCTGCATTTGAAATATATGTGATACAATAAGATGAATTCATGATATGTAAATTATTGTTTAAATGTTAATGTATACATTTGTATATTGATTAATGTTGTAAATGCATGTTCTTTAAATATTGTGCGGAATGATTACTCAATGTCATTTTGTGTCGAAATAGATTGTTATTAGCTCGAGTGATGTAATCCACCCGCTATGACAGTACCCACTTCCTCAATTAAAAAACGAAACAAAAACAGTTCTGTTCTTTTTGCATGGTTTTGTTTGGGTTGGACCTGAGATGCATATGTACTAAAATCTATTTGCAGGCGATGCGTTTCTGATTGTTGAGCAATTTCGTCATATTGCCTGAGGGTTCAAGGAAAACGAAAGTAAACATTTTGTCACGCGTTAAGAGGGAAATGGCTGCAGTTAACACGATAGACCAACTACAGCCTGGCGATGTAATAGTCTTCAGGCATAAGGGTAATGATCAGGAAGGTGTTGTAATATGTGTTACACCGGAAACCGAAGCTAACACACTTGGCTTTGTTCGTGTAATTTATTATGCAAAAACAGTTATCGAAGAAGCAATCAGTTTTAATCTGCACCAAAATAATATTACCAAAAGAACATACGAAGGTGTGAACGCGTTTAATTCAGATATGGTAATTCGAAGAGCAAAGGCCCGGCTAGGCGAAAAGCGTTATGATAAGCGTCACAACACATCTCGACATTTTGTGGAATGGGCAAAAGTTGGAAACAGTAGCAGAATGCTCGAAATAAACACAGAACATACAACAAATGGTTTACTGCGGCTTTATAATGCATACTGTTGGGATGATTTAAAAAGAGGATCCATTATTGATTATTCATATTACGGCTTTAGACACCAAGGTGTGGTGACACTAGTAAACGCACAGAACAACTCAGTGACGGTTATCCATTACGGTACAACACAGTGTTTGCAACACGCACCATAATATGTGAAAGCATAAACATAGATTTCAAAACACAATCGATAAGGACTTATCGCTGCGATCCAACATTCAACCAAAATACACCTGATGTTGTTGCAACAAAGGCCGAACAAAGAATTGGTGAGGAACACTGGAATATCTTCAGTCAAACATCTTGGACATTCTGCCTACAATGTCTTTTTAACTAAACCCAGGAATCAGCTGGACTTGTCAATATCGTATAAAACTAACAACAGCGGTGATCCACATAGTACAATTGGCATGATAAAAAAACTAACAACAGCGGTGATCCACTTAGTACAATAGGCATGATAAGAAACGAAATCTAGCATCTTGCCACTCGTAAACGGAAGAATGGCAGTAAACACGACAGACCAAATAGAGCCTGGCAATGCAAACAGTCTTCAGCCATAAGGGTAATGATCATTATAGTGTTTTAATAAGGGTTTCAGTGCATACTGCAGATAAGAGAATTGGCATTGTTCGTGTAATTTATGATGCAACAACAATTGCTGAAAAACCACGCCTTTTTAAACTGCGCAGGCATGCTATTACCAAAAAGCATAGCAGAATGCTGGAAATAGACACATGTGTTACAAGTGATAGATTCGTGCTGGGGCGTTATAACTCATACAGTTGGAATGATCTAAAAAAAGGGTTCCATTATTGATTATTCATATTACGGATTTAGACACCAAGGTTTGGTGACACACTTGGACAAGCAAAACAGCAAGGTGACTGTGATCTATAATGGCACGAAGCATATAATGGAAACCATTGATATTGATTTCAAAACACACTCGAAAAGAACATACTTTTATAATGAAGCATATAGGAATAGGTGCAATAAAACTGACGACGTTGCTACAAAGGCCGAATTATGTTGACTAGAATCCCAACATAATGGTACATTTAATGGTTATAGGCATAGAAATGCCATTCATATTGATGCCAAAACTTGCCGGAATTACAATGATATCAGGTTTCATCACAATAGTCGTATCTAACAAACCTGAAGCGGTCGTTCAAAAGGCTAAAGATGAAAACAGTGAATAACAATGGTATAAAGGCAACATGTAATTGGACTTTTGTTTTCTACCTGTTTTGTTTCTCAAAATCAATGACAGTCACGTGCAGGATACATGCGAATATATATTCATATTGTATTATAATCCATGTACAGAAAAAAGAAAACTCTACTTTACTTTGCTAAATATTATTATCTGCAGTATTAGTATGCACTTTCTATATCGTTGTAAATATTTGTTTGTTTGGTTCTCGTAAACACGTGTGTGCTTTCTTGCATGTGAAAACAAATTATGTAACAATTTTAATAATATATTTTATTATTGCATTATATAGTTTTGATTTCGCTAGGTTATTTAAAATTAACTCTGAAATAAAAATCATTGTTTTGACACTGATTCGAAAAATAAAAGTATATTATATACAAAGAAGGGAAACAAATGACAAAGAAATATAATTGAAAAATCTATGGCGTTTATAATAAACATCAATCGAAATGAATAAAGTTATAAGTATTTGTAACGCTTTTCGTTGTAACTTTTGAAAACACGTGTATACCTATTAAAATACACACTATTGCATAATTATCCCATCATCAGGTGTGTGTGTAGTTCATTTTTATTGACTTATTCTCTTTCATATGGCCATCGCCCTCAGAATACTTGATAGTTGGGTTACGGGGATAATGCATGATACAGGAGACGCCCCGTTCCAGAGGCGACCATGGGTCTTTTAGTGCACGGTGTAAAGCACCTAGTACACTGCATCTCGAATTAACGTATCATACTAAAGACAAGTTAGTAGGTTAGGGTGTGGCGGAGGCTCGAAACTAACACTAGTAACTCGCCCATCATCAGGTGCGCACACCTTCGATTAATGAACATTGCTTAAAACATAATCTACATTTTCAGGCGATCTTCTGGCAAATAAACACCAATTAAATGTAAAATGTAATCATTAAGATCATGATCTTAACGGATATTATTTCTGCTTGTGATTGGCTATTTGGAACCTTGCTTTCTCAGAATTTGCAGTATCAATCGCATAAATTCGACAGCATTGACCTGGCACTTATGCATGTTCCGTTCGTTTCCGTAAACTTTTATTGGAAATATATATACAAGCGATCGCTCGTAACAGTTCAATATACTAAATGTGCGTTAAACTTAAGTTAGCTTATACTTATCGACGTATGATATAAATGGTTGAGAGGTTAACGCAGTAGCTTTCTGATCGTGTGTTTGCGGGTTCGAATCCGTTTTGGGTCTGAACATTCATTTTTTAAATCGAGCACAATGATTATAAGCACGCAATTCACCTTTTTCGTCTTTATGTCTTTGACAATGTTATTGTATTGTACAATTGAAAAAATGAATAACGTTGCAAACATACAAAGGCAAATAAGCTATCTCAAAAGAAGGACAGCAAAAACCCTATTTGAATTGCTGATTTGTACACCACATAACCTTTGATCAGTAAGCAAGCACTCTACGATGAGGCTATCGTTCCATATGAATAATATATGTCTAGATACCGACTAAATGTTAACTAACTAGCACAGTGTTAACAATATATACCCGAGTACAACGACGGAAATCTGCGAAACAGTACGAAAACAAATTAGTTCCACGGCAATGTAGTCGGACTTTTAAAAAAAAATATAGATTTGTGGTCTGGTCTGTGATAACAGTAAAGACAAGAGTACCACGATGGCCCTAGATCGCTCCCCTGTGTTTAAGGCACCATAATGGCTTATAACAAGAGGGCCACGATGGCCCTAGGTCGCTCACCTGAGTTTAAGGCACCATAATGGCTTATAACAAGAGGGCCAAATGGCACTAAACAACATACCTGAGTATAAAGATCTAGGCCTTGCAGTTTCAGGAGACGACTTTTATAGTCTTAATAAACCATGGGACCGACAGGGTGTAGCCACTTTCTACCACAGGGGCATAATTTGAACAATATTTGTAGTGATCAACGTTTCAAGCCAAATATGAAACCTCTGTACCTTGCGGTTTCAGAGGAGAAGATTTTTAAAGCCCACTTTCCATATAAGTCTATAGAAACCATGTGGCCCCGGGGTGAGTCATTTTGCTATATAGGTCTACATAAACCATGTGACCCCCCTGGGGCGTGGTCAGTTTGACGCCAGGGGCACAATTTTAACAATCTTTGTAGAGGACTACTATACAATGTTATATACCAAATATGAAACCTATGGCCCTTGCGGTGTCAGAGGAGAAGTTTTTTAAAGTCATTTTGCTATTTAAGTATATATAAACCATGTGACCCCCGGGGCTTGGCCAGTTTTGACCCCAGGAGCATCATTTCAACAATGTTTGTAGAGGTAACTCTACAACGTTACATACCTAATGTGAAACTTCTTGGCCGTGCGGTTTTAGGAGAAGACTTTTAAAGCCATTGTGCTATTTAAGTTTATATTAACCATGTGACCCCTGAGGCGTGGCCAGTTTTGACCCCAAAGGAATAATTGGAGCATCCTTTCTAGAGGACCACTATACAATGTTACATACCAACCATGAAACTTGAAAGTCATTTTGCTATTTAAGTCTATATAAATCATGTGACCCCGAGGTGTGGCCAGTTTTGACCCCATGGGCATCATTTGAACAATCTTTGTAGAGGACCACTATACAATGTTACAAACCAAATATGACACCTCTGGGCTTTGCGGTTTCTGAGAAAAAGATTTTAAAAATTATTTTGCTATTTAAGTCTATCAACCATGTGACCCCCGCGCCGTGGCCAGTTTTGACCCCAGGGGCATCATTTGAACAATCTTTGTAGAGGACCACTATACAATGTTACATACCTAATATGAGACCTCTGGCCCTTGCGGTTTCAAAGGAGAAGATATATAAAGTAATTTTGCAATTTAAGTCTATATAAACCATGTGACCCTGGGGCGTGGCCAGTTGTGACCACAGGAGCATAATTTGAACAATCATTGTAGAGAACCACCATACAATGTTACCAACCAAATACAAAATCTCTGGGCCTTACGGTTTCAGAGGAGAAGATTTTAAAAGTCATTTTGCTATATATTCTATATAAACCATGTGAGCCCCGGGGCGTGGCCCGTTTTGACCCCAGGGGCATAAT
Source organism: Congeria kusceri (assembly GCA_027627225.1). NCBI lineage: Eukaryota > Metazoa > Mollusca > Bivalvia > Myida > Dreissenidae > Congeria > Congeria kusceri. The sequence goes on from CM051030.1 coordinate 45,059,963, forward strand.
TTGAACAATCTTTGTAGAGGACCACTATACAATGTTATGTACCAAATATGAGACCTCTGGCCCTTGCGGTTTCAGAGAAGACGATTTTTAAAGTCATTTTGCTATATATTTAAGTCTATATAAACAATGTGATCCCCGGGGCCTGACCAGTTTTGACCCCAGGGGCATCATTTGAACAATCTTTGTAGAGGACAACTATACAGCGTTACATACCAAATATTAAACCTCTGGGCTTTGCAGTTTTAGAGGAGAGGATTTTTGAAGTCATTCTGCTATATATTCCATATAAACCATGTGACCCCTAGGACGCGGCTAGTTTTGACCCCAGGGGCATAATTTGTAAAACAATTTTGTAGAGGACCACTATAAAATGTCACATATTAAATATAAAACCTCTGGGCCTTAAGGTTTCAGAAAAGAAGATTTTAATACTCGATTAGCTATATATTCTTTATAAATCATGTAACCCCAGGGCGTGGCCGGTTTTGAACAATCTTTGTAGAGGACCACTGGAGGATGTCACATACGAAAGCTCTGAGCCTTGCGGTTTCATAGGAGATTTTTAAAGTTTTCACTGTGTAAATCTATTTTTAGCTCTGGTGACCTACATACGCAGCGCATCGGAAATATTTGAACAACTTTGAAAGAGGTCCACCTAAGAATCATTTCTGTGAAGTTTGGTGAAAATCTGCCGAGTAGTTTAGGAGGAGATGTTGTTTGAATGAAAAGTAGACGACGGACGCTCGTACGCACGGACGACGGACAAAGGGCGATCACAAAAGCTCACATTGAGCACTTTGTGCTCAGGTGAGCTAAAAATAACACGTTTGACGAAGACATTTTCAGTATGAAATGTTAATTAAAAACAATAAATGAGCACCATTATGGACCAAGCTGGGAAAGTTTTGTTCAATCCAGAAGTGTCTTAGCACAGTACAATTTTGTTATTTTAAGTATTAATAGTGTATCTTGGGGAGACCTCATGTGACACTATGTCTCAGTATCTGAATAATCACTTAATTGTTCTTTGTTTCTTTCGTTTTTATTTTTCTTAAATCTCGGGATTACAAACATGAACCTTTAATACATTATCAAATCTTCACAGTTTCCCGAAATTTCATCTTTTTGGATAATTTGGAATACGTATTACACTAAATACATGTTAATGCGTGACCTATTACTTGTATGCAAATTTGTCCATATTTTCTAACTGCTTGTTCAAAGTGTAAACCTAATTGAGTCAATTCCACTATGGAAAGGATTTGATATAATCATATGCTCGTTTTTCCATCCACATCCAAACTGAGTATGACGTTGTCAACTATATGCACCTGATATTTTCATGAAATGAATAAATATGTTTAAGCTAACTTATCTTGTGATTCGAAAAATATTGCCACCTGGAGCTTATTAAAATGCGGTATGAACTTGACCAGATAAAAAAGTCTAAATCGGTTAACTCGGACAAGCAAAGATATGATTATCACTTTGAGCACAACATAATCGACATTCGGAAAAGATTAAGTGCTATTAATAGCAACAGTGTGGGAAAATGAATAGTTTTACAATGAAGTTCGATTCCTAGAATGTTGATTAGCATTATCTAAACGTAATGTTGAATATGCACAGGGCAACGCAATAACAACCGGCTTCAACGCGATAAATTTGGCTTTATCTCATTAACTAGTGTGTGTAAGGAAGATGTTGAGGCTAAACAAAGTTAATGAATAGCTTCTCAGACACTTTTTCCAAAAAATCAGGAGGGAGGGCGATTTTTTGTTATTGACGTATTTAATTAATTTTTTTATTCTCCTACTATTTTCTATTTGCACTATGTAATGACTTATTAAAACAAGTAAATAAGTACAGATTAAAGACATTTTTAAGTTGTAATAACAACAAAACATCCCTTTTAATACAATTCTAAATATATATTTATTAATTGCTCATGTTACAAAGGGTCATTTATGCTAGCTGACGTAAAATGACAACCAATTTACATGTTCATTAGTTAACATAACTGCCTTCAGCATTAAAGTACTTCTTTTTATAGGATTAAACTTTTTCAACTTCATGTTTTTATAACGGTCAAAAATAGGAATTATTTTTGCAATAAATCACCAACAATTTTTGGAAAGGAAAATCAACACGTTTATGGTGTTTGCTCGTCCAAAATCTGTTTCTTATTTTACAAAAGGCATTTTATACTGTTTAGTTCAAACGCGCTTGGTACGAACTGAATATACTATAACATACAGCATGTATATTATATTATATTCAGTTACTCCAGAGCCATCACCAGTTATTACATACAGAAAATAGACAATAGCAAGTTACCAAAATGTTAATAATGCACAAAATGTTAAACATGCGTAGTTCTTGTATTTTGTTCGGTAACATGCCCATTAGAAACAATTTATGCAAAGTTTTATTTTTCTTAACATATTTCTGGACTGCTGCTATAAAACCCGGGCGCGATCGTCAAAAAATAGTAAATACCAAATTTTGGGCATTAAATCAAAATCGTGGCGGACCATAAAAAACCGTTGCGGCGCTGCCTGAGAAACAATTCAGTATCTTTTTTAGCCTAATATATGCATACTACTAATATGCTTTGGCATACCACAAATAATATATATAAAAGATACGTTTGCATACTCTTGCATTGTTTTTTTTATGTTGCTTGCAAAGTTTATGTGCGCATGCAACTGTACAAATATATTTTTCCTGCCATTTCAATATTTCGGAAGAAAACAATGACAATGGCAGACCAAAAATATTATATACAAATGATACGTTTGCATACTCTTGCATAATTCGTTTTTTGTTCATGTTGCATGCAAACTTTATGTGCGCATGCAATTGTTGTATAATTGTACAAATATATTTTGCATGCCATTTCAATGGTTAAGAATAAAACAATGACATAGCATTACAAAATAATTTGAAGTATAAACACATGTATAATATTAACGTTTCCCATTATTCGAACGCGGCCTGCTGTACTACAATAATCCTTTGCATTGGTGAACTCTTGTAAAAGGAGTATTCGCAGTTACATTACTTGCCATTACCCCTTACGTAGGCAGGAATTTGAAAGTGGATTGATTACCAAAACGCTTTGAGTAGTAGTATTAAGGTCAACAACGTGAAGACTTTGATTAAATGTAGGACAACAAATCAGGGTAGACACTGTGAAAAGCCTTTCCTGTAATCTGGGCTGTCCGTTCTGTTATATGAAAGTCGAATATAATATTGCGCTATGCTGAATACAAAAACGTAATAGTGTTTTATCCAGACCTAATCAGCGCGGCGCTGCGCCACGCCCCTTAACTGATACGCCACCCTGCCCTTTTCAAAGGCAATTAGCGCCTCGTGCCCTCTTATCTATCGACTGTTCTGATTGCTAACGAGGGCCCTTTGTGATGGCATGATATTATAAACAAATATGTGATCAACTGATAAGATCAGCTGTAGGGGGCAGTCAGCGTGCGAGTTTGTGTCCAGATACAATAAAATCATGCTGATTTTGTTTTCAAAATGAGCGTAAATTGTCTGCTTTCAACAGCCTCGTTTTCACGTGCAATTTCTAACATGTTTTTGTTTCGTGAATTTTTATGATAAACGTGAAAACAAAGGGCAGAATGCATATAAATGTAGACTCAATGTGGTTTTTATTCATAAACTATGAAAAAAAATGCACGTGTATACAATATTTCTTCCAATAATAACCAAAAATCCATGAAAAAAACGAATTTCAGAACTAGCTATAATTTCGGACAAACATATTCGGATAAATCATTTCAATCGGAATATTTTTTATGATCTTTACGAATAATATAACTTAATAATAAGAAGAACTTATAATATTGGAAAATTTTAAATGTGTTAATAAATTGACTTAATAATCATCAAATAATTTAAAAGGAATCAGTAATAATTGAAGAAAAAAACTATTTAAATCTAATGTGTCCTCTTTAACAGTTCCACCGCGCACAAAATGCCCCTTTTCCAAATGAAGCGCTATGCCCCTCTGCCCTTCTAGATTGAACACTACTTAAATATGTTACCATTAGACATGATATCAACAACATTGTGATTATTTAGGATTACCGCGATAAGTCATGGCATGTTCCTCGTTCTTAATCATTACCTGTGTGACCTGTTTGAAACTGTGCATTACACTAAAGTTTTGCAAAAAGGTCAAGGACACCCATGCAATATATAGAGAATATTAGGTTAGTGTCTGTGTGTACTTGAATTTATCCGACGAGTTAAAGAACGGTTTACACGGCGAGGCTTGCCGAGCCGTGTAAGCCTTTCGGAGACGAGTCGGATAAATTCAAGTACACAAAGACACTAACCTAATATTCTATTTATCCTACCATATTTTTATTTATTTATTTTATGTTTAACAAACACACTATTAACATTTAATTATTTGAAACAATACTCAAAAACGCATTAAATTTACTGATTCTAACCTTGCGTAGTAATATGGATTATATTCATGATGTTTCCGCCACTCGAAATAGTCCGAAACAATTCAATGCAAAACGCAGTGTAACAAGATAAAATATCGCCATATGCTTCGGTTCAAATATGTTCACCATGCCAAATGCTACACACTACAGTAGATAAAAGAAGGTTTTATTCAAATGCAAGTCCGTGTTTCGACCAAACTGTTCAACAACAAAAGACCAAAATGGCTGGCAATTTTAACTTTCCAAAAGTGTATATGCTGGATTTATCTCCGTCGAGATGTTTTATCCTACCACTAAATGATTTTATAGAAGGAAACTCTACCTGTCAGATAAACTTTTGCTTTATCCGACAGGCAAGGTTTATCTGACACCCTCATGTATATACTTTTGACGGACTACTTTTTCCAGGAATGTGAGTGACGTCATAAACAAGTAATTTTAAAGGTTACGAAATGGGGCGATATTTAACAGTTCATCTATTGGTGGAAATAAGACACTAAACATAAACATTCAATAATTACATTTTATTATATACCTTACAATAAATACTACATTACAATAAATTAAATAGTAACACATTTGTAGAGGAAAAAGAATCAATAACAGTTAGCTATCGACACAATACAGGTAGTTTCTTTTTAAAATAACTAGCCAAAATTCGCGTGCGCGCGTAATGACGAAATCAAATGTTTTACGTCATTCAGTTGAGTTTTAAGTCTACACAGTATTGGAATTTAAAAAGAGCAATAAGATTACAATCTTTAGTGTTTCTGTGTTTTTTGGATGGATTATGATAATAAGATTTATATCAAAAAGTGTATCCATGGAATATATGGCTCGAATGGAAACGGTGAGATTAATTCCATTTTAATTTTCGATAAGTCGAGTGTATTCCGAGCTGGATTGTTGTGGGTGTAGAACAGAGTTGCCATCATAAGGTGTTAGATCTAGTAATTTGGATGCAGTCTTCGATTAGTTTACTTTTGAAAGGAAATTTACATAAAGGGTTATTTCTTTGATGAATAAACCGTTTCTTTGTTGGTTGATCAAAGAAAGTCTATCCACAAAGAATTGCCCGCTTACACCAACTGTTTTAAAAGGCATAGAAGGATTATGTTTGCACCTTTATCGATCATGCCATGTGCGGATTAACAACTCACTGTGGAAGCTAGAACCTCTGTAAAACTGGACTACACGACGTTTTTATCAATGAAAAAATCGGGTGAGTAGGGTGTATTTCATTTTTAATTTTATGCTGTGTCGTTCTGGAATTTTTGAGTCATACGAGTTGTGTGTATATTTTTAAAGATAATAGAAATGGTATATACATCTCGACGAAGATAAATCCTGCATATACACTTTTGGAAAGTTAAAATTGCCAGCCATTTTGGTCTTTTGTTGTTGAACAGTTTGGTCGAAACACGGACTTGCATTTGAATAAAACCTTCTTTTATCTACTGTAGTGTGTAGCATTTGGCATGGTGAACATATTTGAACCGAAGCATATGGCGATATTTTATCTTGTTACACTGAGTTTTGCATTGAATTGTTTCGGACTATTTCGAGTGGCGGAAACATCATGAATATAATCCATATTACTACGCAAGGTTAGAATCAGTAAATTTAATGCGTTTTTGAGTATTGTTTCAAATAATTAAACGTTAATAGTGTGTTTGTTAAACATAAAATAAATAAATAAAAATATGGTAGGATAAATAGAATATTAGGTTAGTGTCTTTGTGTACTTGAATTTATCCGACTCGTCTCCGAAAGGCTTACACGGCTCGGCAAGCCTCGCCGTGTAAACCTTTCTTTAACTCGTCGGATAAATTCAAGTACACAAAGACACTAACCTAATATTCTCTATATATACCATTTCTATAATCTTTAAAAATATACACACAACTCGTGTGACTCAAAAATTCCAGAATGACACAGCATAAAATTAAAAATGAAAAACACCCTACTCACCCGATTTTTTCATTGATAAAAACGTCGTGTAGTCCAGTTTTACTGAGGTTCTAGCTTCCACAGTGAGTTGTTAATCCGCACATGGCATGATCGATAAAGGTGCAAACATAATCCTTCTATTCCTTTTAAAACAGTTGGTGTAAGCGGGTAATTCTTTGTGGATAGACTTTCTTTGATCAACCAACAAAGAAACCGTTTATTCATCAAAGAAATAACCCTTTATGTAAATTTCCTTTCAAAAGTAAACTAATCGAAGACTGCATCCAAATTACTAGATCTAACATCTTATGATGGCAACTCTGTTCTACACCCACAACAATCCAGCTCGGAATACACTCGACTTATCGAAAATTAAAATGGAATTAATCTCACCGTTTCCATTCGAGCCATATATTCCATGGATACACTTTTTGATATAAATCTTATTATCATAATCCATCCAAAAAAACACAGAAACACTAAAGATTGTAATCTTATTGCTCTTTTTAAATTCCAACACTGTGTAGACTTAAAACTCAACTGAATGACGTAAAACATTTGATTTCGTCATTACGCGCGCACGCGAATTTTGGCGAGTTATTTTAAATAGAAACTACCTGTATTGTGTCGATAGCTAACTGTTATTGATTCTTTTTCCTCTACAAATGTGTTACTATTTAATTTATTGTAATGTAGTATTTATTGTAAGGTATATAATAAAATGTAATTATTGAATGTTTAGTGTCTTATTTCCACCAATAGATGAACTGTTAAATATCGCCCCATTTCGTAACCTTTAAAATTACTTGTTTATGACGGTACTCACATTCCTGGAAAAAGTAGTCCGTCAAAAGTATATACATGAGGGTGTCAGATAAACCTTGCCTGTCGGATAAAGCAAATGTTTATCTGACAGGTAGAGTTTCCTTCTATAAAATCATTTAGTGGTAGGATAAATATCAATAAACAGTTCTTGTATACTTTTGGAATGACTATCGGTGCCACGATAATGATTGGGTCAACAATCACGCCCATTTGACCCAGTGTTTAGTTTTAGATTACTTTTACTACTAATACTACAACAACTTTGAGAAACGGTAGAAACAACAGCATCAGTTACACTACAAGCACGACGATGACTTCTACTGACACTGCTGCTGCTTTTTCTGCAACTGAAACTGCACACTGTACCCGTGTAACAACAACAACAAATATGTAAATGTTAACCAAGGTGATACGTAAAAACCTATGGTGGTATACTTCTGCATAAGATGTCAAGACAATGTTCATATACCTTTAAATAATCATGAAAACATTATTTCGCGAAACATTATGACGTTTTTGTAAAAATATTAACTGGTTATCAAGAAAAAGTTAAAATTAGTGCGCCATTACCGCGTAAGAGAATCTGATATTGTTTTGCGAAATACTTTTTAGTAATTTAAAAAAAAAGATGTTCACGAAAAAATTTAAACGGATATTATTTTTTGGTGAAAAATTCCAAACTTTCGCAAGAAAATATTAAGCCTTTCCTTAACAAAATTACGTTTTCATGATAACTGTGTATAGTTTCATGAAAAGTTGACAATTTTATCTTGCAAAGTAAAATGCTCTAAAAAGGTATGTAGTTATCTTATGCAGAAGAGGCCACCAAACTTATACACTACTCAAACGTCCTGATGATATCAGCAGCCATCTGATATTTAAAGTATTTTAGACCGAACGCATTATTCATTTTTTAAAGTCTTGAATGATAACTAAGAACACTAATATTTTCCATGATTTATAAAACATTTCATTCATATCGTTTTACACAAACTTATCAAAACAGCAACAATAGCGTAACAACCCCAAAAGTGGAAAATCAGAGAACAACAACGTAACAGTTAGTCCATTATTGTAGTGGCTGCTTAGGACTTTTGAGAAGTGTATACACATATTTTCCTGGGCAAGCTTGGCCAACCTAAGCGGTTTACCAGTACTTAGTGCACATACTCATTGCCGTAACTGACAACTGCCCTACTTGAATCAGAGGTAGGGGGAGAATGGCCGTAGAAATAATTTAATGACCAAACCACACAAGAGTTATATGGCCGGGCTGGTGAGTGAACTCACGAACTCCAGGGCCCGTATTCACCAATCATTTTTAGACTTAAGAATAAAGAATACACTTTGACTCAAGTAAATATACCTGTTTGTTTGCAAATATGCTTGATACAAATGTTGATAATATCTTAATAAATCGTTCTAAATAAAACGTGTTGTAATTTGAGTGGGTGAATACCATGTAGGGTTCAAATTTACAGCGTTCTTGGGACAAACAGTTTTAAGAATATTCTTTATTCTTAAATATAAACAAAGCGAAACTCCAGCTGCAACAGCAGGAGAGAACTCTTATTAGCAGCCCAAGTCAAAGAATGGGTTGGTGAATACGGACCCGGATTGACGCTCCAGCGTTCTATCAACTGGGCTAGCCGGATGAACGGTTTCAGTGAAGAATCTTCGATGCGATATATAAAACGTGCAATCTCATTAAAATCATCTCCAGTCTGACGCTACTACATTATCCGCTGACTGGATCTGATGACTTCGCATTAGGGTTCATGTTCAGATGACATGTTCAGAAGCCAATCAAATTGTTGCCTTCAAATGTTGTGGTATAACTTTATATATATACCACAAAAACTAAGCACACAATTAACGATAACTTTGGATGTTTAGTCGCCTAAGGTACCACTATATCCCGATTGTTATCCACGTTAAAATTAACTGTAAATGATTTATTCCCGAGGACCAGCTGGAAATACATCACTTTTCAAAAACCGTGGCGAAACTTTGCTGTGCAACAAGCAATTTCATTGGGCGCAGCAGGGCTGATATTTTATTGTTCGGCAGGTCATTTAAACGTGACCTGCTATGCGATGTCTTCAGATCCTAATAACTTAAGGATTTGATTTAAATGAGATTGATAAAACGTGCAAATGCCTTCTGGTATATATTTATATTCATTACTATTAAATCGAAACAGAAATTGAAATGCACTTTCGATTTGCATTAAAACGGAAAGAGGAAGAATTATCCATGTTTAAGACCCATATGGTCTTGGGTGGTGAGGTATGTCTCGGACCCATATGGTCTTGAGTGGTGAGGTATGTCTCGGACCCATATGGTCTTGAGTGGTGAGGTATGTCTCGGACCCATATGGTCTTGAGTGGTGAGGTATGTCTCGGACCCATATGGTCTTGAGTGGTGAGGTATGTCTCGGACCCATATGGTCTTGAGTGGTGAGGTATGTCTCGGACCCATATAGTCTTGAGTGGTGAGGTATGTCTCGATTTGTTCTTAGAATATTATTGCATGAGACTTTGATAACATTTTCAGTTTAACAGACGACTATGGCTCAAACAATGTGTAATTTCTCAATCGCTGCTAGTTAAAACTTGCGATTTACATGTATAGTTCAGTGTGTCACTTTATATAGCAACGACATTCGCACTACTATTACAACTACTAAAATTACTACATTTATTGAGTCGCCTAAAAAGGCGACATATAGAGGGTTACTTAGGCTGCATCCCCTTTAGTTTGTGCAGACAATAACTTGAGAAGTTTTTATGCAATCATTATGCAACTTTAGGGAAGTGTTATAGTAGACATAAAAGGCAGGTTAAGTTTGGTTTTCGGCATAATTGATCTCATCGTATTTGAGTTATGCCCCGTCAGGCGACACATCCGGCACGCGGAGTTCTAGTTTTTACAAGCAGAACAATAAACATCAAAAACAACAACAATACATCAGCCACATTTATGTTAATTTACTTATCAATTTAATTGTAATTCCACATTTAGCATATGCACAAGTCGTTTTATTTCGTAATTCCGTGAAATACGTGTCATTAGAATCGATTAACTCCAAAATAATATTTATTTCTAATGAATTTGAATAGTATATGAGTTTCTGTATCTCAAACGAGTCTTCAGATTGCTTTATTGTCATGTGGTTTACCTATACGAGTATATACTAAATACATATATGAGCCGTGTCCTTGAAAAACCGGGCTTAATGCATGTGTGTAAAGTGTCGTCCCGTATCAGCCTGTGCAGTCCTCACAGGCTAATCCAGGACTGCAATTTCCGCCTACGGTCGAGTTTCGTTTAGAAGAAACTTCCTTTAAACAGAAAATACCATTACAGTGGAAAGTGTCGTCCCGGATCAGCCTGTGCAGGATCCGGGACGACACTTACATTAAGCCCGGTTTTCCCGTCATACGCCTCTTATGTATTCAAACAGATAACGTTTTATTGCAGAGCGGAGTATCGAAACACTATTTTCACAAGGAGTTCTCACTGCACGGATTTCTAGGACAGCACACAGAGTTTACATTTTCCTAAATATATTATCGAAACAATGCACGAGATTACTTCGATTGATCAAATAAAACTAGGAGATGCAATAATCTTCAAATATTGGAAAATGGATCACGAAGGCATTGTAACCGAGGTAACGAGAGACAGTGAAACAACAGGATTTGTTCATATTATCCATTACGCTGCAGACAGTCTATTTGCAACGAGAACAATAAAGGAAGAAAGCCTACCGTTTGACTTAAGAAAAAATACAATTTTTGTTAAAAATTTCAATGACACCACTCTAGAAATAAAGAAGGTAATTGAAAGAGCAAGGGCTCGTGCAGGCGAACAACGCCATGACATATTTCATAACTCATCGCGGCATTTCGTCAACTGGGCGAAGATTGGACTTGATACTGGCTACAGAACGCTGTCAATATCGTCCTATGCAACAACCTTTGGTCTGCTTTGGCGGCACAACGTGTATGACTGGAGTGACTGGAGAAGGGCTCTATCATAGAATATTCCTATTTCGGTCTCTGGCATCAAGGCGTGCTGGTAGAAACTGACGAGGACAGCGGCGTAGTGGCGGTCATACATTACGGGAATCGCCATATATTGTCGACACGCACAATAGTACAGGATCGTTTGAATATCAATATAAAAACTAAAAATATAAGGGTTTATCTCTGCGATCCAGCAAACAGGTGTAACGAACCAGATGTAGTTATCCAAAAAGCAAAAAGAAGGCTTGGTGAAACAGTATGGAGTATCGGTAACCGATCTTGGGAGTTTTGCCTTCAATGTCTCTTCAACTAGGACTTGTTTAGAGTGTTATACAAAACAAAAAATACGCACTAACAATATGGGCAATAGGTTTCATAACTGTAAATATTCTTCACTGGCTTTGACAACACAGCCCTCTCAAATATCCACGACGGGAGCATAAAAATGACATTCGATCACTCAGAAAAATAGTGAACAGATCACGCACTGTGCTTCAAACTGGCAGATCAGTGTGTTTTTTTTCATCACGTTCTTTCATTGAATATATTGTGTAGCCCACATACTCAAACCAATGAGTGATCAATAAACACGGTAACTTAATACAATGAGATGCTTGGTATATTTGCATTGCAACCACAGTTTAAGAAAAAAAAATCGCGGCAGTGCATTAGTGGCTTAAACGTCAAATAAGGTACATTAATAAAAGGAAATAAAATACAGTGAAATGAAATGAAGAAAATGAGCTGGAATGAATGAATGAATGAATGAATGAATGAATGCGTGATTTAATGAAAAAATGAAAACTGGATTGCTCAAACAACAAAATGTAACGCCAATATTCTGTAAATTTGTAATATACATTCATAAGTTCGCTTGTTAATTTCTTGTGTCATTTAGTTTCTTCATTGTTTGGTATATTTGCATTGCAACCACAGTTTAAGAAAGAAAATGGGTTCGCGGCAGTGCATTAGTGTCTTAAACGTCAAATAAGGTACGTTAATGAAAGGAAATGAAATACAGTCAAATGAAATGAGTTTGAATAAATGAAGGAATGTGAGTGAGTTAGTGAGTGAGTGAATGAATGAATGAATGAATGAATGAATGAATGCATTAATTAATGAATAAATAAAAACTGGATTGCCCAAACAATACATGTTAACGCAAATATTCTGTAAATTTGTAATATACAAGTTCGCTTTGTTGTGTCATTTAATTTCTTAATTGCTTGGTAATTTGCATTGCCACCACAGTTTAAGAAAGAAAATCGGTTCGCGGCTGTGTATTAGGCTAAAAATGGATGAATTGTTTATCAGGCACTTTTTGCAAAAAATCAGGCGGGAGAGCGATTTTTTTTATTGAAGTATTTTGTTTAAATTTTTTCTCCTACTCTTTTCTATTGGCACTATGTAATGGCTTGTTGAAACAAGTAAATAAGTACATATTAAAGACAACTTAAGTTTTAATAACAACATAAGCATCCCTTTTAATAAAATTATAAATATAGATTTATTAATCACAAACGGTTATTTATGCAAGATTACGTAAAAAGGCAATCAATTTGAATGTTCATAATTGAAATAAGTGCCTTCAAAATGATACACCATAAGCATAAAAGAACTTCTATTTATAGAATTTAACTTTCGTAATTCTTACTTTATTTAACTGTCAAAAACAGGAATTATTTTTGCAATAAATCACCAATAATTTTTGGAACGGAAAATCAACACTTGTCAATGCAGCTGGCGTATTCGTTTGTTTCCATAGGACTAATCTTGACACAGATTTTCTTTTAAAAAATATCGAATGCTATTACACAAGCAAACGCAGCTATGAAACAAAAAAGTTTAAATCAACAAATAATCGATATTTATAAAGGTTCCCAATCGAATATGAATTTTTTTTCAAAATTTACACAGTATTTCACAATATGTGTATATCCGATTTATATATTTAAATCAGACAAGAAGAAAGTTACTGGAAATACCGAATATCTACCGGGTTACTTTTCTTCCGCTATGTTAAAATGCGGATTCGTTTAATTTTAAGCCGCTGTCCATGGGATCTAATTCAATACATCCTAATTTAAGTTCTAATGAACGTTTACGGTGTTTATTCGTCCGAAATCTGTTTCTTATTTACGAAAGTTATTGTTCAAAAGCGCCTGGTACGAACGGAATATACTATATTGTACATGCTGGTTTACTCCAGAGTCATCACCAGTCGCATACAGAAAATAGATGACAACAAGTTACCAAACTTACCAAACTTGCCCGAGAAACAAATCATTAACTTTTTAAGCCTTAGTGTCTTTAACGTCAGATAAGGTACATTAAAGAAAGGAAATGAAATACAGTCAAATGACATGAAATGAAGTAAAATTAGTTGGAATGAATGAATGAATGAATGAATGAATGAATGAATGGGTGAGTTAATGAATAAATGAAAACTGGATTGCCCCAAAATTAAATGTTAACGCAAATATTCTTTAAATTTGTAATATACATTCATAAGTTCGCTTGTTAATTTCTTGTGTCATTTAGTTTCTTCATTGTTTGGTATATTTGCATTGCAACCACAGTTTAAGAAAGAAAATGAGTTTGCGGCAGTGCATTAGTGTCTTAAACGTCAAATAAGGTACGTTAATGAAAGGAAATGAAATACAGTGAAATAAAATAACATAAAATAAGTTGGAATGAATGAATGAATAAATGAAATGAATGAAATGAATGAAATGAATGAAATGAATGAAATGAATGAAATGAATGAATGAATGAATGAATGAATGAATGAATGAATGAATGAATGAATGAATGAATGAATGAATGAGTTAATGAATGAGTTAATGAATAAATGAAACTGCAATGCCCACACAATACATTATCTGTAAATTTGTAAAATACATTCATAAGTTCGCTTGTTTGTTCTTTCGTTTAATTTCTTCATTAGGCACATTATCCGATTATTATAGTATATGATATATTCATTAAAATTATGTATTTAACATAATGTAGTCTTTTTGAATAATTTCAACGTGTATTAATATATTTATGCCTTCGTTCTGTTTAATAATATCATGTTCATATTGTAATACTTTTATTTCATTGAGAATGATTGATAATTGTTCTGATTTGAGTTGTTTATAAAATATTCATAATTACTAATTAGTAAGAAACCAGTGTTTATGATGTAGTATGTTTAAAAGGATATATGGAGTGCTTGGTACAATGGACGCACTCGTAGTTGAAACCTATGTCTTTTAAAAAACGTGTGTTTTTTATGTCGATCAGATGAAAACGTCTGACAAACCTTTTGCAGTATATATTAGTATGAAAAAAAAACATGCAAAAACATCTACTTTGCTCTTACCTGGTATGTCATCTGTGTGTGCTATAAGATCCATACTGATTCATAACATAAACCAAACTGTGCATATTTTTAATTTTCAAATTATTTATTGAATGAACATGTTTAACGGACCATCATCTGTGTCCTTCGCGGCAGTATTCTCACTCCTCATCGCTACATCGACGCCTATTTAGATGTCCATGTCAGGTTGTATACATGGGCATAGGTCGAGGTCTTCATTTGAATGGACAATAACGCCCATCCCCATGTCGCCTTTGTGGTCCTGGAGTACCTTGGCAACGAGGGAATCGAGCGCCTTGACCGGCCAGAGAGGTCGCCGGACCTTAATCCGATGGAACATCTGCTCTACAGCTGACGATTTCTGACCGGCATGTACTTAAGGAATATCCAGGAGCTTGGTGCCGTGTTACAGGAATGGAACAATTTCCCACAGCGCTCCATCAGGGACCTGAATGGGAGCATGGGAAGACATTGTCAGGCTGTTATTAATATTATTTTACAGCAAAGTGCGGTTCTGTCTATTTGGTTTTTATGTTTATTTGTATGTTTTGTTTTGTGTTGTATGTATTGTCCTGTATTGTATAGGCAATTGGTCACTTACCTCAAATAAAGGACCAGCGGTTGGTAATAAGGGGTTCTCTCCTGATGATGTCTCAGGAGTTTCATTATTCCTATATTAACTATTTTAGATATCCTGATATCATTGAATTATTATTAAATAATATTCTCTATTCTATTATTCATTTGATTGGTATATTTGTATTGCACCAACAGTTTAACAAATTGTGTGACAGTGTACTGAGAGAAATGAATTAATTAGAGGACTTACCATGCACTTATGCGCAGAATTCACGACTGCGAGTGTGATCTGTGAAAATAATATGACATTGTGTTCACAAACAAGTTGAGCCTGGTTTTCAGGTTCAAGATGAATTTGAGCGAGATATTTCTGGATCAGGCTCTAAAGTGGTGATCACAAAAATGGATCAATTTTAAATGATTGTCAAATACCTATTTTCTAAAATTCATGTTATTGTATCCAGACAGATAATTATTTGAAAATGAAATATATTAATATGATAAGATTCTGCTCAGTTACGCTGGAAGATCAAGAGGAGTTTAAACTGATGTCTATATCAGGTTGTTTGTCATACGGCAATATGTTCTTACAGCAAATTTCCAGTGTACCAGTGACTCTAAAGGTGGATATGGACGGTCCTTCCCATAGTAGTTACCATATATTGAATCGTTAAGAACAAATATATACAAAGCCCAACTATTTTTGGATGCACAGTTCTAACCAATCTCACGCCTACAGAATCGCACACTTCAATAAAAACGTCACAAATTTATAAATGTTGCGCATGCGCGTAACGATACTTCGTGTACATTAACTATATTTCATTCATATCGACTACTACTACTACTACTACTACTACTACTACTACTACTACTACTACTACTGCTACTTCTTTTACTACTACTACTACTACTACTACTACTACTACTACTGCTACTACTACTACTACTACTACTACTACTACTACTACTGCTGCTACTACTACTACTACTACTACTACTACTACTGCTACTTCTTTTACTACTACTACTACTACTACTACTACTACTACTACTACTACTACTACTACTACTACTACTACTACTACTACTTCTACTACTACTACTACCACTACTACTGCTACTACTACTACTACTACTACTACTACTACTACTACTACTACTACTACTGCTACTTCTTTTACTACTACTACTACTACTACTACTACTACTACTACTACCACTACTACTACTTCTACTACTACTACTACTACTACTACTACTACTACTACTACTACTACTACTACTACTACTACTACTACTACTACTTCTACTACTACTACTACTACTACTACTACTACTACTACTACTACTACTACTTCTACTACTACTACTACAACTACTACTACTACTACTACTTCTACTACAACAACAACAACAACTACTACTACTACTACTACTACTACTACTACTACTACTACAACTACTACTACTACTACTACTACTACTACTACTACTACTACTACTACTACTACTACTACTACTACTACTACTACTACTACTACTACTGCTACTTCTTTTACTACTACTACTACTACTACTACTACTACTACTACTACTACTACTACTACTACTACTACTACTACTGCTGCTACTACTACTACTACTACTACTACTACTACTACTGCTACTTCTTTTACTACTACTACTAATACTACTACTACTATTACTACTACTACTTATACTACTACTACTACTACTACTACTACTACTGCTACTACTACTACTACTACTACTACTACTACTACTACTCTACTACTACTACTACTACTACTACTTCTCTACTACTACTGCTACTGCTACTGCTACTGCTACTGCTACTGCTACTGCTACTGCTACTGCTACTGCTACTACTGCTACTGCTACTGCTACTACTACTACTACTACTACTACTACATCTACTACTTCTACTACTACTACTACTACTACTACTACTACTACTACTACTACTACTGCTACTACTAACCTGCCCGCGCCCGCAAAAAGTGTCACCGATGACCACTGTTTATATATTAAACGTATTTTATTGTATTTGTCAACTGGTTTTAGACATAAGGCCATCGTACTTTACAGTGCTTTAGGATTTATTCTCTTTACATTATCTAAACGTGTGCAAACTTGTCATTTACCGTCGATTTACATACATTTAAATGTAGGAAACACAAAGATGTAGGTGTCAGTTGTCCGTATATTGTATTTCACCTGTGTATGCTACAGTATCATTCACAAATACTGATTCTAACACATATGCAGATGAGTACCGTACTCTTTTAGGAATTATAAAACTATTATTAACTAATAAAGCATGAGACATACAATGTGATTATTCTCTATGTAGATTTCAATTTTACATTGTTTAAAATATAATAATTTATAAATTAAAGATGGTATTAAAGCAAAATGTACGGTGATTAATTTGACAAGCGAACATGATAAAGTGTTCCATATGAGGAATGTTGGTTCCATGCATAGCCTTATAATTCAAATCATTATAAGGTCGACATAGTTTTATATCATGATAAAATGGACCTATATAATATGTATAATGATTCTTCGATTTCATATAAGGACGGTTAGTTTCTTATATTGTTATTTTCATTTCATATAATTATACAATGAACCCATATATTGATAGTTGGATTGATACAAATGCTGGTTTGATTCATACATTCAAAAAATAATTCATATATAAGTGAGTTCGTTTTATGCAAAGGCAGTTGGTTCAATATATTCAAATGTGAATCCATATATGTCAATTTAATGGAAATAGAACAGTATGAGACAGCCATTGCTTTCCATATGTAAGGCCAGACATCCGACACTGCCAGTCCCTTCAGCATGCAATACGTGCACTTGCACCTTTTTATCTGACATTCCATACAGAAGTTTGTATTGAGCATCACGCGAATAGGTATGCTCTTATATTACGTGTAAACTCAATGATCACCCTGCCCGTAATTGGTTTGCATAATATCTTAATAATTTGTGAAACTTGATAAAGAGCAATGTGCAAGAACGAGATAGTGATGATGACAGTGACGATGTCAGTGACTTTCAAGCAAAATTAGACTTGACAAACATTTAATCGATGTACATTACAGATACACACACAAAAAACGCTTCCTTTAACACGGTCATTATAAAAACAAACCACCTATATATATATTCTTTGTAACACATCATTGAAATTACATGTTTGACACGTTATTTATTGAATAATACATAGATATGCACATGTATTAATACAAATCATATACATGTTCATGTATTAACGTTATGTGTATTAAAATAATGAAATCGCAATCAATTTATTTTATATAATATTATTATCCCTCATTATTTTGTAACTGAATGTTACTTAATTAACATACATATAGATTTATATATTTTGTGTATTGACATAACTGAAATAGTAGTCATTAAATGTCCTATAATGTTATTGTAACGCCTTTATTATACTTCTTATCACACTTCATATGAAAACTTTTTACTAGTAATCTAAAAACTTATCTTATCCGAGATTTTCTGGTTGTATCTCGTTCTTAATCATTACTTCGACTATGCGTGTATGACCTGTTTGATAATGTGTACTTCACTGCAGTGTTAGCACATCCGTCAAGGATATCCTTGCTATATACTGATCACATATCTTTGGAATGAAGTGTGAGGATATCTGTAGCCCGATTATTATTGGGATAAAATTCGTCAATGTGGTAATAAATCATTGTTATTTATATATACTACTAATACAACAACTTTGGACAGAATTACAGCAGCAGCAACAACAACTTCTACTACTACGATGATTTCTACCGACACTAATGCGGCTGCTATGTTTGTTATTGAAACAGCAGAATCTACGTCTGCTACAACAGCAACAACAACAACAACAACAGCACATCAAATATGTCAATGTTAACCAATATAATAAAACATAAAATGCAAACTCAGTTTAGCACAAAAATATCCCATTAAATTCACAAGATTTACACGTATAAAAATAAGTTCAGTATGCAAATTAATGATTGACTTTCTGCAGTATCTTTAATGTGAGACATAATTGCCATCTAGACTACACTGTACAAACACCTTGCAGCGGTTACATTTCCTATGTGGTATAAGAACCACGGGCACCACGAAGCAAATCCTTCGTGATCAGAGATAATTATTTTTAGAAATGTTTGATTTTATTATTTATAATTTTATAAAATCTATATTAGAAATATTGCATTACTTGTCCGGGGATATGTATTGAGGGTTAATTAAACATAAAAAGAGATAGCTAAGATAAGACAACAGAACAGCGGATTGTATGGTGTCCACATTGTTTTCTGCTGCGTGTCCACCATTTTAAATTACACCATTTGACCTGACTATGGTCACGTGGAGGTTATACCCTGTAAAGTAGTGTACACCAATACGATTACCAAATTCACTTTCGATTTGCATTAAACGCCCACAAATCTAGAAGATAAAGCAACATCTCTTAAAGTTTTCATGTTTATGATACAGCCTTTTCAAAATTGTCGTCAGGTATGTTTCGCATTGTTCTTTACATAATTGTTACATGGTTGGATACTTTGTTATTTAGATTATTATTTAGATTATAAGTGTTATTCCACAGCGCTGATTTTACTTATGTTTATATTTGTTTAGAAATAATTTTACTTATTTATTCGATTTTAATGCAAAAATATTTTTATTTACGTAATTGAAATTTTGTCCCTGGAATTGAGTAATATCCTATAAATATTTATACCGAATTAATTTATGTAGAACATGAGTTTCTGTGTCTCAAATAAGTCATCTTGCTTTGGTTTGTATTTCATTCTGGTTAACTGATCTATGCTGAATAGATTCAAACACAGAACGTCTAACATCCGAGCCTTGTATCGGAATACAATTATGCAAAATTTAAGGACGAGTGGACTGCTGAAACATATATGTTTGATATAAATTGTGTCAGTGAAACTCTTGATCTATACTGATACATTATTAGGAAATCGAAACTGAACTTTCGGTTTGCATTATAAACCCAACTATCAAGATCACGAAGTAATTTTCGTGTTTAAATCATGTACTGTGGGCAACCTAGTGTTTTCGTTAAAGATACTGCTGTTTCAGAATTGTCCTCAGCTATGTTTTATAGGATTTTCTTTTATTGGTTACTGAAGAAGGGTTATTATTATGGTTATTAAAATACTAAAAACATTTTAGTGTAACTTTAAATAAACATCTATTTTCGTGCAGGTATATAAAAAATTTCTGCTGGTTTAATCGCACGATTTACACTGTGAAAACTGGTCAAAATTGACTAATATTAATTGAGCAATTCTGTATTATTTATTGCTAAATTAAATGTTCTTTAATGTAAGTAATGGTAATATTTAACTTAGCCAATGCAATGCTATTAAGGCGAGCTTGCAATGATCATTATAAACGGAACTGAATCCAAGGTCGTTGTTAAATTTGTACTGATCGACAAAATAATTCAATGCTACAAAACTTGCGCATTATGCACAGTTGAATAGAATTCCGCATTGACGAGACACACGGTAATTTAATACCATACGGTATATTTGTTTTGATATTTGCGTTGTGACCGAAGTTTAACAAAGTGTGTTTGCGGCAGTGCATACGTGGCTAACTAGGTACTTTAGGTACACTGTGTTCACATTTATTGTGTGAAATTTATGCACAGATTTAAAGGACTGATCTAAAAACTCTTGTATTGTGTGACTGATATTTTATATACTACATTACCGACTGAATCCCAGTGTAAAAGATTGTTTGTTATTGTCGTAAGTTTCGTAAAAATCTTTCATTTCAAACAATACATTGCATAAATAAATAGTATGCTTATTACGCGTATGTTACTTATTGAAACAACTAAGGTGAAATACTGTTTCACCATGTAATTTATTATAAAGCGTATAAAGTGCATTCAACAAACACAACGAGGTTAATCACAATGGGATGGAAAAAGGAATACCTGTAATATATGCTTTTTTAAATAAAATTTTATTCTCAAGTTTTTCTGAACACAATCTTTGAAATTGGATGGAAACTTCATTGACATTTTTCATTTGTTCAATTTGCTTTTAAGAAGACTACAACGTATACATTGAGAGGTATTATTTTTATGTTATTTAACACTTTTCTTATTGTATGGACTTATTATATAGGGGCAGAACTACATATTATGTGTCAGTTAGTGTATGATTGGTATAAACTATTATTTTTCTAAGCTACATTTGTTTTATAACCACAGCTACAAACGACTTACATTAACATGTCGTGTTGTATTTTCATGAGCAATTAAAAAGCTGACTTACACTAGTGTATGACTTACAATAAATAGTTTTCTAGTGCGGGTCTCGCCTACCTGTCGAGTTTGTCCCGGTTTCTCTTCGAGCCGTTTGTTTGTTTAACTTTAAAACATTGTCCAGTGCATCATTTTTTGAATCTGTCAAATATTGTAGGTGAAATAAACACATGTAAGTACTAAACTTTAATATTATGTATTTAAAATAGAAACATTGAAAACACATTCAAATGTAGAAACTTATTAAGGCGTAAAAATATGTTTGTTGGAGACTTGAAGACGCTAACTTATATTTTGTTTTGATTTTATATGAGAAAAACTAATTTTGATACATTGAACCCGTGTTATTGCAACTTGACTCTTTTTTAAAAACAGTACTGAAATATCATTCAAGATTCAGTGTATTTTTATTAGTTTTTTGTGGAATGCAAGTTTATATGTCTCACTGTAAATTTTCTGTAAATTGTCACTTTTTTTCAGACGAGTTGTTACTACTGTAATGTCACGGTTTTCTAATTTAGGGCCACGGTTTACCGGTAATTCCTGAAAAGTGACATCGTTTTTTGGAAGATACATACGTATCTTGCAACAGGAAAGGATGATTTAACATGATATTAAAGTGCAAATACATTTTGCGTTTCTTAGACACTACAATTTAGTTTGGATAGAAAATCCTTTCCTAACTTTTAAATATATAAAAGCAAAGGAAATATAGTTAAAAATGGAAATATAATAATATTGTATTGTTTTGCCTGTAATGGAGCACATATGTGGACACATACGTACTTTTATTTTTATGAATAGGCATATAGTAATGTTATTTTGATTCAAATAACTTCGAATGTCTGGGTTTTTTTTATTGAACTACTAGTCTTTTATTGTTGTTGCTAGTCAATTGTGTTCTTGCTTTTCATTTATAATAGAACTTATGTTCTGTTCAGGTAATCTTAAACAAGATGTACATTTACATCGATTATGCTTTAAAAAGTCATTTGCTATTTATTGTGTAATTGCAATGCGTCGAACTGGATCAGACCCAACTTAGGTATAAAAATACATCTAACAGATTAATAAATGTACCGTACAATTGATGGTATCCGAGAAACGTATGTATACTGTAACATAATATTAATATACTCCAATAATCTACCATGAATTCAGAGTCTATGTCAAAGAGACGTTTATCCCCGGCGTGTTCACTAAGTCTGACGGACATTGATAGCTAATACCCTTTAAACGGATAATTTTAAATTATATATATATTGTAGCTTTTGCATATAAACAAAGAAAATTGATATGAATAACTTCCTTTAATACAATAGGCGTTTAAACATGTACAATATCCAAGCCCAAAAGTAATTGATCCATGTATACATTAATGGATAATATATTAATATGTACTTGGTTGATTCTAAATTTTCACAAGAGCATCCCATAAGGATGAACACTCAGCAACCTAAATATGTCTACGTAGAATATTCTCATATGAGCCGGGATGTAGGGGCGGCAGCCCCGAAATAAAGGCATTCCAGTAATTAACAGTTAAATTTGTTTTGTGGTTCACTGCTACAAGACTTCTGCTTTCACTTTGGACGTGTAAAATTGAGGCAGCTGGATTCAAAGCGGGCTGACTTTAATATTCATTCATAATTTTATCAGGTTTTGTGTAAATACATTATTGTAGTTTATGGTTGTAAGTGTATATTTTACTTTTTTATTTACAATTGAAGTTTTACTTCTTTAAATCGGTGCGATACTTTGTCAACAACCGTTTTCAAAATGGCGGCCGTTTTCGTATAACGCCGGTAAATTGCAAAACTATGCAAATTCGAGTTTATATTTTGTGAATTTTTTTACAAAATCTCAATTAAAATCTTCACGAAAATCACCATTTTGGGGTTATTTTTGCGTTTTTCGGCCGATGTTTCAAAATCGCCCCGCTAGTGCGCCACTCTCTCTATATACATGCACTTGGTCCTGAGTTACGTGGAATACATACAGTATTTCCGGGGACCGCCAAAGTGGAAGTGTTCTAAAAATTCTGCGAGTTTAAAATTGATATATCTTCTCTTGTTTTGATAGGTTTATCAGCGGAATAAAACACACAATACATTTAGAGGGAGAGCCAATTTTCTACGTTGTTTATGTCACAGCCTTAAATATTATATGTTTGCGACTTCAACTTCTTCTCTTCATTAATAATAAGTACTGAAATCTTTATTCTAGGATGTTTTACTGACACGTGCTGCTCTGCCTCTACCTTAATGAAAATAATGCACGGCAGTACTTGCATCTGGCCTGTCGGTCCTGGAAAATAATTAAACCTATCCTCAGCACAACTGTGACACTTTTCTTGCTATCGTCATAAAAACTGTGACATCTTGGAATTAAAGCATGCCATTATTTTCAACAACAAATTTCATCCCCGCCTACAAAGTCCGCTGTTTTGTCTAGCGGTGTACCATCATTTATTAAAAAATATTTTCTAATCACACATATCAATATATTGTCCGAATCATACACATTTAAGAGAAAAACGTGTTTTCCATATAAATAGTTACATTGTATATAGATGGCCTTTTTTAAACAAAACAAAATCGACAAATTCGACAATATGAAGACAAACTCATGCGCTAAGCATTAAGTTAATAGACTTATGTAAAAGAATCTGACCCCCTTACAACATCCTCATGTTAAAATATAGCATTTGTCATTTCTTTATATTCCTGCAAAAAACGACTCGTAGTAAAATCTGGAAAAACTCGACAGGCAGGCGAGACATGATCTCGTCAGGCATCCATTGTTCGTGTGACATAATTAGGCCCCTGTGAACATTAAACCAATAAGTATCGGTTTATCGCAAGGTACTGGTTTGTACGGCTACTATTTTTAACATGCATACACCTCGTTTGCACACTGGTATAGTGCGAAATTATTAACCTGACACTCAGTAATCTTCGTGACAAACCGTTCGATTGTTTGCGTTGTTTTGGACGAATTTCTGTTATTGGAATTTATGTTGATAAATATTTAAATACAGGGTAGCGAGAGTGATATTTAATGGTCGTGTGGTGTAAGTGCTAGCGCCGAAAGCAATCGAACCGAGTTTAATTCTGTCTGACAGCGAACTTTTGTAAAATGTTTTTATGAGTTATTCTTAAAATATGGAGATCGATACATGTTAATTAAAACATGTAAAATATTTTATTGTCTTTCTATCATTTTTTAATTATTTTGTTGCTCATTTACCAAGGTTTCAATATAACAACCACACACTCAATGGATAAATCGTGAAAAACGTTGATACAAACCCTAACATAATTTATGCACAATAAAATGTTTATAAAATGTCGACGCCGAGACTCGAACTCCAAACTTCGCATCGCAAGCGCGGCATCTGTTCCATGACACCAATCACGCTTTACAACATGTTAACCAATACGATATCAATATACATTTTATATTGCCTATGCTTCGCTCGATGCCTGTCGCGGTATTAATTCCCGATTGAATACGGAATATTCATGAGTGTCAAGTAAATAATTTCGCACTATAAATAAAAACAGCGTAGGAAGACTGTTGGCGACAAAATAAACTAAAAGCATGTGAATGATGAGAGCATTTTTGCTAAAAAGGAAACAATAACATTTGTTTGAATGAAGTTCAATTTCCCACATTTAAACTTGATAATATGGCTTCTTATTCAACAATATACGACATCATAATACAAATTAATTTGTACGTGACAATCACTTATCAAGCTAATTATGTAATGCAAATAGAATTATATGCATGCCAGTTAACAAGTCAATCTACAACGAGCCATGCAGAAGATTTCCGCGATACCTGTTTAACATCTGACAAGACCGTTGTTGTTGTTTTTTTTGTGTGTGTGGATTTTTCGCAGTTTTTAACAGTATATCAGTCATGTTACGGTGGTGAGTCAACCTACTCATACTTTTCCTGGGAAAGCTTAGCCGATCTGAGCGGTTTACCAGTACTAAGTGCACATATTTATGCCAGTAACTGACAACTTCCCTAATTGAATCAGAGGTAGGGGGAGAATGGCCGTAGAATAATTTCATGACCAATCCCCACAAAAGTTATGTGTCCGGGCTGGGGTTTGATTCCTGGATTAATCGTCCAGCGCTCAACCGACTGAACTAGCCGGGCCCAGCAAAAAGACCGTTGGCTTCCGCCAACAGTCTAAAACAGACCTGTGTACGTTCGTGCAACGTATTTTGAGTATTTGAACTGCTTTATTAATGGTTTATTGTCAATGCAAACTTTCAAATCGGTTCATGTTTGAAACTATTTTTAGTCCCTTTACAGTCGCGTATGTGCAGAAAAGGCAAACTATTTATAGTACACCGTCTTAACATATAGAGATCTGTGTCTGTAACGTGACCGCTCTTTATAGAATGATTCACACATGTCATAAGTGAGTCCAATTACTTTACTAGACGACATATTATTTGGCTTGTTCATCTTAAAGCATTTCTGAAATTGAACAAGGCCGTAAAATCTGACTTTTTGTTTTTGTTTTGTTCAAGGACGTTGCGAGTATATTCTACGCAACAAAAAGATGAATTTAAGTAGGAAGTAGAAAGGTTTTCATACTAGTTTTAGAAATGTGTGTAGTATATGAGACTAAATGTACAAATTGTTCCGATATAATGTATTACTACTTGATCCAATGGGTCCGGGTGCAGCCTCGTTCGAAAATAAATTATCTGCAGTGTTTGAATATTTGTATTTATAACTGGTTTAAACTTACTGACTTTAATTCCCAATGCAATAATGTTAGAAGCACACTTACATCAATTTAATGACATTTACATAAATAGTGGGTAGTTCTTTGTATATAGTTTGTTGGTCAGTATATATTTAATCGTGTCTGTATAAATTATATAGTGAAACGCGGGCCCGTAATCACCAACCCATTTTTAGACTTAAGACTGAAGAATAAAGAATATTCTCTAAACTGTTCTATTATAAGAACGCTGTAAGTATGAATCGTACATGTTATTCACCAACTCTAATTATAAATCTTTATTTGGAACGATTTGTTAATGACCAAAGGAACATTGGTGCCCAACATATATGCAAAGCACAGGTATTTATTTCTTGAGTCTGAGTCTTTTCTTTATTCTTAATTTTAAGATCAGTTGGTGAATACGGACCCGATATTACTGTAAAACACGTATAAGTCAATCAAAACATATGAATACAAATCTAATTGCAGATTTGACGGAGAATTTCGGTTTTGAAATCCACCCTATCGTTTTGCCTGATGTTCAGAAACCACAGAAAAAGTAAACATTTGTCATGGCGGCAATAAACGCGATTGACGAAATCGAACCAGGCGATGCCATTGCCTTCAGATACTGGGGAATTGAACATGAGGGTATTGTAACAAGCGTTACAACGGATCCCACAGACCGCAAACTTGGGATTGCACATGTAATTCATTACGCATTCGATATCCCTGTTACAAGAACAATCAAAGAGGAAAGATTCTTTTTTGATCTAAGCGAACATAATATTACCAAGAAATTGTACGAGGATGTTCAAGTGTTCGATGCAGACACTGTCATTGAAAGAGCAAGAGCACGTGTGGGCGAACAACGTCATGATATTCGCTATAACACATCTCGTCATTTAGTGGAATGGGCAAAAGTTGGAAATGATAGCAAGATGCTTGAAATTGGGACATATCATACAAAGAATGGCTTAGTGCGGCTTTATAATGCATACAGTTGGTATGACTTAGAAAAAGGCTGTATTATAGAATATTCATATTACAGACTTCGACACCAAGGCGTGATGACGAAAGTGAATGAGGAGAACAATACAGTGACGGTGATCCATTATGGCACCCGAAATATATTTGCTAAGCGCACCGTCATGAAAAACGACGTAGACATAGATTTCAGAACACAGTCGATTAGGACATATCGGTGTGACCCAGCATTCAACCACAATGCACCCGATGTTGTTGTTAAAAAAGCCGAACAAAGGATGGGTGAGCAAAACTGGAATATAATCAACAACACATCTTGGACATTCTGCTTACAATGTCTTTTTAACTAAACCCCTGGTATCATCGAGATTGTTATTATTGCATAAAACAAATAATAGGAAAAGTATAAACATAATATATGTATTAACTTGCCACAACCAACATGACGAAGGTCAGCTGTTTTAATGGGAACTGAGAAGAGAATGATTACAACCAAAGTTTGAAAGAACTCGATTATACACACTTGCAAAGGTTGTTCGTATCCGGACAGTACAATGGTCGAGACGGCTAACCAAATTAAACCCAGTATAAGTTATACTGTCTTCAAATTTTGAAAGATTAATCCTGAATGAATTTTACAATCATTTAGTCGAATGGACAAATTATTGGAATTGATCAATGCTCGAAATATTGAACGTTGCAAGCTTCAGTTGTTTACTGTACATTTCATTACGTTTGCATCTGGTATTGTATCGTTTGACATATTAATAATAATCATTTTCTTATATTGTATCAGAAGAATACTGCCAGAAAATTGTATTGAATCTTGGGTCAATAGGCACCAGAAGCGTGTTAAATATTCCGAGGAGTATTATGAGAAACTTTGACTGTTTTACTGTTATGATAAAAACTATGTTTTCCTTATTCAAAATTGCCCCACCCAAGTCGACACGACGTTGCTATGGCAATGATAATTTGTGGGATATTGGTACCATTAAAAATAACGACAATAAATCAATAGAACATATATTTTTCTGGACAATTTCGTTGAATAATAAAAAAAAAAGGTATGATACTTGTCCCGAAACTTTCAGAACACCCCTCTTAGCTATATAAAAGTTAAGAAATAATACATTTACGTCATTGTTTGTTGTTGAATAACCCACAGACAGACGTTAAGATGCGTTGGAATTAAAACACGAGTGCAAAATATTGTATCACTTTATTTTTCTTTAAAACATGCCTACTTTTTCACTACCATAATCTTCATAGCTGTTATGTATTTTATCTGTATATAAATGTATATGATGAAAAATAAATATAAAACTACACTGTCTTGTATAACATAACTTAAAATTGTATTTAACAATCAATTTCAAAATTCTTTGAATTTTCAGTGCAGTTGGTTAGTCATGCACACACATGAATTCAGTTATTTGGCATTACAACTGGTATTTCTGTGCATAGTTAATATTTTACAATGCTAAAGAAATCCTCAAAACAATCAGCATTACAGAACATCTTTATTCATTATGATGCAAGAGTAATAGCAAGGAATCAATAATTTCTAAATGAATCAGCGGCCTGAAAAAGATATAACAATCATAAAACCTTGCATAGCAATTAGTCAGTTTAGCATTTATTAGTAAAGCGCATTTTTATCAACTAATATAATTTACAGCACAATTGTTCGTGGGCATAGTCCCTTTAAGATATTAAATGCAGATTATTTTACAATGTAGATTTTATAAATGTAATATCATTACTATGACAAATCAATACGGTTTGTATTTGCAATAAGAACATATTGTTATATAAACTATATTGATATACATTTTGTATCACTAAGAAATCAAATTTGCGTCAGTAAGCTATGATGTACTGCTATCTTAGTGATAGTTGACATCGTGCAGCATCTACCTGCATCATGTTATTATTTTCCCATAATTTACAGTAACATATACAAGTAGTAGCCCGGATAAGCAGATGGTTGCTGTCGAAACACATGAGGTTACGCATGCGCAAATAAATTCCTTCTTTGTTACATATAAAAAAAGTCAAAGTTTGATCTCAATTTTCACCATGACCAAGCTACTTTCCAATATATAACCATACGTTGTTGGAAAGATAAGGCCATAACCTTTTGAAAACACAGCATGTCAAAAAACTATGTGCGTTGTAACTCAAAATATTTACCTTATAAAAAAAACACACCGGTTTTGACGGGCATGGAGGCTGCCATTTTGCGCATTAATACATGGGCCAAAAGTTATGAAGCTGGGAACCACTAGACAAAGTAGTGCATAAAACAGCCTTTTTCTTATTGCCTACATATATACCTTTAAAATGATACCATAGCATATCATTTAAACTGTATTTTACAAATTCTATGCATCCTGCACTCAACTATTTGTGCTTATTATCTAACTGACGGCATGTAACCCTGAGGATGTGACTTCCGTTTTGTGGTTATATTAGACCTTTAAAAGAACCCAACCCTTTTACATTAAAAACCCCCCCACAATTTTCATCAATCTGATCTATTTCGAGAAAGAAAATGAATTCCTATTACACTGGTTTAAAGTTTTTTTTTATTGCTATAAGGCTAGTCGCTATGCCGGCTTTACATTGTCGAGCTCACGTGCGAACAGTTCAGTTCAAAAACGGGTTTGAGTGTCACAACAAGGGTTAAACTCTTGCTTTTCGTACTGGTGTTGAAGAAAAGTATGCCAGGCTGGAAAAGAAGTGATTAGATAGTAGACTACATGACAATAATCATGTACTAACTTTCAAAGATACCGATGGTACGGACACGACTGTGTCAGCTTTACGGCCCCGCCCCAACGCTCAAATGCAGTTGAACAGTACAGTAGTTTTGATGACTCGTCACTTCACCCAGATTTGTATACCAATGAGTTGATGGTTCCGGCTGAGGTCCTGGTTTTTCTCAACACTGCATTTAAAAATCATACTCAAATTCAACCAAACTGTGATGGTAATTTAAATGTTGATGCCGCTAACTCCATTAGGTTGGCGTGAGCGGCTAAAGTGTTTTATGCATACATTTCATGTATTTTCAGCTGAAAAGCCTGATTTAAGTACAATTACAAACTAAAATATGAATTAAATAGGATCTGCTAAATTTGCAAATTAGGAAAATTGGTATTATTCAAAGTAGGCAGGTTGGACGGTCATCATGGCCAATGCATCGGCCAGTGCGGGCACGAACTTTTTGGGCATTATTAACAGTTACAGGTTTTAAAACTAATTAATCAGGATTACAACACATAAATGGGATAATTGTAGAAACTAATGCAAATTAATCTCAAAATGAAACTGAAAAACAACACCATGAACACAATGGATCTTGGATTGCCACTCTGGTGGACAATTTGCTTTAATTTTCCCATAATTACCCCCCCTCATGCCCCCTAGAGCAACCATCCCATAAAATACAGCCCTTAATGGGGTCAAGGTGGCATCTGGCAATTATTCTTTCCAGTACAGTGTGTTTGTAAGAGTCCGTTTTTAACATTTGCAGACGACTAATCTTACGGGAAGTTCTTAAAGGTTACGCATGCGCAAATAAATTCCTTCTTTGTTACATATAAAATATTCAAAGTTTGATCTCAATTTTCACCATGACCAAGCTACTTTCCAATATATCACCATACATTGTTGGAAAGATAAGACCATAACCCTTTGAAAACACAGCATGTCAAAAAATTATATGGGTTGTAACTAAAAATATTTACCTTAGAAAAAAACACACCGGTTTTGACGGCTATGGAGGCTGCCATTTTTCGCATGAATACATGGGCCAAAAGTTATCAAGCTGGGAACCACTCGACAAACTAGTGCACAAACACAGCCTTTGTTTCTTATTGCTTACATACATACCTTTAAAATGATACCAAAACATATCATTTAAACTGTATTTTACAAATTTTATGCATCCTGCAATCAACTATATATGCTTATTATCGAACTGAGAGATGTAACCCTCAGGATGTGACTTCCGTTTTGGGGTAATTAGACCATAAAGTTCAACGCATTTCGTATATGTCAGACCAATATTTCCCCGGTGGTCTACACACCTCGTATTAATCAATGTCAAAGGTGGATGAACCAATATTATGACAATTTAACAACACTCCATTTTCAAAATTTATAAATATAAAAACACACGTGTATCAGATCGGTAATTTTATTGATAGAAACTCGATGGGACATAATAAAGGGACTATGTCATTGAAAAGGGTCTCAATTGGGCAATTAAAAAAAATTAAGTTTAGTTATTAATGCTGGCATATAATAACGGTTAAAACAGGGTATATATAATGGGAAAAGAGTGTGCAAATCAATCAAAAATCAATTTATAATATGGGTTGTGTTTGTTTGGCCCTTTTCCTGTTTACAATTTGACGTCAGAAATATAAGCTTTGTATAACCATAGTTTACAAACGACACCGTACCAAGCATGATAGCGCTGTCTACTTTCATTTCTTCATATGACTCCTTAGTCGTGAGTTCGATATCCGCTTGGGGTGTTACTCTTTCAGGCATTTTTGCTAATTTGTTTTATCAAATATCTTATTGTGTATTACATTATATTTATTTATTTAAAGGCCTTGTTTAATCCTTCTTTATTTGACCCCCCCCCCCCCCGGGGTAATGTACTCCTGTGTTTTGGCACCCTGCTGTGGTCACAGTGTGGACACAGTGTGGCGAAAACAATAAGAACATATTGTTATCTAAACTATATTTATATCCATTTTGTATCACTAAGAAATCAAATTTGCGTCAGTAAGCTATGATGTACTGCTAGGGTCTAAAGAATAGTTGACCCTGCATCATGCAGCATCGTGCAGCATCTGCCTGCAGTATGCAGCATGTACCTCAATATTTTAGCATTTTACAGGAAAGTGCACATAAATATTTAAAATCGTACATCATCTGCCTGCATCATGCAGCATCTACCTGAATCATGCAACCTGAATCATGTAGCAACTACCTGAAACATGTAGCATGTACCTGAATAATGCAGCATCTACCTGAAACATGCAGCATCTACATGAATCATGCAGCATCTACATGTACTTGAAACATGCGCAACATCTACCTGAATCATTCAGCATCTACCTGAATCATGCAGCAGCTGCCTCAATATTTTAGAATGATACAGAGCCATTTAAATAAATATTAAGAATCTACAGTATCTGCCTGCGTCAAGCAGTATCTGTCTGCGCCATGCAGCATCTACCTGAATCATGCATAGTTTTAGCATGGTTGACAGGGTCACCGAGGCTTGTCAGACGGTTATGAGTAAAACCATCCTGTCACAATCCGCTGTGTACATTTTATTTGGGTTCATAAAATCAGTTTAATGGTTCTGAATTGCATTAAAAATATATAAACACATTTCAATAATATATAAAGTTTATTTAACTCATATACTTAATTAAAATACTTACTTAAATTGCTTTCGAAGTTTAACCCTCCGTACCTATTTTTTTAATCATATATACTAAATACAACACGGATTGTGGTGAGTTTGTGAGAAAGAAAGACTTAAAAATATTATGTTTACATGAGTGAGACGCCTAGACCATTTTTGTAGAATTACCCAGATTTTTATGGAATCATAAATTGCCAAAAACAGACGTAATTTACCAATTGAATCAATTGACACGCCAGCACTATTCTAACTCGTAATGGGCATGTTAATGAAGCATGCTAAAATATTGAGGTAGATGCTGCATGCTGCAGGTAGATCTGCACAATGCTGCATTATGTAGGGTCAACTATTAAAGGCACTAGCAGTACATCGGAGTAAGCCGCCTTATCGTTTCATTTACTGAATGTTACACGGTTAGGAGACTCACCGGACAACCCTATTTAGAGGTGGTAAGACAACGTGCGGTGCTGACTTCCGAGGTCGGTGGGAGCAATATTGTAAAAATGTTTATGTACTGACAAGTTTTACCAATATAAGTTCTAACTAATGTCCATTATGAAGTGTACAACGACTGACGACGATCACACATATAGAGAATACTAGGTTAGCGTTGAATACAGATAATTTTATTTAGCGAGGCTTAGAAAACCTAAAGGTTTTTGTGCCGAGAAAATAACGTATCTGTATTCAACACTTACCTGGTAATATATGTATCCCATCATTTTCTGTTTTTGATTTAAAATTAAAAGAAAAAAAATAACTGAATAACACGAAAAACTCAAATGACGTCACGAAAATAAACAAAATGACGTCATTGTAATGCGCATGTTTGCTGTATTCAACAAGTTTATCCCACGCTGTGTTATTTCGTCAATTCAGACGTAATGATGGGATAAATTACTGTCTTCACACACGCATTGCATGTTTTTTAATACATGTAATTTGTTTTGTTTTTTGTTAGTTTTCCGTGAATTCCTTAAATGAGGTGTTCCGGTGGCGCTTAGGTGGTCAGGTGGTGCTTAGTTGGGTGATGTTCATGAAACTGAATGTAGAATGTGTCGATACTACCACCGATTACCATGATCATAATATGTCGAATTAATTATAACGTGTAGATATTGATAGACCGGAGAGGAGATATATCTAAAGGACACCATATAGCACAATGTTGAATAACTTCTTACTCCAGGAAATATACAGTTGACGACGAAACAATGTCATTTTGTTCTTTCATGTTGACATAACAGTGGTTAAATATAGCTATAATTCTAAAACCGAAAAAGTTAAAATAATTCCAATATAAACGCTTCAAATCGGTCTTGTTATTTCAAGCAGGTCTATGGTGAGAAGACTATTGCTTGAAACATTGAATAATAATGGCAGTAAAAGAAATATGACCTCTGCAGTACATATTATTAATGTAAAACAACAGATAATATGTATAAAAACATACAATGTTTAAATGTCCAATACATATATATACAATAGATTTTATCTCATAACCATAGTTGGGTTATGTCATCATCACCGGACCACTTTAACACCACCGGACCACCTCATTTCAAGAAATTCACGGAAAAAAAAAAAAATTACATGTTATGCAAAGTTTCGTCATGCGCGAATAAAACATATTTATTTGTAATGCAAGGCAGCTGTTCCAGACGTGAAAATGGGCACAAGTAACAACTCAGATCGGAAAAAACATGTCAGTGCAGTGAAGATTTTACAATGATTTCAACTTATACAAATCCTACAGCCTTTATTTCTGTAGATTATATAACGAAGCTTCGAACAAGCGTTCTTTTACCTTTCCTACTGGTAATGACATTATCCGATGACTTAAAAAGTAGCGTTAAAAGGTAAAAATAATACAAAACTGATAGTCGTGCTTACTGTTTACAATATTTTTACTCCACCGGACCACCTCGGAAGTCAAAACCAGACATTTTCGTAACAGCTTCAACTGAGATGGTCCGGTGAGACTTCTAACCGTGATTTTGCAGATAAAGGTATCCAATATTTGATTGAATAGACTCTACACTGTCTGGGATCTCGGTAACACATGAAATGGACACGGGACGATCTTCGGTCACGGTTGTCGGACGATTTCGGTAACGGTTACGGGACGAACGATATGTCACTTTGATGTGTTGGTGGTAAAAATGTTTTTAAAATGGTATATAGTATTTATTATGTTCATAGTTAAGCATCTTGTGCATTTCACTGTGAGGACTGTATCCTGAAATATAAGTGTACATGAATTATGACTAATATTATACATTTTTCTTAATTAAATGACAATACATAATGGTCCAAAGATGGTTGCGTAGATAAAATATTTATAGTAAAGAAAACATGTGTTCAAAATATCTACATACGTTATTAAAGTCTTAGACAGATGTATGCTTATCCCTTTTAAGCTCATTGTCGATTTTCTTACTTGCTTTAGATAACTATTATAGCTTAGTTTGAAAGCCAAACTGTCACGGTCTCGAGACGACGCTGTTACGGCTATTACAACGATCTAATATTTAATGTAACGGACAAGTGACGACTTTCTTTTTTAATATGCTCACCGAATGGGGAAGCATTTAATCGCCGCTTTGTCCGTCCATCCGATTTCTTTTTCCACTCCCATTCAGTTTGTCCGGCTGTCAAATTATTTGCTCCGACAATTTTATTCATCATTCTCCATATACGTCCATATACGTCCGCTCTTTATATGCAGCAGAGTTGACATGCGGATATTTTCAGGTCGTTCCGTTCTGATGAATTGCAAGGAAGTTATTGCCTTTTATATACATTTAACATTTTAAAGGGGGCATATCGATAATTATAAAAAAAGTTGTCACAGTGACACTTTTCGGGGCGCGCGGAAAAATTAGTAGAAGTAGGAAAATTAATGAAATGTGCATTTAGTATTGCTACGATCATGCGCACTATAGACTATGAAGTCTAGCGTTGGAGTGCGCAATTTCGTAGGCGTGAGTTCAAATCCTGCTGGAACCGTGAATCGAAAACTACTTTTTGGCGTAGTGTTTTATTTCTTATGAATTCCATCAATGTATTTTTCTGACAGAAAATATATTCTTGACAAATGGGAATATTGTACTGTTTTAATACGTGTTTATATTTATGAGAAATACCGTCGATATGTCTCCTTAATAGGAAATCGGCATTTCCGAGATCTCATGAGTAATAACTGTGTGTGTAGTTCATTTGTATCGTGTGCACCGGTATTCACTCCCATACGGATATCGCCCCCAAAAGACTTGTAATGTTACCGGGGATAGTGCAAGATACATGAGACGCCCCATTTTAGAGGTGGCCCTGTGTCTTTTAGTGCCCGATGTGAAGCACCTAGTACACTACACCTCGGTCAAACGGTTAGAAAGTAAGGGTGTGGCGGTGGCTCGAACCTGCGATCTCTGGGTTGTGAAGCCAGTGCGTTACCACTAAACCACATATCCGCCTGAAGTAATAACTCTAATTCAATGAAATTTAATATGCAGCATCCCTACCAAGAGGACATGCATATATTGTCTGGTCGTTCGGTCTGATGATGTTTCGTGGAGTTATCACCCGTTGTATATTAGAAATTACGATTAAGTAGTTGTGACCATGGTAAATGACTTAATGGTAGAACGATTTTTCACAGTATTTGCATTGATATTTGACTCAATGGAATGTTCTACAATCCGGTAATAATCATACTGATACACGGCAACATTCATGGAGACGTCTGTTTCGTCTAAGTCCACACCATTTTCCTCAAAACTAATCTCATTCATATTGAAAAATCGTCCCGCTACTGTAACAGGGTTGACATGCAGCCGTCACTCAATAAAAGACGTCGTCCTTATGTCCGTTACATTTCTACATATATTTTTGTTTAGAAAATCGGTGATGTAGCAATATTTAAAAAAAAAAATAACAAAAAAAGCAATCGGTCCATTATCAAGGTATATCTACTATAAAATCAAAAAGAAAACACAAAAGAAATTAAATTACAATAGTTATTATAAACAAACTTCTTGAATTTTCAAACAGTAACATTTACTAAGATTGTTCAGTTAACAAACGATTTTTTTCACAATTTAATTCAGGTGTTTCCTTTGCTTGTTTTAACTTATTACAAAACACACAACCTACTGCTTAATCGTCCGACAACTGTGACCGAAGATCGTCCCGTATGGAACGTGTCATTATGTTAAAATAGTGTTTGATCATGTGCTATGGTCATATAAACTTGTCAAACCAAAAGGTTATTTCGTCAAAAAGACGAGTTATTTTGTTAACATATTGTTTCATCATGTGCTATGATCAGGTGAACTTGTCAAGGGAATATGTAATTGTGTCATAAAGACGTGTCATTATGTTAAAATAGTGTTTCATCATGTGCTATTATCAGGTGAACTTGTCAGAAGAATATGTTATTATGTCAAAAAGACGTTTTTTATGTTAAAATAGTGCTTCATCATATGCTATGATCAGGTGAAATTTTTAAAAGCATATGTTATTATGTCAAGAAGACGTGCCATTTTGTCTGCAACTCAAATTAACTTATCGACTTCAATGTCCTTCACGCATGCTTTTATGTCTAATCGTGTCGGTATTGTGTCAATGCGCGGTGCGATCCGCCATTGTTGTGAGTGCACACTATGTTTAGCTCAACAACAACAACATATCATTTGAACAAAACAACATACCGTTTGAACAAAATGAATTTACTTTAGACGTGATAAGACAGTGTTACAACAAAATAAAACTTATCATTGACAAAACAATATGTGGGTTTGACATGATAGCAATGTATTTGGACAAAATGAAACGCTGTATGGACAAATCAACAGCATATATTTACAACTTTTAAACATGACATAATAACACACTACACTGACAAAATCACACGCTGCACCAACATGTTAACTTGATCTCTTGACACGATCAAACGACATTTTAACATAACAACACAACAAGTTGACATAACAAGTCACATTGAATTTAAGAGAACTTATTGTATTGACAAAACAACACGTGTACATATCATAACACATGCTAAAGACAGACTCACATTATGAGTAGACAAGATGAACCGATATACAGACAAGACAACATTGAAGTTTGACATAATAACATGTACTGCTAACATAACGACACACTGGATTAAACGTGTATTATTTCCTTTCAAGCAAACGAACACAATGATTTCACGGTCACACGACACTAGCGATATTATTCGCATTTGAAAATTTACAACCAGCGAATACAAACTTTGGGAAGTTAATGTTAAAACATGTAACTGAAAATTTGCTGGTAGCGAACACCTAACAAAAGAGACACTTTCGCGGAGGTTGGTTATGCGCAGACCTGCAAGACGGATGCAAGAATTTAGTGTTTTAACATTAAATATTTTATCATACTTGTTAATTTGGCTTTCTGTGAATAAGTGGTTAAGGTAAGGTTCTTTTATAGACGTAGCGTTGACAGTTTGTGTCACAACTCAATCCTTGAGCACTTTACTTGACAATAATTGTATACACAAATTTGTGATGTGTTCATTGTTTATTATTATTTAAGTGAAAGTCGTCCAACAATAGTATGGCGTCATGTGTTGACATACAATGAAAACAAATGTCGGACAGGTTAAATGGAGACGGATTTAAAAAACATGTAGACAATTTAAAGAAAAAAAAATCAAAAACACCGCGCAGCGCAGAGAATACGCAATAGTGTTTTGTTCCAAAGCTAATGTAACGCGTTAGCAGACAAAGGTAAAAATAATCACAAATATAATTGTATGACTATTAACACATGGGGTTAGGGTTCGTTTGTACATACGGAATCTGAATTTATACTTTTGCTAGATGTCGACTCCTATCCACATCTGAAGTATTGTGATAGGCAGTTCGACTAAAGTTTATTTCATACCGTTAGCAACAATACTGGTATATTTAGCAGAGCTGTGATTGCTAAAAGGTCTAGGTATGCTTTTGAAGCTTGGATACGAAGGCACTAGAGCTTGGTTGAGCTCGGTAGCCAGTAATTTGATCAAAGCGCGTGAGTGATTTCACGTTGAAGGTCACGATTGATAATTGACGCTGTTTTAGCGCCGCATATATCCAGTGGTGTAACTTGTTATTGTGTCCCATTGAAGTGATTTGTTATGATGTAAAATGTATGAATTTTCTGACAGTATAGAAGAGGTAAACTCTAAGACTGCATTAAAGTTTAGTTTTGATTGCAAACATGTAAATTACCGGTATTACATTATGTAAGTTTATCACGGAGCTGTAAGAAAACCTTTTATGTTCGCACAGTTCTTACGATACCATCATAAATGTTTTGTGCCTTTTTACAGTTTCGTACAAAAACGTAAGAATTTTTCATGACATTCAACTTTAAGGGGAATAAATGAATTAGCATCATATCATAATTTATTATTTTTATTATCAGTATTATTTCTGTTAGGTCTTCGTATTCTATGGTCTAATTAATTAGGACATTTGACACATGAACGTATGTATTTTGAATCTATTTGCAGAGTCTTCAGTACGTTTGTGATATTTTGACCATCACATGGAATTGTTTGGGATTCCAAAAGAAACAAAACTAAAATTTTGTCACTTGTAGGAGGGAGAATGGCTGCTGTAAACACGATAGACCAATTAAATCCCGGCGATGGCATTGTCTTCAGAAAAGAGGGTAATGATATGGAATGTGTTTTAACAAGCATTACCGTGGATACCGCAGATAGAAGACTTGGCATTATTCATGCAATTTATTATACACACACAATTATTGAAGAGCCACTGTTTGTTGACTTACGCTATCAGCGCATTACCAACAAACCATACGAAGACGCGAATACATTTGATTAAGCAACGGTCATTCAAAGAGCTAGAGCTCGTATAGGCGAACAGCGTTATGATAAAAACCAAAACACATCTCGCCATTTTGTGGAATGGGCAAAAGTTGGAAACTGTAGCAAAATGCTCGAAGTAAATACAGAAACCTACAAAAAATGGCTTAGTGCGGCTTTATAATGCATACAGTTGGGATGATTTAGAAAGAGGATCCATTATTGATTATTCATATTACGGCTTAAGACACCAAGGTGTGGTGACACGAGTAAACGCACAGGACAACTCAGTGACGGTTATCCATTACGGTACAAAACATGTGTTTGCCACACGCACCATAATGCGTGAAAGCATAAACATAGATTTCAAAACACAATTGATAAGGACATATCAATGCGATCCAACATTCAAGCATAATAAACCTGATACTGTTGCCACAAAGGCCGAACAAAGAATTGGTGAGCAAAACTGGAATATCTTCAAGCAAACATCTTGGACATTCTGCCTAGAATGTCTTTTCAACTAAAACCAGATGTCCCAGATGTCAGCTGGACTCGTCAATAATGTATCAACTAAACAACACATGTGATCCACATAGTACAAATAACATTATAAATCGAATTGCATCATACCAAATTGAGGTTGTTATATTTCAATTCAGGTGTACGAAGGTACAATACGTACATGACTTGTTTAACAAACTAATTAAACATTTGAATGTCCAATAGAACCACACCGTAGTTTTTATTTAATTGCATGCTTTGTGTGTAACGATTAAAATGTAAGAACGAAATTAATTTATATGCTATTAAGCACTCTATGACATTGATCGGCTTTTGGCATGACATGGGAAGATAATAATATCAACCACATGTCTTGATTGGAAAAAACACGTCTCAAAAAGGAAATAAAAACCTTGGCAAAGGTTTCTCGCATCCAGATATTAAAAATGCAGCAAATCAACGGACTTTAACCTACCAATTAGAACTATGTTGCGATTTTGCAAATTAATTTAATGGAGAAGACTTCAAACTATTTATTTTGTACATGCGAATCTTTGCTGACAACTTCGCTGTCAGTTTCCAAGACATATCTAGTAAGGTGACATGTGTTTCAGAGCACATGTGCATATTAACGCAATAACACCAACTAGCACCTCAACCACCCTTTAATCTGCAACTTCCCATATAAGTGAACTTGTGAACTGATCAGTGGCGGTTTTGGATATAATGGGACCAGCAGTAACAACAAACTGTCATCTTGCTTAATAATAGGTAGATACGTAGATTTTGATACATATCCGGTGTACTAGAGAAGCTAAGGTGTAATGAAAACGCTACATTTTTATGGACTGACTGACATAGGCAAATACTGTATTTAATATGCTTATTAAAATTTAATTTATAAACAGGTAAGTATTCGAATACCTATATATTATTCGAATAGTTTTCATTACTCGAATATTCGAATATCCGTTGCCCTCCCTAATAATAATATAGACCAAAAATAACAACTGTTAGCTGACCATTCTTTTCAAACAATGGAATTATCATCCTGAATGAATTTAAAAAACAGTGTGTTCCTGAGGACAAATATTGTAATTGACAAATATTGGCTATTTATGCAGTTGCGATATTTCTTGGTTTACTATGCTTTCATAAATGTTGCGTATATTCGATATTGTTCATCTAGAGCGCGTATTCGACTCAACTGATAACATATGTTCAAAAGACCAACCATACTGTTGTTAATTGTAGTCATATATGATTTAAAACTTTGTTTATAGTTTTAAAACGTTTATGCATATATTGTCGTTATTGTGTAGTAAAAAAAAATGAAACGTGAGTTGATGCATGTTTTTTAAAGGCATAAGATAAGTGTCTCTGCTGCAAGTTGATTGTAAATACGAAGTTGTTAGTGGTCGGGAAAACACTTTAGATTTATAGAGTTTATTTACGCTGAAATAAAGAATATTAGTTCAACAGTCTGTAGTTTGTTTAAAGAGCTAAGAGTTTTGTTGTTGTTGTTTTTTTAAAGCAGTATCTTCAGCGGCACATGTATCATTAGACAATGTTCAAATAGTATATGAAATGTACATACATATATGGTCCCTTGAAAGCCAAGAGGGGTCATCAACTTATGTTGGGCTCATATAGCCACTCCTTTATATCAAAATAGTCGTTGTTTTTTTTCATCGTGGTAGTTTGAGTTTCATTATATATTGTTCTAACATTTATTATTGTGTTACTGATACAAATTAACATACTTTGTAATACTTCAGTTTTATTGTACATTTATCTTATGTCACTAGAATTATAACGTGCGAAGAGAATGAAGAAAGAACGTTGTCGAATTTGTTCAGTGCATTTAATGTCGTAACATTTTTGTACAAGTACATTTTGTTTTAACGAACCCGATAACTAATTTTTTTCACAAAATGTTCATATAATAATCTTCATTGTCAAGCAATGTGTTGATATCTGAAGGTCATCTCGTAAATAATGGCAAAACAAACGGTAGTATACTCAAATGCCCCAAGATGTCTGTTGGGTTGGCGTAACGGTAACACTTATCAGTAGTGTACGCTTCAGCAAAATATTGTATATGATATTGTTAATTGTAGTTTATGTTATACTTTTAGAATTTTATAATTATCTTTTGATCGAACGTAATTGAATTATTAATTAATGTAGCATTTGCACTATAAAGATTGTGTTGTTTTACTTTTTAAATCAATAAATGATGCATCTAGATGTGTTGAAGTGTCGTTACAATTTATTTGCTGTTTACATTTGCTAAGGTTGTGGTTGATGTAGTAGAGTTGCTTTGAAAGTCACATGTCAGCTTCAACATGCTACGTTGATAACCGTTTCTTTCACAGTTCTAGCACAGATCTATCGTATTTAAAAATGATTACCTCACACAATTGTTGTGCGGATTTTTTGGAAATATTGTTTGGATAAAATAAGAAACTGTTAACGATTTCTACTTATAAAGAGGAGGTAACCATTAACATAAACTGAGCGAAATGCATGTTGACTGAATGATGTATAATGGTAAAAGTAAATACAGAGTGTTAGATACAGATGAAGTTTATCATGCGAGGCTTAGAAAAAGATGAGCGCGAGGCTTGCCGTGCACTCAAATGTTTCGTGTCGAGCATGATAAACTTCATCTTTATCCAACACCCACCTTATATCCTATTTATCCTATTATGCTATGCTCATAAAATCATGTAAAAGGCGCGAAAATAGGTCAAACAAAATAACATTAGTTTCCCAGTTTTAACACTGGGTTTTTTGTTTACTACAAACGCTATCATTTGGTATGACGTCACATTGAAATACATAGCGTTCTAAAAGTAACGATCGAATAAACGTACTTGTGGTGCTAAAATAGCGATCGAATAAAGCTAAAGTTTATATACGATGGGTTGTTATGCGATCGAATCGGCTATAGTAATAGGACAAAAATATATCGGAATGTAAATATGTTTCTACGTGTCGTTCGATCTAGAATTTTAATGAAGAAGGAGGCTGTCTTTGATCCAATCACCCCAGCTTTTCTTGGCCAATAAATACAGAACAATTTGCGCGTTGCATGAGCTACGGCATGGAACAACACAACAAAATCGACCTGTGAAAATCCCCTTGATATATTATTAACAGCTCTTGATAAATAACTAATATTTATTCATAAAAGTCATAATTAGGGCGGTGATAATTATTATAAGAAAGCGGTATTCATGGACGGAAAACTGTATTAGTATTAGTATTTCGGTTCCGGTTCCGGTGTAAACAAATCAAAATTTGAATTCCTCATAAGAAAGTTCCTGGTTAGAAAAATGTAAATATCTCATATAATCTAAGTGAGCTTCGCTGGAATCACAAATCAGAATGATTTAATGGGTACAGGTGATAAAATACCTATTGATTTTCCAACCAAAGATCAAAACAATCGGCAGAAAAACCAAACCAAACGGACTAATTCCAAAAAGCGCAAGGTTTTCTCCCATGACAGTACAAAAATTGATAAAAAGTCAAGATTTTCTTCTGATACAGAATCCGTGTACGATAGTGATAGCACGGACGGCGCTAGTGTTGACTGGTTTAATACTAAAAGTACCACTAACTACCATAGAGCTAACTCTAGTGCAATGTCTGTCAGAATTAATCACTTGACTCAGCACTCACTGATAGTAACTGTTTGAATAGTCAACAGTCTCTCCCATGTCATAATAGTCCGCAGCAACCAGTACATCACACAGGGGACCCGGACCACCAAGCTTTATATAGTACATATTCATATATTATTATAATACATGTTCTAAAATTGTAAATGACAAATTCACTATTACTTCACTGTACCTGGACTCATCATCATGCTTGTTATTACATTTGATCACAATTTACTACACGATATTATTTCATGCTTCACTACCCT
Source organism: Congeria kusceri (assembly GCA_027627225.1). Taxonomy (NCBI): domain Eukaryota; kingdom Metazoa; phylum Mollusca; class Bivalvia; order Myida; family Dreissenidae; genus Congeria; species Congeria kusceri. The sequence goes on from CM051030.1 coordinate 45,104,070, forward strand.
TATATGTATGTATTATATTAAGATTTATCATTAAAAAGTAACCAGCATGATAACTTCGAATTTAATTACAAGTTAATTACCTATAACTTTACATAATAGATATCTTGTTATCATTAGAACTCTTGCAAAGGGCCAATTTTTATTTAGTACATATTATAAATTGTAAATGACAAATTCCCTATGACATCACTGTATCTGAATTCATCATAATGTTTGTTATTGCATTTAATCACAATTTAAAACGTGACATTAGTTGATACATCATCCACCTTTATTTGTATGAATTATATTACGATTAATCACTAAATAAGAAACCAACCAGCATGATAACCTCACATAAGACAACTACTTATAGCCTCACATAATAAATATATCTTGTTATCATAAGCTATTCAGTGTTATGACCATGTTTTATAATTAAGGTGTTAAATTTATAACTCATTTTTGATCAGATCACATAATACCTATGTATATATTTGATTATGTTAATCCTTTTAGATACTCCCATGTTATTGTTGTTTCAGGGCAGCCTTATGACTGCCTATTGTTTCGTTTCGAATAGGTAGTCTTAAATAAGGCGCTAGCATTATAAAATGTATAAGTACTTGTATTTATTTATTTTTTAACGCGCGGCCTTTTAAATGTAAAAAAATCCCCAAGATCATCAGTATTGTTTTATTAGAATATCCTTTGTCTATATATCCAGTATTGCTATTATAGCTGGTTTTGCGTTATTCCTTTCTGCAGTCTGTAAGATTATTACTATTGTTTATTATTTTAACCTTTTTCTATGTATACAGTATTGCTAATAGAGAGAGTGTTGCTTAAATTAATTTCCTCTCTGAATACTGTATAACAAATATAGATGGTTTCATATCAGTATATATTTAGTGTAATGTCATCACACTTGAAAGCAATAAGTTAAGTATATACGTAAACAAATAATATTGTAACACATATTCGCAACGTTCACTGTTACACATTCGTGTTAATAGATGTTGTTCAATTATATTTGTTATATGTAACACTATATAAAATGCAAATCTATATGTGTGCATATATCGTACTACTATGTAAACACAACATGTGAAACACTGTCCACTTAGGCTGTTGGCTTCTGGATATTATAAACAATAAAATAATTTTAAAGCAATAAAATACATATAATACATATATCAGCTGGTTATGTCCTTTAATTAGCATGTATTGGTGGCATTATTACCAAAATATAACCAAATGTCGCATGTGTTGCTCATGAAATGTAGTATGCCATAACATGCTCTATATTATTGAATGCCATTTACTTATTTACTTTTCTTTACTAATGCTAAATGTATGGGTGCATGAATTATGTATTTGACTGTCTTATTAATAAGCATATATTGATGATATTATGTATATTACTAAAATATTAAGAAATGTTGTATGTTTGCTCATGACATGTAGTTTTGCCCTACTTTACTATTGAATGTCCTTTACTTGTATTGTTCTACCTATGTAAATTGTATAAGTGCATGAAATATGTAGTAATGCTCAATCTCAACCATTTAAGCTTAATTATGGTGTACTTCGGAATATATTTCCTATCTATTCAGGATAATTTGAAAATAGATTTTTGAATCCTCTCAAATATACCTCTAGACTATCCCTAAGTCTGGTATTTTGCACATTCCCATATTAAAGTTTTTTTCTCTTGACAATACTACAACATTCTAAATAAAAGTTCTTATAGTGTTATCCCTCTTTGTATATTTATAAGCTCAAATTGTAAACCAATTGTTAACTCATATAGTGTACATAGATGTGTTATATTTTTCACTACTAAAATAGATTTGTGCTTATGAGCAATTTAAATAATTATGCAATCTTTGAAATCTTTGAACTATGACAACCATTATATTGCTTTACATTTTAACTGTCCAATGCTTTCTTTCCTTGATTACTTACAATATTTCTAAGTATTCCTGCACTAAAACTAGGACAACTACATTCAAATCAACAAACCTATTGCTAAAACTGAAATCATATGTAAGATTAACTAGCTAACTTACAAAAAGTATATAAATTGTATTGTCACTTATAAAGCTGTTACCTCTTTCACAACTTTGTTTTGTTTATAATAGGAAAAAGAAATTGCACCATTCTTATACACAATAAAATACATCTACCTATCTTTCTGGTGAACAATGAACATACTAATTATTTTTTACCTACCATATATACACATACTCAACTGAGCTACCATCTATTCTTGAAATATTATTTAGTAATAACACTTCCTTTCAAAATCAAATACACATCATCCTCTAAGAATTAAATCATGCCCATCTATTAGAGGGGCAGCAGCGCGATTTCCTGCCGCGTTTACTCATTTGCATTCTTGTATATCTGATATTCTATATCCATATTGATCATATTTATAGTCAATGACAACCAATCATTGAATAGTTTGTTTTCTTGTACATTTTATAACTATAAGGCTGTAAAGTTTAATAATGCATTGATACTGTTCTTATTGTGCAATACATGGCCACTAGTTTGAAAGTAACGCATAGTAAGTTAAATGCCCAGTTCCATTTAACTCTCACTACTTTTTGAATTCTCTGACACGAGTAAATCCGAACATCCTGTGAATCATTTAGTCTATCAAAAATCAGCTTTGAAATGCATTTCTTTTTAAATAGTTTTATCAATGTAAAGTCACTTAATATCGTTTATTTACTTCATATGCTCCCACCTACCCTAGATCAAACTTGTACCTATTCGAGGTTTTACTTACCTGTTTTCAACTATATTCATTCTAAATAATACTATTCTTGCTCTTGATATTATTTTTTTCTTCCGCTTCAACCGTTCTTTATTATATCCCCCTATTACTAGTACTGGACAGGCACACGGTAGATACTCCTCATCTTCTCACTGTATCCATCCAGGCATTACCTAATGTACTCTGATATAGGTTTATATAGGCTGAGGATAGGTCTGTTCTACTACTTACTATGAAAATCAAAGGTCTACAGCCACTTAAGATGTTTGAATTGGTATCTTGGCTGGCAATTATTCTTCTTAGAGAAGGAGATTAACACAAAAATCCTGGTCCAGATACCTCTTTTTATACATCCTCTACATCTTCAACAACTGATGCATTTAAAAACCATCTGAAAATTGTCCACTATAACGTTCAGAGCTTCCTCAACAAGAAAGATGATTATATGCTGATCTTAATGGCTTCTATATATAAGCTTTTACTGAAACCTGGCTCAGTGCAACAGTTGACACCACTGATTTACTATTCCCATCATACCATACGCTGTTTAGAAGCGATAGACCAACTGATCCACATGGGGGTATTCTCATATATGTTAAATCTGATCTTTTTGTTATCGAGCGTCCAGACCTTCAAATTGACGATGTCGAATATATTCGGGTTGAACTACGTATAAAGGGTAGGCGCCTCTTATTCGGTTCTTTCTATAGACCAAATTAATATACTCCTTACATTAGTGATTCTATTTCGCTCGCTGTTGACACTGGCATCACAAATATTGTTATCACTGGTGATTTCAACCTTGACTTGAATAAACATCTGTGTAAGAGCAAACTAGATTCTCTTCTGTTACAGTTTTGCCTTTCTCATTTAATCAATGAACCTACTCATTTCACAGAACCTCTGAATCTATTCTAGACCTATTTATGGTCACGTCATCTATGAAAGTGTTGAACAGTGGAGTGGGAGAATCTTTTCTTGAGCAACAAGTTCGCTTTCATTGTCCTGTTTACTGTGTTCTTAACCTCAACAGAGGATATGGGTAAAATTTTAAGCGTAAAGTTTGAAAATACAAAGATGGCGACTATGATAAATTAAGAGACCATGTGAATTGGAATAATTGCTTTGACGACAATATTGATACATACACTACAAAATTCACACATCAGCTTATGTCCTTCTGTGACATTAGTATTCCATCTAAAATCGTTACTCTTCGAACAGCTGATCCTCCTTGGCTTCATAACAATATACGCAAGGTAATACGTCGTCGCAAACGAGCATAAAATAAAGCATAAGCTACAAATTTAGACAGACATTTGCTCTTTTATAGACAGCAGCGTAACTATGTTAATTCTCTTGTTAAATCAGCGAAGAAAGTTCACTTCGATACCCTTTCTAAGACAATATGTGAATATAATCACTCCTCATCCGACTTCTGCAAACTCTAAAAGAAATTCATAACACATAATTCATCAGTTAACGAGCTGCCTCCTTTAATTCATTATGCCATCATATATGAGTAACCGATTGATAAAGCAAACATACTAAATTCTTTTCTTAATTTCAATCTACTCAAACTGTACCCAATACACATAGACACATTTTAAATGCCTGACTGTCATATTTTAGAAGAAATCATCATTACCTGCCAAGATGTCAAAGCTTCCATCAACGTTTTGAAAAGTGGAAAGGCCTCTGGACCGGACCAAATAAAAAGTCCAATCTTGAAAGAAATTGCAGTTGATATAGCTGGTCCACTCCAAAATCTTTTCCATTTTTTTCTCTTTGCATTGGGAAGGTTCCTCTGAGCTGGAAAGCAGCAAACGTATGTGCAATTCATAAAAAGTCAGATCCTCAGGATGTGGGTAACTCTCGACCAATTTCTCTTCTAAATGTTATGAGCAAAGTTCTAGAAAAAGTCGTACATAAATATAGTTTTAATCATTACAAACTTCATCACCTCCTTTCAATCTGGTTTCATACCCAAGGATTCCACGGACAATCAATTAGTCTCTGTATATCACTCTTTTTCCCAAGCTCTTGAAGATGGCAAAGAAGTAAGAGCAGTCTTTTGTGACATATCGAAAGCCTTTTATATAGTATGGCACGATGTAATTTCGGGCAATCTATTATCTTGGTTATCTGACTATTTGAACGACAGAAGGCAGTGTGTTGTTATCTCCGGCTTCAAATCAGACTCGGTATCTATTACTGCTGGTGTTCCTCGAGGGTCCATACAAGGACCCCTCCTATTTCTTGTATACATTAATGACACAGTTCGATATATTAATTATCCCATACGCCTGTTTGCAGATGATACTGCGCTATACATAATGGTCGAAAATCCGGTTGATGCTACTACTCATCTAAATTCCGATTTGGAAAAAATCCATTCTAGGGCAGATAAGTGGTTGGTTACGTTCAATCCCTGGAAAACCGAATCTCCTATAATTTCTATAAAGTGTAATCGTCCAATTCATCCTCCTCTTTTCCTTAATGATTGCCAAATCAATGAAGTAACGTCTCATAAACATCTCGGTTTGAACTTCTCGAATTCATGTTCCTGGCATGACCACATTGAATCAATTTTTAAAAAGGCGTGGCAAAGAATCAACTAAATGAGATCTAATGAGTTCATACTCGATCGAAAGTCCCTTCTTACTATATATACAGCATTTGTTAGACCTATTATTGAATATTCTGACGTTGTTTGGTACAATGTTACTACTCAAGAAGAAATTTATCTTGAAAACAGGATAAAGCAAGAATAATTACTGGTGAAACACGTTTGGCATCACTACATAATCTATACGATGAAATGCACTTCGAACCTTTGAACAATAGAATAATAAAACACAAACTGGCTCTTTTCTACAAGATGTTTTATTCTCTTACACCTTCATACTTGCGCACCTATATCCCTCCTAGTGTGGGAGATAGAACTGTTTATCAACTTCTGGTAATATTCGCAACATCTCATGTAAATCTCAACTCTGCTCTCGGTCTTTCATACCATCAACTATAAACCTATGTAACTCTCTTCCAGCTGTAGTAAGATCGGCTCCGTCCCTTTCTGCCATCAAATGAAATCTAAAAAAAAGATAAAAGGAAAGCTCCTTTGCATGACTATGATGGTGATCGAATGTCTAATATTCATCATGCACGATTAAGGATGCATTGTAGCAGCTTGAATGAGCATTTATATATGAAGAATATATTGGAAAGCTGTTGCTGTGGCGAGATCGAAGATATCTATCACTATTCTTTTCGAATATTATTTACATTATTCTTTTTACTAAAATATGATTCATTTGCAACTCTATACCTTAAAATAATTATAGCAAGTCAATTTATATATTGTTCTTATCAATTTGACAATCACGTTGTAGATTCACAGTCGTTATAGTTTAAACCGTATCACCACCTTATATCAGCAGCTCATTTACAACGAATGAAGAGAGACATAGTTTAAGCTTCATGCTTCCTTCTCCATTCTGTCGAATTTATCCAACGACTAAGTCTTGAGCATCTTCTCAACATCTGTAATCTATTATTATTTACATTTTGTCAAATGTATTATGCATGTTTCTTTTGCGATGCTTGCATGTATATTTGATTGATAAAATAAATACTGTTTAAACCAAAACATAATAGCAACATGTTTCCGCGAGATCAGATAACGAACTGTTCTGCTTTCTCGAACTAACTATTGCGTGAACGAGATTAACCATAACATAAGCTTTTGGGGTACTACTAATTGCTTGATTTGGTCAATGTAATAAAAATGTTGTATGGGACTGTGTACGTTGTATGCTGCATGTTACCCAAATGCTTCATGCGCACAAAAGAATATAGATCCAAATATACACAATACCGTTCGCATAATTGAGTAACATATAGGCTATTAAATCATGAAAACCTTTAAAGCAGTCACCACATGAGAATAAAGTTGTGTACATTATATCTTATAGAGATTTTTCATATTGTTTCTGTTATATAAATATTTCGTTTGATAATAATCGTTAGTTCGAAAAGTATATGCATGAGGGTGTCAGATCAACCTTGCCTGTCGGATAAAGCAAAAGTTTATCAATTAGAGTTTCCTTCTATAAAATCATTTAGTGGTAGGATAAAAAGCCTAACTATTCAGTCCTTTTGTGATAATGAAATGTTAATTTCATTGATGGGTAAAACAACACTTTTACATTTGCAGATTTATTTCAAATCTCATACTGCAAATATGTCATCAAAACCAAAAGGAGGTTTTTATACTGATTATTATATTATAAGTAGTTTCACAAAAGGACAGTAAATGTTGTGGTACTTGTTAAAGTGTTAGTATTAACAAAGGGACAACAATTCAGATACAACATGTTTAATTTGGTCGATTATCAAAGTAATAGATCCAATGGTCTTAAGCATTCATTACAAGAGTAAAAGTGTCCATCTGACAGTGACGACAACTGAAACAAAAGGCGCAATCACAATTGTGTACATTTACCTATCTGGTAGATATTCGCATATTCGAAAAGTACTAAGCAAACCAAAGTTTACATTGCATAGTAACAGAAAAAGTACATGTAAATTAAAATAAATAAATAAGGGTAAGAATTGTATTCACTACCATTCGGAAGTAACTCCAGTTTGTCCGGTCCGAGCTTAACCAAGTATGAATCTCGTCATTATGATCATATGCAAACTATGCAAGACGAGTACGCGAATGTGTGCGTCATAAGCCTAAATAAGTCATAATACTCAATAATACTGGAACGAGCAACGGGCCATTGATTTATATATTGCATTTCACAGGTCGACCAGCTTTGAGAAGACAATAAAGCACAGCGGATCAAATGACGCTTTTGCAGTATATAATTTCATGTTAATGAACAGGTCCCTTGAATGCTACAAACAAAAATATATTATTCAAAGTTGAATGTTATCATAACATGAACAAAATTCTGGTAATTCAATATAACAAGTATTCGAATATTAGCGTTATTACCAACAATTTAACAAACTACGCGTGTTCGTCGCGTTTGGTAGGTGTTTAACACATAATGCGGAATGCTTTATGAATTTATGCACATAACTGAGGGACGGATACACGAATTTTTGCTTCTTGGTTCAATAAGCATCAAGTGTTGTTCAAATGGGTATGTATTTAAACGTTGTTTTTCACTTCAATATTAAAGCACTTTTTTCATTAAGTAATACGGAACATAAAGAGCATTACGGTTATTGATCAACCAGTGAGTCATTTGCCCGAAACTCTTTTCTGCCGAGGCCCACAATGCACAGCGAATTTCGTGCATATTATACTGTTAACACTGGAATAGAGTCACCGCAATAATTATAAATGAAATCTTTATTTGCCAACTCAAATCTCGCGTTGGACGAATGCTTGTGTTCGACAATGTATACTTTGCATGTATTACGTTATCGTAAATGCACACTACTTAATTCCATTTTACAAGAACATTGAAACAAATATAATACGCTAACTCCGAAATTAATTTATCATAATTAGCAAGTGGAGTTTAACGTGTGCTTATTGTTCTTATTAATGCAAAATAGTACATAAATATAATTTAATATAATTATATTTATATAATTTGATGTAGCAAAAACAATTCGCTTCAATTGTATGCAAGATAAAAACAAATGTTTAAAAGTGACCCAACATATTGCATTTCTTTACAAGTTCATATAATTATAATAACGTGGTGTCTACTATATGTATATCTAAATAATATATGGCATGAAGTCACGTGTCTGACCCATAAATTAAATTTTTTATTATGAAATCACGAAATAAATATTTCATTCCTAACAGGGAGCATGGCTGCCATACACACAATTAACCAAATAAAACCAGGCGATGCAATTGTCTTTCCATCCTGGGGAACTGACCATGAAGGTATTGTAACATGCGTGACAACGGACTCAAGCGACCGTTCAGCCGTGATTGGTCATGTGATTCACTACACAGACGTTAACTGGTTTTCAAAGAAAACGATCAAAGAAGAAGCATTCCATTTTGATTTACACAGACAGAATATAACAAAGATTTTATACGATGATGGTGTAGAAACGTTTGATGCAGCCACTACCATTGAAAGAGCAAGAGCGCGTGTCGGTGAAGATCGTTATGATGCGCTTTACAATACATCTCGCCATTTAGTGGAATGGGCAAAAGTTGGAAATACTCGCAAAATGTTGGAAATGGGATCATATCCTACATATGGTGGTTTAGTGCGACGTTATAACGCTTACAGTTGGCATGATATAGAAAGAGGCTCCATCATTGAATACACATATTACGGACTCCCACATGAAGGTGTGGTGACCAATGTAGATGCGTACAACCACACAGCGACGGTAATTCATTATGGCACAAGACATTTGTTTGCAACACGCACCATCATGCGAGAAACGTTGGTGCTAGATTTCAAAACAAAAACGATACGCACATACCGTTGCGATCCACAATTCAGTCATAATTCCCCTGAAGTTGTTGTTGAAAACGCTGAACAAAGGATTGGCGAACAAAGGTGGAATATATTGAGTAATACATCATGGATATTCTGCCTGAATTGTCTTTTCGGCTAAACATTCAGCACTAGACGAGCCTGCCCATAGCTGCAAAGAGACGGTGACTTATAACGTCTTTGAATGCCGTGTAATGTATTATTATAGTTATTTCACATATTTATTACACGAACAATGAAAATGATGCCCCGAACAATGCAATATTCGAACAAATTGTTATGTAAGAAAACGTAAGATGACTTATTTCACAACAATACCGCTTTCAGGTGACTTGATGTATTTCGCAACAATCTGTGAATGTTAATATGAGTGTATCTCCTGGTGATGTCGATGGGGTTTCATTATTCTTATATTGAAATCCATTTTGAAAATGAACACAGTTATGAAAACAGAACGTTGCTAGTGCGAAACGAAGAATTTGCGATTAATTTATTATTTTGAGCTAACGTCTTGGATGTTTTGCATGCAATACATGTTTTTCAAAAGCACAAAGCCTAATACATACAAATAGAACAATACAAATAAGTGTATGATGTACATTGTTTTCTTGCCTGTTAATTGGTTGTACCAAAAGCAATCATCAATCATTTTTTCTTTTTACGAGTGTAAATATTGTGTCAATGAATGAGCTTGATGTCGTACGTTGTATGTTTTACTGTGCACACATTCAAGTTATGCCCTAGAAAATAATAATATTTTTATATCTTAAACAAGTATAAAGTTTTGTGACAATGGCCTTTTTTATTGCTTAACTTTGTGTCTTTCAAAATCCGAGATTAATCCGACAGTTTGAGCTATTATCTGACCGATCGATCTATTCATCAAACACACGTGTATTCAATTTGATGGAACTTCAAATTAACACGTTACGAGCAGTTCTCTGAACCACTTTAATAAACTGCACTTTAATATATGTCTGCATTTTTAGTCTATACACGGTGGACTAATAAGGTTGTGCGTCTTAACACTCCTTTCAAAAGAGCTCTAAAAATATTAAACATTATCCTAGCAGCAGCATAAAATGATAAGTATTATCATCTTATGCTGCTGCTAGGATAATGATTATTTCATTCACTGCGTTGGCTGACAAATCGAAAAGCTAGTTGGCTAAACATTGCATGACATCGTTTTGGTAAATGTACAATGCTCACATGATAACAGGGGTTATGTACTTTTATTGGATGATATCACCACAGCTACAACTTAACAAGCAAATATTGGTGTGTTTATTCTGCTATAAATTGATATTAAGTTACGTTTCAAAGATCACTTTGACGTTCATATATTATACAAAGAATCCATGAACATGTATCGTGTTAACGATTATCAAATACATTTTAATGGATTGCTTCTTATTTAAAATATATCTTCATTTACTATGCTTTGTTTAACTTGTTTGCTGTGAAAACTGCACTGTGTATATTGATCTTGCAAATAGTCCACATACAAAACTTTAATTTGTTTTTGCACATTATTGCATCTTAAAAATGTGAATGAACAACTGAGTTCTACTTATATACGAAACACGTTGGAGAAATACTTCAGCATTGTTTTATAACGACAAGATATATGTCAAAGTAGATGCTGCTACAACACCTATAAGAACTGTCAGTATTGCTTCTGCATTTACTGTTTCGATATTGTCAAATTTCAACAACGAATAAAACATAAAATATTTGCTTGTTTTGAAAATAAAGCAGGCAAACGCATAGCATGTATGTCAGCTGTGGTTAAAAACAAGCTTTTATTATATGCAGATCATTTTTGCATACTTGTTTCAGGTAAAAGTCTTCTGTAGAAACATCCTGAAGAATGCATCTTGTTGGTCAATGGTTGGTAGATAATAAGTTGTCGCTTCATATAGGCACACCTGAGTCATCTTATTTGGTTCTAAACATAGAATTTGGTCTAACTCAACTCTTGACATTATATGCAATGGTACAAGTATTGAACCAACTTCTACTGTTAAATATCTTGGGGCATCTATTGATCAGACCCTATGCTTGATTATATGGCTCATTCCATTCTTAAAAAGGCTAATACAAAGTTAAAAAATATATATCGAATGAAAGGTTACCTGACCCAACACACTAAGAAACTTCTTGTCATGGCCCATACAATGTCATTTTGATTACGCCTATTCAATATGGTATCATGGACTATCTTAGTTACTTAAAACCTAACTCCAAACTACACAGAACAAATTGATTAGGTTTGTACTCGACCTAGACGCAAGGTAGCATATTGGTTCTGAAAATAAAAAAAACAAACTCAACTGGTTATCTGTCAACAAACTAGTAGATCCGAATCTACTTTGCCATGTTTTTAAAATAAAAAATGGCATAGCCCTAGAATACAATGGAGACATTTTTATCCCACAGAACACTGTTCATTCATAAAAAACAAGGTTAAGTCACAAGGGTGCTTTTGCTGTCCCGAAGGTCAAAGGTTTTGGGTTCCAGTAATTCTACTTCTTCCTTTGGAATAAACTGCCTGTTAGCATAGTACAGTCTAACTTTTTACTGTGTTGTTCTCTTCTTGTATACTACTCAAATGATTATCGGTAAGGAATGATTGTACCTTAGCTTACATTCTTTTATTGCTACACACTGATGATCAGGTCATATTCATATTGTCATACGTTTAATGTTTATATTCCTTTACTTAACTAATATTGATGAATGTAAATATGATATAACTACTTTAACATTATATGGGTAATTAAAAAAGATTATGTTTTAATATATTTGGACAATTTACACTAAATCAACTAAAGTTTTAACTATGATATGCATAAGAAATTACCAGGTTTAAATCATTAGCTAAGGATTATTTATTAGACACTCAAACAATACTTTTAAATGCTTTTTTCTCTTCTTGTATACTAATAATTCAAATGATTATTGGTCAGGAATGATTTTACCTTTTCTCACATTCTTTTATTGCTACACCCTGATGATCCTGTGATATTCATAGTGTCATGTGTTTAATGTTTATATTGCTTTACATAACTACACTGTATTATTGATGAATGTAACTGTGATATAACCACTTTAACATGTTATTGGTTATGCAATAAGATTATGTTTAATATCGTTGTGCAATTTACACTGAGTCATCTACACTGAGTCATCTAAAGTTTTAACTATGATATGCATGTCCCTCTATGTCATACCACGAACACAAAGGACCACAATGGAAATAAGAGTTTTCTCCTTTTTTTGTGTGACTGTCATGGTTATTTGTAAGTTCATGTATGCAATATGTTTTATTAACTTAACATGTTGTTTTTAAATATCTATGTATGTGCAATTCTTACCGAAATAAATCTGTCTATCTAGCATGTTATTTGCCTTGGTAAATGTAAATTTATTATCAATTTAAACAAGAAATATCTTGAAATAAGAAATCCGACGACTATGGTAATTTTGCAAATAAGGAATGTAGATTGAACTTTCTACATAAATAAATTAAAAACTTACAAATGTGTAACATTATTGTATTTTTCAACACTTATAATCACTTATCCGTCGCATGACTGACTAGATTCAAACGGCACACTATGCTCACATACGAATCATACTGAACTCCTCCTAACCTATCATTATATGTTTTTACGCTAGTTTGTTGTTGTTGTTGTTGTTTGGTAACATAAAAAATTAATACGTCTGCTTTTCGATTTCTTAAGGATTAAAAGAAAGTTAGAGGGTAACACAGAAAATAACGCGTAGACGGTTTATAAATAAATACATAGAGCATCGGTACAAATATCCGGCACTGAGGGTATTTTATTAACTCGTACATTTCTTTCGGAAGTATGCTCACGCATTCGAATGTTCTAAAAAATAAAGTATTTATGGCTGGCTAGACAACTCGTTGTGTGGTAAAGAATATACCGACACAGATAATTATATCGAGTTTCTTACCCTTTTAATTGCATATCGTCTCTTGGAAGCTAGAAGGACCCATCAGCATATGTGCACAGAAGGCTGATAGCCCCTTCATGGCTTTAAGGTAAGATATATAGTTCATCGCTCAGACAGACTACTTGAAGTTCAGGATAAATTCATTCGTGAGTATTAGGTCGATATGCCATAGCAATATACGCCGTTCATGAGGCTATTCATAGTGTACGAATATTGACGGGTTTCTCGAAAGCTGCCATTGATTTACATCGTTGCCAAATGATAAATGTATTGCTCTATAATATACAAATTACATGTACAATATTTAATAGCATTGCTATTATAATATGAAAGCTATTATGCGAAGTGTGTATCATCATTATAATATTTGGCACCAGTATAGGAATCTATCCTGTTTAGTTTTGCTATTTGGCGCCCCTTCATTTTTCACTCGTATATTGCGAATATTTTTAAATCTGCCGAAAAAGGGTAAGCTGATATGTATTTATTGGCAATTTTTTTAATGAATCGCATTATTAAATTGCCAAATGTATCTGTTCGTCAAGGAATTGTCATAATTTGTATATGGTTCGTGACATTTTAAAATGTCAAAATGTATGTCATAAACTAAAATATTAGAGCGGTTGCATCCTACGCATCTGCTGGATTGGTCGCGTGTTTCGTTGCATTCGATTTGGCTTGTCCAACATAGGAGTAATTGCAAACACAAAAAAGGGTATTCACAAACACCCTATTGAAAGACATTTTCGGTCCGTCTTATTTATTGCGAGTATTTTTATCGTATATTTATTGCGCGTTAATATCTCGAATACATAAAGACAATCATTAGATTTAATCTGATATCAGTTGCTCAGGTTAACGGTGAACCATGGAGTAATTGAACTGCAATTTGATTGAATGACCTAATTGTCTTGTATTACTTTCTTGAATACAATGATGGTGGTCAAATATGGGCATAATACAGCTGGTCCTGACTGTTAATTCATAATTCCTCAGGAAATAACTTTCCACTAATGTACGCCATGTGGAGATAGCGTGTCGCACGCAAGACCTGTGTCCCTAGCTCAAAGGGCAAGGTCACACTTAGAGGTCAAAGGTCTAATATGGGCTTTATACAGCTTATCTAGAATGTTATTTCATCATTCATCAGGGAATTTAAAAATAACTTGCCCCAAATGTTCACCATGTGGAGACGGCGTCTGGCACGCAAGACCTGTGTCCCTAGCTCAAAGGTCAAGGTCCCAATTAGAGGTCATAGGTCAAATACGGGCATAATACATCTTATCCGGACTGTTGTTTTATCAGTCATCAGGGAATTTTAAAATAGCTTGCGTCAAAATGTTCACCGTGTGGAGACGGCATGTCGCACGCAAGACCTGTGTCCTTAGCTCAAAGGTCAAGGTAACACTTAGAGGTTAAATGTCTTATGTAGGTATAATGCAGATTGTCCTGAATATTAATTCATCATTTAGCAGGGAATTCAAAATAACTTGCCCCAAATGTCCACCATGTGGAGACGGCGTGTTGCACGCAAGACCTGTGTCTTTAGCTCAAATGTCAAGGTCACACTTAGTGGTCAAAGGTCGAATATGGGCATAATACAGCTTGTCCGGACCAGATGTTCTTCATTTATGAGTAGATTATTAAAAAGTTTTGCACAAATGTTCACCATTTTCGTGACAACGGGCACGACACGCTGCCAACAGGCATCTTGTTAGATATTTCATGTTTGTTCAGTGCTGTGCGTATCGTTCTGTGTTGGTCATGGCCTAAAATAAAGAACTACATATTTAAAATTTTCACTGTTTCTCATTCGTCTGGAGTTTCATATATATTTTATATTCATTGAATAAAACTGGTACAATGATCACGACAAAGAATTATAAAGTTGAATATTGTCAGTGCCCCAATTGTTCCTACAATGAAAAAAACCTACACTGTTATCACATTAAACATGCATAATGTTAAAGATGTGTTATTTATTGAACAGTGCAGATAATCGAGATTGAATTGAGAAGACAATAACACACATTGGATCAGCGGTATACAGAGTATAATTTCAAGTTAATTAACAAATCCATTCATTGTGACAAAACAATAGTTGCTAGCGAACAAAGACCTGTTAAGTTAATCTAACAACTTGCGTTCTAGCCAATAATTAGCAAATACGCCTGTTCGTGGACGTGGGTAGTCTACTCCATAATAAGGAATGTTGTATGATCTTACGCATATAACAGAAGGACGGATGCATGAATTCTAGTCTTTGTTGATTGAATATCATAATACATTGTTTACTTTGACGTTCGATTCGGTATGTGTTTTAATCATTTCTTCTGGATTTCAATTTTATAAATGATTTTCATATAGCAATATTAAGTTCTTTACAGTTATTTATTATTTTGTGAATGTTCATGAAACATGTTAGTGGTGTAAAACGTCATGTATAGCAAAATAAAGTATAATTCGTTTAAATAAAAGTGTACCTTTCGTGAATGGTCGACTTCATAACTATTAGTCAACAAAAGTTTTGCTTAAATAAATAATTTGCATAAATGTTAAGAATCCATACTTTTGCACATACAAATGTCCCATATGAGTAATGTAGAAGTGAGCCCTCGTTTGAGGTTTAAAAAATGTAATATGTATTTTATTTTCAACATTGTGAAACAGTATATATTAAGTTGCAACATCTACAAAGAAAACATTTTCATCTTTAATAGGAAGCATGGCTGCAATATACTCGATTGACCAAATAAGACAACGCGATGCAATTGTTTTCCAATCCGGGGAAGCTGATCATGAAGGTATCGTAACAAGCGTTACAGCGGACTCCAAAGATCGCCGGAAAGGCATTGTGCAGATGATTCACTACACAGATGATTCGTGGTTTTCAAAGCATAGAATCAAAGAAGAACAATTCAACTTTGACCTTAGCAGTCAGAATATCACCAGGAAATTATATGAGGATGTTCAAACTTTTGATTCAGCCACGGTTATTAACAGAGCACGGGCACGTATCGGCGAAGAACGTTATAATACGCTCTACAACACATCTATTCATTTAGTGGAATTGGCAAAAGTTGGAAATACTAGTAGAATGTTGGAAATGGGATCATCTCATCCTACATATGGTGGTTTAGTGCGACGTTATAACGCTTACAGTTGGCATGATATAGAAAGAGGCTCCATCATTGAATACACATATTACGGACTCCCACATCAAGGTGGTTAAAAATTTAGATGCGTTCAACAACACAGCGACTGTAATTCATTATGGCACAAGACATTTGTTTGCAACACGCACCATCATGCGAGAAACGTTGGTGCTAGATTTCAAAACAAAAACGATACGGACATTTCGTTGCGATCCAGAATTCAGCCAGAATTCAGCTGGCGTCGTTGTTCAAAAAGCCGAACAAAGGGTTGGTGAGCAAAAATGGAATATACTAGACAATTCGTCTTGGATATTCTGCCTGAATTGTATTTTTGACCCGCCATACTTGTAGAAAAAGACGACGCCTAATCGTTTGATAAGTGTTATTGGTGGTCTAAATATTAAGTCGATGAATTGTAAGAATGGTATCCCATACACCGTTTTCTTCTAATGAGCTCATTATATAGTTGAATAACCTGTAACATCGGAACTAGATAGTTCTTTTTTTGTGAAACGTCTGTATTAAATAATCAATCCATTCAAATAAATGATACAGTTGTATGTCGACGGTTGCATGTCAGCATCAGATGTAAATGGAATTACGAGGAAACATGATTGGAATCGACCAACACCACTCCGAAGAAGAAATATGGTTATAACGAGTCGAATCTCATTTTTTGAACGGAAAAATATGGAAAAATGATAGAATATAAAAGAACAGTGACTAAATTACCTGATGAAGTAAAGAATGAAGATGCCTTTGTCTGTAAAATTAATGAATGATTTCTGCGGACTGATACATTCTTACTAGAGGTAGAGCGTATACAAATGTATTTAATCTGACCAAATTGATGGTTTTGATAATACACTCATTCATTGGGTCCAGTAAATGCAAAAGATGGTCTAAGGGATACTGAAATAATAAAATTCATGCATTATTGTGTGTGAAACGAAAAGCAATCGAACGAAAATAGATCGTTTCAGAGAATAATGACAAAACGTATTTTATGCCATCTAAAATTGCTAATATACTTTCAATAAATATTTCAAAAGCAACAGTAAACTATTTGAAAACTTAATTTTGCTGCGACCTTGGCCGAATTCGTTGGTACCAAGACACAGAGGACATATTTTCGATATTGCCCCTTGGGAGTTATGGATAAAATTTTAGTTTTGCTGAAATGCATAAACTATAAGCACAGCTAAATATGTATATAGTGTATATTTTTTCTGTTGAAGTGTAATATGTAAGTACTTGCAAATCATTGTCTATATTCCTGTTTGCAAATATTTTATTTGCTGTGTATTCTTAATGATTTTAATAGTTGTGTAACGTGAATGCTTATTTCTTTCAGCAAAAATGTAAATAGTTTTTGGAAATAATGTCTTGAACCTATTGACTTTGAATGTGTGAATCTATTACATGTCTTGCTGTTGGTAAGAGGATTATGCCATACAAATTGCCTCGTCAAGGGCATCACAGAACTCCACTGGCAACGAGTCGAAGAGTCCTCCTTCAAAACACCAATATCTCAAGATTGTTTTTTTAACCTTTTAATGATTCAAGATATTGCATGGCATGTGAATTTCTAAAGGTGATAATTTACAAATAAAGTTTCTGAAAACGAATAACTACAATGTTTACAAGAAAATGTATACAAGAAAAACAATGATGAAAAGCATCATAGGGCGAGGTTTAATTGCGAAAAAAAGGAAAGGAACCCTACATTAAAGAAAATTAAATATGCATGATTAACTTAATAAAACAGTAAACTCGTATCATCATGGGGCTGTAATTATAAAATTAAAATATTAAAAAAACGAAACTATGAAAGTCCTTATTAAATTCCATCATTATGTAATGTCCGTGCAATAATTCGATCATGTTTGTCGTCAATTATACTTGAATAATATATATATATTACGATTTGTGAGGCAAATAAAAATATAATGGGTTGCAATTGCAAGAAAATATTAGCGTAAAAGTATATCAGCATCATATCAATGGGCGGTCACTTAATTATTTATGCTATGTGTACCTAATAAAAACAATCATACGAGCACATTCACACAAAAATATGTTTTGACATCATTTTTGATAAACAAAACATATAATTACGTGTGTATTAGATGATATTAGATTTGTTTCTGTGTATAACTATAACGGTAGACAAAGAATTCATAATAGGAACCTGAGATTGAATAACATAACAATAAATCAAATGTTTGGATTTTAATTTCAACGCATTCCATTGCTTCCGTCATAGTCTATTTATAGAAAAATATAACCTCTATTTATTAATTCCATAACCTCAACAGGAGTAGTTAAGAGAAAAATGTAATTCTAAATAATTCCAAATAAAACACAACCGTTATTCATATTAGCATGCATGTTGAGATTATAAATGTGAATTCTTTATTCAGCATTAATGTTATTGTCTATGATCAAGTTTTCTGGATTCTTGTGAAAGTATTTTAACACAACCGACATCGGCTGCTAGCCTGCAACACTGCGAGATATTTATTTAATGAGTCACTTCTGTTGAATATGTAATTGGAGCTGGTCGCTTACTCTGTTTGCAGTGTAGCCTCTCAATCTGTTTCGTAATTGAGCAGAAATTAAATGCACAAATGTAGGTTGTATAGGCTTTCAAAATTAATTGATTTCTAAACGAATAATAATCTTCATGCAAATAATGCAAGAGTGTACCTCTCAGTTTGATTTGGGACTTCAGGCATGTGTTTGTAAAAATACAATGTAATAGATTCTCCTTCCATATTTTTTCCGGTCAGAGTGATCATATATAGACGCCGCGCTCATGCGCGATGCCAATGATGTTTAAACTAAAACTGTAGTAGGGAAATTCGAGAGCGCGCAGCACATGACCTACTTTTTTTACTATGTAGGCTACGAAATATTCCGAAGATATATGCTTTATCTGCTATTTTGGCCCGTTGCAAATTTCTTGTTTACTAGCGTGCACAGTATTCCGTTTGCGCAACATATTTCGCTACTACTAAAAAAATTATCCCGTTATCTCACAAACTGGTCTTTTCAGCGGCCTGGATCTCCATCTAAACAAGTGTATATACCAGATAAAACCAATGTATCGAATGTAGGGTGTATACGTATGAGTATGAGTTTTCTTTTTCTAAAAATAACATTAAATAACATTACAGAAATTCTGTTTCATTCAAACCAATGTTTCCTATCTAGTAAAAAGTGCGCTCCAGATTAGCTTGCTTTTAGTTTATTTCCTCGCCAACAGTCTTTTTATGCTGTCAGCGATTTGATTGGCTTTGCATATTCGCATTGGTAAATAGGCTAGACGTACGGTTGTTATACAGGTTCAATTGGATACAAAGAACGTTTTAAAAAGTGTTATGCGAACCATTTAATGAAACAGTTTTAAAATCATATATATGCAATGTATCAACAATATCTACCATAAGAAGAGGCCCAAAATGGAATTGGGTAGCTCATAATGGCTTGTCAAAATGCGTGCTCAGAGCAGTTTGAAGTAAAGTAAATGAAGTAAACTAACAACAGAGGTGAAGGATGTACCACTGACAGTCATGTTTTTAGTGATTTGTAGAAATTTGGTAGACAGTCATTCAAGGAACATTTATGTGAAGATATTTCGAAATCTAGCAAGTGGTTTCAAACAAGACGATTTTCAAAGTTTTCAATAAAGCCAATATTAGGAAAACTGCCCCCTCTTTGGTGACCGTGTTTTAAAAAAATCTAAATAATTGTTTTTGGTACAGCGTCACCCAAAAACTTAAGGAACATTCCTGACAAATAATTTAAAAATCCAGCAAGTTGTTTAAGACAAAAAGATTTAAAAAAAAACAACATATAAATAAAACTACCCCGCCTTTTAATATGTTTTCAACATATCAAAAAATTGAAGGAATTCGTAGAAGGCCACCCAATAAACATTTCTGTGTAATTATTCAGATTGTCAAATTTTCAAAATATTCTATATAGCCATATAGAGACAATTGTCCCGCCTCCTGTCGGCCATGTGGTTATTGAATCGAAATGATTTGAAAGAATTTGTTAAAAAGTCACCCAAGGAACATTTATGGGAAGTTATTTTGAAATTCATTGAGTGGTTTCTGACAAGACGATTTTAAAAGTTGTCTATATACATGCAAACATTTAAGGAAATCTTCACCGCCCCTGGGGCCATGTTGTAACAAATCAAAATGATTTGAAGTAATTTGGTAGAGTCACCCAAAACAATTTCTACGAAAACTATTTAGAAATCCAGCTAGTGGTTTCGGAGAAGAATATTTTCAAACACATCTCGAAATTTTGTTGAATCGGTAAACGTTGGAAACTGCAGAAATAGATAACGAACAGACACGCGGTTTAACAGCGACTATTAGGCATGTCGTTGAGATGATATAAATGTATCATGCATCTTGATTATTGGTATCACGGCTTTACACATCAAGGTGTGGTGACACATATAAACGAGCAAGCCATCTAAATTAAGATTATGCCTTATAGTACAAAACATGTATTTACTACACGCGCCATCATACAGAACACCATAATCATATATTTCAAAACAGAATCTAAAAGGACATATTGTTGTGATCAAGGATACATGCACAATGCCTTGATGAGCTTACTATAAGAGCCGAAGAAAGGATCGGCGAGCAAACTGGGATATATTCAACATCCAGGACATTCTGCCTACGATGTCTTTTAGTTTTTAACATCAGCTCTCAGTGAGAAAAGACAGTAGAAACGTGTGTATATGCGTGTATTTGTGTGTGTAATTAAAGAAACATTATAGGTTTTTCTTAAGATGTATGGTGAACAAGTTTTTATCCCTTTAAAGTTTCCAATTTTAAAATATAATGTGAAAGTACAATTTGTGTTAGACAATGTTTGTAATAAATTATGATGTTAGTTTGTTTGTCATAGCAATTATAGTTGATTATACGACTGTGAACACGTGTTTCATTATGTTTGCACCAACAGTTATTTCATAATGTTTGCTTCAACAACTGGTTGATTAGTTTTGCATCAACACATGGTTCATTATGATTTCATCAACAGTTATTTCCTCATTTTTGTAGAAACACGTGTTTCCTTATTTTTGCACCAATACGTTGTTTCTTTATATTTGCCACAACAGTCAATCTATTATTATTTTGCGTCAATAGTTGTTTAAATTTAATTTATTTTTGCAGCAACACGAGTGTCATTACTTTTGCATCAACAAATGGTTACTTATTTCTGCATCAATTGTCGTTTCGTTATTTTTGCATCAACGGTTGTTTCATTATTGAAGCATGTCTTTCTTCATTTTCAAAATCCATTTTCAGCAGAATCGATTCAGCATGTATAGGAATTTAAACAAATTTGTCAGTGCTATTACATGTTTGATTTTTTTTTCAAAATAAACCCCAATATTAGTTTGGATTTGAATAACATAATTATTATCAATTTATGGAACGCAAATAAGTCTGATAATGTCTTCATTCGTCATGCAACCTTGATCATATTTGCGCTGTTCGTGCACGACCATAATAGCTCGATCGGACGACTTTGATATTGGGCCAGAACAGACCAGAATTGCTGAAGTTATTGCCCTGTTCATATAAAAGTGCAAATACTTACATTCTACAAGATATGCCCTACATTTTTCATACAATCTTGAACGAACATGCACGGTTTTTTGTTTGACAAAAACATATCAGAAAACAACTGGACCAGACCAACAAACGCCACTTTATAATGTTTTAACCATTCATTATGAAACAAAAACAATGCAAAAACTATACGACGTGAAAAATAAAGAACCAACTTGGATAGTTTTTACCAAACTTGCTAAGTTTGTGTACGACCATGATTTTTTTTCCTTTTATTTGTTTTGTTTTTGATAAGTAAAGATATGCCAATGAGTAAGATAAATTTAATAATGTGTTTGTTTTTGTTTTTGTTATTTAATGTCTTAACTACATAAACTAAAGCAATTGGACTAATCAAAAACAAATATTACATAAAGAAATAATATATAATTAAAAGATTTTAAAAGATTTTAAAAGATTTTGAAAGATTTAAAATTGTCAATTTGCCAAATTGTGAACAGGTCCCTTTAAGGATACTTGTATAACACTTTATACCCAGAAATGTACCAAAGTGCTATGTACTACAGAACATATCGAAGTTAAGAACATTGTGGCGTAATGCCTATTTGTCATTGATTCAGCGAATCAAATGTTAGAAGTTTAGACCAATGGTTCGGTCGGTAATTGAAATGCAGTATTTGACTTCCTGGAATACACATATTACGATGCGTCACTGTACACATTAATGGTATATAATAATACTTCCTGAGAGTAATATTCTCTAGAAACACGGAATCTAATGTGGACTGTGTAATTTTCATAGATTTATGTGAGGTCTCATGCGTTGCCCACTAACAAAAAATAAACGTTTAATATAACCGTAAAACGACAACATCGATGGAAGTATTGTATTAATTGAAAAATGCAAATATATTTTCTGTCGATAAAGACCCGTTTATCCGAGCAACGGCAACATTCGGTTTTGCATTAGAAAATAAGAACCAACAATCGATCTGACTCGTCGAGGCGCTATATATACATGTATACAATAGTTTGCTGAGCAGTAAAGTATTATTTTAATTATATATTTCCCGCTTAATACGCGTTTCTGAACATAAGTTATTCTTATCCTTTATTTTAATTTTATTTTAAAAATATACAGACGTCATTCAAATAAATGGATGGTTTTACGTTATAATTTTCGTACAAAATCGTACAGTCCCTCTAGAACTATCTATTTGAACAATGAAGATCCCCTATAGAAACATTAACGATAATACGATTACAGAGATGTATATTCCCAAGTTATCTTAATACATAAAATATTTAAAAAAAGATTTTCGATCAAATAAAATCAATGAAATTGCATTTATCAATCGTTACAACAGTGCTCTAACCATATGCGCTATTCTGCCTGGTTCAATCACGTTTTCAATGGATAAACATGACATACAAGACAAGTTATATTAACTTATTCGCACGTCAAAATGTAAACCAACATGGTCAAATCAGCGTTGTCTGTTTTAACTATCAAAACTAATGCAGAACGACACTGTCCGCTTTTATCGTATTTTCTGTTTCAAGGAAGTCTCTTCTAAACATAAATCCACTGTAGGCGGAAAGTGTTGTCCCGAATATTGTGCGGACTGCATAGGCTAATCCCAGTATGACACTTAACACCCATGCATTAAGACCGGGTTTCCCACGACACGCCTCAATTGTTGTCTCAGAATAAATAAACCTTGTTTATTTCTATATATTATATATGTACACGTATGTTCGGCTTTTCTACAAAACCACTAATACGTACTGAGTAACTCATATTTGTATATGTGGAGTGACACAACGATAATGTCCGAAACAGTTCTTAAAACTTAGAATGCAATAGACACGCATGAGTTGTCAAGGCTGATTCTATTCAAAAGCTGCTAATTATGCGCCCGTATTCATACTTGCTGCTTTTAAAGAACTCTTCGAAACATACCATTTAAATTAAACGCTGTCTCTAAAAAATGATATGTGTAAAACAGCTTCATTTGGTTCCAATGTTTCGTTTGCTGCTGCCAAGTGTATCGTTTTTAATAAAAAATGTATTGAGTTGTTTAAATATATTTTATTACAGAAATGCTCCATTTGAGCAATATATTCAACAAAACAATATAGCTTCATTTTAGGATGTTTGTTACATTTTCAATTGGTAGGATTTATATTGTCGTCCTTGTAAATCCTTTTAAAATAGTCGATTTATTAGCCGACTTGTGTTGAAACTAATAAGACTGTTATATAGAAATAAATACACAAGGTTTAAAGGAACCACCTTAAGACAACCTATCAAACATACTTTTAATACAGTAGTGGCTCAATGACTACGAACATTTTTAAGCTAAATATCTTAGTCTTACTCTTAAATATTCAACCAATGGAAATCAAAGCTCAAATGTAACAATCATTCTCATTGGTCAATATTTTAAGTTGAGACTAAGTTCGAGTTCTAGAATGTTCGTAGTCGTGGGGCCTGATTTCATAAGATCACTTTCGTTCCAAGACGATATACAAGAAGGAAGTAAATATTAAATGTTTGCCATATTTTTTTATGAAATCGTGCGTGTCAAATTGGAAAACGAACACTTGACAGAAGCAATTAACATTAATTCCTATATCGTCAACCACTTCAGACAAGCTAATCCCAACTCGTGATTAAGATCACAAATAAACACTTCAGTATGGTGCAACATGTATCCTGTTTATAACCGAATGCTTTTAGCAAAATATCTTTAACTTTACTGTAATGTTGTTTGCTCAAAGAAGATGCCGTAAGTCTAAATAAAAGTAATGAGCAATACTTGATAAGTCCGATGCATATAAAGTTTTATGGGTATGCAGCATGTCTATTAGATAGCATAGTGAAATTTGAACGAACTGGACCAAACAAAACCAAATGGCAACACCTTTATTTTCCACCACTTCGGGATTTAAAAGGTGTCAGTTTATGTCATTTGACGGTGTCGAAAAATGACAAATTCTATTTTCTTTTACATAAAAAATGACATATTTTTATTTCAACTTTAATAAGCACGTACTTATGTGTTGCCTTTCCCACGCCAACTGCCCTGCTATTGTTTGAACTGTTTTCATGTCTTCCTTATCGTGTGCACTAACCCACGCCAACTGCCCTGCTATTGTTTGAACTGTTTTCATGTCTTCCTTATCGTGTGCACTAACCCAGTAATTTCGGTCAATATTAGGAAGTGCTTGTGTTACTACAAAAAATAAAATTAGTCGGAGAAAACACTTAAATGTTACAAGCACGTGAGAAAAGGCACATATTTATCACGTGTTTGCTTGCTTACAGCATAGAAACAAACTTCTTGAGTCACATGACTTAACTGTATATAACCGAGACTGCATGATCGCATAAACACTCGGACTTGAGGAGTACATTGGTGCAAGGTAATAATGTATGATCATTATTCAAAAGACAGGATTTATTTTCAAGTTTAAGAAATGCAGTATATGCCACTTTGTATAAATATCCGTAGAAGAGTACAGAATGTAAATACATTTGAATTAAATGATATGCTTACCGTATAGTGCTGTAATTTGGTTTATTAAAGTTTTGGGAAAGCACCAACAATAAGATAAATAACAATATATTACGGATTTTCGATCGTGTCTCTTTAAGAATTTTTTGTTTCAGAAAACGCAAGAAAGTTCCACGTGATATTACTGGGTTCAAAATGTACCTGACAGCAATTTTCTGCGGCTTGTTTCCCATCGTGCTCGGTCAAATGATGGTTGCAATAGACAACCCTTTGGGCAAGTCAATTTTATATAACATATAGAATCGTATTCGTAAATATATGTAAATATACACATAGTTTCGGGAAACGGTAACATCTTATACATGTTTATTACAGACAACGACTATAGGATTTCAATGGTAAATAAAGATCTGCTTGTTTTAATAAAGTACCAATCTAAATAAACAAAAACGTGTGGACTTTTGAACTTTGCAGCGTGCAACTCGTTTAGTGTAAAATTATAACAATGCCAAAAACATTAAGCTAGCTTACATTCATAGTAATTAAAAAAATATGATTAAGAAATAATTTTTGATTTTTAGTTGTTTATCTGTAACTAAACAACGATTTTGAGTTCTGATGCGTAGGAATTAAACCACGAGGGCATTATGCCAAGTGGTTTAATATACATGACCTTACAACATATTCTGCAATTAAAATGCGAACTATACTTTACCGTCATGGAACTACTTTATCGACTTGTTTATTGGCAATTTAACAACGCAAATGTTCCTTGTTTGTCAATAGAAAAATCTGCGTGTGTCTTGTTAGAATTAAAGATGTATAATTATGCAACATACAATTGCAAAACAGGCCTCTGCGATACTCCTGTACCGGAAGATCAAAACGAGTGCGGCATCGCAGGTGTTTGGCGGAACCAGCTCCAGTCGCTCATGAAGTTCACGTGCGTAGGCGGTCATATCGACGGCCAGTACTTCACGGCGGTGGGAAACGCCGACGGGTTCTATGCATTTTCGGGTAAATACTTGCAGCCCGACGACGACACGACAATTGTCGGCTGGGTTGTTGCCTTTAGCAATGAGGTGTATGGCAATTCCAACTCGACGACGGCATGGTCAGGGATTCACTACGCCAATGAAGGTATTCTGTACACCCACTGGCTGCTGACCCATTTCTACCCACGTCCCCAGTTGTGGCAAACGACGACGATCAACCACGATGACTTCCAGAAGGTCTGCTAATGTGGAAAGTAACCGAATTTATTGCGGACATGAATGGACTGTGTACCGTAATATTGCGAAATGTATTGTCTTCTTCTATTCATACATTTATTACATACGAATTACTGTATTTTGGTGAAGTACATGTATTTAATTAAATATTTCTTTTTGTCATTAAGCAGTAGGCAAATTATAGTAGCTTTGCCGCTTTCCTAGGTCATTCAAAACATGGCATTTATTGTTTTCTAGTGATTTTTGTCATTTCTTTCTACATGTATATATACGAATAATATTTCTTGCAACAAATTGTCGACAAGAACTACATAAGTTATGGAATTTCAAAATGTTGCCAATTATTGCATTTCTCTTGTAACTGAACTCCAGGAAACCGTCTCTGCTATGCTTACTCAAACAGATTACTTTAATAATAATACAATGACATAATATAATTTTCTTAGGAATCAGGACGTGTCTCCACTTTAGTATAAATTAAAGTAAATTCCTTAAAAAAGTGTAAAATTTATTAGACTGTTTCCATTAAAGTTTATTTTGTATCAAACTGTTTTATTCTGGTTAAAAATCAACATCTTCTTCTTATTTTACCGTATTTAAATATAAAATAAAGATTGTCAAATGGATAATCTTATTTGAAGTTTTTACTTAAGTATAACTTAGGTTAAGATTTTCCTTTGAAGCTATCTGGATATGGACTCGTATGCAGTGTGTTTTGTTGATTTCTTTTCGAAAGTAACAACAATTATATATGTCAAACATCAATACATGTATGCAAGATGGTTTTACTTCCAGTTTAAGCTCTTGAGGTTCCACTGAGGTTCCACCGTTAACATAGCGTTAGTTTTTCGGAATAGCTGTCTAACCCAACTTTCGACCTTCTCGATATCCAATCAAATGTTGTGAAAATTTCCCCCGAGTAGTCCCGAATGAATAAATCCTAACATTGCATCGGCTATTTTCAAAATATTCCAACTTCACTGGTCATGAAAGAGTGGGTGCAACATCCAAAAATATAGAGGACAGATTCGTTACAAGTTTGGAATACCGATGGAAAAATAAATAATGGTGTGAAACAGTTCGCACGAAATGAAAAGCTTCACAAATCATATTGTACACACCTGTGAAAAAATAGGATCTCATTTTTCACAGGTGTGAAAAATAGGATCTCATTTTTTAAACATCGCATGCTAATTATTTACATTTTCTGTGATATTTGTGATAGAGTCCAGTTTTGATACGCTCTTTACATATTCTTTACACACGAAAAGAAAGTGTTCAAATTTTCCAAAAAGTTAATTTATTACATTATAATCCTATTTTTCACACTGTATGTGTCCGAAAAAAAACGGGGTGGTTTACGGTACAGTACGGAAGGCATGGTATGGTTCGATATGGTACGGCACGGTACCGGACGGTTAAGTACGGTACGTTTTGGTATGGTAAGGAATGGCATGGCATGGCATGGCATAGCATACCACGGTACGGTACGGTACGGTTAGGTACTGTAGGGTAAGGTAAGGTACAATACCGGAAGAACGATACGCTACGCTATTGTACTACCTCCGCGCAGAGATTTGACTGGTTCCGAGCATAGCTCTAATTACATCCCTGCCGTCATTACAAACCACGTGATGATGATCGATTTAAATCTTCTAGATACTATTTATGGTTTTAATTAGTTATTTTCTTTTTCTGTTTTCATTATTTACTGCAAACGATATATAAAAAGTCCATTTATGTAGAAAATTGCACTCAGTGCATTAAATAAGTAACAGTTACCAATACGTAATCCTTGTGGAAGGATTTTACTTGTGATGGCAGTGGTTACCATTAACCGATAGGGGAGGTAACCGCTGCGCGGAGTTTGGCTTCTGTGCTGTCCAACATGTACGTACGCACCAACATGTGCGGAGATTCTAATAAGGTCATTATATTACCGTCCTTGTATACTTAAATTCTAGTTCGGGTGGACATGCATGTTTATTTTGGTTTAAATAATCCAGGATAGGACGTTTGTTTGTACGTACGTTCGGATGCATGCATTGGTTAATATACCAATAAAAAGGTGTATGGACGTACGCGAGTATGCGTTTCTTTCTCAAAGTGATGACAATACTGATGACGTTAACTATGTAAGCTACCTTACAATGAAGATTCTTGATAACATCAGTGTCGATTAGAGTTTGAGTCTGGCAGCAAACTCTAGTAAAGACGGAGATGAATTAAAGTTTCAAAAATCATCATTTATTCGAGATCTACTTTCATAATATCGATAACATAATAATTATATTCATTTCGGTTTATTCAGTATGGCGGTACAGTAATGACGAACGTTTGGCGAACAGTTGCTCAGTTTTTGAAATATCTTTACAGTATCATAAAATAGTTCCTAGAAACGTTCTTAAGTATATTTACTATAACTTTAAAAATAATCAGCTGTTAATAGAATAAATATATTGCTAGAACGTTAGAAAATAGTTAAGTGCGCTTTTAAATCGTACCTTTAATGTTGTTCAGGATTTTATAATGTTTGAGTTCTTACTTTTAAGGTTTTCTATGTATTGGACAGTGATGTTTGTTGTTAGCAACTGTTACCAAAACTGAGCGGAGAACCTCTTTATATACCCTTCGGATGCTGCAGATTTGGCTGCAGCCAATCAGATTCTGCAGATTTAGCTGCAACCAATCAGAATCGTGCAGCATCCTGCAGCATATAAGGAAGTAATGTGGCTATTCCTTAACAATAATCAAAACTACTATTCCAATAAATTAACAATCACATAAATATTACTTCTTAATCATAGACGAAGTTAAACTCTATATATCAAAGCAACAGTAGCTTTAAATATGCATTTACAACAATACAATTTGAAATGCTGCATCATGACAACTTCAGTAATTCTTACGCAGCCAGCGTCTCAAATAGTTCCTAGTGAACCATTAAGGTTTAACAATAAACATGTGTGAACAATATGCAATTTATAATATAAATAATCTTATAATGCACAAAGAAAAGCTATTATTAACAATTTGACGAGTTAAGGATAAAATGCATTTAATAACATTCCATCATATTCCTACGCGTGTAGTAAACAATGTACATTGCTGCAGCCGTAATACAGTGCAGGCATTTTGGTACTGTGCAAAAATGGATTATTCTTTCAACAATCAACGTTAAATGGACTAAACAGGAGGTAAATACAAAGATTTAAATTCATTAAAGTTTATAGACAAAGCAATAACAACAATAATACTGATCGTCTTTGGCATTTGCGCATGCGCAAACGTGGCCGCGGGAATATCTTTGTACATGTCCAATGGACCATGTGACCGAATATTGTGTGAATATAATACATTTTAAACAGACAAAAGAACTGGACATGATACCTGATATAAAAACACCATGATTTCTTATTCCCAAAACACCAGGAAGTTACATTTTGTTTTTTTTTCAATAAAAATACAAACCGAAATAGTTGTTTTTGTCCGATGTTGCAGTAGAACTTCCATATATGGGACATGATTCGTCAGTGTATCGTAACTAAGGCCGAGCAAAGTTTTTCTTGTGTTTTTCAGTACCTTAATTTTAAGTGAAGTTTAGCCTTTTTTTATATGGAAATATGGTTACACAAGAGGCATTTAGGAAATTGTACAGGCTCTATTCATCACAAATTAAAAACACACCCTACAATGATATACTGAAAACAAAATGAAAACAGTAATTGTTTATGGTTTTTTTGCTTAAACTTAAATCATCATGGATTTTAGATTCTGTAAGCCCCCTTAAAAGAAAAAATCCATTTACCTAAAAACGTTTTTCCCCACTGGTATAGCATTACTTAAATGTGCATTTGTGATAAGAAAGAATTACATTTCAGATTTCTTTTTTTAAATAAAATTCACTGTTTAATATGATCATCGAAAACTTGTTGTACATGTGGCCTAATTGAAGATTATTTTCTAGGAATGACGGGATGACGTCATATCCGCGAATCAATGATAGTTAGATAACATGGCGACTGCTTGACACTTACGTAAACAATGTTGACCTGCTAAAAGTTTTAAACGTTGTTTTGGATAAATAAGTTAAAAAAACAGCGGTATATATATTTATTTTCAAATATTTGTTCTAATTATTATGTTCAAATTGTTGAAATAATTTGATAATTGACATTAAATGTTAGGGTCGCGAATTTACGGTAATCGAGGATACATTACAACTATAATGATATTAATGGTGATGATGAGAATAATTCTGTGTATATTAAGCTGAAACGAAGTTGCGGTGATCGCTAAGTTTCATTTTAAAAAGTCACATTTAAAATACGTTTTTTCTTTCAAATTCAATGAAAGCATATCAAATTATTTAAATATTGATTATAAATTAATAAATCGTTAAAAAATATTTGATTTTAAAAATGTGTAGTACGTATTGCTTTCAAACACGATCACTGCATAATTGTTTTAGTGAATGAAAAACATTCGCCATATTCGTGAATACGCGAGTATGCATTTCTTTCTCAAAGTGATGACAATACTGATGACGTTCACTATAATGATATTAATGGTGATGATGAGAATAATTATGTGTATATTAAGCTGAAACGAAGTTGCTGATCTGTACTGCGGTGATCACTTAGTTTCATTTTGAAAAGTCACATTTAAAATACTTTTTTTTCTTTCGAATACAATGAATGCATATCAAATTATTTAAACATTGATTATACATTAATAATTAGATTAAAAAATATTTGGTTTTAGAAATGTGTACGTATTGCTTTCAAAGGTCTTTTTTGAAACACGATCACTGCATAATTGTTTTAGTGAATGAAAAACATTCGTCATATTCGTGAATATTTCAATGCACCAACGCGTTGTAAGCATTATTTTGTAAGCAATTAAGAAACAAATTATTTATCATCACTCACACTCGCTGTTTAGGCTAAGAGTACATATTTGTCAGAAATTTAAGGTTTTCTTCGACAACCCTAATTGGCGCGATTGTACGCGTAGTTGCAGAACTTCAATTTTTACACCGAATATTTAGTTGCACTTAGAAATTATTCAACGATAATGTATAAAATTAATATGTCTGTGCTGGTAATGAATGTGTACAACCAAATGTTATATGCTTTCGAAATACAGAATATCCTTATCCTTTTTATTTAAAGCGGTGGCTTTCAGTGGCAGAAGTATACCTGACAGACACGTTAAAAGGATCACAGAATAAAATTAAATGATTAAGCTAGACTTACCTTTGTAGAAGTAAAGCGAAGGTTGATCATAATTACATCCGACACAAAACTCCCTAAGGGCTCACATATATTGGGACGCGGCTTATCAGCGGCCAGGGTAGGTTCATTTTTTAAAGCAGTTTATCAGTATTCGTTTAATATATTTTGTAGTGATCGCATATTTTAGGGGTGGTTGTGGGTGGGCGTGTGAGCCCTAAGGGAGTTTTGTGTCGGATGAAATTATGATCAATCTTCGCCTTACTTCTACGAAGGTAACTCTAGCTTAATCATTTAATATCATCCAACACATAAACTCCCCACAGATTATTTAGAGCCGATTGCTGCGAAATATAATATAACGAACAGATCATGTCAAACCTTTTATTATTATATACATGTTTAACAACACATTCCTATTGTATTAGTACAGCTTCTTGAAATGCACTTCTTGATTCATTAATTGGTTTGTTATAAAATTTTGCAAATGTTTTTGAGTTATTCCATCCCGCTGCGTTTATTATGTCCGTTAAAGGTACACTTTTGTATAAAGCTTTGGAAACTGTGGCTGCACGTGTACTGTGCGGTTGGAAATGGTCTTGAATGCCAGCTTTATTCATAATAATGTTAATCCATCATCCAACAGTTTGTTTTGACACCGGTCCATGTGGTTTCACTTTTGAAATAAGCAAATGTGTACATGTGTCTGTACGAAATTTTTGAGTGCGAGATATATATTCCTCAATTGTTTTGACAATACATAATCGCGGGTTGGATTTGTATTTCATTAATACAATGGGTTTGATATGTACACCAGGTTTGGTTTGTTTCAAAACACTCGAAACATTAATAGTAATTGTATCAGTACTAACGTGAATGTCAGACATTTTCAATACATGTAATGTTTGGCACCTCTGTTCCGTAAATAATAATAACAGCATGCATAGTTGGCAAGATAAAGATAACAATGTGCTTGTGTCAGTACTTTCTAGATAACTGAGCGCGGTTGTCACATCCCAGGTGGTTAAATAGCGAGGTAACGCGGGTTTTCTTTAGAACACACCTTTCATAAAGCGTGAAATTAACTTATTGTGCGTAATATCCACACTCCCTGTTAACCTCACAAAGCAAATGAGTGCGGATCTGGCTCTACATATTGCTGTATAACTGGATCCATTCTTGTATAGTAATTCTAAACAAGATTGTTTGATAAATACACATGCCCCCAGCTGGTGCTGGGTAGCCGATTTCTTAGTCCAAATTAGGTCAAGATCAAGGTCAAAGTGGAGTTGGATGATATTGGTGGATTGGGGATGGTCATAAGCAACAACTGTGTAAGTATCCAAATGTTGTAGCAAGCGGTGTTGGTGCTAGACGAAATGGTTAAATCTAGTTAACCAAAAAAACAGCCCATTTGAATTATTTTAAGTGCAAATTAGGTCGAGGTCAAGGTCAAAATGAGGTTGGGTGATATGGGTGGATTGAGAACGGTCATAAGTAACAACTGTGTAGATATCCAAGTGTTGTAGTAAGCGGTGATGGTGCTAGACGAAACGGTAAAACTAGTTAACCGAGAAATTGCACTTTTGAATTATTATAAGTCCAAATTAGGTCAAGGTCAAGGTCAAAGTGAGGTTAGGTGATATGGGTGGATAGGGAATGATCATAAGCAACAACTGTGTAAGTATTCAAGTGTTGTAATAAGCGGTGTTGGTGCTAGACGAAACAGTAAAATCTACATAACCTTGTCACGGACGGAAGGATGGACGGACGGAAGGACGGACAGGACGATCACTATATGCCTCCTGCATCAAGATGCTGGGGGCATAAACACCCAGAATATTGTTTATATTGGGTTTAAATGGATTTTCTTTCCCTTCACAATAATGTAGCCATTTTTAAAGATATGTTTCATATTGTTTTCGCGTGCTAACTCGAACCGACTCAATAATACGTTCTCTTGATTGTTTCGGTACTCCCTGCTTTCGCAAAGCTCTCCAGATATATCGAAAGCTGCCAGTTTCATTTTTGTTAAAGGATGCAGATTGCTTGGTTTGTGTGCCAGTCTCAGAATATTTTGATTTGTTGGTAGTAAGTGACATTGACCTTTGATCAGATATGTTAATATTGGCCACCATGTTTGTGTTGGCCACACTGGTGGTATAACTACCGCCCTCGTTTTGTCTTCTTCGTCTTTTTGTAGGATTCTTGGTTGAAAGGAGGGAATATATAAAATACATGTTGATTCCACGTCATTGAAAATGCATCAATAGCAAACGCATCAGGATCAGGGTATCTGGCCACATATTTTTCCAATTTTGATTTCAAACGAGATGAAAATAAATCAACTTCCATGTGTGGGTACTTTGATTTAAGTTTCTTAAATATATAGTTTTTCAGTGCCCATTCTAAATCATCATTTCCAGTACGAATGAATGTATCTGCTTTTTTATTTCATACACCAGGAACATGACACGCAGATAGGAATATGTTTCTCTCTAAGCACCAGAACCATAGCTGTCTTGCAATTAAATCTGAGGAAGATACTTTTCCTCCGAATTTATTTATGTATGCACAACTTGTGTTATCCGTGTCAATTCGAACGTGAGTATCAGAGATATTCTGACAGAATGTGTTCACACCAATTTCACAAGCTTTTAGTTTTAATACGTTTATGTGCAATTTCTGATCCTCGACTGACAAGTAGACGCTTGTTCTAATATTGGTCGTTTCATTAAAAGCGCCATACATTTTAAGTGATGCATCCGTAAAATTTGTTATTGACGGTTTTTCTGTGGTGATAAGTCTAAAACTACTATTTATATTTTTAATCCACCGCATCAGCACATTTTAAATAGAAACCGGTACTTTCATAGACGATTCGAAATTACCCCGGTGTATTGATAATTGAGTGTTTCTAATTTTCTCGAGAGGTCTAATAAATAACGGCCCGTAACGGACACCCGGAGTGGCGGTGTAACATTAAATATTGACCCCGTAGAAAATTGACTCCATGGGTACGTTTTCAACGTTGAGAAATGACCCAGCCAACATTTCAACATTAAATTTTGATCAAAATGTCGTTGGAAACTGATCATTTTTTAAATTTTGATCAGTCATGGGGTCATTTTTTAACGGTAAGTTAAATTTATGTTAAATGTCGTAGATAGTCTGTTTATAGAAGAGAATCCCATTGAAAAGAAACAGAAACTATCGCAGGCTTGCTGGATAGCTTCTTTAAAAATAATTTCCCAATGCCATGAGTTTGAACTACATAGGAGATGCCGCAAGGAAAGATCAAAGACGATGACGTCGCGTATGAAGCAACGTTCTTTTTAAGACGTAGATCCTGTGCAAGTTTGGTTAAGATTGGATAAAAAGTGAAGTATCCAGCGTGAGAACGAAACAAATTCTTGACGGCACACGGACGACATACGACGGACGACGCAGGAAAGGTCCCGAATACCAATAGCTCACCGAGCACTTCGTGCTCAGGTGAGCTAAAAACTCTCGCCTAAGCACTTTGGAATAAAATGAAAACAAAAAATTCAAAAGAAAATCAGGAAAACGGAAAATTCTGCGTAATCAGTAAATCTAAAGTTACATACCAACAAAACGGAAAATTCTGCGGAATCAATAAATCTAAAGTTACATACATTTGCAGTTAAATTAAAAGCGGCAATTTAAAATAATTGAATTGTATTCATCGTTTCAGACCGGCAGATTTATTGCTCAATAACATGTAAATTTCATTAAAACAAACAACTACTAAGTGCTAATTATAATTTATCTGATGCAAAATTTATTATGTTTTCGTTCCAGATGCATTATTTTATGTGTTTTTCAATTTGAGCGAACATTCGATTTTGCCTTAGATACACCCTTGAAAATAATATTTAGATCTACTCTTAAAATTATAGTCAGATAATTTTAGTAATTTTACTCTGCTGCCTACAGACATATATCCTCATTAATATATGGATATTAATATTGAATGTGTAATTGCACAGTTCGCTGACTAGAAGGACAGAAATTTAAACTTTTAATAATTGCGTGGCTTGTATTTGTTTGATGTTTCGGCTCTATTACAGAGTAAATTGTTCAGAGTAAAGTGTTTAAAGACGATATGTTTTCCTTAAAAAATGTAGATTTTAAGAGTTTAATAAAGCATGTTATAATGTTCAAAATACACCAATTTCGCAATTATTTTCAAAAAGTCATATAGGTGGATGGGGTTTGGGGGTGACCGAAACAATATTATGAATCTACATGGATATAGGACTATAATAACAGTAATAATTCCAATTTATAATAAAGACTCAATTACAAACACAATTATAGAATAACAAATACATATTTCCAAGGCAACATTTGTACATGAACTAAGCTCAAACTCAGAGAGAACACTAATATGTAATTACATGTTTCTTTACAGCGCGCACTTTATAATAGATCGTGAAGGCAACTGGTAATGAAATTCACAAGTGCTAATTTTACTAATTTGAAAAAAATGTTGCTCTGACTCAGACTGACAATTACACATATTGTATGTAATAATTATCATGTTGGGCAATAGATTCTTTTCCTTTGACAAGGAGCAAACGAGGCAAAAATGTAATATATTTGTTTATGTATTAGTTCGTGTGTTATTAAACTTACATTTAAAATTCACTTCACGCATGACATTTAATGGCTGAAAATATAAATATAGTTTGTGTGGCAGTATTAAACAGAACTGATTGTTGATCGACACTATTTGTGGATAGAAACTGTTATGACAGTTTGCTACTTTGACTCGTTAGTTAACACCCTTGAAAACACAGTATAATGCCAATGATCGACGGGCCCCCACTTAAACTGGGGACCGACATGTGCACCGTATGTAGAACAAATAATGTGTTCTGCAACAAACATCAAATTAAGAAAGTCTAAACTAATTGTTTGCTGCGCTGATATTTAGTAAGATGACGATAAAATAAATATATAATTTCTAAGATATAACTGTAACCATAGTTGACATATTTTTTATGCAGCAACATTCATGTAACATGTATATAACACATAAAACTACAATATCTTGATTGAAAAAGATTATGATGATTTTGATGACGATGATTATGATGATGATGATAATGATGATGATGATGAGGAGGAGGATAAATTTGAACGTGGTCATTGTAAGGACTCTTGTATTTATGTTTGACTGTCCAGGGCCCGTATGCACAAAGCTCTTAAGGGAAAGCTAATTTCTTAAATTCGTAAAAGTCTCTGGCTGTTTCATGTATACAACTGTGTACGTCCGTTGTCATCAAAATATTTTAACTAGTCAATATTGTTTATGTGTTTAGTATTTTACATTTTTGTGAACCGAAATTATCAAGTTTCATCAAGAAAATTGAACTGGAATGTTCACTGACATGTAAGTAAAACGTACATTAAGTTTTCCCTTAGGAGCTTTGTGAATACCGACTCTGAACTACAGTATAGTATGAAAGAGGTAAAACAATAAATAAAGTATTATCGGGATAATTTAACAAAGAAAATACCAGTTATGTAATAAATTAAAACAATATTCAACAACACAGAACATGATGCATAAACGGTAATATATACATCAAGAAGCCGCCACATACACAGCAAGAAACTTTATTAACTAGTACATTTCTGTTCGAAGTATGCACGCGCCTAAATATATTAAAATATTAATGGCTAGATAAATCTCGTTGAGGTGTAAAGAATACATGTATGTCAACAATTATATTTTGTAAGTAT
This sequence comes from Congeria kusceri, assembly GCA_027627225.1. Lineage (NCBI taxonomy): Eukaryota > Metazoa > Mollusca > Bivalvia > Myida > Dreissenidae > Congeria > Congeria kusceri. The sequence continues at coordinate 45,141,841 of CM051030.1, forward strand.
CTTGCCTTTTCAACAGTAATGCACAGTGTCAGTTTGACCCTACACTGACCTGCAGGCAAGCGAATGAGCATTTCGCCCTCGATATAGATTATCCCCCTAGTGGGAAATTGTCTTATAGAATCGCATATACGAAAGCTCTCATTTTGTGCGAAATGTTATTCCCTTATTTCATTTGCCATAAGTATTCCAAACCTGTTACGAATTCGTCTGCTTTATTGTTGAGATGTTGCACCTACTCATTTATGACTAGTGCAGTGGGAATTAATCGTAAATTAGCCGATGGAATGTTAGGATTTATTCATTTGGGACTACATGTACTGGCGGAAAGTTTTCACAACATTTGATTGGATATTCAGGAAGGTCAAAAGTTTGGTTGAACAGCTACGCCGAAAAACAATCATGGAATAATAATCACACACATTTACCAAATAAACGCATTCAATTCAGTAACAACAATCCACACTGAAACAGTAATAAAGTTATCAGCAGTGTCACGCTTCACGTAGATCATTTTTTCCAAATTAACTAATTCTGCGCAACCTGTCAAGATAACATACATGAAATTGTTGTTTACATCTAATTACTAATTTACCCATTACTCTACCCATCTCCTGAAAACAATTTATTCGGCTCGACAAGCCTTCCAGATATTGTTTAAACCTGAACTTCACCAATTGGTATTCCCATGGATAGGGTTTGCAGCATTGTTTTTCTTTGGTGAATTAAATTGTTGTTGTTCTGGTATTTTGCTAGGCTCTTGTGAACTCACTAATTAAACGTGACAAAAGGGGCAAATTCCTGTTGTTTGTTTTCATGAGTAACTGGCGATTTATGTGATATTTAGCTCCATCGGGTGTTTGACTATTACATTATCTGTCAATGTGTGTGGGAATAATATTTGCAGGCAACCATGTTTTACCAGGTATGCGTTTCTCAGTTTTAACTGGAATGCTTATGTTAATTATGTCTACCTTGCAACAATTGTGATTGTGAAAATCCGAGGTCTTGCAACGGAGTAGTTTAAACTCAAGAAATGCAATCACTCTTGGCTTCTTTTGCCTTGACAATAATGCGTTTGACTGTTTTAACCACGACTTCAGACACACTAGTTGACTGTGCTCATGTGGGAGAACTAGTTTTGCAATTGCAGTGACTTTGACCTTTGACATTCAAGCATGAGTGTGACACAAGTAGAAGTAGTGATAGCTGACACCATGGTATATTATAGTTTTGTTTCGGTTTTGTCTATACAGGTGTATAATAGTCAAATGACTTTATAACAACACCAGTGCGAAGTTATATATTTATTCTGGCATTCTAATAAAGCTAATCATCAGTATCTACACTGCTCTACGGCATACTGTAGTTAATAAGTTTTCAGACATCTTGCCTATACATTACACATAAATTATAGTCACTGATTTTACATTTAGACGTTAATAAGCATCTTAACATGTGTAGCTAGGTGTTACGTATAACTTAACGTTAATTAATGCTTACAGTCCTGACAAAAAATAGAATTGTTATTCTTTGGTCTGTATGGTAATAGGCAAATTGCATACGATTATTGGAATCAGTAGAAATATGACCTGGCTATAGTTGATCAGTTTTCAACGACACGCGTGGATGGGTCATTTTATAACGGGCAGGGTCAGTTTTCAACGTTGAAAATTAATCAGTCATCCGTTGAAAAAGTACCAATGGGGTAAATTTTCAACGGGGTCAAAATTTAATGTTACAGCGGCTGTTAGCTTGCCTATCAGTGTAGCAAATTGACGAATGGTTGAACGCCGTTTATCTAAGAATTTTGTGCAGATTTCTATGGTCATTTTGTTTTTCGTGCGTTAATATGACGGTCATTGTTTCCGAACAAAGGACAAATCCTACAAATACAATTGTACATGGCGTTAATACTGATTTCTTTTCATTCACGGTGAGTCCTAGCCTGTCCAATAATTGAACCGTGTCACGCACATTCATCGCGCATGCTTCGAATGATTCGCCCATTAACCAAGAATCATCAATGAAGTATATGCCGATATGACCCAACGATCTGAGATGAGCGTAAACCGGTTTCATTAACTTTGTCCAAATCTTAGGACTGCAATAATATCCCATCACCAACGCTGTAAATTATCATTTTATACCATTAAAATGAATCTAAAATATTTCCGATCGCTTTGACGTATTTTCATGGAATAATATGCATCTGACAAATCCACTGAAGATAAATAGAAATTTTTTCTCATGGCGTTAATTGCAGATTGAAATGATTACATTTTAAAATGTGTTTTATTCACGTCATTTTCATTAAACGACTTAAAGTTCAAAATAATTCTGACGCGCCCATCTTTCTTTGGTCTGATAAAAATATTTGATATAAATTCTTCGGGATCAACGGTCTCGATTTTTTCAATGATACTACAGTTTTAAAATCTTTCCAATTCATGGTTTATTTTATTGTACTCTACTTTACCAAATTTTAGAGGTTTTGCTATCTTATTTTGTATGGGAACAGACTTAAGTGTTATTTTGCATCCTCGTATAGTGTTTAATACCCAGTTATCTGACGTAATAGTTTCTCACACATGAATGTTTTCAGCTGTTTTGTCGGCTTTAAATTGCTTTACGTGTTATGAATTGTCACTTTGTAAACTGTATCTACAGTTATTGTTTGTTCGGTTTGTTTTTCTGGAAGCGAGATGTTTGTTTCCTGTTCCATGGTTTTCTGTTTCTCGGGAGGTGGGTTGCTGTCTGCTCTCTGTGATAGCCCCGGTTTAGTTTCCAACCTCGTTTGTACGACCCCCCTCCCTTCTTCGGTAAAAAGGTTTCTTGAATGAAACTGATGTAACGTTGGTCTTTGATTCTTTCATGTGTTTAATATTTTTTCTAGATTATCGCCAAACAGTTGAGTGGCAGATGGTACATTGTTGCATAGGGGTTTAAATATTGGAAGCAGATCCCGTTTTATTTTTTCCAAGCGTGCCCCATTGCATTCAACAATCGCACAGGTTAAAGTTTTGAACGTGTCGGCCACACATTCTTTATTTTCACTATGCCGTTGTCTTTCATTGCCAACAATTCAAGTGCTTTAATTGTTGGTATCAGTGCCATGCACATATTGTGTTGCGTTTTCTGCATTGCGAAATCGTATGCTGTTGTGTCTTTTTTAAGTTGTTTCCACAGGAAATCGTCCATCTTGTAAGTTGTCGACGTTTTGGGGCCGTTTATGTTTTTCTCTGAGTGCAGTCACACGTTATTGTTTGAATTTTGAGCGCATAGCTTTGTTTGTCAAGTTCGCAAAGTTTTCGTCGATTGCCTCCCCTGTCTCCTCTTCATTCTGTAGAAATTCTCCAATGTCTGACCATTGGTCCCCTTCGGGGTCCCCTTCGGACGCTGCTTTGTCCGTATCCAGGTAATAATATAGGTCATCCTCAGAATCCGATGACCCAGAGATACAATCCTGTGTAGGCGTGTCGAATCGCTGTTTCTTGGCACTTTGTGATGCAAAGTCGTTCGCAGAAGGATGCCGTTTCAATGAAGCCATCTGTTCCGTGAGCGATTGTAGTACATTTGTAATGGACTGTAACTGATCGTTAACCAACGTGTCTTTAGTCACGGCTTCATTGCCCATGCTGGCTAACCGCTGGAAACTATTGTCGGTTTTGTCCTGCGCATGCTCTTGTGCATCGTCATTACCGCCCTGGCGCAGTGCCAATGGTAATTGGAAACCATATAAACAATGTATTGTATGTGGGCATGGTATCTACCACATATATGTATTGAAATGAAATGTATATGGTTATATCACGCACGTGTGTTTCACTGAATATTTTGTATAGGTTACCATTTAAAAATACAAATGTAAAATACATATAAAGCATCATTGTTAAACAATGCACTGTATATTAATGCGACAGCTCGGCAAATGGTTATATCTCATCATTTTCTTTTTTTTAATGTCTTTAACTTGTTTATTTTTTATTTATCACGTCACACTATTGTCTAAAATGTTAACCCGTTCTGTTTTCCCTTTTCTGGATATACTAGGTGTGTGTCCGCCTATATATATGTGTGAGTGTGCAGGACTTAATGTGTTAGTCGTGGTAAGCGATTTATATCTATCGCGTTTTGAGCATAATCCTATTTAAATGTTAACGATTAAAAATGGTATATACCATTGTGACGCCAAATCCTTCAGTCGTAAGCTTGCATCATTACGCTTCGAGTATCAGAACCATGACATGTTAGTCTAGTCATTTTAGCCAAAATAATAGTCAAACCTCAAACAAATTCCTTCACAAGGTTTATGTGCATATACAGTATGTTCAATGTCTTCTGAGCTGGGAAAAAAAAGTCCTCACAAAAATTCAGTTGGGAAATGGAAAAAAAAAAGTCTGTAAAAACAGTCTTATAGTGACCAATAAAAGTGTATTTTATCGCCTCTAAAATTGTGTCAATGTTGTAAGAATTTTTATGTTCAGTCTGCAACCTATATTTCAAGAAAAGATGCTTAAAGAATGTTTCAAAATTTATTTTAGATAGTTAATATAATAGAAAAAGACATAAATACATATCATCTTTCCTTTAAAAAGGCATAATAAGACCCAACATACCGGTACTACATTAACACAGTGAAAATTTGATTTGTACTTCACATTGGGTACAGTGCCTAGAAGACAAGAATAAATCATTACAATATAGAAGAATATGAAAATGAGCAATTTTAATATGTACAACTCAGTATTATAATTTTAAGAAATCATTTTTGTACAATAAAACGCATAATAGGAAGTGCATTTTTTCATTTAACTTATCCAGAAAAGAACAAAATACCAAATAAATAATGCATCTTGTACATGTTAAAATGACTATGACTACACACTCCATGTTATTACATGCATGTTGTTTACATCTACTGTAGCTTCCTCAAACAAATTAGGATAGGTTTGTTCTACCAAGAGCTGCTCCAGTGCATCGTTTACCAAAAAGTGACCCCTTAATGCTCTTCCAACAGCTTTGCCGCTCATCATGTGACCAACTGTGTTTGATGTGTAGACTGTAGCAAGTAGCTCTTGAAGTCCAGAGTTGTCCATGAGTTTTCCGACACATCCTAAGAAACTCATTTCTGTGTGAAATCCTCCTAACCGCACAACCAGGTTCTTGATATCACTTGTTGTTGGTTCATTTGTTACAATCAATTTAGCTTTCCAGTACAAAGGTTGATCAAATGTAACCACTGGTGTAAGGTCATTTTTGTCTGCCAGACTTGAAACATATTTCAATGTTGAGTAAACACAGGACATGTCAGTAGGGCTCATATCAATCATAGGCAAAAACAGAACATCAGATTGTCCAGGATGAACACCATCTTGTATACCTTGCATTACACCAGCCCATCCTGGAGTTCCTGGTCTAAGTGGTCTTGTAACTGTGAGCAAGATTTCTAAGTTATCATCAGCAGTAAGTGAAGCACAGTCTTGTTTGGGCAGTTTCTTAAATACTAAATCCATTTCTTTGTCTAATCTGTAAAATGAAATATTTATCTTTCCTAACTTTTCCAAATCTTCTTTTGTAAAGTCGCACCTTCGGATAACTCTTCTGTGATCAACTTTCGGGGTGATTGTTGCAATAATTCCCATACCATGGAATGTGTTGTACCCATCTATAGTCCTGGTATTGTGGTCTACATTGTCTGCTGCAAACTGTACAAACTGTTTAGAGCTTGTGACCAGGACAGGATTTTCACTCACAGCAGCACTTTTCTCAAATCTCTGAACTTCTGTATACGAGGAACAGAAACCTAAACTGTTAAGAGTATCAATCAGGAACTTTGAACCAAAATGATGGTGTAATTGTACACCTAGCCCGATCTGTATTGGAGTAATAATGCTTCTTGGGATAGCTGCCTGAATCAATGCTTGGCCAAGCGAAGCTGTAATTCTTTTCCAGTCTTTGCTGTCAATAAGTTGTCCAAGCAAACATTGGAGACTAGCAGGAACAAAGTCAAGGTTCACCTCTGTAGACATTATATCTGCAGAAGATGGATAATTTTCTTTACTGATGTCCATTGATTTAATGTCACCCATTATCAGTTTACCAGCTGTTTTGATTATGGACATTTTCTCACACTCACTATCATCTTTGTTTGCCCTGCAGTAAAAACTGTGTAAAATTTCATGTGCACTGCTTTTGAAGGTCACAACATTTGTTTTACCATTCATTTCTGTTATAATAACATTTCCCCCATAGTGCTCAAGTACTTTTTTCTTCATGTACACATTACTGTATGCATCATCACCACACAAAGTTTTCATTTCCTCAACTAGGTCGTTTACTGTCAACTGCCCAGACAAATTATTCTCAAAAGTAGACAACACCTGCTTAAAAGCATTTTCAGCACTGACATGGACTGGTCGACCTTTCTTAGCTTCGCTGCAGCTTTCAAATAAGTCACTGTAAAACTTAAGCTGACAAACAAAATGCTTTGGAATTTGGTAACCTGACCTAAAGTTAGTACAACAATTTTGGTGATATCTGGCTTCAACTGCTGGAAGGTCACAAGCATACTCAAGACGGCCTAACACAGTATTGGCCCACATATCATTTCTGCTGTAACATATGTCTTTAATTGTCTCTTGAAATTCTAAAGTCATAACAGGGTGAACATCACGCCCTCTCTTAGGTTTATACTTGCTATTGTATACAGCATTAGTGCCACAAAATAAACATTTAGTTTTAAAGTCCAATTTGTTTTCTGCAGAAAGCCTTGTTTTGGGGCTTGTTATATCATCCACATTGTTGGTAGGTTGTCGTCTCTGGTTTGGATGACACAGGTTCTTCCTGCAAACCGGGTGGACAGACTGGCCAGGTTCAACACGCAGGTTATGTTCTGAAATGAAACATATTAATTTTTTGCAGTGCTTGAATAATTATAATGATAAAAACATACTTTTAATCTTTAACATCTTATTTGTTAAATGTGTACAAAGTGACAATGAATTACTCGAACAGATCTAGGAAATTTTAAGACAAAAAAATAAGGTTCACTGCCTCTGCTCTGGGGAAAGGCTTGTATAACATTTCTTCAAATTATTAATAGATATAGTTTATATAATAGTAAAACAAACCTTGATTTTGGCAAGCAGCATTAATGCCCTGGCACCCTCTTTCACCGAGCGTTGACAACTGCACCCCATCATCCGTGCCACAGATTACACACACCGGTCCTGATGTTTGCTCACTATAATGAAATGCACCAGTACAATTACTGTATTTCTGTACACATTTTGTACCTAGCATACAAACTTAAACAATACACTTAAAATATGTGATAACAAGTAAATTCTATAAAAAGAAACATATTGCAAATGGAATACAAATGATAAATAACATAATAAATGTGCATATACTATTGTTTCAATACAAAAAAAATCTTACAAACCTCATACTATGATGAATACTAAAACCGGCTCATCCTGTGAAGCCTGTGTACACCTCACTTATAGTTAGAAGGTAGGTTCATCCTGAAAAAAGAAAATGAGGCTTACAGACATGACTGTGAAGGTAAGTGGTTATTCTGGTATATTCTACATGTACACCCCAATAAAGTATGTGCATATACACATTTATGAACATTCAAATAAAATTTCCTCTAGGGTCTATATTAATATTAATGATGTTCATAGAAAAAAATCATTGATACAACACATAGGGATGTATAATTCACTAACCTGGCAATACAACCAATTCTTCTTGTGTATGGTAAACGGTTGTACTGTTGTTGCGAGTAGACCTGCAAGTAATAGCAAACATGGTATTTGGTACATGAATTTTAATTAATCAGAATTTTACAATTATGTAATGGATGTACAAACACGCTTTCAACACTATTCAGTTTTCGTGCTTTAACCATTACACTTCAATTACAAAATACTTAAAACAATAAATTTCATTTACATACCTCTTAATTCTCCTACGTCTGTTAAATGCACTCTGCTCAAATTCTTATTTGTAGGAAGAACAAACATCAAACAGGATGTCTTTTTCTAAAAAACATTGAAAACAGTGTAAAGAAATATATCTAAAAGGCAAAAGCACAATTGAAAGTCCAGGGAAAATTCTACAGGTGTTTAATATTTTGACCCGTATGCCCTTCCGTAGTTAAAAAAACACACAACGTGACTTCCCTCAAATTTCGTTATTATTGCGGAATATTTTACCTGAACTACATTTAAAGTAATAATATTCACTCAGCTATCATTATTCTCGTACCAAAATACGTTTTTAAACACTATCAAGCAAATAAATATTTACGTCGTCTGCAACATCGCGGAAACATGACAGATGCAGTTAATCATTTATATTTACATTTAATAATAAAAATTCCAATCCGATAAGTTATATTTATGTTTTTATACTTACTAGGCCAGCAAAAGTCCTGTTGTGCCAATCACAGATACAAAAAAAAATATAAAAATTCACTTCGATGCGGGATGATGTTGTCTACATATGCACCGTTTGTGACGTCATAAAATTCGGACTTTGCAAACTATGGTGCAGCATAGATGCCTTCTCTATATTAGTTTTTATGTTCAACTTAAAATGAAATTTTCTTAAAATCCAAAGCAAGTTAAGGTGAGGACTTTTATAATATCTTAAAAAATAATAAAACCTATCACTCAGTGCAATTAATGTTTGTGAAGGAATTTGTTTGACCCGCAAACACTATATTGACTGGACTATGTAATCTGTCAGGTTGGTTTATATAACACTAGACGGATGGTCCACGGCCGTCCATGGCTTTGCGCATGCTCCTAACAAGAAAACGACCGAAGTTCAATGACCGATAGCGAACGTTTTTGGATTGGACGCCATGTTGGATTCGCTTAGTGGGTGAGTAAGTTGGCTCGAAATATTCAAAAATTGTTGCACTTTTTATTCGTAAAGTGAACAATAGATACATTTTGTACCTATAAAATACATATATATAAATTATAAAGCGTTTCATAGGTTTTATTTGGCTAATCAATCGTTCGATGTTGTTTTCGACTGTACGTGACCTACTTAGGCTTAGACTCGGATTTCTACATAAATCTAGCTGAAACTTGAACGTGTTTTGATTGAAGAAATGCTTCATGAACAACAGTAATTTAAAACTTTAACGACTAATAGGTCGTATTAGTTTATATTCTGTCATACTTGTTTTTAAATCTAGAATGCTGTTTCGCCCCAAGACGTTTCGCCCCAACCGTCCTGGAGTATGGATTACAAAAGGAGGCTAGCAGCCTAGCGTACAATTGTTGAACGACATTATGAAGATGAAGGTTTAAAGCCTTTGTTAGCGCTAACAGTAGCCATAATAGCAATTGGCTACTAAATTAAATGGCTGCTTAACATTATATTTGGCTATTAAATTTTTTGGACAATATTTAAACATGAAGCATATTTTCTGACAATATTTCTTTGCGAAATCAAATTTGTTGGCTACTAGATTTTTTAGCGCCAACCTAGTTAGCTTATTACTTGAAACTACAGGTCTCAATTTTGATATTAGCATTTAGTAAACATTCTAGTGTTAATGGACCTGTATATTATTAAAGAGTAGCCTCAGTAGGTACGATATTACAACAGGCATAGTGACATAAATTATCAGTGATATATCAACAACCCAATACAGTTAATTACCTTATACTTGGATTTACCATGGAAGAAAAGTAAAGGTTGACGAGTTGTTTAACACATAATTGGCTACATTTTAATCACAAACTAGTTTTCAGCTGTACAGCGGGAAACTCCAATACATGTATAAACATTGACTTGATAGTTGTTTTAGGTTACACAACACTAATAAACGATGCAATTGTCAACACTCATATTTGTGAGTTTCCATCTACATGTTAATGTTTATCTATCTGCTTCACGTTATATTGTCACTTTGAAAATAATGCTTATTTTGAAAATACTTCATACGAAAGTCCGTACATATATGTTGTAAACTGTAAAGTTACAAAACTTGAGCACTTTCGGGGAATTGAACCCCAATCTCCCTCATAAGGGCAGATGCTGAAACCATGTCACTAGAGAGCTTCCTCTAAACTAAAAGCAACAAGACTGTTAAAAGTACCTAAGGCACTTCTCCTTTTATTTATTAATTTAAATAAATGGCACATCTATGCCTTGCATAGTAAAATAAATAGCATGCCAATACATGACCATGAAACCACAGTTCAAAGCTGTCATTGTCTTTTGAAAGTTTTCTTTACTAATTATAATTTTCTAAGTAATTATCTTGTATATTAAAATGTTTATGCATGTTGCATCTATTCTAGTGTAATTGATATTAATATAATATAGTAATAAAAACTCATGAATTTAATAAAATTTAATAGAACTCTAATAATTAATCATTATGTTAGATAATACAAAAACACGGATATTTAAGAAATAATTTTCAGTATTGTATTGCTATTTGGCCAATAAACAACGATTGGGAGTTCCGATCCTTCGGAATAAAACCACGAGGCCGTTGGCCTGAGTGGTTTAATAGCCAAACATCACAACAACAAAGAGTTGTCTATTGGCCAATATTATAATTCTAAAACTATTGCACTTCTAATATGATCGGACAGACATTTTTGCAATTTTAATAAGAACCACATTTTACTATGCTCCGCTCAGAATCAGGTGTTTTTATTTTGTTTATTGGGTAGTTTAACAACGATTATTTTGTTCTTTGTCTTTAGAAAAATCTGCAAGTATCTTGTTAATTTTTTTTTATTTACCAATATTTTACATTGTGTCACAACATTTAGGCAAGACATCCCACAAAACTACTGGGTGTACTGGTTAATAAATCAGTGCATTAATCAAGGAAGGCTCTGCAAAAAAGCAAAGATAGCAAATAACTTATAGCAAAATATAATGTAAAACTGATTGTGTTATTCAAGTATGACCTTACGATAATTATTTTATCTTATTATTTCATTTTATAGTTTTATGTTTTGAATTATTTTAATTTTGTTTTCATTAAAATTTTGTAGGTGGAAAAACATGATGTTGACTGATGATGTAGGGTGCTAGATGCAACTGACAGCATTCTAGGAGTAGGACATACAAGTATCTACAGTACGAGTAGTAAAAAGGGCGTATATACAAGTACTAAATTAATATTTATCAATATATTAACTTTATGGAAACATATTATAGAGTTAGAGATGGAAAAGGGTGCTATCAGGGCCTTTTTTTCCAACAATTGTGAATAGGCCTAGGCATTTTCATTTGTGTAATGTAAGCACGATAAAGTGGTAAATTGTGAAAAATTTTATGCACAGTAAATAGTATCCATTGTGACCAAAAATCTAAAAACAACATATTAAAAAATATCTGATGATTTTTGTATTATTTCAATATTATCGTTTTAGCTCACCAGAGCACAAAGTGCTTGGTGAGCTATTGGTGTAGGGGATCTCTCCTGCGTCGTCCGCCGTATGTCATCCGTATGCCGTCAACAGTTTGTTTCGTTCTCACGCTGGAGACTTCACTTTTCAGCTCACCTGAGCACAACGTGCTCATGATGAGCTTTTGTGATCACCTTTTGTCCATCGTCCGTGCGTCAACATTTTCATTCAAACAATATCTCCTCCTAAACCGCTGGGCAGATTTTCACCAAACATGACTGATCCTTGGGTGACATCCTTTCAAATTTGTTCAAATCGTTTTGGTCCGCTGCATATGTAGGTCATCAGAGCTAAAAATGGAGTTAAAAAGTGAAAACTTTAAAAATCTTCTCTGAGACTGCATGGCTGAAAGCTTTCATATTTTGGCATTTGGCATCCTCTAGTGGTCCTCTACAAAATGTGTTCAAATGATGCCCCTGGGGTCAAAACTTCCCACGCCCTGGGTTCACATTGTTTATATAGACATTCATAGCAAAATGACTTTTAAAATCTTCTCCTCTGAAACCGCAGGGCCCGGAGGTTTCATATTTGTATGTAACATTGCATAGTGGTCCTCTACAAAGATTGTTCAAATGATGCCCCAAGGGTCAAAACTGGCCACGCCCCGGGGGTCACATGGTTTATATAGACTTCAATAGCTAAATGACTTTAAAAATCTTCTCTGAAACCGCAAGGCCTAGAGGTTTCATATTTGGTTGGTAACATTGTATAGTGGTCCTCAACAAAGATTGTTCAAATGATGCCCGTGTGGTCAAAACTGGCCACGCCCCGGGGGTCACATTGTTTATATAGACCTACATAGCAAAATTACTTAAAAAATCTTCTTTTCTGAAAGCGCAGGGCCCAGTGGTTTCATATTTGGTATGTGGCATCCTCTAGTAGTCCTCTACAAAGATTGTTCAAATGATGCCTCTGGGGTCAAAACTGGCCACGCCCCGGGGATCACATTGTTTATATAGACCTAAATAGCAAAATTAATTTAAAAATCTTTTTTTCTGCAACCGCACGACCCAGTGGTTTCATATTTGGTTTGTGGCATGCTCTCCTGGTCCTCTATAAAGATTGTTCAAATGATGCCCCTGGGGTCAAAACTGGCCACGCCCCGGGGTTCACATTGTTTATATAGACTTAAATAGCAAAAGGACTTCAAAAATCTTCTCCTCTGAAACCGCACGGCCCAGAAGTTTCATATTTGGTATATAACATGGCATAGTGGACTTCTTCGAAGATTTTTCAAATGATGCCCCTGGGGTCAAAACTGGCCACGCCCCGGTGGTAACATGGTTTATATAGACTTAAATAGCTAAATGAGTTTGAAAATCTTCTCCAAAACCGCAAGACCCAGAGATTTGGTATTTGGTTGGTAACATTGTATAGGAGTCCTCTACAAAGTTAGTTCAAATGATACCTCTGGGGTCAAAACTGGCCACGCCCCGGGGGTCACATTGTTTATATAGACTAAAATAGCAAAATTACTGCAAAAATCTTCTCCTCTGAAACCACAAAGCCTAGTGGTTTCATATTTGGTATGTGGCATCCTCTAGTGGTCCTCTACAAAGATTGTTCAGATGATTCCCCAATGTTCAAAACTGGCCACGCCCCGGGGTCACATGGTTAAATATAGACTTAAATAGCAAAATTAATGCAAAAATCGTCTCCTCTGAAACCGCAAGGCCCAGAGGTTTCATATTTGGTATGTAACATTGAATAGTGGTCCTCTACAAAGATTGTTCAAATGATGCCCTGTGGTAAAGACTGGCCACGCCCTGGGAGTCACATTGTTTGTATAGACTTAAATAGCAAAATAACGTCAAGAATCTTCTCCTCTGAAACCGCAAGGCCCAGTGGTTTCATATTTGGTATGTAACATTGCATACCAGTCTTCTACAAGATTGTTCAAATCTGATGCCCTGGGGTCAAAACTGGGATGCCTGAAACTCAGAAGAGCGACCTAGGGCCAGTTTGTGTATGACCATAAAATCTCGGACGGGATTGTTAATGGGCCAGATCACACCATTAACACTAGAGTTATTGCCCCTTTTTCATGCCAAAAAGTACAAAAATTCCTTTTTTCAACATTATACTTTATTTTCCATCCACTCTTAATCAAACTTTCACAGTTTGTGTATGATCATCAGATCTCAAAAGACGCCAAAAATGGGCCGGATTGTGTTTCAAACCTTATTGCCCTTTGTATATGAAAAAATATTCAAAAATGGACATTATTCAGGATAGAGACTTCATTTTTCATCTCATCTTCACTAATCTTGCACAGTTTGTCTATGACCACGAGATTACAGTTGAAGTCGAATATAAGCAAGATCAGACCAGAAACACGGGAGTTATTGTCCTTTGTTTTTGAAAAACAATATGCAAAAATGGACATTATTCAGGGTAGAGACTTCATTTTTCATCCAATCTTCATCAATCTTGCACAGTTTGTCTATGACCATAAGATTACAGGTCAAGTTGAATATAAACAACATCGGGCCAGAAACACCATAGTTATTGCCCTTGTTGGGAAAACAATATATACAAAAATGGACATTATTCGGGATAGAGAAGTCATATTCCATCCAATCTTCACCGATCTTGCACAGTTTGTCTATGACCATAAAATTAAAGGTGATAAAATTTGATATCCAGCAGTTGCAAACCTTGCATTCATTTATATGTACATGCAACATTGATGGCGTCAGAGCCTGAATTAACATCATTTATCATCATTGGACAGAAAATTTCAAAGAAAAAGCAAAACTTGACCTTACAGCACAGCCATTGCAATTATCGCATTGCAACTAGTTCTCCAAAATTGTCTGCGAAAAAGACATCACAATCTACTGTTTCTACATTTTCCAGAATTGTCACTGACTTAATGAAAAAGGGTGCAAAAACACCGCACATCCACTACCCAACTCGTACTTTAGTAGTTAAGTTACCCCATTGCACTAACCGACGTTTTAAATATAATTGATCCTATCCCCCTTTGCATATTGTTCAGATACCTTAATTTTCAAACCTGTCACAACAGTATGGTGTTCATCTGTACCAGTTCTGAGGTGAGCGCTTTGGGCCATCATGGCCCTCTTGTTTTTAAATCTAATTCAGTAATCAATTAATATGGTATGAAAACAGTGTTTAAAAGTGAACCTTTACATTTGGATATCCATCTGATTTGTTAAGCTTTTTTTGCCACAATGATACTTATTTAGAATTGGGAAGTAGGCTTTTACAGCCCTCAACTATATATGGCAAAAAGCACTGTCTATGCTTCAAATCGACATAATTTTGTCAAATACTTTATAGTATTACCGTTTGCACAAAAATAGTTATTTTTAAAAATATTGTGTAAATCAACCTCGAGGGGGGGGGGGGGGCAGCCAGGGAAAGGACAACGTGCAGCACCCTGTCACATTATATAGGTCAAATTCAGCACCACTTTTTGTATAGGGTGTGGTTATGATATACCGGTATTGTGGTTCTGAGTACCACATCTTAATTTTAATTAGTTTAATTGTATTTCAGCTGGTGATAATTTATTTCCCATTTAACAAGTATTGTGTCAAAACCCAATATAAGTTATGCTAGATCAGTAGCACTTGTTGATGTATTAATTTATAAAAAGTAATACAATGCTTAAAACTACATTTCAAAACAATCTAACAACTTTATTGCTTTTACTAACATGTATATTAAATTTAAGTATTTCTATTCTCCAGTCAATTTTGTGTACACATATACTTTTGTATATACACTGTGATTAAGTAAAGCAATTAACTGGGCAACCCAATAAACTGTCAATCTGAAAAAAAAACAAGTAAATAATATGCGCTATCCTTTTAAGTTACATGTACCATGTACAAATATGTGTTGTCATTGTTTCTGCGTAATTGAATTTGGTTAACCATTGTTTTGCAGTTCAGAGCTGGCCTAGCAGATTTTCCAAACAATGTATGTCAGATCACTGCACTGTTTCATAATAAATTGTCCTCATGTTGACAACTTCTATTAACTTTCAGCATAATTAGCTGAAAACTCATCATTAATCGATGTCTACTGATCATTGGTGGTTCATCACTGTTATTTAAAAAGTTGTTTCATCCCTTTCATTAAAAAAGTAAAATATGTGGATTCATATTTCTTGAAAAGGAAGGCATTATGTATTATTTCCTTATAGAGTGAATGTACCCAGTCATTCCAAATACTGCTGCTGACCAATATTGCCGTTTAAGAACATAGGAATAAATGATGTTTAAATTATACTTAATTAAGTTAATTATCTTTTCTTCATTATATTGTTAAATTGTGTTCCTTACAGAACAAAGTATTAAGTTATTAAGTTACTTTTGTGAAACTGTTAATTTAACATTTTAAGCTGTTTACTTCAATATCGTGTTTCAATTTTAGGTTTGTCCCAGAGTACACTGATGCCTTAGCAGAAAAAGCACGAAAAGAGGTGATATATCAGGTAAACTGCCAATACATGTGCTTTATAAATGATTATGACCATTATGTAGTAGCTAGTTTTGCATTCATATGCAGGTCAAAACACTAATGCACTAACCACATATACCATTTTTAGCTCACCTGAGCATAAAGTGCTCAGGGGTCAGCTATTGTGGTCAGTCACCGTCTGGCGTTCGTCGTCTGGTCTTTGTCATCAACATTTGCTTCAAATGACTTCTCCAAAACCGCTGGCTGGATTTAAACCAAACGTGGCAGGAATGTTTGTGGGGTGTCAATTGAATGTAGGATATGAAAAACTCTGGTTGCCATGGCAAACAAAAGCCTAAAAAAAAAAAAACCCTTTAAATCTTCTCCGAAACTGCCTGCGGTTTCAAAGTAGTTTCATAAATGTTAATTTGGCGTCCCTCTGTATCAATTTTTATTCAGTCTTGCCTTAACTCGCACAGTTTGTGCGTGACCATAAAATCTCAAAGATGGGCAAGTTTGGTACACAAACACTGGAGTTTGGGCCGCTTGTTGTTTTTGAAAAAAATTAACAAATTGTATTTTCCTTAATTGAGACTTCATTTGTCTTCTAATTCTAACCAAACTTCACAGCTTGTCTGTGACCAAAAGATCTCTACAAAAGCTTACATTTGGCCAGATTTGACCACAAACACTAGAGTTATGTCCCCCTTGTTTGTGGAAAAATGCCAGATTTGCCTTTTCCTTTATAGAGACTTCTTTTTCTTCCAATTGTTATCATACTTACACAGTTTGTATGTGACCTTAAGCTCTCATCAGAAGTCACCAATGGGCTAAATTGGGTCACACACACCACTGTTTCCATATAACAAATTGTTACAAATTTTATTTTTCATCCACTCTTAATCGAACTTCTTCAGATTTTGTATGACCATAAGATTTCAGCAAAAGCAACATCTCGGCCAAAGAGATCATGCCAACAAACACTGGAGTTATTGCTCCTTAATTCGGAAAATAAATGCAAAAATATACTTTATGCTAGACAGGGACTTAATTTTTCACCCAACCTGGACAAAACTTGGATCAAAAGAATCTATGACAAATTTGAATATAGATGGGTAGATGGCAATAAACTAAACTATTTGGAACAAGCCGACAAACATGGCATGAGCTTTGTACAGCCGCGGCTGTTATCTTTCAGAACCTAGGTTATTCAACCTTGTAAAATATGTTGATTTTGGGGTCCTTGGGTCTAAAGTAAAGGTTAAATCAACCCAAAAAAATATAAAAAGAACAACCAACAATAGAGCTTGTCTGGGCAATAATTCGCGACCCCTGAGCGTAAGTTCATCAAACTATTTTGGTCATGAGTAGTAAAGGATCCCTATTGATAATTGAGTCCTTTGGTAAATGGTCAATATCAAACTGACCAAAAGTTGTGAAACCTTGTTGATGGTATACGTATGGAACCCTTAGGCCCGGGTTCATAAAATTTGGTAGGTAGTGGGTTATGACTACAACTAGACCCCTATTGATTATTTGGTCATTTGGTCAAGGTCCAAATGTGTTTAATTTTACTTTTCATCCTTGCAAATGTGTTTAAGGGGGACATACCTGTTTTACAAACAGTTCTTGTTGGCACCAGTTTTATTGTGAATGTGTCTCGTTTTGTCTCATTCACAACTATTAACAATTTGTTGATTTACAGGCAATTTATATTTGCATTGGACCCTTAAGATTCCCAGTCTAACCTGACAGCAATGTTTATCATAGCTTTTGAGAGTAAGTTTAGCCAGTTCAGCAGAAAAAGTTTCATTGATTTGTTTATCATTGATAATACCTGCTGATTACTAATTAGTTAATGTATTATTTTCTCTCTTTTCTTGCTTTTTTGAGATATTTTTGTTCAAACATATTTATTAGTGAAACTTTCTCAACTGTATCAGTTTTACCTCCTCTTCTTATCCCATAGCTCACATAATATTGCATGTAGTGTTCATTTATTTGTCACTACTATGCTTGTTAATTCAATTGTTGTACAGAATATGCAAATAGTTTTAGTATGGACTGTACATATATTTGCAGTGACCAGACAGAAGACGGTCCAGGGCAGACAGACAACATAGACAGTGTCATACACCCTGAAGGTATGGGTTGGTCAACATAAGAATGGCTTGATTGTTTAATTTTTGGGTCCCAAAATGAAGTGCCAATATTTCAAAATCTGAATTTCCACATAAAATATGTAACAAGCCATGAATTAGAACTGTGCCTGAACGAAAAAAAAAAAAAACACATTTGACAATGTGACAAATCGAGTTGGAAAGCACATAAAAATTGGAAGAAAAAAATGACTCGATTTTATGGTAGTTACCTTGTCAGCTTTAGTGGGTTTTACTATGAACATGTGTAGAATAACTATTGAACCCCCATGTCAAAAAAATTAAATTACATAATATTTCAATAATTTCAATGTTCTTGTGTACACAAACTCTCATCAAAGTTTTATAATGTGCATGATTCGGCATGATTCAACTTGGTGTTCGTTCACAATGTTTATTGCATGGCATATTAAGAAATTTCTTCATTTTATTGGTACAAATGGAAAACTGTTTAAAAAAGCCTTAATAAAGGATTTAAAATCTAGATGTGTCACAGACACGGATGCCCCCACCTGCCATGTTTGGTCACAGACAAAGGGCATGTCGCAAACACTAGATAAATTATGAACTTACAGTCTGGACAAGCTGTGTAATGCCCATTTAACCTTTGACCTCTCAAGTGTGACCTTGACCTTTGAGCTAGGGACACCTGTCGCCACACGGTTATCATTTGTGACAAGTGCCTGATAAATGAAGTTACATTCCGGACAAGCTGTATTATGCCCATATTTGAGTGTAAGTGTGACCTTGACCTTTGAGCTAGGGACACAGATGTTGCGCGTGACACGCCATCTCCACACGGTGATCATTTGTGGCGAGTTATTTTAAAATTGCCTGATAAATGATGAAGTGACCGTCTGGACAAGCTGTAATACAGTATTATGCCCGTTTCTCACGGTGATCATCTGTGGCAAGTTATTTTAAAATTGATAAATGATGAATTTACAGTCTGGACTAGCAGTATTATTCCAATTTTGACCTTTGATCTCTAAGAGTGACATTGACCTTTGAGCTAAGACACAGGTGTTGTGCGCGACACGCCGTCAAGTTATATTAAAAAAACCTGACAAATGATGAAGTAACAGTCCGGACAAGATCAGACGCATGCACAGGACGTACGAACGGACGGACAAGTGCAATGCTTAATGCCTCCCACTTTGTGGAGGCATAAAAAATATTGTCAGGAACCAATGGCAAGTTTAAGAACTGTTTTCACAGAAATGTTCCTTGTGGTATACTCGAGGTCAATACCGAGCCGATTCTATGTATGTGTAGAGCTAAATTGAAAGCTTTCAATCTTGTGTAAAATAATTGGATCAGTTGAGAAAAAACACACAGACAATGTTCGCTTGTTTCCCTCAAATCTACAAACTTCCTTAAGGTCACAACACACTAAATAAATAAGTCATGTAGGGCTGTACTCTCTAAATAAATCAACAAGTTTAACTCGAAGACATGTTTTTATGTTTAGACACTTGCTTTGATATTCTTTTGTGGAGATGTTGGTAGGGTAAGCATTGGTATGCACAAATAAATCACTGATATGTTTTAAGATTGGAGACTACAGTATGACAATTGCGCTGAGGCGGGTTACATTCAACTAGAAAGTAGCAGCTAAAAAGATGGTGATAAAACAGTCAACTTTGTTTAGTGTCGAGTTCTTTCTTACATAATACATGACATACCCTTTTTATTGCTTAAATCAATTCAGCTTAGAATGCTCTTTAATAAAAGTATGGTTATGAGGGTCCCTATGTGCAAAATGTTGCATTTATTTTTGATTAAAGTTATCGCTTTTACATTAAATTACATAAGGATTGGAATTAGTATATTGTAACCTTAAATCATTTCAGTTCGTTAAAAACAGGGCAACTCTGGGTAGCTTCCACAATTGACATTGCAGCACTTTGCTTACAGTCGGGTGAGCAATGTATAGCCGGTATTCACAAAACTCCCAAGGAAAATTTAAGTCATATTAAAGTGGACATTTCATAAAAGAATGTTCTATGTAAATACATGTGTCCTAACATGCGTTTATTAAGAAAATTGTATTAATTATTTTCTAAATTAAAATAATTTAGTTAAAACTATAAATAAAACAACCACAGACTTAAGATTTTTAGTTTTCAGATATTTACTTGATGGAAATAGTTTAAACAGTTTGAATCAATTTATTTTGTACTTCTTTCCCTGAGTATACTAATCAGAGAACAAATATCAAGCTCCTGTTACAGGTTAGAGTCAGAGAAATGGGTACACTATTGAGATTCTCATTGTGTATAGGAAGTTTATTTATTGTTGCAATCTACCACTACCAGTAAACAAAAATGCTATTTATGATATTAGCCTTAAAACCATGGTTTACGTGTGTGATAGTCGTTCAAATATCCATTTTTTGTAAGTCATTATATACAAAAATGCTTATGTTTTTTATGCTTGATATGACCCTTTAATTACTCTTAATGCAAAAAGTTAAGTGCTAACATATGTTTTAAAACATTCACATTGTTTTCTTTCAGTGTTCGTGGCGACTGGTGATGCAAATCAAGAAAAGTCATCGGCTGTTGCAATGATCTGTATGCTAAAGATATGAATAAATTGATTGTTGATGTTATATTTAAGTTGCGTAAAGTATAGAACTTTATTTCACTTCCGACATATATTTGTTAGAAATACAAGTTTAAAAATGACCACATAATGTTTAATAGAACAGACTGCACATGAACACAAACAATTAAGTCACGGCCTGTATTTTTCCCGTCTTGAAAGTGTTTGAAAAATACTCTCGTTATATAGCCTCTTTTTAAGTAAATAACGAAATATGATATTTACATCACGACCGGACGCCTTGCAGTACGAAATAAAGTCAGTATCAGTTATCAGTATCTTTTCACGTTCAAGATGAACTTCACAAACCGATCGAGTCAATAAAATAAACAACAAATGTTAAGGATGTTTGTTAATAAAACTGAATGTTCCAAGCAAAAAATGACACTCGACAAAATTTAACCGTATGACAAGATATGGCGCTTACATGCGCAATTAACGCTCAGGGGTGGTATTCACAAAGCATCTTAAATGTAATTCTTATCCTTAAATCGATAAGTTTCCTCATTTGTATTACTCTGTATGAAAAAGGTGAAGAACGAAATATCAATTTTAAATGACGTCACTATTAAAATGTAACTTGTGAATTCAATAAACAAATATATGTGCAATATTTTTTTTACATCTAGTGAAAAATTTTCAGAAATTATTTGAGATTTTCTGGAATACCTCCCCCGAAAATCAATATGCAGAATATATAAAATTAAGTTGTGGATTAACAAATGGCAATAAAATCAACTTTGTGTACAAAGGAAAACGAAAAAGCAGATTCAAAATGATCTTAGACTGTTAAATTTGTTAATATGCAGAAATTCATTATTTGAAATACTTGTATTCTTGAAATGTCAGTTAATTAGACAAAGCATTGAATTTCGGACTGAATGAACATTTACCACCATTGATTTTTGACTCAATATGCATTTACCTTGATAATTTCTGGTTCGTGTGTACACTTACCCTATACAACAAAACGTATTTGGAGTGCAAGTGTTTAGTTTCTTGAAAGTTCAAATTCGATTAATTAACTTATGTACTGAAAAGCTTTATAATTTTTTCAATTGGTGAAAGGCGGAAAAGAGCAACAACATTAGAATCAATGCATTTTTTAAATTTAATACTTCGAAAAAGCGACGCTACATTTATATTATTTACGTGACAAGATAACGCCACATTTTTATTGTAATTATTTATCAGGACTGTCATAATGTCAAACACGACCCTTGTATGCCTATACATTATGCGGTATTCCGTATCCTGTATCTTGGGCCGATGGCCTTGAACTACTACCAATAATGTTGAAGTTGTAAGGTACAATTAAAGGTTGGCTTCTTTCAAGAGGCCTCTTGCTATTTATGGTCTTCATATATTAAAAAATAAGCTGCTGTCCATCGATCGAAGCTGGGACCTATAGATTGAAGTATTCTGAAGTGGAGCGGAATTGAAATGCCTGTATAAATATAGTCTTCCTTATTATAGAAACAATTTTATGCACCATGTATGATGAATAGTGAACTGAGATTTCACAAAAATATTTTTTTAATTATAAATTATATTCGAATACATGAGCACGTCAGCACTAATGAGGCGGTGAAAATCTTTAAAGAATTTCAGTGCTTTGATCAGTTCAATAAAGTTGCTTTACAAAATCCATTCTACAGTAATTCAAATGCATTATTACGCTCATATTCAGACCGAAATTCATTTTTATCGCATAAAGTTTTTGTTCCAAAGCATACGAACATTATTTCTAGCACTTTCTCTTCTCAGATACGCATTATGGAATTTTATCCGAATTAATGTTATCCGAAAGTACTTAATATAGAAATTTACAAACAACGAACAAAAACTGATACAATTACATGTAATTATAACATAATCAAATTTTATGTTAAAAAAATAGAAAGGACTAGAATAAAACACCCTGGTTTGCTGCAACAGCTCTAAAACTTCGTTTCACATGTGAAGGTTTCAATACACTAAATTATTAAGAGATCGTGACATGGACGTATGCAGTAGGAATCCAAAGTTGCGTTTTCCACAATATTCAAACTTTCATACGGGTGATTCAGGAACTATATGACTAAAGTATCACCGTAAAATGAACATGTCCAGTCTTGCAAGTGTCTTGGCTTCAAGAAAACACGTTTCGCGCAGTTATACCCGCTACACGACTATTTCCCATATGACTTCACATATAATAAGTGCAACGACCAATTACCTAGCAAATAGATATCCCCGCTACTCGGCCATCTTCCATATAACGGAAAAGATACGTCCTACGATGTAAAATTTCCTTGTGAATATTAGGAGATATCCCAGTCGAACGACTATTTTCCATTTACATACATAACTGAACAGATACGCAGTGCATTGGATAATTGCCTTGTAGATAGATATTCCCTCTACATGACCAAGTCCCGTAATACTGAACATATACGCAGTGCATTGGATCATTGCCTTGCAGATATACTAGCATATCCCCGCTACACGACCGACTTCCGCTATATTGAACAGATATGCAGTGCATTGGATAATTGCCTTGTAGATAGATATCCCCGCTACACGACCGACTGCCGCTCAATTAAGCAGATACGCAGTGCATTGTATAATTGCCTTTTAAATAGATAGCCCCGTTACACGACCGACTCCCGCTATATTGAGCAGATACGCAGTGCATTGGATAATTGGATTGTAGATAGATAGCCCCGCTACAAGACCGACTCCAGCTCAATTGAGCAGATACGCAGTGCATTGGATAATTGCCTTGTAGATAGATAGCCCCGCTGCACGACCGACTCCCGCTCAATGGAGCAGATACGCAGTGCATTGGATAATTGCCTTGTAGATAGATAGCCCCTCTACACTACCGACTCGCTCTACATCGAGCAGATCTGCAGTGCATTGGATAATTGCCTTGTAGATAGATATTCCCTCTACATGACCAAGTCCCGTAATACTGAACATATACGCAGTGCATTGGATCATTGCCTTGCAGATATACTAGCATATCCCCGCTACACGACCGACTTCCGCTATATTGAACAGATATGCAGTGCATTGGATAATTGCCTTGTAGATAGATATCCCCGCTACACGACCGACTGCCGCTCAATTAAGCAGATACGCAGTGCATTGTATAATTGCCTTTTAAATAGATAGCCCCGTTACACGACCGACTCCCGCTATATTGAGCAGATACGCAGTGCATTGGATAATTGGATTGTAGATAGATAGCCCCGCTACAAGACCGACTCCAGCTCAATTGAGCAGATACGCAGTGCATTGGATAATTGCCTTGTAGATAGATAGCCCCGCTGCACGACCGACTCCCGCTCAATGGAGCAGATACGCAGTGCATTGGATAATTGCCTTGTAGATAGATATCCCCGCTACACGACCGACTCCCGCTACATGTATATTGAGCAGATACGCGGTGCATTGGATAATTGCCTTGTAGATAGATAGCCCCTCTACACGACCGACTCCCGCTATATTGAGCAGATACGCAGTGCATTGGATAATTGCCTTGTAGATAGATAGCCCCTATACACGACCGACTCCCGTTATATTGAGCGATACGCAGTGCATTGGATAATTGCCTTGTAGATAGATAGTTCCGCTACACGACCGACTCCTGCTATATTGAGCAGGTACTCAGTGCATTGGATAATTGGCTTGTAGATAGATATCCCCTATACACGACCGACTCCCTCTACATGTATTTTGAGCAGATACGCGGTGCATTGGATAATTGCCTTGTAGATAAAAAGCCCCGCTACACGACCGACTCCCGCTATATTGAGCAGATACGCAATGCATTGGATAATTGCCTTCAGATAGATAGCCCATCTACACAAACGACTCACGCTATATTGAGCAGATACGCAGTGCATTGGATAATTGCCTTGTAGATAGATAGCCCCACTACACGACCGACTCCCGCTATATTGAGCAGATACGCAGTGCATTGGATAATTGCCTTGTAGATAGATAGCCCCGCTACATGACCGAACCCCGCTATATTGAGCAGATATGCAGTGCATTTGATCATTGCCTTGTAGATAGATAGCCCCACTATATCACCGACTCCCGCTACATGTATGTATATTGAGCAGATACGCAGTGCATTGGATTATTGCCTTGTAGATAGATATCCCCGCAACACGACATACTACTGAAAAGATACACTGCTATTTACAATTCCTTAGTAAGAATAGGTCTTAGTGCATTACCTGACAAAAGCAATAGCGGTTTAACAACCTCGGCAATGTGCTGCGTGCGGTATCTTTTATGCAGTTCTCTAACTTAAAGGAACGAGACTCAATTTTCTACATACCTGGTATATGTATGGTATATATCAACGTACGGACGTAATGGTATGGTATGTTATGCTATGCATGTATGTACGTACGTACGACCTCGGCAATTTGTTGCATGCGTGTATGACCGTATGCATGTCTCTGTGTATGAAGGTATGTATGTACGTACGTTCACATGCATGTACGTCGTACGCACGAATCAACAAACACAATAATAAATATAAATTAATTTATTTTGTGTAAAATATAATATATTTTAATATATGATGCTTTTAATACATGTACAAATATTAAACTAAGCAAAATAACATAACATGTTTTCGTTTAAATATGAAATAACAGTGCATCTATAAAATGTTCAGTGTAAAACACAGAACAGTTATTTTTATCACAAATAAACTCATGAATTTTTTAATAAATTCGTGAACACTTTTCAAGAATAAAAACATGTTAGAATATACTCAAATTGCGAGCATGTCACAATACATAAGGTTTTAACATAAAAGATAAATATATTTAATATGAGAATATTCAAACGCTTTTGAGAAAAAAAGAATAAAACATAATAAATCAAACGATGGCACCTGGAAAAATTGCCTAAAAATTTAAAGTGGCAGTCTTTAGCGTTAATTTACACACCGCTCTAAGGCGATAATTATTAGGACACAGGAACACAATCCTGTTTGATGTAATTATAATTCTACAAAACATTTACAAAAGTATGTTGATTTATGAAAAATACTAGCAATCCGCAATAAAGGACAAGCGTTATTTTTTATTTTTTGAATGGTGCTTTGTTTTCGTTTTGGAACCTGTCACAATGTTTAAGTTGTACAATTTCAAATATGTCAATACAACTATGTTATACAAACGATGTGGTAAAACATGAAACTACTGAAGTTTCATGAAATTGACGCCTTTTAATATAATTGGCCTTACTGCATCATACGTAACAGTAAGTTTTAAATGACCACCACGAAATATGACAATCATCAAAGGTCACAATTGCTATAAAATAAAAATTAAAAATATTGAACAAGTGTGTTTAATTATTGATTTCTCTGATGTAAATTCAATGTGTATAAAAACAATGAGTTTGTAACTGTTTCTTCATATTGATTAAGTTCTTATTGTACTGATTTGCAACAATGCAACATAAAAGAATACCTGATTAAATGTTTAAGTACGTTTTCAGTACCAGATCTTACTCCAACACAATTTCCAAAGGGATGCATAGAATCAAGTACTACAGAAACACAACTTTTATGTAAATTTCAGATGCAACACATCATCCCTTATAAAAGTTATAATCGAACAACATAATATTTAAATAATATATACAAGATAAGATGTCAATCAGCACATCTATACGATTTCAATATTGAACAAGATTCTGTGTGTGATAAACACACATGCCCTCAGTTGGTGCTGGATAGCCCATTTCTTAGTCCAAATTAGGTCCAGGTCAAAATTAGGTCCAGGTCAAAGTAAGGTTGGGGGATATGGGTGGATATGGAACGGTCATTAGTAACAACTTTGTAAATATCCAAGTGTTGTAGTAAGCGGTGTTGGTGCTAGACGAAACGGTAAAATCTAGTTAACCATGATATGGCATTTTTGAATTATTACAAGTCCAAATTAGTTCAAGGTCAAGGTCAAAGTGAGGTTGGGTGATATAGGTGGATTGAGGATGGTCATAGGCAACAACTGTGTAAGTATCCAAGTGTTGTAGCAAGCGGTGTTGGTGCAAGACGAAACCATAAAATCTAGTTAACCAAGAAACAGCCCATTTGGATTATTCTAAGTGCAAATTAGGTCAAGGTCAAGGGCAAAGTGATGTTGGGTGATATGGGTGGATTGGGGATGGTCATAAGCAACAACTGTTTAAGTATCCAAGTGTTGTAGTAAGCAGTGTTGGTGCTAGACGAAACGGTAAAATCTACTTAACCTTGTTACGGACGCCTGCCGCATCAAGATGCCAGGGGAATAAAAGGAGCAATACTATTATTCTGGTGATGTGTGGGAGTCATTTTGTTGAATAGTTGATCACTTTTGCACCTGGTTTTGTTGAATAGTTGATCACTTTTGCACCTGGTTTTGTTGAATAGTTGATCACTTTTGCACCTAGTTATGTTGAATAGTTGACCACTCCTGCACCTAGTTATGTTGAATATTTGACCACTCCTGCACCTGGTTATGTTGAATATTTGACCACTCCTGCACCTGGTTATGTTAAATAGTTGATCACTCTTGTACCGTGTTATGTTGAATAGTTGATCACTCTTGTACCTTGTTATGTTGAATAGTTTATCACTCCTGCACCTGGTTATGTTGAATAGTTGATCACTCCTGCACCTGGTTATGTTGAATATTTGACCACTCCTGCACCTGGTTATGTTGAATAGTTGATCACTTCTGCACTTGGTTATGTTGAATAGTTGATCACTCCTGCTTCTGGTTATGTTGAATAGTTGATCACTCTTGTACCGTGTTATGTTGAATAGTTGATCACTCCTGCACCCAGATATGTTGAATAGTTGACCACTCCTGCACCTGGTTATGTTGAATAGTTGACCACTCCTGCACCTGGTTATGTTGAATAGTTGATCACTTCTGCACCTGGTTATGTTGAATATTTGACCACTCCTGCTTCTGGTTATGTTGAATAGTTTATCACTCCAGCACCTGGTTATGTTGAGTAGTTATTCATTTCTGCATTTGGTTATGCTGAACAAGTGACCACTCCTGCACCTGGTTATGATGAATAGTTGACCCCTCCTGCACCTGCTGGTTATGTTGAATAGTTGATCACTCCTGCACCTAGTTATGTTGAATAGTTGACCACTCCTGCACCTGGTTATGTTGAATAGTTGATCACTCCTGCACCTGGTTATGTTGAATAGTTGATCACTCCTGAACCTGGTTATGTTGAATAGTTGATCACTCCTACACCTGGTTATGTTGAATAGTTGACCACTCCTGCACCTAGTTATGTTGAATAGTTGACCACTCCTGCACCTGGTTATGTTGAATAGTTGACCACTCCTGCATCTGGTTATGTTGAATAGTTGACCACTCCTGCACCTGGTTATGTTAAATAGTTGATCACTCTTGTACCGTGTTATGTTGAATAGTTGATCACTCTTGTACCTTGTTATGTTGAATAGTTGATCACTCCTGCACCTTGTTATGTTGAATAGTTGATCACTCCTGCACCTGGTTATGTTGAATATTTGACCACTCCTGCACCTGGTTATGCTGAATAGTTGATCACTCCTGCACCTGGTTATGTTGAATATTTGACCACTCCTGCACCTGGTTATGTTGAATAGTTGATCACTTCTGCACCTGGTTATGTTGAATATTTGACCACTCCTGCTTCTGGTTATGTTGAATAGTTTATCACTCCAGCACCTGGTTATGTTGAATAGTTATTCACTTCTGCATTTGGTTATGCTGAACAAGTGACCACTCCTGCACCTGGTTATGATGAATAGTTGACCCCTCCTGCACCTGCTGGTTATGTTGAATTGTTGATCACTCCTGTACCTAGTTATGTTGAATAGTTGACCACTCCTGCACCTGGTTATGTTGAATAGTTGATCACTCCTGCACCCAGATATGTTGAATAGTTGACCACTCCTGCACCTGGTTATGTTGAATAGTTGACCACTCCTGCACCTGGTTATGTTGAATAGTTGACCACTCCTGCATCTTGTTATGTTGAATAGTTGACCACTCCTGCACCTGGTTATGCTTCAAGTCACCGGTGTACATCCATGGATTTCTTTTTGGTCTGTAAACATTAAAATAGATAAATGTTTATGTTTTCAACATCTATACATCTTCATTTAAAAACAATTATCTCATTTCTGTTGTCAGCTGACGTGTAAATACTACAAGGCTATTTTTCCTTATAGAACTGGGGCCTTTAAACAGTCCTTTCAAAAGCAAAAGACAAACCCCTCATTTCTAACTTTTTTATTAAAAGTTTACAGTGCTGAAGCCCGAAACAAAAAAACCCATAATAAATCACTTTCACATGTTTGAAAGACACAATTTAAGGCAATGCTCATCAAGAGCTGTCATAGGAAAATGCGCTCAACTATTCAAAGTATTTCAGTGAGTGCATGGTTTTGAAAGTGGACTGGGCATAAATCTTTCAAAATACAAGAATGAGTAATGGCAATTAAATCATCAGATGCTGAAGTTCATGCCAATCTTATATTCCAAGTTTCAAATAAATTAATTATGTTGTTTTGAAGTTATAAGACTTTTGAATAATTGTTTTTGCCAAGTTCAGATGCAAATATAAATGCCAGTGCAAGTAGAAAAGATCACTTATTTTTAAAACAGTTAAGCTAAAAGACACATTTTATCTAATATCAAGTTGTTGTTCTATATTTTCACAGCCATAGTTGCAAAGGTTAAAAGCTACAAATGTGAAGTATGTTTTGCTTTGACATTTCCCCAATTATTATAAACAATGGTAAACCATCAAAAGATTTTCATCATCGAAACCACATACATGTAGTAGCTTGTTGGTTTGCTGCACAATATCTTGCTCTACCAATGTAGCTGTAACACTGTCAGCTGAGACTCCCTTAAACATACAAAAGTTAATATAAGGCAGATGCAGAAAGAATAAATATTTGTACAAACACCTGTATTTAATGCAAACAGAATTACTATTATGTTGTACGCATTCAAAGTTGCCTCAATCTTGTTGCAATGATGTTGATATAGCAACAGAACATACATGTAGCTATGTTTTTGGAAATTTAATTGAAAACAAGATTTTGTGTTTGATAAACACATATGACCCCGGTTGGTGCTGGATAGCCCATTTCTTAGTCCAAATTAGGTCAAGGTCAAAGTGAGGTCGGGTGATATGGGTGGTTTGGGAACGGTCATAAGTAACAACTGTGTAAATATCCAAGAGTGGCAGAAAGCGGTGTTGGTGCTAGACGAAACGGTAACATCTAATTAACCAAGAAATGGCACTTTTGAATTATTATAAGTCCAAATTAGGTCATGGTCAAGGTCAAAGGGCGGTTGGGTGATATGGATGGATTGCGGATGGTCATAGGGAACAACTGTGTAAGTATCCAAGTGTTGTAGCAAGCAGTGTTGGTGCTAGACGAAACCATAAAATCTAGTTAACCAAAAATCAGCCCATTTGAATTATTCTAAGTGCAAATTAGGTCAAGGTCAAAGTGTGGTTGGGTGATATGGGTGGTTTGGAAACGGTCTTAAGTAACAATTGTGTAAATATCCAAGTGTTGTAGGAACGACGAAATGGTAAAATCTAGTTAACCAAGAAATGGCACTTTTGAATTATTGTAAGTCCAAATAAGGACAAAGTCAAAGTGCGGTTGGGTGATATGGGTGGATAGGGAATGGTCATAAGCAACAACTGAGTGAGTATCCAAGTGTTGTAGTAAGCAGTGTTGGTGCTAGACAAAACAGTAAAATCCACTTAACCTTGTCACGGACGGACAGGACGGACGGACAGCACAATCACTATATGCCTCCTGCATCAAGATGCCGGGGGCATACAAATATTATATTATGGCATGAAACTGTCATGAAAAATTTAAAACACCCATTGTATATGCATATAAGTAAACACTCAGATATGCAACAGGTGAATTTAGCCAATGCAGAGTATCGGTAGTATTGATTTGCAGTGCAATATTGCATGCAGAGTTAAAAAGTAGGGCTACGAAATCTGCTCTTGATTTTCCTTACTTAACGAAAAATCACCATGCACCGTAACATTTTGATGTCAAAATGTTTAGAAGAAGCAACAGGAAATAACACTTTTCCAGAACAAATCAAACAGTCCTTGGAGCACAATAATGTATTGGTATTATTCCAGGACCCTTTGTGTGAATATGTTGGTTAGTTACATATAAGTAATGTTTATGTGTAAAAGCTTAAGAGTGTAAATGAGGTTTGCCTATTTAAGTATTATTTAACCAGAGACCAAGTTTTTAAACCCACAACTATACTTAAATTTGACAAGATTTCATGATGGAAATCAATTACACTAACTTTGAATCTGATGCAATGAAAATGTGGTTCCCAGCATGTTTTCCATTATTAGACAAAAGTGATATGGGGCCATTTTCCAGAAACATCTTAAGTTTATTATAAAATGTTTTCACGCAAGTTCCAATTTTTTGTAAGGTAATATTTTTAAAACTACATACAAATTAATGATTCCAATTACTGTGTAGTAAATTGTAGTTAATAAGTTGATAATTAGTGAACACTAAGCAGAATTTCACGTACACATTGAATAAAATGCTGAAGAAAAATGATGACTTTAGGGCTAAGGATAAGATTTTACTTCAGATGTTTCTGGAATTTGACACCTAGTGAAGAAACGAAAGCAAACCATACATTTCAACTTTGCTCATATTTCATTAAGGTTATCAACCTGACCTGAACACAAATGACCTGTATTATACTTGAGCCTTAAATGAAAAAAAAACTGACCAAGCTTTTAAATTGATCTGTCAATAATGAAAATTGTAATCTTATGGGTACTACCCATAAAATGTTTTTATAAAGTGCCCACAGAAAATAATGTTATGGTACCGCATATAAATATAGGACACAATTGAGCATGTAATTTATGATAATACGAGTTCACGAGTGCCAGGCTATTGTTTGCAGCTTGTTGTCCAAGTTGACAATATGACAGTATAACAAAAACTGCACCAACCACTTAAGGTCATGCTTTTTCAATGAATCAAACAATTTGAAGGTATTGGTACAAGGTCACCCAAGGAAGATGTATGCAAAAGTATTTTGAAATCCAGCCAGTAGCTTCTGACAAGGAGATTTTCAAAGATTTCTTTACAGCAAATAAACCAATAACAGGAGATGTTTGTAAAACATGTATGCCCCCCGACTAGCAGCCGAGTTGTGAATATGTGCAATTGTTAAGAAATATGCAATCCCAAGCGAGGTCTCGATATATTTATATTTATTTATTTATGTATGAAGTTTAATCAAAATATCTCGATGCGTTCTTAAGTTATTGAGCAGAAACCGTTTTTTATATTTTTAGTACCGGTGACCTTGACCCCACCCAACCCATATGCAATCCCAAGCGAGGTCTCAATATAAGGTATCTATGTATGAAGTTTCTGCATGTGGTTTCTGACATGAAGATTTTCAAACTTTAATATATATCCATATAAGGAAAACTGCCCCACATATCAAAATGATTTGAAGGGATTTTGTACAGGAATACCCAAGAATATTGATGGAAAAAAATATTTTGAAATCCAGTGTTTTTTTTAATTGATTTTCTATATAGCCATAATATAGAAAATTTGCCCGCCCCTAGTAATGGCCATTATTTTTTTATGTACCATGGTCACCCAATGAAGATTTACGTTCAACATTCAATTATCCAAGTGGTTTCTAACAATAAGTTTTTCAAAGTTTTCTATATTATGGTACCGGGTAGTCATAAGGAAAACACCGCCCCCCTCCCCCCTGGCCATTTTTTTTATAAGTTTAACTGATTTCTTTTGAAATTCAGTCAGCGGTTTCTGAATAGAAGCTATTCATAATCAATTGATTTGAAAGAAGTTGGTAAAAAACCATCCCAGGAACAATCCTGCCAAGTTTGGTTAAAATCTAAGCAATTTCACAGAGGTAGCTGTTCAATGTAAATTGTTAACGTCAACGGACAAAAGATAGACTGCCGGACTGTCACTGACCACAAAAGTACACCCTTGAACATTTTTGTGCTCAGGTCACGTGTGCCAATTAATAAACGTTTTTGCCATATACTCATTGTTGTTGTTACTGCATTGTGTTTTCAAGACAGGGTGGTAATCCATCCCATGCTCAGTCAGGTACACATTCCGTACAGTTTTCGCCATCAAACAGCAGGTTTTGTTCCTTTCCATCAAATCTGCTAACATTCCTGAAAGTAAAAATGAAAATATTTATATTTCTATACAATTATGCAAACACAGACTTGAAGTTCACGGTGACGTAGTGGATATAGTGTCCGCCTAGCAATCTGGAGGTCCCAGGTTCGATCCCCACCCTGGAAGCGTTCTCAAGATCTTCCCAAAGACACCAAGTATTGGTTCTACCCAGGAATCAGACTTGAGAGTATCTCAATAAGCCTTAGGCTACTGACACAATCGAGCTAAAATAAATAGGTTTAAGCTAAAACTCAGACAATGATCAACAGTTGTCTTGTATAATTATTGTTAGCAATGTATATTTTAAAATGATGATTTGTGCTTATGGTTTCACTGCTAATTCTCAGTTGCATAATGGAGCCTATATTTTGTGTTGGACTCTTTGTAATGCACACTTATTTAAACAGCATCATCATTATTACTACCAGATATATCTGAAGTAGACATATAGTTACTTTAAGGAGAGGACATTAATAAACTGTAGAATAGTTATGAACACATTAAAATATGTTTGCCCCGGTTTCTCCATTTTCTTGTATTCTGTTCATCTCGTCTTCATTTGCCCTGAAATAAACAAAAGTGTTATGTAGCAGACAATCAAGTTCATTTATCCCTAGTGCCAGGGATAAAAAGACCAATAGAGCCCTAAATCTGTCATTTTTACAGCCGAAGTAAAGCTGCCTCCCCCAGAAAAAACTGTAACATTTTCCCCCCATAAAAGGTCAGAAATCCCCCCAGAAATTAACAATGAAACAAAAACTAACATAATCAATTATTAAATACACAAAGACCATATCAATGGGTCAGTGCAAAACTATGTTAAGTTAGTATATTCTAAATACATGTAATGTAGCATGGTTTTGCGCTGAGCCATTAATATATAAAAAGTATTTATAAAAAATGTACCTGTACTATTTTGGCACTAAGAAATAAAATTCAGTATCCAAATTTTACCATTTAATAGGCAAAATAAATTTTAAAATATATATACTAATACTGGTAACTCTATGATTGTAGTACATAATGAACAAAAATGGCTTTAATTT
Source organism: Congeria kusceri (assembly GCA_027627225.1). Taxonomy (NCBI): domain Eukaryota; kingdom Metazoa; phylum Mollusca; class Bivalvia; order Myida; family Dreissenidae; genus Congeria; species Congeria kusceri. Next base: position 45,175,823 of record CM051030.1, read on the forward strand.
AAACGCACATTTACATTGACATGTGATAGTCAGGTTGGACATTTGAATCAGTATTTTTCTAAATCAAAAAGGTATGTCTTTTATTAAAATGTGTGTATAACAACCTATTTAGCTCAAACAGCATCCCCTTGTAGGAGGGAAGTCGCAAATTTGGTACCTAGATCTACTTGGGGAGTGTTTAGACTTTGAATAATCTTTCACAAAGACACCAGGTTTTACCCAGGAAACACGACTCGAAAATGTCTAAAAAACCTTTGGCTTTTGACTCAATCAAGTTAAAGTAAATATGTTTCAACTAAAAAAACAACAACTAGCAGTGTATATGGAGCAATAGTGCATGTAACGGATGACCCCAAATCGTGTGTATTGTATACATTTTGTATATCTAAAACATGAAACTATAAAATTTTAAAATTTTAATAAAAACAATGAAGATTGTGAAAATATGTGGAGCCCCTAAACTTATCATTATCGCTAATCCAAGACCAACTCTACGTCACAGATTTAAAGGGAGGGGGGTCACATGGGGCATGTGCTTTTAGGTGGACACTACCGGTAATCATATAATGCTTTTTTTATTTCTAAAACTTGTATTGTGAACAAAGCCCCCAGCCCAGGGTGCCCATAAACTGATTTTTATTGCTTTCAAAAGTCTTAAGAAACACATAGGCACTGACTCACGGCGGGTAGTTGGAATATTGCATGTGTTTCCAGCTCACCCCAAAAATTCCTCAAAGTGAATTCATAAGACCACTTTACTAACATTGTAGCACTGGTGCTAAAGTAATGTCTTCCTTTCCCACTTTAAGATCCTTGTTTTTTTCTAGAAATCATTAGCTGCAGTTTTCAGCTTTTACGAGTTTTTTCAACTGTTTTTGAATTTGTGTGTAGTGTGGTGTTTAGGGCCGAGGCAGGAGTGCATAGAATTCCACCACGAACTTAACTTTTATGCGATGATTGAGAAGCAAACCTGGGTCACCCAGGGTGAAAAGCTTGTATTATAGCAGGCAGCAGACAACCATTCCTTATTGGTCACCAGTTTTATCAGTTACATTTTTCTAAGGTAGAGACAAGTATCAAGGTTCTTACAGAAAATGAATAGCAAAGAACATTACCAGGTGTAAATTCATCTGGTATACAAACAGATGAACTACATACTCTGTACTGACTGACTCGATATAGGTGTGACTTCGGTCGAGATATATCCATGTATGTGTATGATAGATAGATGGATTTGCATTGAATTTGGATGGACGAATGGATTAATTCATGAGTGGGTGAATGATTGAATAAGTGAGTAAATGAATGAATGGTTAAGTGAGTAAATGAATGAATGAATAAAACTATAACTCTGTGAGTCGGATGTGTCGCTTGATGGGGCATAACTCAAGTACGATAAGAGCAATTATGTCAAAAACTGAACCTGACCTTCCTTTTATGCCTACTAGCATAAAAGCTTCTCAAGTTATTGCCTGCACAAGCCTTATTTGAATTTATATTTTTTAAAGTGGCGTAACTTAAGTATGATAAGAGCAATTATACCGAAAATCGAACTTGACCCTTCTTTTATGCCTAGAAACACTTCCATATAAAGTTTCATAATGATAGCACAAAAACTACTCAAGTTATTGTCTGCACAAACTGAAGGGGACGCTGCTGCCACCAAAAGTAACACCTGTATGTCACCTTTTCAGACGACAGAATAAATGAATGGTCAGAGGAACAACAAAAAGGACCCTCATCCCCTACTGGCTCGTGCCCCTACCCCATTAGCGCAGTCATGTCTGGCTCTGGCCTTACTTGACTTTAATTAATTAGAGCCAATGAGTGAATATGAATGACATCAAATGATTGTTATAGTTGACCAGAAAATGTAATAAAGGTTACCATACAGCTGGTTATAGTATGATCACAATTATTACGTGCAGTATTTATTTGTGAAATGTAATTGGCTTGTTTTTTAACAAACCCACTCCTAAACATGCTGGGCCCAGTTAGCTCAGTTGGTAGAGCGCTGGACTCTCAAAAAGTCAATCTGGGGTTGGTGAGTTCGAGCCCCAGCATGGCCACATACCTTGTGTGGGGATTGGTCATGAAATAATTTCTATTACCATTCTCCCCTACATCTGATTCACATAGGCCAGTTGTCAGTTACTGGCACAAGTTGTGCCCTTGGTACTGGTAAACCTCTTAGATAGGGTAAGCTTGCGCATCGAACATGTATGTTAACTGCGCTGTTATATGACTGAAATATTGTTAAAATGGCGAAAAATCCAAACAAACAAACTGTAGTGCGCGTGGATAAAAACCAGCCACCCGATTAGCTCAGATGGTAGAGCGCTGTGCTAGTGTTCTGGCAGTCGTGGGTTCGAGCTCTGTACCGGGTGCACTATCAGCGTTATTTCTCACCACTTTGGGAATGGTACCACTACCCGTCAACTCAGGAAAATTAGCAGCGTCTTTAGCCAAATTTTGAATTTTACCACTTTCATTAAAAACTGTGGAAAAGGATGTAAAAAACAGTAAGTTACAAAAATTAAACCCTAAAACATTTCTTCCATTTATTCTTTACCTTGCATTCAAGTCAGACTATGGTTTTAAATGCTGTGCTTGTGGGATTCAACCTGCACAACTTGCCTCAGAGACACAAGTTTGCTCTCGGACTCGACACAGACAATGTCGGTGTCAGTGGTTGACAGAACATAAACAAAATTACTAGTATCTTCCGCCGTTAATGACGGTTGTGGGTCTATACTTTCTGCTTTGCCATAAAAGCCATAGCTAGATAGAAGATTGCATCCCCGAATGTTTTGTTTTTGGTTACTTAGTGTTATGCATTGCCATGTCTCATCAATGACACTCGCAAAAACGCGTTACAGTTTTCAGCTGGTTCCCATTCTCGCACGCAATGTATAACTGATAACAGTAACCAATTGATACACCAAACCTTGCAGCAGTTACTTCCCCTATCCTTAAACAGTAACTGATTCGAGATGTGCGTGGAGGTTTACGCTTGGGTTAAACAAAAGTAAAATACAGGAACATCGTCGATCTTTCCAGGCTCGTTTTGGATTTTTTTTATTACATTTGGGAAGTTTTTAACATCAAATTGGGAAAAATGGTCAGAAAATCGGATTGGGAATGGTACCGTTTTCCGGTACTGACTTATATAGAGGAAAAACTCTGATTATTCCATTAAGGTTTACATAACTGGTGTCAGGAAACTATAATAGTGTAGAGTGCGTGGGGGTTCAATCCCCCCACTGGGTGCGGCCTATAAGGCACCTTCAAAAGCAATGCTGTTGGGCTAGCTCTTTAGCAACGTGGTTAGAATGTCTGCCTTTAATGGAGAGGACCCAGGTTCAATCCCCCAACGGAATTCAGCCTTCAGGACTTTTTCACTTCAAAACCATACCAAACCTAGTGTCACTACATTGGTAGGCTACTTATCAATTAATTTTGGCTAACATTCAAACGTTATGAACACATAAATATTCCACTCAATGTGTATTTGAGACGCTAGAGGTCAAATTACAACAAAACGGAAGTCACATCCTCAGGGTTACATGCTGTCAGTTAGATAACAAACACATAGGGTTCAGTGTATAATGCATATGTTTTTAAAATACAGTTTAAATGATATGTTTTGGTATCAATTTAAAGGTATATATGTAAGAAATAAGAAAAAAGACAGTTTTAGGCACTACTTTATCTTAAATGGTTCCCAGCTTCATAACTTTTGGCCCATGTATTCATGCACAAAATGGCAGCCCCCATGCCTGTCAAAACCGGTGTGTTTATTCTAAGGTAAATATTTTGAGTTACAACGTATAGAAATTTTTGACATGCTGTTTTTTCAAAAGGTTATGGCCTTATCTGTCCAACAATGTATGGTGATATATTGGGAAGTCGCTTGGTCATCGTGAAAATTGAGATAAAACATTGAATATTTTATATGTAACAATGAAGGAATTTATTTGTGCATGCGTAACCTTTAAGAACTTCCGGTAAGATTTGTCGTCGGCAAAAATTTTGAAAATGGATGCCTTCAAACGCACTGTAATGAAAAGAATCACTGCCAGATGCCATCTTGACCCCATCAAAGGCTGTATTTTATGGGATTTTTGCTCTAGTGGACATGAGGGGAGTAGATACGGGAAAGTTAAAGCAAAATGTCCACCAGAGTCACCATCCAAGACCCATTGTGTTCACCGTGTTGTTTTTCAATTTCATTTTGACAATTATTTGCACGAGTCTGAACAATTATCTCATTTATGTCATAATACTTTGTGTTGCAATCCATATCATTTAGTTTTAGAACCTGTAACTGTTAATAATGACCGCAAAGTTCGTGTCCGCACTGGCTGATGTATTGGCCATGATGACCGTCCGACCTGCCTACTTTGAATAATACCAATTTTCCTAAATTGCAAAGTTTACAGATGCTATTTAGTTCATATTTTATATTGTAATTGTACTTAGATCAGGCTTTCAGCTGAAAAATACATGAAATACATGCATAAAACACTTTAGGGGCCCACGCAAACCCAAACCCCACCTAATGGGGTTAGCGGCATCAAAATTTAAATCACCATCACAATTTGGTTAATTTGAGTATGTTTTTTAAATGCAGTGTTGAAAAGAACCAGGACCTCAGCCGGAACCATCAACTCATTGGTATACAAGTCAGGGTGAAGTGACGAGTCATCAAAACTACTGAACTTGTCAACTACACTGGAGCGTTGGGGCGGGGCCGTAAAGCTGACACAGTCGTGTCCGTACCATCAGTATCTTTGAAGGTTAGTACATAATTATTGTCATGTATTCTACTATATAATGACTTCTTTTCCAGCCTGGCATACTTCTCATCAACACCAGTAGGAAAAGCAAGAGTTTAACCCTTGTTGGGACTCTCAAACCCGTTTTTGAACTGGACTGTTCGCACGTGAGCTCGACAATGTGAAGCCGGCATAGCGACTAGCCTTATCGCAATACAAAAAACTGTGTAAACTATTGTATATGTTCACTTATTGTATCTAAGTTACACTAGTAATCACAATATTGAGTAAACATGCGCAGAAAAACTTTTTATTTTCACTGATTTCACAGCAGAGAGTACCTGAAAGAGATTGAAGATTGCAGGCGGCTGACCTCACCCACAGGCTCAGGTGTGACAGAAAACTGTTAATTAATATCTGGCATTCACATTTTGGGGTCAAATTCTGTTTTTGTTGTGTGACAGGAGGTCAAATCTGTTGATTGTTATGTAAACAAACCCTTTTCTGGGGTCAAATGGCATCTGAAATGCTACATTTATATGGATTTTACCCCCCATAATGCAGAAACCTAAAAAAAAAATTGTTCAAAAGGGATTAAAAACCTATTCTATAACATTTAGAATGCCTATGGAGATTGTTTTCACTTCTGATATTATATATTATGTCTGCCATGCCTATTAAAACTCAAAGTTGTGCTTTATTCTGAGTTGAAATCATGTTTTCCAAGATGTACCTAAGTACATGTTTTCTGTCGAAATTCTTGTCTCGCAACGCCTTTATATGTGGTATTTTCAACTTATTTTTTCCCCAATAAATCCTTATACCAGTGTGATAGGACTTCATGTTCGTTCTCGAAATAGATCAGACTTACGAAAAATGTGGTTTTTATTCAAATTTGAAAGAGTTGGGTTCTCTTTAAGGTCAAATTACACCAAAACGGAAGTCACATCCTCAGGGTTACATGCTGTCAGTTAGATAATAAACACATAAGGTTCAGTGTATAATGCATATGATTTTTAAAATACAGTTTAAATGATGTTTTGGTATTAATTTGAAGGTATATATGTAAGAAATAAGAAGACAGTTTTAGGCACTACTTTATCTTAAATGGTTCCCAGCTTCATAACTTTTGGCCCATGTATTCATGCACAAAATGGCAGCCCCCATGCCTTTCAAACCCGGTGTGTTTATTCTAAGGTAAATATTTTGAGTTACAACGTATAGAATTTTTTTACATGCTGTTTTTTCAAAAGGTTATGGCCTTATCTGTCCAACAATGTATGGTGATATATTGGGAAATCGCTTGGTCATGGTGAAAATTGAGATAAAACATTGAATATTTGATATGTAACAATGAAGGAATTTATTTGCGCATGCGTAACCTAGAAAGATTAGCTTTACAAAATAATCGCTAGAAAAACATGGCTCGCGAAATCTAATGACATACCAAGTACATATTCCAAAACAAATTGAATACGAGCAGTGGAACTTTTTACATTAAGAAAGAGTTATACCTTTTAACAGTAATCGATAGATTTTCACAAAGTGCACCTGTCGTTTAATAAGAAATGATTTTTATTTTAATATTTTAATTTTAAAATATCGCATGAAATCTTTTTAATTTTAACCTACCTTCTAATGGAGAGTACCCCTATCAGAAGCATTCGCCACCCATCGGCCCTTTCCGTATATTCATTTACGATTATATCCATATATGGTCATAGACGGCCGTGGACCATTCTGACACTGATAACGTTCCGCCACGTTATTATTTGTTCTGACAATACGTTATGCGAAGTAATTCCATCGCAACAATATAGCGTTGTGCATGCATTCTTATTAAAACGGCGTGTTTCCGACAATCCACCGTAAATTTGCAACATTGTACATGAAGTATAACTGTTATGACGTGTATATCCGTCAGTCAAGTATTATGAAGCTGTTATACCAATTAATGTGCATGCGATGCAAATCCATCACAAATGCAACCTGACAGACATGACGTAGTACAAATGTGACTTACATCTGTCAGTCAGTTTACAGCATGTGTCTTTCCCACATATACGAGTATTATGCGAATGCGACGTAAATCCATCGCAACATTGCAGCATGACATACATCGAATATTGGAACTGTGACTTGAATCTGTCAGTCAGTTATATTATGCGAATGCGACGTAAATCCATCGCAAAATTGCGGCATGACATACATCGAATATTACGACTGTGACTTGAATCTGTCAGTCAGTTCACAATATGTGTTTTTCTCACAAATACGATTCTTATGCGAATGCGACGTAAATCCATCGCAAAATTGCGGCATGATATGCATCGAGTATTACAACCGTGACTTGAATCTGTCAGTCATTTCCCAACAATTATGAAAATTATGCGAATGCGACGTCAAACCATCGCAAAATGTTCGGCTTGTCATACATCACATCGAGTATTGAAACTGTGACTTGAATCTGTCAGTCAGTTCACAACATGTGTTTTTCACACATATAATATTTTATGAACACATACATTTTTTTATGTCATTGTTCACGTAAATTGTTTAGTGCAAGTTAACCTTAGCTCAGTAGTCAATATCCAATCGTATACAAGTATTTTATCACGTGATGCTAGTCAGCCAATCAGAATACGTAGAACTCATTGTTTACATTATATTTGGTGCAGGCGCATGCATCACCATTTTGCAAACCACCACCACCACCTCCACCTCTTTATTTCCATTCATCCTTCTTTTATGCCACGGCGGATATACGCCAATCAATTTATGCTCTTTTTGAATACTTGATATTTTATGGTATAATATATTTTTTATATACGGCCTATATGTCATTTAAGGTCATTTATGGCCTAACTTACGTTTTCATTGCTTATTACAAATTGTTATGCATATACGTTGTCTTTGCGGTTTTTGTCCGCCCATTATTTTCATTGTACGTTACAAATTAAATTGTTATGTATATACAATGTGGCGGTTTTTGTCCGCCCATTATGTCATTTATGGAAAAACTTGTGTTTTCATTGTATATTACAAATTGTCATGTATATACAATGTGGCGGTTTTTGTCCGCCCATTATGTCATTTATGGAAAAACTTGTGTTTTCATTGTATATTACAAATTGTTATGTATATACAATGTATTGGTTATTTTATGGCATTTTAAATAAATGCCCTGCGGTTTTTGTACGCCCATTAAAACATTTATGGAAGAACTTGTGTTTTCATTGTATATTACAAATTGTTATGTATATACAATGTATTGGTTATTTTATGGCATTTTAAATAAATGCCCTACAAATTGTTATGTATACTTGTGTTTTCATTGTATATTACAAATTGTTAGCGGTTTTTGTCCGCCCATTATGTCATTTATGGAAAAACTTGTGTTTTCATTGTATATTACAAATTGTTATGTATATACAATGTATTGGTTATTTTATGAAATGTTAAATAAATGCCCTTTTTCGATCCTAACCCACGTGTTGTTTTTCCTTCAATGCCATACGAGTACGACCGCTCCTTAGACTTCCCGGGGACAATACATAAAAACGAATATCATGCGCATGCAACGTAAATCCATCGCCAAATTGCAGCATGACCTACACCGAGGATTGCAACTGTGACTCGAATATGTCAGTCAGTTCATATGTGTTTTTCCCTATATACGAATTTTATGCGAATGCGACGTTAATCCATCGCACATTTGTAGCCATACATGATGCTTTGTTTGTATGTTTGTTTGGTTTTTTCGCCGTATTCAACAGTATTTCAGTCATATAACGGCGGTCAGTTAACCTACTCACACTTTTCCAACCTCCGCGCAGAGATTTGACTGGTTCCGAGCATAGCTCTAATCAAATCCTTGCCGTCGTAACAAACCACGTGATGATGATCGATTTAAATCATCTAGATATTATTTTTGGTTTTAATTAGTTATTTTCTTTTTCTGTTTTCATTATTGACTGCAAACAATATATAAAAATTCCAATTATGTAGAAAATTGCACTGATTTGCATTAAATAAGTAAAAGTTACAAACACGTAATCCTTCCAGATGTGGAAGGATTTTACTTGTGATGGCAGTGGTTACCGTTAACCGATAGGGGAGGTAACCGCTGCGAGGAGTTTGGCACTTTCCCTGGGTAAGCTGGTTTACCAGTACCAAGTGCACATACTTATGCCAGTAACTGACAACTGCCCTTCATGAATCAGAAAGGGGGAGCATGGCCGTAGAAATAATTTCATTACCAATCCCCACACAAGTTATGTGGCCGGGCTGGGAATCGAACCCGCGATCCTCGGATTTGTAGTCCAGCGAGCTAGCCGGCCCGGCATGATGCAAGTAGCATATTAATACTCTAATTTGAATCTGTCAGTCCGAATATAATAAACATGTGAAACATACACACTTCCGTCGTCATGTTGCAAAACAGACTAAATATTGCTCATTAAACTACTGTTACATATCTTTCGCATGAATATTCATGAGATAATTGTAGTATCCAATTACTCCGTTTAGATATAAATATATCAGTACATATATTCCCATATGGATTCGCGGAGAATTGTATTTCATATTTTTGAACTGAAATTTTGTGTATGCAACCATACGTATAGATACACTATAATGTGTTAATATTTTAATGTTATTAGTGTAAATACATTAATTGTATAATTAACAGTTACATTTTCTTGTGTATCCATTCGCGTTATCCGTTCATGTATCGCAGTTATTTTCACAAACTCAGGTGTAATAGTATACGTCCTACCCTTAGCCGTTGAAGCCTCGTAATGAACCTACCCTGGCCGCTGATAAGCCGCGTCCAAATATGTGGGGCCCCTAAGGGAGTTTATATGTTGGATAAAATATATAATTGTACGTTGCTTTTTTGAAACAAGAAAATACATCTAGTTTTCTTATGTTTCTTAAAAGTACACAAAATTTGTTGCATGATCAAAAAAGCCATTTAAAGTTTAATTTAGATAAGAAAGAGCAATCAAATAATCCTTCTGGAACGAAAACATTTTTAATATTTACACCAGATAAATTTTACTTTAATATTTTGATACAATTCTATGTTATTAATACATTTGCCGTTTTGCAACGATGATTGAATACATCTCATTTATTTCGATTTACCGTGTTTAAGCGACAGTTTTAAAGTTTGGGGTTGGAATAACATTTAATTTCAAAAATGGAATTTTCAAACAGGAACTTGTAGAATATATCGAAACTTTGTGTCTGTTATGCTGTTTTGGTTTACAAAACATGATTATTTTTAATACTTATCATGCCTTTTTTTTATGTAAAAAATTACTAGGGGATGAACCAGGTTGCACATTTTTAAAAAGAAAATATTCAACTTTGCACATGCAATGTGCTTTTTCAAACATTAATATAGGAACAATAAATGTACTATAGAACAGGAAAAAGTCAGTTTTAGAAAATTGTTTCTCACAGTCAAAAACTGTGAAACTGCCCTTTTGAAGACGTAGTCTGAAGTTTGCTTAATATTCAGATATGTACTTACAAAGTAGCTTGCGCTTACTTTTGTATGACTGATTACGCAGTATGTCTATGTTGCTGACTGTCCCTTGAATAGTTGTTTTTATTTTATCAGAGAATGCTTAAGAATACGAAAAGTACATTTAGTTTTTATTGCGTAAAACAACAAAATATTGTGATATTATACATGTATGTATAATGAAATGCTACGAGCAAACTTATGATTTAAGTATGGAATATTTTATTACTATAGTTTAGTTATTGTTGTTAAATGGCGCGTATGTTTTTAGTATGCATGGTTTCACTTGTGTTTGTTTATTGAAGACCCCCTTGTAAAAAATAAATATTGTTTCTTAATGTGAATTCTTTATGAAATAAAGTTATTATTATTATTATTATTATTATTATTATTATTATTATTATTATTATTATGTGGGTATTTTGTGCCGTACGGGCATTATCAGTCTAGACAGACAAATATGTGCATTGTCGCATATGAAACCAATTAAGTAACATAATTATTTATCAGCTTTAAATATTGAAAAAAAGAAGTTAAATTGTTCGTCCTTATTTGCTATAATTCCACATATATACACCGAATATTTTTTTTAAAGATAATTCTTGTTTCAATTAACATTTGTAACGAGTTAACAATTTGTTCTTGGGCCAAGAGGAATACGCTTTAAGGAGCGAAAACATCAGTATCAGCAGAACATCTCTTCGTTGCGTAAGTACATCAAATGATCAAATATTATGCTCTGCGATCCAACCCATCACGTGCTACTATGCTCGCACGATATATCTAGTCGTCAAATACGTATGTAAATAGTAAGCAGTACAACGTGTCATGTGTATAACTTTCAGAAAAAAAACATAGTCAGAAACAAACAACTACTGACAATATATTCATCATGTGTTGTTTCTCTAAGTAAAGAATTAATGGGACCTATTCACAGATTGGCAACTTGACAATTTTCAAATATTGATAAAATTATAAAGCGTCCGTACGCTTTTCGTAGGTAGTTTGGAATACCCTTGTACACCACATGCACATAGCGTTAAAAATACATAACTGGCCGAGTAGTAACCGCATGAGATATTTTTATATCTCAGAGTCCAGGGTTCGAGTCCGTGCAAAGGCAAATTTTTAATTTACTTTTTCTTAATACTATAATATTTGTTTTAGATTATTCCAGGTGCTGTACTTTTTGCAGTAATGACATTTAATGACATTTTTTTCAAAAATACGAGCAATCTATGAACAACTCCCGTTAAAGAACTACCGATTTTAGTATTTTTGAAACAGGGCATGAAACGTCTTACTGCAAAAACTAAATTATAAGAAATAACCAAAAACACAGATTATATCAAGAAAAAAAATAAAGTAAAAAATGCCTCCGCCGGGGCTCGAACCTCGATAAAAAACAAACTGTCTCGCTACCCGCCAGTCTGTCTTGCAGCCATGAATGAATATTTTAATGCCTTGCCCCCCTCCCCACTCTAAATCCTCCTATGATATATGTCGATGTCAAGAGCGTTATTTCACTTCTTTATTGATAATGTACTTTTATTTATGGAATAAGTGAAAAAAAAATATTGGAAATTAACAATGCATTCCACACAACGTGCAAAGTTCGCACCAAAATCTGCCCTCTGTGCATCACAAATGAAATGGTAATTGCGCGCAAACTATATAAGGCGTGTCGTGGGAAATCCGGGCTTAATGCATGCGTCAAGTGTCGTCCCGGATTAGCCTTTGCAATCCGCACAGGCTAATCCGGGACGGCACTGCCAGCATACAGTGGATTTATTTTTAGAAGAGATGTTGAAACAGTCAATACCATACAAGCCGAAAGTGCCGTCCGGGATTAGCCTGTGCGGACTGCACAGGCTAATCCGGAACGACACTTGACGCACATCCGGGTTTCCCACGACACACCTCATATAATTCATCATGAGTCGGAATCGAACAGTCAGAAAATCTCCTATCCCTTGATAAGCGAATATGATGAAAGAAAAATACATAATCCCATAAGCAGAGATCTATTAACAAACATATTGTTTATTGATAGATATTTGCCAAAGTCGAAGCAACTTAATTAATTCGTTCATGAATGTGTTTGTACATTATTATGTATCCTTCTTTCAACCACCCCTGTAGGCTATATTCGGCCACCCCCTCGATAATGGAAATTAATTGTTATGTCTTATTAAACTTGTGTTAGCTATTTGGATTGTGTCAATTCTATCTCATAGTTTTTTTTTATTTTGAAAATAGCGAATTTTAGATTTTGTACTACAAAATTAAGATATTTGAAGAAATTCTCTGAAATCGTTAGACACTATGTGCATAACCCGGGATTTTTGTAAACATTCCTTTTGAAACAGTAATTTGGTGTTTGTTAGTCTAATACATGCTATTAATGAATTAGATCAAAATTATTACAAAATTTTAATGTTTTCATATAAAAAATTAAGACACAACCAAATGATAGGAAACATCTGGAAAAATTCGTGGTTGCTAGGGTGCCTTCCTAGAATTAGTCAGTAAATAAGTGAATGGCTGATCTCTAAATTATCTGGCCGTGATTTTTTAGGAGAGACTTTAAATTTAAAGATTAAAGTCTCAGAGGTGTTGAAATTGTGTTCATTTAGGATATATAAGCCAGGGGCGTAGCTTCCTTTAGGCCGCGTAGGCCTCGGCCTTCACTTTTCCCATGAAAGTAAAAAAATGAATTTAAAATGCCAAAAATGCGGATTTTAGTGAGAATAGCCATCAAATAGTGTATTTATAACAATAATAAATAAAATTTTAATGTCCAATTGCTGTCAGTTTCAAGGTAAATTGCAATGATATTAAAGATCTAAGAAACATTTTTATTTCTCCTGAATTTACGCCAAAACGCCCCTCAGACCAGTAGGACCAAACAAAATTCTGGGGGGGGGGGTAGCGCATGCCGTCTGACCCTACTAGATTTCGGCCTACACATTTATTTACACCACGCTACGCCCCTGTAAGCAATTTAGCTCTTAAGTGGCCGAATATACATCATACAGGAAAAGAGGCTACATGTATGATACATTAGGTAGAATGAATTCTGTTTATGATCATGGGAGCTAACTCCAACCAGTTCCATCATCATGATGTCCACAGTTAGCTTCCCTGCTAGTCTTAAATCGGTGTTAAAGGTATAACATCTAGGTCATTTTAACGGATTATTAGATGGAATACTGGTTAGGCCTGTACAGTTCAAAGGGATGATGATGCTGTAAAAAAAGAGTTAATCCCTGGCAGGAACAATGGTAAGTGCTTTATTATAATGCTATACAATTGTACAACAGTGAATAGATCTATAGATTAACAGGAAATTGATAGTTTCGTAGTATTCGGATTAATCGCATTTTTCGGATAAGCTAGTTTAATTATGGATTGCATTATCTTCAATATGTTCACGCTGTGATTTTAAACGTATGTTTATATGTTCAATTTGAATTTTAAATGAACTGAAATTGTAGAACATAAACTTTGAAACTTTGTTTGAAGGATGCCTGTCAGTGTGGATCTACATGCCTTATTGAAGTTATTCTTCAGATTGCCGTTCTATATTGGATACCGCTTTTCACAAGATGCTCTAAAATAATAGCTTGTTCGGTAACCTGACAATTTGGAAATATATGCTGTTATGCATACATCAGCTTTAAGTAAATAAAGCCACACAATCATGTTAAACAGGCAAAACAAATAACTGTTTTAATGCTCTACTTTCATTGAAAACACATTTTGGTATTGTGTTTAACAGCAGTGCTAGTACCCCCTTTCCATCGATAATTCACATGATTTTTCCTACTTAAACTGAAAAGTATTTCACTAAAATTAAGATTAAAATAGATTGCTCTATAAGTTTGTAAAGAACATTAGCGCGTGCACCAGCTTTTGATGATGTCATAACCTAAACAATGACAAGAAACGGTATCAAAAGACACTTGTTTTTTTTTTATAGGAAGTCTTTATGGTTGACCTGTTCTGAGTGCTGTCTTTTGTTTATAAAGTTATATTTTACAGATTTTGTATTTTGAAATTAAAGATATATATTTTGTTCATATTTAAGATGTTTTAAAAACAAATATAGTCAACCCTAATGTAAGTAGGATTTCATAGTGTCATTAAGAGGAACGGTATCTAAAGAACAGAGCATATATATACACTATCATTGACATACCAGTTTTGGTGACCCTAAGGCTGAGGGTTGTTACTGTTAACAGTCTATGGATCTATTGAAAATAGGTCATTTTTGTTTTTATTTGTGCACACATTTGTTCAAATTTGTCATTTTGCTTGTTTTCTTGTAACAAATGCATGCATGTATAATTTAATTACTATTACTAAAGTCTGTGGTAAAAGTTGGGCTTGAAGCCTTGTTTAATATGCATGCCCCTCTCTTGGTGCTTAAATGGACCTGTTTGTGACGAATTTACCCATCCAGTTGATCTATATTACACACAGTCACTGATTGCGCCTAAGGGCAATATTTTTCAAAGAAAGTAATTTGTGGACAGTCGCATGCATTAGGTAATAAAGCCTGTGTTTATTACGCATGAGTAATTAGGTAGTTAAGTTACCCAGATGTGCGGGTAGTATAAAAGCGTAAGCGTTGGAAAATTCTTGCAGATCTGCTCCTGCTTTCGTCGAGTTAACGTCGACACTAATATAGAAGGTATTTAGAATTATATTATTGAATAAACACTAGGGACTTTGGGTGCTCTGAGGCTGGCAATCCTCTTCTTGCGACATATGGGCCATGTTAGCAGGATTCCTACCCCTCAATAGCCCGGGTAGTTAGTAAATTGATAATATAAAAGTTCCATATCTCCGTACCAAGACTCCAAGTCTCTTCATAGGTTCCATAACCAGGGTACGGAGTAATAAAGGAATAAACACCATATAGGCCTGTGTACCAGACCCGGAGTATTATATAGTGTTTCATAGCAAAGACTCGGGGTCAATACAATTTTCCAGACCACTCTCAGGATATCGTAGCAGACTGGAAGTCGTGCTCGGGGTCATTGTATAATAATAGTAGTTAATTCTATTTAATTTACTGTTCCATACCAATCATTTGTCTCCAATAAGCTAATCATTATGCAAGGTAGCTTGTGGAAAATTATAAATACATATTAGTTATATTATTCGTTTTATTGTTTAATTGTATGCGCCATACTTGATACCATTAAGCTCGGGCACAACGTTACACTGTTCACAGATTGACAATTTCAAACTTCTTGTCACAGATTCCAAAAGAATAGTGTATTTAAAGGAGCAAGATAACACTACTGACATAGAAATATACCTTAAATACCGTCTCATAAAGTGTTTATTTTGTCCAGAGAATTAGTAAGCATTCTTATTGATTATATATTTAATAGAATAAAATTAAGAAATGGCATCATATAAAAGGATGTTTGAGATATTTCAATTGTTTATATTGAGATGTTGACATTTTACGATCAGCATTGCTGATTACATTGTACGTATATTATGCACAATTAGAGTACAAGTAATTCAGAATTAAAGCCTACTATATATACCTGGGTTATGTATAGTTTAGTGCCAGCTGGTGTCTTTAACACTCATCATGGCAATTAGCTACAATATATGTATACAACTGAGTAGTTGTTTGTCGGATAGGCATATAATATGACCCATTTCATCATATATTTTCTAGGAACAATGTAGTTCACCCAATCTCACTTTTACCTTGACCTTGGCCTAATTTGTACTTATAATAATTCAAAAGTGCCATTTCTTGGTTAACTAGATTTTACTGTTTTGTCTAGCACCAACACCGCTTGCTACAACACTGGGATATTTACACAGTTGTTAGTTATGACCGTTTCAAATCCACCTATATCACCCAACCTCACTTTGACCTTGACCTGATTTGAATAATTCAAATGGGCTATATCTTGGTTAACGAGATTTTATTGTTTTGTCTAGCGCCAGCTCCGCTTACTACAGCTCTTGGATACTTACACAGTTGTTGCTTATGCACCTATCAATATTTTCCCCCTGGGGGGGGGGGAGCGGCGGGCAATACCAGGGGAATTAGACTAATTTCATTTTTTGGGGTCTAATTCCCCACCCTAGAGGCAAGCATTTTTGTCTAAATCCCGACAGTGGGAGATGCCATATTTAAAGCCGGCGTCTGAATTTCCCAATTTTATCAGGATATAAAATCCGACCAGTCTATTTCCCGGGACCAGGAATCATTCGGCGTGGCAAATTCCTGCCTGTCGGGAATAACTTTCAGTCTAAAGTCCCGTATATGCCTGCCGCTCCCCCCTGGGGGAAAATATTGATAGGTGCATTATGACCATTCTCAATCCACCCATATCATCCAACCATACTTTTACCTTGACCTTATTTGGACTTAAAGCACCCATTTTACAATCCAAAAGGTTAACGTTCCCAAATGGAGTGAAACAAAATCCCAAATCGTAGTCACAATATTACAAATACATATAGGAAATTTGAATTTTGGTTGACAATCATAACATGACTGGCATGTTAATGAATAAAACTATTAAAATATTGAGTCACAATATTACAAATACATATAGGAAATGTGAATTTTGGTTGACAATCATAACAGGACTGGCATGTTAATGAATAAAACTATTAAAATATTGAGCTTACCCAATATGCTACTAGTTTAAATACTGTAATTAATTAATCGATTTCCGTCAGACATTTTCCATACATCAGCAAATAGTTAATAATGTTAAAATATCCAATTTGAAAGGTCCCTGGATCAGTTCCAAAAAATAGGAAAACTCTCTGATCATACAAGTAATCAAACAGTATATTTATACCATCAATAATGTAGATTAATTGTCATTAATTGCCAGTTAAATAATATAAACTTGTACACTTTGCCAGTTATAGTCGGTTTTGTTGATAATGAGGGGATTTACCATTTAATAAAAGTAGGGGAAATTGTGATTTTCTGTTTACAAACAAACTGCAATACATCATCTAATTTACCTGTATCAACTCATCCATGTTTATAACAGTTCTCACTTGCATTTTTACAGACTGTAATAATAATTTGATCATAATATGATCAACTAGTGTAGAACAAAATATAAACCTGCAAAAACAGGTATGTAATGTAAGCCTGAAACTAAAAGATGCCTTCACTTCAGCATATAAAAATACATAAAATAAGAAATCAATGTTTGCAGTTTTATTAGACATAAAAGCAATTAACATGATATTTAAATTAATGGCTCATAATAAAATGATGAATTCACGCATGGCAAAAAAGTCAGCCAGTTGAATTAACCCACATGTATGCACATGTCAGAGTATAAGGCCTAAATTAAAATTATGTTTGTTTGCTCTTTACCGACCGACCCGAAAAAATCCCACCGACTCAAAAAAAATTATTTGAGAAATCAGTGTGGTATTTTTTTTTTTTCTGCACATCTGTATTTCATATTTCTTTCTACCCTTTCTTTCCTTTTCTTCACGCCCATTATTCTGCTGTAAGTTTCTATGTACCACGATCACAGATCACTTGTATTGTCAGGTCAATTTTGTTAGGGGATAAATTCTTAAATACAATAAAATATGTTTTCTACCTACCGATTTTCCCCTAAAATTTATGGTCGGTAAAGGGCAAACAAAGTATTTTTAGACTGTTGGCGGAAGCTTGCGGTCTTTTGAGAGGGTAATTTCCAAAACAGGTATACGGAAAACTACTTTTTTCTTTGCAGGCTACGAGTCCGTAAATCGAAACCCAAACTCAAAACAGCAAAAATCACACCTGTTTTCTTACCTTTTAATTATTTGAGATTTTGTATGTACTGGCACAGTGCCTAAATCCGCCACTTGCCTAAATCCGCCACCCCATCCGATTATGCGTTTTTTTACCGGCGATTTCTATTTTGTTGATCTCGATCAATCAGATACTTTCCCTTCACAACGCTGACGAGGTTTCATCTTGATTTGTGCATAAATGAATATTTAATCCAATTATTTTGTACATAACCCTAAATGCAAACAAACTGCATGCGGGGAATCTATTTCATACTGCGCATGCGCAATTTTGAGGCCCCGCATGGTGTCCATGATAACATTAAATTATTGTGTTTTAATATTATGTCCGTGTGAGCATGTGCAGCATAAAAATTACCATTATTTATTGGCATTACATACAATAAAATGCGGAAAAAAAACTGCATATTAAGAGCGCAAATGTCTCGCTACTCCAAACCCTCATTATTTGGTTGCACACAGGGCCTCAGTTTTAGAGCAAAATTTTTAGAAATACAAATGAGTATTTGAAGAAATTGGTACATTGTATTAACAACAGACAACGAGCTGCTTGATATAACAAATTAAATAAGAACAATAGTCAAGTGTGGAATTAGCATGTCGCGGTTCCTGATCTACGATTTTCACCAAGCAATTTCGGATCAACGTGATTTTTTTAAACACTATAAAATGAACCTTAAATAAACAAAAGTGGTAGTTTTGCCAAATGAAGTTAATAGAAGTTGCTTTAAAAACAGAATTCATAAGCAATAATTATTTTCGAGCAATTTAAACATTTTTAAGAGGGGTGGCGGATTTAGGCACTCCCGAGCCCATTTTTTTATAATGTTTAGGCCTTCTATCTCAATAAATATTTTTCATTTCCAAGTATTTGAAATGTGACAAAAATACGCCAGCAAATGCACATAAAACCTAACTTTATTGATGTGAATTTTTATGTCAATTGGTAAACAACTTTTGAAAATATCGTAAAAATACCCCCCAAATGTGGCGGATTTAGGCACTGCACCAGTAATGTGTATTATAATATGTATATCATGTGATTTATGACAATTTCAGTTTCTAAAAATAGTCAATGTATTAAAAACGTTAAACTTATGACACCCGCATTTTCGCTATTTACTTGTATGAAACCGAAATATTCACCTGGGTGTCCTGGAATATGACCACTAAAATAATGCGCTACATCGGTTATTTTTGACTTATTTAGAAAGTGTAATGTCTTGTTACCGATTCTTATTCTGAATATTTTGACAACAAATTACTGCAATGTATTGATTTTAAACTGTAGTATAGAAAATTGAGAGCACGCATCGTCTGACCTACTTTAGATATGTAGGCTACAAATCACTAACAATCGATGCTTCTAATTACCACGCTTCATCGGTTATTCTGCATGGCTCATTGCAGATTGACTTGTTAACTAGCATGTATATAATTCCATTTGCAAATTAGATAATTAGCTTGGAAATATTTGTTTGTTGCTTAAAAATTAATCTTTATCATGTTGTGGTATATAAGAAGCCATATTATCTAGTTTAAAGGTCGGCAACTGAACTCCATTCAAACAAATATTTCCTGTCATGCAAACATGCACTCATAATTCACATGCTTTCAGTTTCTTTTGTCGCCAGCAGTCTTTCTACTCTGTCAGAGTTTTGATTTAATTTAGGCCTAATCTGTGTTAGCATGGGTGACCGTACAAAGGTTACATGCAACTAAATGTCGACAAGTACTACATGGACTCTTCTTAGACGTTTTTACTTGTCACTCACTCTCATCATCGTATGGTGTGATTCATTTGAATATAATATGTACGAATGTCGACTGCGTTGATGATTTACTCGGCTTGTGCACTTCCATTTTAACATGGAGTTGTCAAACATTTAATGACTCGTTCCCCTGCATTTATTAAAGTACAAAGTAGAGTACAAAAAGATCAGTCAGATTGGTTTATAAGGTGGTCATAATTTTGCCTTTTACAAGCATGGGATACAATGCAGGGATAGCGAAATCAATTGTCCATTTTGCCCAGCTTGATCCAGAGAAAGTGCGGCTGCATTTACCAACAAGTGAATACATGTATTGGCAAAATTGACTCTTTAATTACATTACGGAGAAGCAGCAAATATCATTTGCCAAAAATAGACAAGTAATAATGTCAGGCAATATAAGAATTTGTCAACCCCTGCCGGGCACATATTTATTTCCAGATTGTCCTATATCTAAGAAATCAACATTGAAAATAACAACTGTGAAAGTGAAAAAAACTTTGGATGACACTTTCACAGTTATGCGCCTATCAATATTTTCCTCCAGGGTGCGGGGAACAGCGGTCTGACCCAGGGGCATTTGACTTATTTTATGTTTTGGGGTCTAATTCCCTACCTTAGAGCCAATCATTTTTGTCTAATAGACCAAGGTCTATTTCCTGGGACCCGGAATCATTCGGCATGTCAAATTTCGACCAGTCGGGAATAGCTTTCAGTCTAAAGTCACGTATATATGCCCGCCACTCCCCCCTGGGGGAAAATATTGTTTGTTATCTCCTGGAATAATCAGTATTCTGACTGTATGACCTGGTGCATGTAT
This sequence comes from Congeria kusceri, assembly GCA_027627225.1. Lineage (NCBI taxonomy): Eukaryota > Metazoa > Mollusca > Bivalvia > Myida > Dreissenidae > Congeria > Congeria kusceri. The sequence goes on from CM051030.1 coordinate 45,196,547, forward strand.
AATTGACATACTGTTAAGAATTTCCAGTCTGTATGTTGGACTTAATTTGCTACTTGCATATTTCATGAGTACCATACCTACATGAAGGTAGCCATCATTTATTGGCACGTGCACTCAACTGGCTAACTTCTGGAACAGGTCACTCATTTTTTTAGCTTTTGTGATCGCCCGTTGTCCATTGTGCGTGTGAGCGTGCGTGCGTGTGTGCGTGCGTCGTCAACTTTTCATTCAAACAACATTTCCTCCTAAACCGCTTGGCAGATTTTCACCAAACTTTAAAAAACTTCTCTTCTGAAACCACAAGGCCCAGAGGTTTCATATTTGGTTGGAAACATTGCATAAAGATTGTTCAAATGATGCCCCTGGGGTCAAAACTGGGCACATCCTAGGGGTCACCAGGCGTATAAAGACTTAAATAGCAAAATGGCTTTAAAACTCTTCTCCTCTGAAACTGCAAGGCCCAGAGGTTTCATATTTGGTATGTAACATTGTATAGTGATCCTCTACAAAGACTGCTTGAATGATGCCCCTGGGGTCAAAACTGGCCACACCCCGGGGCTCACATGGTTGATATGAACTTAAATAGCAAGATGACTTTAAAAATATTCTCCTCTGAAACTGCAAGGCCTAGAGGTTTCATATGTGGTATGTGACATTTTGTAGTGGTTCTCTGCAAAGCTTGTTCAAATGATGTCCCATTGGTCAAAACTGGCCCTGCTCTGGGGGTCACATAGCCAAATTACTTTAAAATCTCCTGAAACGGCAGTTTATTCCTATGTGATATGTAACATTGGTTTATATACATTTAAATAGCAAAATTGCTTGAAGAATCTCGTCTGAAACTGCAAGGCCCAGTGTAATCATATTGGGTATGTAACATTGAAAAGCGGTCCACTACAAATATTGTTCAAATTATGCCCCTGGGGTACAAGGTGGCCATGCCCTGTGGGTCACATGGTTTATATAGACTAAAAAAATATCTGAAATTGCAAGGCCCAGATCTTTATACTCAGGTAAGGCATTTAGTGCCATTTTTCCCTGTTGTTATTAGCCATTATCCCTTAAACTCAGGTGAGCAACCTAGGGCCATCATGGCCCTCTTGTTATAATAATCAGTTGTTCTACAAATCAAATTTACATAATATTATGTTATACAGACTTTTCAACAACAAAAAACAAAAAAAAACTCAATCCTCTGAACTAACCAACCCAATATTACAGTGCCTCCTCTGGGGCTCAAACCTACAGATCAGTTTCCGCACTAACCTCTAGCCCAGACTGATTTATCTACATAAAAGTGCATTTTTATCGGCCCGTCTGTGGAGAGGTCTTTTTAAAAGTACATTGTATGTTTTGTGACAGGTTGTGTGAGAAATTAATAATCAATAAATATTTAAAGCATGATATTAACCATGGTTTATAGATGTAAGTGCTCAGCTGTAATGAAACGATTGGGAATAGTAAAGACATTGCAGTTATTTCAAAATTGCATTGCCCTTTAGTTTCACTTCATTATAGCCAATAGACATATGTCATGTTATAATAATGTAGGGCACACAATTATCAAAGGGTTTTAATGTATTCATCTGGGTAATTTAATAGTATGGTAGCCTAATGTTAATTATATAATAAAGGGTAAGAACATTTTCTAATGATCCAGCTCTTTATAATAGATTATATATTATACAGATATTTCATTGGCATTTGGGAACAGTCAAATTATTTTCCTGAAGTAGAGGGGGGCATATTTTGAACTGTTGGCCCGAGGCCGTTTGGCCGAGGGCAACAGTTCAAAATGTTGCCCCCGATACTGAAGGAAAAAAACAATTTGACTGTTCCAACATGACAATGAAATATCTGTTTTATTACCTACTTCTAGTAATAAGTAAAAACAATATTGAATTGTTTTATTTTCAATGAAAACTAATATACATGTAACGATAGTTGTGACTCACATCTACAAAATAGAACAATCACTATCCTGAGTCCTAGCTGCTTGTAACAGTCAGTAGAACTCAGTGTTACGTTAAAGTTACATTGCGCAACGTTCTGCGCAGGTTGCTCCATTTGAATAATAATGAGGGCAACATAACGAAACAAAACCATGAAACATCACAAAATGTTGCCTGTTGGAAGAAGCTTGTTTTAGCAAAGTGGTAAACAGTTAAAAACGCTTAATTATCATGTATATAGTAAAGTAGGTAATAATGTACATTGGTTTTGATTTTCAGATGTTTGTTTCTAAACTTCAGGCCATGGGTTATTCAACAACAAACTATGACGTAAAAGTATTATTTCGAATCTAACACGGCTTTTTACGAAATATTTATCCGGATATATGTAGATGTTACATACTATTTGTTTATGGAGCTCTGCCCAGAATCATTAGCTTCGGCTGTTCTGTTGGTTAAGCCCTGGTCACACTGTCAAGATTTTGGCTATGATAGCCAACGATTGATCGTGGACGTGTTAATCATGATGAGTCGGGATGCACAGTGCCCCGATTGTATCTTCCTACGTACACCTAGGGTTGTTGTAGGACGAGACTACGAATATTAATGACATTTGTAGGTTTCAGCAGTCGATTCACCACGGTTTCACCACGATATGATACAATAAGTTACGGTTGTAATACGCTAGTGTCAGGTATACGCTACGGTAACAGACGATTACAGACGATCGTTTCCTTTTTCTTAAGATTGTAGTGAGATTAAAGACGATTCATCACGATAAACCTACGAGCAGCCAATCATTCTTACACTTCACTACGCTTCAAGGCGATTTGGACATCACGATGCCTCGTGCATAATCATGACACTATCGTAGGCAAATGTAGTGAATGTGTAGTAACATCGCGATCACGTTGTCGTGGTCCATTGTGTATATTCGTTAGTAGTCATGATAGTTGTCGTTGAAGATCCTACTGGAATCGTAACTGAACCGTAGGGAAAGGGAAGAAATCTGTACCATATACGTAGAAAAACGTATGATAACGTAGTACAGTCTTGTAATATATATGTCATTAGATCAGTCACGATTAATCACGATTAAACACCACAGGCCACGAACGCCTCTACAGTGGCTGTAAGAATAAGCCAGATTGAGATACGTTAGCACTAGGATTGTCCTACGGTTTGGAAAAATCGTTGCGGCGCTACGATAGGCCACAAATGTTTTGAACGTGTTCAAAACTGTCGTAGCGCTTCCCGATCTGTAAGGATCCACCAAGATTCTTCAAGATTCACACAGATGCTAGTACGTATGTGTTCATGCTTTACCTCGCTTCACCAAGATTTTGTAAATCGTGGGTAGTCGTAGCCGAAATTGTGACAGTGTGACCTGGGCTTTAGGTGTCTTCCCTCAAATTTCATAAATGAACAAGCTGTTCTTGAATGCACATCGATAGACAAACAAATGGATGTATAATACTGTAAGGCATTACAACTGTTTTATCAAAATTAAGTAGCTGAATTCATAAATGGAGTGAAATTTAACAGAAACTGTTTATACTTAGCGTCGTAAGCTTGAAAAAAACCAAAAACATTGTGTAAAATGAACAGTGTATAATTTTATCAATGCACCAATAGTCAACAAAGTGTAGCATTTCTGTGTGTGGCTTCAATTGATAAAATGCTATTATCACACTGGGGTAAATGTATCGGCATATTTGTCGCGGAAGTGTTTATTTGGCAGCGTGTGCTGCAAATATATTAGCCCCACCCATAATTGTTGCAGAAATGCCTATACTTGATTTTCTTCTTTGTATGAAGGTTGGCAAATGCCATGTTAGAATATCAATCTACCATACGCCCCACAACGAAATACAGTGAATGTCATTCTGAATGCAAAAGGTCAGTATGTTTTCTTTCAAAGAATCAATTTTGCATCTTTGTGTGGATAAATGAATTAGAATCTTTTTGTAATTCATAAAACTTAAAAGGTGTTAAAATAGGGTTTTCTTATTTTTCAAAGCATAATTCTTGATGTGTTAGTTTTGATATAAATACATAATAATTTTCTTATTTCCTGCATAAAATCTATGCTGCCACAAAAGAAAACATATTAATATCATGATTTTTTATTTTGTCATAGCCATTGGCCATTAGCCACTAGTAAATTGGCAACAGGTTATGCAAACATAAAACAATTATTGTATGCTGCTTGCAAGGTGCTCTAACCTAGTTCTGAAGGAGGAATAACATGACCAATAATTTATCACAGATTCCTATAGGGAAGACTTTGTAACTGGTAAATTACATTACATATTGTGATTCCTTGGACCCAGTTGATTTCATTGGCCTAAAAATAATGAAGTTACTGTAGCTCAGTTCACTGATTATAACAGTCAGGTTAACCTGCTTTTGTCCTGAAGTCTGATCTCTTCTCCTAGCAGTTACTTCCCCCTTGGTGTTTTATTCATAACCACTGCCGCCACAAGTGAAATCCTTCCAGATTTTGAAGTACTTATTAGCTCGACTATTCAAAGAATACGTGAGCTATCCTACTACCGTCTGCGTCTGAATGGGTTAAAGTTTTTCTTCAAAAGTCTTGTAACTTCAAAACTACAAAAGTTATTCACTTGAAATTTGGAATATACCTTTGTCATCAACTCCAGTATCAGGGGCAACATTCCCCATTACTCTGTTTTGTATTTTGACAGAGTTATGCCCCTTTTTCACTTATATTTTCTGTTTAAAGTTTATTTTCAAAAGTTTTGTAACTTTAAAACTACATAAGTTATTCACTTGAAACTTGGAACTAACCTTTGTCATCAACTCCAGTATCAGGGGCAACATTCCCCATAACTCTTCTTGTATTTTGACAGAGCTATGCCCCTTTTTCACTTAGATTTTCTAGTTAAAGCTTATCTTCAAAAGTTTTGTAACTTCAATACTACATAAGCCTTTCACTTGAAACTTGGAACTAACCTTTGTCATCAACTCTAGTATCAGGAGCAACATTACCCATAACTCTATTTTGTATTTTGACAGAGTTATACCCATAACTCTATTTTGTATTTTGACAGAGTTATGCTCCCTTTTCACTTAGATTTTCTGTTTAAAGTTAATATTCAGAAGTTTGGTAACATCAAAACCACATGAGTTATTCACCTGAAACTTGGAACTAACCTTTGTCAAAAACTCTAGTATCAGGGGCAACATTACCCATTACTCTGTTTTTTATTTGGCAGAGTGATGCACCTTTTTCACATAGATTTTCTGGTTAAAGTTTATATTCAAAAGTTTTTTAACTTTTCAAAGCTACATAAGTAATTCACTTCAAAAACTTGGAACTAACCTTTGTCATCAACTCTAGCATCAGGGGCAACAATACTCATTTTTTGACAGAGTTACGCACACTTTTTACATAGATTTTGTGGTTAAAGTTTTTGTTCCAAAAATGTATAAACTATACAAGCTTCACTTAAAGTTTTGTATTTTAACAAATTTGTGCCCCTTCCACCATCGAAAATATGTACCAACTGAAGTACTCAGAATAGTCGAGGGTGCTGTCCTCTGACAGCTGTTGTTTTACATTTGTTTTATATTTATATTATGAATTTATAAAAACTCCCTTTGAAATATTGCATTAAGGATTAGTCAACACATTGACTGTTATAATGCATATAATTGCATTTGCATTAAGTAGTTTCATACAAACCTATATATCTACCAAGATATTGAAAGTAGGGAGTATAACATTGAGTATTTGATTTGTCTTGTGTAAAAATGGCATTGCAGAATTTCAGTTTCATTCAAACAATTGTGTCCTTTCTGTTAGAACATTTTTGCACTGTATTTTTAGCTCACCTGAGCACGTAGTTCGTGCTTGGTGAGCTATTGGTATAGGGGACCTCTCCTGCGTAGTCCGTTGTCTGTCCTCAAGTGTCTGTCGTCAACAAGGTCCGTCGTCCGTATGCCGTCAACAATTTGTTCGTTCTCACGCTGGAGACTTCACTTTGTATCCAATCTTGACCAAACTTGCACAGTTTGTGTATGACCGTAAAATCTCGGACAAGATTGTTATTGGGCCAGATTACACCAGTTAAAATAGAGTTATTGCCCCTTTTTCATGCAAAGAGATGCAAAAATGTTTTTTTCCTACAAATATACTTTATTTTCCATCCAATCTTGACCAAACTTTTACAGTTTGTGTATGACCATCAGATCTCAGCAGAAGCCAAAATTAGTTCAGATCATGTTACAAAAACCCAATTTATTGCCCCTTGTTTGTGAAATAAATACAAAACAAGAGGGCCGCGATGGCTTTAGGTCGCTCACCTGTGTTTAAGTGACCATAATGGCTTATAACAAAAGGGCCAAATGGCACTAAACCACTTACCTGAGTATAAAGACCTGGGCCTTGCAGTTACAGGAGAAGAATTTCTAAGTCTATATAAACCATGTGACCCACAGGGCGTGGCCACTTTCTACCCCAGGGGCATAATTTGAACAATATTTGTAGTGAACAATGTTTCAAGCCAAATATGAAACTGGGCCTTGCTGTTTCAGAGGAGAAGATTTTTAAAGCCCACTTTCCAAATCAGTCTTTAGAAACTATATGACCCCGGGGTGTGCCTTCTTTTTGCCCCAAGGGCATAATTTGAAAAAAAATTGTTGAGTAACACTATACAGTGTTACATACAAAATATGAAACCTCAGGGCCTTGCGGTTTCAGAGGAGAAGATTTTAAAAGTCAACTTGCCGTGTAAGTCTAAAGAAACTATGTGACCCCCAGGGCATGGCCAGGTTTAACCCCAGGGTCATAATTTGAACAATCTTTGTAGAGGATCACTTTACAATGTTCATTTTGCTATTGAAGTCTACATAAACCATGTGACCCCCTGGGACATGGCCAGTTTTGAACCCAGGGACATCATCTTTGTACAGAACCACTATACAATGTTACATACCAAATACGAAACCTGTAGGCCTTGCGGTTTCAGAGTAGACGATTTTTAAACTCATTTTGCTATTTAAGTCTATATAAACCATATGACCCCTGGGGCGTGGCCAGTTTTCACCCCAAGGGCATCATCAGAACAATCTTTGTAGAGGACTTCTATGCAATGTTACATACCAAATACAAAACCTCTGGGCCATGCAGTTTCAGAGAAGATTTTTAAAGTAATATTGCAATTTAAGTCTATATAAACCATGTGACCCCCCCGGGGCGTGACCATTTTGACCACAGAGCAATAATTTGAACAATCTTTGTAGAGGACCACTAGACGATGTCGCATATCAAATATGAAAGCTCTGCGCCATGCAATTTCAGACTAAAAGATTTTGTTAAATTTACACTTTTTAAATCTATTTTTAGCTCTGGTGACCTACATATGCAGCGGACCAAAATGATTTGAACAACTTTGAAAGAGGGTCATCCAAGGATCATTCCTGTGAATTTTCATGAAAATCTCTCAAGCGGTTTAGGAGGAGATGTTGATTGAATGAAAATGTTGACACACGACGGACCACGGACAAAAGGCGATTACAAAAGCTCACCATGAGCACGCTGTGCTCATGTGAGCTAAAAAGAACATTAATCAGGATAGAGACTTCATTTTTCATCCAATCTTCACCAATCTTGCACAGTGTGTCTGTGACCATAAGATTACATTTGCAGTCAAATATAAGGAAGATTGCACCAGGAACACTAGAGTTATTGCCCCTTATGCATTTGGAAAAAAAAAACTGTGCAAAAATGCCTTTTTTCTAAAGAATTTTTTTTATTTTCAACCAGTCGACCAAACTTCTACAGTTAATGTATGACCATAAGCCAAAACTGAGCTTGATCGTGCCACAATCACTGTTATTACCCCTTGTTTCGTAAGAAAAATATGCAAAAATGGACCTTATGCTGGATAGAGACTTTTTTTTATTCAATCTTCATTAAACCTCCACAGTTTGTGTATGACCATATTGGTCTGAGTTAAATACACACTTGGCAGGCCACAAACAACAGAGTCATAGCCCTGTCTTTGTTCAAGAACATGCAAAAAAATAATTTCTGCATGATTTAGATTTCATTTGTAGCTTGACTATTCACTGAATAGCTTGAGCTATACTACTCACCCGTTTGTCCATGTCGCCGTAATGCTGTGGTTATTGTTTGCGTGCAACAAGTCCATATCTCTGTAACTACTACAGATATTCAATTGAAACTTCACACATGCCTTCGGGGTCATTATGTGAGGTCACTGACCAAGGCCCATAACTCTGACCTGCAATTTTGCAGAATTATGCCCCTTTTGTTCTTAGAAAAGTCAGGTCAAGGTTTGCGTGCAAGAGAAAATTCAGGTTAAGGTTTGCGTGCAACAAGTACATATCTCTGTAACTAAGGCCCATAACTCTGACCTGCAATTTAATTATGCCCCTTTTTGTACTTAGAAATTCAGGTTAAAGTTTGTGTGCAACAACTCAATACCTTTATGGTTAAAAGTTTGCATGCAACAACTCAATACCTCTATAACTGCTACAGATATTCAATTGAAACTTCACACATGTCTTCAGGGTCATTATATAAGGTCACTGATCAAGGCTCATAACTCTGATCTGCAATTTAGCAGAATTATACCCCTTTTTGTCATTAGAAATTCAGGTTAAAGTTTGGATGCAACAACTCCATATCTCTATAACTACTGCCGATATTCAATTGAAACTTCACACATGTCTTCAGGGTCATTGTGCAAGGTCTCTGACCAAGGCCCATTGCTATGTCTTGCAATGTAGCAGAATTGTGACCCTCTTTGTACTTCGTAAATTCGGGTTAAGTTTTGCGTGCAACAAGTACACATCTCTGTAACTACGACAGATATTCAGTTGAAACTTCACACATGTCTTTGGGGTCATTATGTAAGATCACTGGCCAAGGCACATAACTGTGACCAGCATTTTAGCGGAATTATGCCTCTTTATTGTAGTGATAAAGGCCCATAACTCTGACAAAGCGGTTGAATAGTCGAGCCCGCATTCTTGTTCATCCAGTGTTGACAACAAGCCGGTGAACAGGCATTTACTGTTACCATTTTATTCATGCAAAATGAGTGACTTTATTGATGTTGGTAACAAGCCAGATACCATCACAGTTTTGCATTTACACATCAGAGCCAATTAAAAACTAAAATTTGCTTTTTTGCTTGAAACGGATAAAATGAGATTGCAAACCTGGCATGCAGTTTTCTGTGCATGCAACGTTGATGGCTTCAGAGCCTGCATTAAAGTCATTTTATCATCATTGGACAGAAAATTATCAAAGAAAAGGCATAACCTGACCTTATAGCACAGCCATCACAATTATCACATCACAACTAGTTTTCCAAAACTGCTTGCGAAAAGACATCAAAATTCACTGTTTCTGCAGTTTGCAGAATTGTCACTAATTTAATGAAAAAGATCTGAGAACCATAGGCAAAAGCACCGCACCTCCATTACCCAACTCATACTTTAGTTAGCCCATTGACTTACAATTTTAATATCAAACCGATCATAACCACTTCTGCAGATACATGATTGTGTATTCTTCAGATACCTTAATTGTCAAACCTGTCACAACAGTATGATCTTTATCTGTGCCAATACTCAGGTGAGTGCTTTGGGCCATGATGGACCTCTTGTTTATTTTTTTTTAGCTCAACTGAGGTGAGCTATTGGTATATGGGACCTCTTCGGCGTCGTCTGTCGTCAATGTGCCGTCAACAATTCGGACCGTTATCACGATAAAGACTACATTTTTTATTCAATCTTGACCTTACTTGCACAGTTTGTGTAAGACCATAACATCTCAGATGGGATTGTTATTGGGTCAGATCACACCAGTAATGCCAGAGTTATTGCCCCTTTTTCATGCCAAAAAAGTGCAAAAGTGCCCTTTTCCAACGTATAGACTTTATTTTCCATCCAATCTTAACCAAACGTTCACAGTTTGTGTATGACCTTCAGATCTCAGCAGACGTCAAAAATGGGCCAGATTGAGTTTCAAACACCAGAGTTATTGCCATTTGTTTATTAAAAAAATATACAAAAATGGACATTATTCACGATAGAGAGAGACATTTTTCATCACATCTTCACCAATCTTGCACAGTTTGCCTATTACCATGAGATTACAGTTGAAGTCGAATATAAGCAAGATCGGACCAGAAGCACAAGAGTAATTGCCCTTTGTTTGTGAAAAAAATATGCAAAAATAGGCATTATACAGGTAAGAGACTTCATTTTTCATCCAATCTTCACCAGTGGTGTACAGTTTGTCTGTGAACATAAGACTACAGGTGAAGTAGAATATAAGTATGATCGGGCCAGATTTTGATTACGTAATTGCCCCTTGTGTTTGGAAAAAAACATCAACAAGTTATCAATTATTGGCTTGCACACACGATTTTTTATTCAATGTTGACCAAACTTACACAGTTTGCTCATGACCATAAAAATCGATTGATACAATTTGATTTCCAACAGTTGCAAGACTTGCATGCAGTTATTTGTACATGCAACTTTGATGTCTTCAGAGGCTGCATTAACATCATTTATCTTCATTGGAAAGAAAATTATCAAAGAAAAACTAAAACTTTACCTTATAGCACAGCCATCACAATTATCGCATTGCAACTAGTTTTCCAAAACTGTTTGCGAAAAGACATCAAAATCTTCTGTTTGTGCATTTTCCAGAATTGTCAATGACTTAATGAAAAAGGGTCAGGTAAGAATATCGAGAAAAACAATTTGAGAACCATTAGGAACAAGAAATGTCTTTAAAAAAGACGATCGGCGTTGAAATTAATATTGAGATGTCATTTAAAAATTACCTAAACAGACGGCCAATATGATCGGTTACGTGACTTCTCAGACCCCAGATTTTTTGGTCCCCACCAATATTATTAGACCTATTGGACCCCAGATTTTTCGGACACTATAAGAAAACTTCTCGGACCCAAAAGTTAATTTGAGATAAATTTATTAATTTGAAAATGAAATAAAATTATAATTAATATCTATGATGTGAATAAACCAATCATACAGCTCCATTTTTCCACCAGTGATATATGAATAACCAAAATAATTTAGGTTAACATAAGTGTTATCTGAATTTGTCAAGCCAATTTAACAAATTAACAATGTAATAAAAATAATTTCGGGAATGAATTAAAATTATTATATATCAGACGAGTCTATATAGTTATTTATAGTACGGGTAATATACCATTCAGGTTAGTTTTCTAATATAATAACGATTTGAAGTCAAATAAGCATTTCTACTGTGTATCCCAATAAAAAGCAATAGTAAGGAAACATTCAGCGATTTCTGAAATGTTAAGACTTTATTTTTGATAACGCAACCATAACAATTCATTAGACTATGACGATTTTAAATTATATCAGTTGAAATATGATATATCAGGGGTTCTTGTGTATTGCAAATTGTGTATTCATGCTACGCGAATAACAATTCGACGTATTCCGAATCTTTTTTCATAACATTTTATCTATAGAAAATGTAGCATCTTTTTATAGATTAAATAACATCTACTGGAGAAGTTGATAGAAAGATGCAATTAAAAATAATCGTTAATAAATCGTAACCGCAATTTTAATTCAAATTAACAGTAAGTTTATAAATATAAATTCCCCATTTATTTACATTTTTAGCTTTATGATTCTCTGAACATTATTATTGATGCATGTACGAGTATATTAACACAGCTATACAACTGTTGCTAGCAGCGTGCGCTATTTTTAGAATGACTACTGTTTCTGGAATGTGATGAACTGGCTAGAATCAATGGGCTACATGGAACGGCAACACTGTGAATGAGATTTATGAATGGGAACATTGCACAATTGCTATTTATAGAGCGTAACGCTTACGTAAATGTAGGCTAAACAAAATAGTTATTTTGTTACGTGAATGAATATAGCATTCTGTTTCTGGCATACAATGAGAAAATACGTTCATAATTAGCCTCAGTTCTATGTTGAAGATATCTATTATGCCCAATTCTGTTAGCATTCAATTTTCTCGCTACATAATTATCGCAAGAAAATCTGGGTCAAAAGTGATCTTAGACAGCTACGCCGAAAAAAACGCAAATCCACTACCCAACTCATACTTTAGTTAGCCCATTGCACTTACCGATATTTTAAATCAAAATTGATCCTACCCCCACTGTGTATTGTTCAGATACCTTAATTTTCAAACCTGTCACAACAGTATGGTCTTCATCTGTACCAGTTCTCAGTAAGCGCTTTGGGCCGTCATGGCCCCATTGTTCTTCATTATAGATTAAAATATATTATATTTGGAATAATTATACCCCCACAAACGAAGTTTAGGGGGTGGGCGGTATGTAGGAGTGAGCTTGTCGGTCTGTTGGTTTTTGGTTTCCGGATGATAACTCAAGAAAGGCTTGACATATTCAAATAATTTTTGGTACACATGTGTAACATCATAGAATACAGGTCAAGTTCGATGTTGGTTACAAACCACTAAATTTTGACAGAGTTATGGCCTCTCTTTGACTTAAAATTCCCTAAAAACATGGTTTCCGGATGGTAACTCAAGAAAGGCTTGACATATTCAAATAATATTTGGTACACATGTGTAACATCATAGAATACAGGTCATATTTGATGTTGGTTAAAAACCACTAAATTTTGACAGGGTTATGGCCCCTTTTCGACTTAAAATTTCGTAAAAACATGACTTCCGGACGATAACTCAAGAATGGCTTGACATATCTAAATAATATTTAATACACATGCTAAGCATTATAAAATACGGGTCAAGTTTGACTTTGGCTACAAACCACTAAATTTTGAAACTTTATTTGACTTCAATTCCTTAACAACATGGTTTCCTGACAATAACTCAATAATAGCTTGACATATTTAAATAATTATTGGTACACATGTGTAGCATCATAAAATACAGGTCAAGTTCGACTTTGGTTACAAACCACTAAATTTTGACACAGTTATGGCACTTTTTATGCCCACAGCATCTTGATGCGGGAGACATATAGTGATCAGGACTGTCTGTCCTTCCGTCAGTCCAACCGTCTGTGACAAGGTTAAGTAGATTTTGACGTTTCGTCTAGCACCAACACCGCTTACTACAACACTTGGATACTCACACAGTTGTTACTTATGACCATTCCCTAACCACCCATATCACCCAACCTCACCTTGAACTTGACCTAATTTGGACTTATAAAAATTCAATTCAAAAGTGCCACTTCTTGGTTAACTAGATTTTACCGTTTCGTCTAGCACCAACACCGCTTACTACAACACTTAGATATTGACACAGTGCAGCATCAACATTACTGTACTTTTGTGCAGTAACTAGGTTTACATTACTGTACTTTTGTGCAGTAACTAGGTTTACATTACTGTACTTTTGTCCAGTAACTAGGTTTACATTACTGTACTTTTGTGCAGTAACTAGGTTTACATTACTGTACTTTTGTGCAGTAACTAGGTTTACAGAGATAATTAAGTCATATCCTAGCAGAATGATTGGATAAAAACCACTTGATTATTTTGAACATTATTGGCATGCATGAAAACATCTATTGTCAGGTGACTTTGTAAATTGTCCGTGATCTTGTATATCAAGAAAGTTTGGAATGGATGCAAATATGCCAGTGAGATTTTATCCTATTGCCCATCATTCCAGGCCCACATTGTCTGAACCTCAGTATCATGTTGAAGTAAATCTGATTGATGCTTTATTGTATGTGATGACATTTTACTAAACTTTAATGCATTTAATAATTAAAATTGACCAAACATATTGATGTCTAATAAAAGGGGTTCTTTCAACTTCTCCTTGTAGTTTTATGTCAGTGTCATTTCACTTATACACAGCTCTAGGCACTGTTTGTCGTATTATATTTATTTATACAAATTGAACAGTGTATACACTCAGTCTTCATTATTTTAGCAACCATCGATGTGTCATTAACTTCTATGCACTAAGAGATTCAACTTTCTGCACTTATTAGAGACTTGAAGAAGCCTTCAGTGGCTTTAATAATCTCTGTGAGAGCTTCAGTATTGACTAATCGCCTTTATTCCAATATTTGTTCAATGGTAAAAAGTGCACATACCGTAAATTACCATGTATTACGCGCACCCATGTATAATGCGCAGCCGATTTTTGAAGCAAAATTTTGGGGAAAAACAAATTTTGCAGCTGTTGTTTGTTAAAGTCCGCTGCTGTTATTTTACCAACTTTTGTCCATTTTTGTTGTTGTTGTTGTTCTGGAATAGTTTCCTCAATTTACTTTCATATAAGACGTAATGATTATAAATTTCATAAAAGCTTTCATAATTACCTTGTGCATGAAACACCTATAAATCCAAATTGAATATAAATATTCATGTTAATGTTCAATTTTAATATCAATAAGTTTTATGCTGTAACACAATCTCCATTTTAATTCCATTACATGTATTTTCTTCACTCTCTTTAAATCTCCAAACTATCCAATGCAAAAACAAAACAACCATCTGATTTTAATGACACCCTTAAAATTTCCCCTAGAACACTTATTTATAAATGCTCTTTCCACAGTGCTTACATTGTTCAGGTACAATAGTATTGATTGATGCTTTTTGCACTGACCATGTGCTAATGGTGCTAATCACTTAACTGCTACAAACTGCTAGAAGCTGGCCCCAGTTTGGCTGTCACATCAAAGACTTTTTGAAGTTTTATTGACACCATTGCTATGCTGTTGCTTATGGCTTGCAGATTTAGAGGCCTGGCTAATTCATGATGTAGTGCTTGCACTCTTCAGTTGTAACAGGTGTTATTATCAATGACTGTGTTTATAATGGATTTTATTGTTTATTCAATTTGGAAATATAATTGCAAGGTAATTAGAATGCAATGTTTTGTTAATGAAAATATTATGAATTAATTATGAAATAAAAATAACGAAAAATTAACTAAATTACATGGCTGAAAATGACTGTTACAGTGTATAACGCGCATCAAACTTTCATAGCCGAATTTTAGGGTAAAAAGATGCGCGTAATACATGGTAATTTACGGTACAACTTGTATCTTACATAGGGTCAGATATGCAGTGTGTTTTATGACCCATTGTGCACCATATTGGTTATATTTTACACATGCATTTTGGACTTTGAAGTGTGTTTATGCTGCCTTGACAAATAATGGTATTAACAGTTTGGCCATTCGGTTAGTAAAACCAACAAAACTGGCAACATGTTGCAATTCCTATCAAAATGTGTCTAATATGTTACTACCTGCAGATTTAATTCAAGTTCGTCTGTTGTGTATTGTAAGTACACAAGTACTTGGCAATAACAAACTAAAATTGGCAATAATTTCTGTTAGAGTGATTATAATTCTCCCTTTAAAGAGATGTTAGGTTAAGTACTTTTAATTTCATTAAGCTAAGACTGATGAGTTCTTCAATGATGGAGCTTGGCGTCATTTTTCAGTAACATTTACATATATATTAGGAAGTGAACTTGTATGCATTTATGAATTAAATTAAAAAACAAATATTGAAACGAAATATTTTTGCACTCAGTCATTTTATTGTTCTTAGAAGAGTGTCTTGTTTGAAAAAAAAAGTACATTACTTCCATGATTTTTCAATGTCAGCTATGTCAACGATGTCGACTATGCATTTTTTTCATTTTCATAAAATCTGCATTTACCAATTTGTCATTCACCGGGACACCAAACAACCTTGAAATTGTGAACATCAGTGAGGTTTCTTTAATGTATAAAACCGTTCATAAACTTAATCTATTTAAATGTGTCTCATGTTGGAGACATGGTTGTATATGATTAATGTGATCATGGGAATAGTTTTACATAATTATAAGGGTCCTTTATTGTGAGTTCATCTCTTAAGAGGCTACAAATATCACACTATAACTGTTGTGTTGAAGAAGTCTTTCAAAACTCAATAAATACACATAGTCACAGGATGTCCTCCTGATTGTAGACAATGTCTTAGATGTTGTTGTTGTAGTTTGCCATTCATTTTCTAGACCTGGCCCTTATGTCCAAAGCAGTTCAGTAGGTAATTAATGCCAGGACTGGTTGAAAGTATTCCAACTGCCAGTCCTTGTGAACAAGCATGATTTATAGCTGTTCAGTTGTCTTCAGAAGTGTTCTTAATTATCGATTCTTATTCAGTAATAAACTGGAAATAAATGTATTTTGAAGGTAATTCATTTTACCTGACATTCTTGAAATATTTGATAATTTTTGTAAAAGAGTAACTTATATGTCAAATTCCTTGCACAAGTTGAAGTTGAAGTTTATATTATTTGATATTTTCTGGAAATAATTAATTTATCCCAAGAGATTATTATTTAACCAGGGTGGTTGTAGCTTATGCAAAAACATATTTCTAATTTGTTTGCCAGGTTTGAGCAGTAATTTTGCTATTACCTATTAAACATTCCATCAGATTGTATGCTCCCGGCATCTTGATGTGGGAAGCACATATTGATTGCCCTGTCCGTCCATAGATCCGTGATTCCGTACGAGGTTAACTAGATTTTACCATTTCGTCTAGCACCAACACTGGATACTTACACAGTTGTTTCTTATGACCATTCCCAATCCACCCACTTTACCCAAACTCACTTTGACCTTGCCCTTGACTTAATTTGGCCTTGTAATAATTCAAATGGGCTTTTTCTTGGTTAACTCGATTTTACTGTGTTGTCTAGCACCAACAACGCTACTGCAACACTTGAATACTAAGGCTAACACGTTTAAGCGGAATCGTTTCGTGTTTTGCTGAAAAACTTTAACAAAACTCAGAAACATTAAAATGGTATTTTAAAATACTCTAAATTCCATGAGCCGTTTTTAGTTGGGTTCAGGATCATCACGAGTGAGAAACATGCCACATTTTTTTTGTGATTTCAAGTATTATTTACAGCCTCTTTCGTAAGTTTACCCTTTAATCGTTATAAAAGTGACGTAAGAAAATAATGCCCTGTACAGTAGGCCTTTAAGATTTGACATACATAGGCACAAAGTGCACGAGAAAATTGTCCTGGCGGTTTTGCAAAGCATATATAATATACATGGTTTATAATCAAGATCTTTTTATACTTCACTGATTATCCAAGCAGTATTACGAGTTCAACAGTGGGAATGATTAAAAACAGTTGAACACTAAACACATGCCCATATGAACAAAATTTATCGAATGAAAAAAGGCCCCATAAGTAAATCAAAAGGCCCCATAAGTAGATCAAGTGTAACCTAATGATTAGAGAACTACAAGAAAAGTTAGTTTTAATGTGACGTCATTGCTCAAATCGGATGCGCTCTGTACGTAAAGATCTGGAAAAAATGATTGCTTTAAGTTTTAAACAACAATGACGCTTTTGCTTTTAATAGGCTGGAGGTATACTGTTTAAACGTTGACGCTTCGTTTATATCATTTCGTTGAAACGTTTACAAAAAAAAACTGAAAACATGTTAGCCTTTTTGGATACTTACACAGTTGTTGCTTATAACCATTCTCAATCCACCTATATCACCGAACTTATTTCGACTTTTACCTTGACCTAATTTGGACTTAGATTGATTCAAATGGGCTATTACTTGTTTAATTAGATTTAACTGTCTAGCACCAACAATCCTTGGATACTTATACAGTCACCTACAGTCACCTAACCTTGACCTAATCTCTTATTGACCTGGACCTAATTTGGTATTAGAATAATTAAATGGGCTTAATTTCTTGGTTAACTAGATTTAACCACTTTGTCTAGCACCAACACCACTGTGGGTACTTAAACAATTGTTGCTTATGACCATTCTTATCCACCCATATCACCTAACATCACTTTAACTTTGACCAGGGGCATCTGTGTTTATCTAACACAGCATCATGTTTTGAGCAGCTTCACAGTTGTCTTGTTATACAGTGACTAGCTTAATGAAATTTTTCTTTGTTATGAAGTTTGGTGAAGTTAAGTTGATGTCATACACTGCTAAAATCAAGTGTACAAACCTAACATGTTTAGTTTTATATGTGGTGGAGTTTGGTCAATGTCAAACACTGCTAATTAAAGTATACAAACCTGGTAGGTTTTGTTCTATATGTATTGGAGTTTGGTTGATGTCAAAAACTGCTAATTCAAGTATCCAAACCTGACAGGTTTTTTCTATATGTGGTGGGGTATTGTCAAACAATGCTAAGTCAAGTGTCCAAACCAATTTTCTTTACAGTTGTTGAAGACATGAACAATAATGTAAATGCCTAGTACACTTAGGTCTTGTAACTACGATTTTTTATGGGTGAGAAAATCTTGCAACATAATGATTTGCTCCAGTTAAGATGTTAACTTGCATTGTACAAGTATGTAAAACATGTTGTTCAGTCTTGATTTAACATCTTGCTAAAGGCAAGTTAAATTCCTGTATATATAGCAGGGGATCAAACTTAATTAGCTCATGCAGTTTGATTTAAGAGCATTTACCACATTTCTGCCATCAGGGATCTTTTTCATTACCACCAGACACTAATCTGCTATTAAGGATGCTGGAACTGTATTTCTACAGTACATCAGTTGGTTGCCAAGTCTTTTAGCTCCACAGGCCAAGGGCAAGCAAGCTGCCATGGCGGTTTGTCAGTCGTGGGTCCGTCTGTCCGTCAGTGGGTAAACTTTTCCTTTAAACAACATATCTGAAACCGACTCACCGATTTTGTTGAAACTTGACAGAAATGTTCCTTAGGTCACTAGTGGTCCTCTACCAAAGTTACTCAAATGGTCCCCATTCAATGCACAAGATGGTTGCCAGAGCTATAAATTGAAAACTCTTTAAACAACATCTCCTAAAGCCCTGGGTAGATTTTCAAATTATTTTAAAGTGTTCCTTGGTTGGTTCTAAACCAAAGTTGCTCAAATGCTCCACTCTGTTGAAAAACATGGATGCCAGGGCGCAGGACCATTTTTCTAATATGGGTATATTTAAAAATCTTAATTTCAGAAACCACTGCTTGGATTTCGAAATAATTTCACAGAAATGTTCCTTAATTAGGTAGTTTTCTACCAAAATACTTTGAATTATTTTGATTTGATAAAAATTTCATGGCTGCTGAGAAAGCGGGGCCTTTTCTCCTTATACAGCATATCAGGGTTCTTTTGCTTCGGACACTTATTAATTAATAAGCCAGTGGAGCGTTACAGCCAAAGATGTGCCTCTTGTTATTAAAACTGTAGTAGGTTCTCTAGAGCAAGATATAGTGCAAAAACATTGAGCTGATCCTGCTGACCTCTATTTAAATAAATTTTCTGGTAAATTAATTATCTATTTTTAGAGTCGGCCCTTTATGTAAACATACACACGGAAAGTTCACGTGGCCTACTATTGATCCGATGTAGTAATAAAAAAAAAAAGACTAATGGTGTTAAAATAAGCGAGGGTATAGCGATCATTTCTGCTGACACAGTAAGTATGGTCGAAGAGAGTTAGCTTTGTATTTTGTAAATTTTACAAGTGGGTTTGTTAATGTAACTTTGAACCTCAATCAGGTTATAAAAATGGTATTTGATTTTGCTGCATTTTCTTCTTAATTTATTTCATTTCTTTTTCTTCAGCATTTTTTCATGTTCTTAAAAAATATTTTATTCAACCAAGCAAAATAGCAAACATAATATCACAGATAACAATGTGGATGTTACTCCTACTCATGCATGTGCATTTTCAAGAAAGAAGAACTATTCTGGTTTCTAAACCATTCGGATGTGTTATAGATTAATTTCTTTTGCTTTGGACCCTTGTGTATGTCATTTAATTGCTTTGAAAGCCAAAACTAAAATAAGATATGTATATCTACATTTATGCATTTTAAAAACACAAATCACTTCCATGATATTCTCGTGCACCGTATTGTAAATTTGGTTTCAAAAACATTTTGATATTAAGAGCTTACCCCGAGATTCAAACCCTAGTCGATTGGTAGACATGCATACCACTACACCATTGCTTCTTGCTTAAAGCTAGCCTGAACTAATACTATATTCAATTGTGTGTATAATAATACCCGTACAAATGAAGTTAAGGGGGGGTATATAAGAGTGAGCTTGTCGGTCTGTCAGTCCGTCAGTCTGTTGGTTTTTTGGTTTCCGGATGATAACTCAAGAAAGGCTTGACATATTCAAATAATTTTTGGTACACATGTGTAACATCATAGAATACAGGTCAAGTTATACTTTGGTTACAAACCACTAAATTTTGACAGAGTTATGGCCCCTTTTCGACTTAAATTCCCTGCAAACATGGTTTCCTGATGATAACTCAATGGCTTGACATATTCAAATAATTATTGGTATACATAGCATCATAAAATACGGGTCAAGTTCGACTATGGTTACTAACTACACAATTTTGTGGCGGCGTCAATTTTTCATTTCCGCTGTCTAACTCGAGAGCAAATTGAGCTATTGTAATGAAACTTCATACATAGATACGTTTTATCAAGACCTCGCTTGGGATTGCATATGGAGTGGGTGGGGTCAAGGTCACTGTTACTAAAAATAGAAAAATGGTTTCAGCTGAATAACTTGAGAACGAATCAAGAAATTTAATGAAACTTCATACATAGATACCTTATATCGAGACCTGGCTTGGGATTGCATATGGGGTGGGTGGGGTCTAGGTCATCATTACTAAAAATAGAAAAACAGGCTGCGCTCAATAAATTGAGAATGCATTGAGATATTTTAATGAAACTTCATACATAGATATCTCATATTACTAAAAATAGACAAACAGTTTCTGCTCAATACATAGATACCTCATATTGCTAAACATAGACAAACAGTTTCCGCTCAGTACCTAGAGAAACTTCATACATAGATACCTCATATTGCTAAAAATAGAAAAAACTGTTTCCGCTCAATACATAGATACCTCATATTGCTAAAAAAAGACAGTCACCGCTCAATACCTAGAGAATGAAATGAGATATTTTAATGAAACTTCATATGTATACCTTATATCTAGACCTCTCTTGTGATTGCATATGGAGTGGGTGGGGTCAAGGTCACCTTTTCTAAAAAAAAACAAAACGGTTTTCACTCAAAGAACTTATTTAGATATTTTAATGAAACTTCATATGTAGATACCTTATATTGAGAACTCGCTTTTGATTGCAAGGTCAAGATCACCATTTCCTAGCCATAGGTGTATGACTTTCACCTCGCACCCAGAATTTTCTTTCATAATTGCACTTACGCATTTCGTTCGAAAAATTTGGTTTTCATGGAATTTCCACGTTTCTTGTTAAATTATTTTTGGTACACAGGTGTAACATTATAAAATACATATCAAGTTCAACTTTGGTTACAAACTACTAAATGTTGACAGAGTAATGACTCCTATTAAAATTAAAGTTTTCCAAATTCACTGTTAAATATTCTCAAATGAAAGCATTCTCTCTGTGTCCATTTCTTTCGAATAGATGCCATAGTTTTGTGACAAGGCTATATTGAGGGGGGTATATCCGTCACTGGTGTGACAATTCTAGTTGAATCTAAAACGTGTTATACAAACATCCACGAATATACACGAACAGACTTCCAAACTTTTCTGTAACTTTAGTGATAATGAACTATATTATTTGACATTATTAGTCCTGTTTTGTTATTCATTCAGAGAAAGAAATTTAAGGTGAAATCTTTGTCTTCATTTATCTCCTTTGATATTTTTCTTCGCTAGCTTCAAAAAAAAAAGGTTTGACATAGTTAATAAAGGGACTTGTTCACAGAATTTAGCATTTATTGCAAGTATGCCATAAAATGTATTCACTCGACATATTTAAGCATTGGAACTAAAGAGATCACATATCATAACAAGATAAAGATTTTTTTTTTTTATTTGGTCCCGACGGGGTTTGAACCCGGGACGTCCAGATTAAAAGCAGGGCTTGCATTAAGGGAAGTTTGGGAGTAATTTACTCCCAGTTTTTGTCACAGGACTTCCAAACTTGCAGCCATGGAAGTTTCGTCATGTATGAACATGTTAGAAGAAAAATTAAGTAATTTATTTATATGTAAACCTCTATCACTGAATAAATTGGCATATGAACACTTGATGAAAAAGAACTGACCTTAAAAAAAACGTAATTTTTTACTTAATTTCATTTCTGAAATGCTCATGACTTATGTAGCGCAGTACTGTCAAAACTTCCAAATATTATGAGCAAAACTTCCAAAATCACAGGCCAGGAAGTTCAAACTTCCAGGTTTCAAAAGTTAATGAAAGCTCTGTTAAAAGGCTATCGCCTTAACCACTCGGCCATTCCAATTTCTTTATTTATCCGTGCATTATTTAAATTATGTAAGTAATCCACGTGTTGACACAGAAACACTCCAAATTATTCCATCGTTAAGTTTTACAAATGCTTTAATTTGATTAGTTTCTGCTGATGATTAACTATAAACGAAATGGTATTTACAGTATATTTCTATGTCCATAGTGTTATTTCACTGTTCTTTTTGTATTTGAAATCTGTGACAAAAAGTTGACAAAATGTCAATTCATCAGTCTGTGAACGGGTCCCTTTAATATCTCACACGATTATGGTATAAGTTGTGTAGGTTGCAAAGAGCATAATTTATATGTTATCAATTATATAATAGAGCCAAATTGGGAATATCAGACAAAACCGAAAGTTCACATTTTGTGTCAAAGTCATTCACAGAGTCAACAAATGGTACATTAATTTGTCATAGTTGTGTAAACTTTAAAGCAGCAGTCCATAACTATGTTAATAAAATAAAACTTTGCAGAAATCATTTCTAATGGACATCTTACCGATCAAAATACAAAAAAACGAATTGAAATCGGTAAAATAATAACGTTTCGGTACCTTAATATCGTACAGTTTCTGTATGCGATAGCAGGTGATGCCTCGGCGTGTACATTAGTATATCTTCTGTTCGTACCAAGCGTTTTCGAACATTGACATTATTAAATGCATTTCTTAAATAAGAAACAGTTTTCAGTCGAAATAACGGCATAAACGTTCACTAGAAGGAACTAATGCCAATTTAAGATGCATTGAATTATATTCAATGGACTGCTGCTTTAATATATAAACCATTTTGTAAGAAGTATATATATGGTCAGAATGTTTATTTTAATTATGATAATACATTCTGATCCTGTATAAATTTATTATGTTGAAAATATTGTTATTTAAAGTGGATTCTATGGCTCAAACATTTCATAAACAATTTTAGTAAACAAAGGTACCATGTACCATAATGATACCTAATCCCTAAGTTATAGATTTTCCTTGTTGTTGTTTTTTTACATAAGAATCATTCTGCAATGATATAAAATTGGAAGTTTAAAAGCTCTAGTCAAGATATTGTTGGGGAAAAAAAATGTCCATAATTCATATCATAAGATTACGAGTTATAATAGAAAATGTCATGTTTGATGAAAATGCCAGTTAACATGGTACGTTTTTTCATTGATTTGATGATACACAGCGACTGCGAACTAATCTGGTTCATAATTTATTATAGGTTTTAACATTGATCATTTTAATGGTTTTACAAAGATGTCACTGAACCATACTAAACTGAATGGTGGTGGTATAGATCAACCAACAGTTATGCACATCAAAGTAATAAGTATTATATATGAGGCGCGTCGTGGGAAAACCGGTCTTAATGCACTTTACGCTCTTCTGGTATTTTCTGTTTCAAGGAGGACTGCACAGGCTAATCCGGGACATCACTTTACGCACATGCATTAAGACCGGTTTTCTCACGATGCCCCTCCTATGTTGTCATGTTTGAATGAGTAGCAAAGTCTATTGCTATTGGGTCTGTACTTCTATCTGCCAAACACTGCCTGAATTTAAGTATTGCAGGGCTTTCCTTAGACTTTGAATTTCAAGAGTCAATGACTCTTGGGGTCAAATTTACAGGAGTCAAAATCAAATTCGCCAAGAGTCAGATATAAACCTTCAAGAGTCAATGATTTGTGGGTAGTTTCCATTCGTTTCCTTCTTTTTATTATTATGTGTATTAATTATTTTTATTTTATAATGTAATAATATAATTTAAAATTATTAATTATTATTTTTTATTAACTTATTATTACTTTCTATACTAATTTATTTAATTATATTTTCTAATTATTATTATTACTATCAGATCCAGTATTATTATTATTATTAGATCCAGTATTATTATTATTATTAGATCTATTATTATTATTACTAGATCTATTATTATTTATTATTAGTAGTATAATTATTAAGACGATGTTAGCATATTCTTTACATACTAAAAATACCTATGAATTTTTTGTGTAGAAATCGCATATCATGTACAACAATAAAATGTAGGCTTTACTTCCCCCCAAAAACATGCGTAGTTACGGTCCGTAAATATTGTTTCACTGTTAAAAAGTATAATGCATACTCTGCAATAAAATAGTTATTCAAATTCTAAAGATTGGAAAGTTTTTGCACTACGAAAGTTTTATACAAAAAGAAAATATTTCAAAGTTCTTGCACTACTAATTTTTTTATTCCCAGATGACATGTATACATTTGGTAAAGCACATGGTCGATACACGCACGCTTTCCATGCTTGGAACATGACGTCGTTTGTGTCAGCATAACTTTCGCGCGCTTTTCTAGAAAATAAAGGATTTACATGAAATTCACAGACTATTAAAAAAATGTGTTTATGACACTCGAACACTAAAATTGGATGGTGGATATTTCGGATATAGGAAATGTTATGTAAGAGTCAGAATTTTCGTTGAAATCGGATTCCAAATTTTGAAAATATGTTAATAATTTTACCGAAATATAAAGGAAAGTAATTTAAAACAATGCCTTTATATTTAGGAATGTGGATATTATCAACAACGGAAGTGGTGAGATAATTGTGTTTTAAACGTTAAATGGTCGGGAATAAACATACTCTAACTGACTCATGTACGTTAACTAAAGTGTGGATACATGTACATTACGCTGGTATGTCAATTGTTTATGTCATTAGAAGCGTATATAACTATGCGTTTTAATTGTTCAGTATAGATGTTTCTGAGCTACAAAACTCCGCGTAATGGGCGGAGCTACACGATAACTTGACTGCTGATGGACAGCGTCTTTTAAAAATTGACTCCACCTCCAACCGATAATCGCTGACATCGCTCTTTCACAGATGGGGATAATCAGCGAGCCAAGTTATACTTATGACGCAAGTCCGGAAATTGCCCCGGGTCAAAAGTGACGCATGAAGTAATTACCTCATGAGTCAAACATGCATATTTTGAAATTTCCACGCGTCAAAACCCGGGAGCTCGGGTCAAAGGAAAGCCCTGTATTGGATTAAATTTTCCAGGAGGCAAAATGTTTATTGTGTCATGTCACACATTACAAGGTTGTTGAACTAAAGAAGTAGTTCAGATTTATATGATTGTGATGAGATGTCTGTAAACTAAATTGGCAATAAAATTAGTATCCTGTCATTTTGAAATAATTTCCCTGAAGAAAGAGTGAAAATATGCTTAATTTATCAAATAATTGCAGAAATTATGGCAAAGCCATTGACGGTTCTGGCTACTGGTAACGCAGTAGTCATTAAAGTATTTCTAAAGATATTTTGTGTTTTGCTTATAAAAACTGGAGTTATACTCAGTAGCCGACATTTTTTAAATGGAGTACAATTTTCATTTGTGTGTGGCCAGAATAGAGGGAGGGGGGGAGTTTAATATTCCTGTCATATTTTCAGAAGTTCTTGGTCAATCTTGATGAAACTTTACAATTACGTTTCTTGGGTAGTCCTCTATCAAACCTGCGCAGATGGTTCTGCTTCACTGCACAAGATGGCCGCCAAATCTACAGATCTATAAATATAAAGTTGTCTCAACAGCATTTTCTTCTAAACCTGTGTCTAGATTTGCGAATCATTTTAAGCAAATGTTTGTATTGTGGTTCCCTTACCAAACATATTCAACTGGTTCCAGTCCGATGCACCAAATTGCCACTCGAGCTAAAAACAGATTTTTTGCGTTAAGTTTTCATATTCCTGTCATATTTTCAAAAGTCCCTGGCCAAAAGACCGATCCGGGTTTTGTTACCAATAGTTGAAACTCCTACCAAAATATTGTTAAAGGATTAATTTCCATTCATCGAAAATCACAAACGTTACGACTTGCTCATTTGAATATCACAAACATTATGCACAGGTTTTTTTGTATGAAATAATTTACCTGCTAAACGCGTGATATCCAAGTGCGATGAATGGATAATATTGCAGATTAATTTGAATATGATTGACATTTGCAATTGACATTTGTGGAAGCATCTATCTTGATGCAACTTCCACAGAATTAATGTAGCTTGGACAGTCCTCTACCAAACCTGCACATTATGTTGGTTCTGCTTCACTGCACAAGATGTCCATAAGGCCAGTCCCTTTTTATTTTCTGGTTTACAAAAATTTTTGAGGAACATGTCCACTGGCAGGTCGAAAAAAAAAAAAAAAAAAAGTGTTCAAATCTTAACACAACGAACGATTTCCCATTAGCAATTTATAATTAATAACAATATCAACATTAAAACACACTATTATGTGAAGTTAGAATAAGACGTCAAACATGGTATAAACTGTTTTATTACACCAATGTTTTATATGCAGTTTAACCATTTGTATTTATGAATTTTACAGAGTAAATAAGTGTAATAGATGCATATATTTTAACGGCATCATTAAATTGATTTTACCACAAAGTTGTATACTTGTATGGATTTACAAAATGTAAAGTGAGATGCCTTTTTAAAAGAAGACGAGTTAACCTGCGCAGGACTGGAATCCACAACTGCCCGAACACAGACCTTGCAAAACGAGCTTAATCTAACCACACAACGCAAATTTTGAAAATAATTGCTGTGAGGTCTCGAAAAACATATTAAATGTAACTATATCAAGAGAAAAGTCCAATTAATATGACGTTAATTGTCTGCATTCTTATTAAGTCTTAATTCTTATTAAAAATGAGAAACCAGTTTTAACATATTTTTTTTTTAAATATTCAACTCTGTGTATATGCTAAATCTTCATGTATATATGAAATTTATCAGATATAAACTCAACTGCTAGTGTGTGTTAAATTATTGCATTACAATTGTGACAGAAACAAAATACAAGGCAAATAAGAAATTCTCATTGTGTCGCGAAAATATATATCATCAACAAAATGCAACCATGACTTTCTCTTTTAAGTGTATACGAGACAAAGCTGTCTGTCCCCACATCCTCGTTTCGATGTCCCCGCAAGAAGATCTTTTTACTAATGATATTATTTGTTACAAATGCCACCTGAAAATATACATCCAGTGCCTTCCACAGGATTTTTTTTGGCGTCCCCGTCCCGAGAGGGGTGGGTTAGGGAGGGGTATCACCTCCGTACGTCAAATTTTTTTGCGGCATGTGTCAAATGACGTTATCTGGTGCGTTTTAGCTATTAAATTTAAGGCTAAGATGTTTTCAATTTTTTGTACAAGTTTAAACGAAATGAAATAAACGAAGCATCACCGTTTGA
This sequence comes from Congeria kusceri, assembly GCA_027627225.1. NCBI lineage: Eukaryota > Metazoa > Mollusca > Bivalvia > Myida > Dreissenidae > Congeria > Congeria kusceri. The sequence goes on from CM051030.1 coordinate 45,224,147, forward strand.
ACGGCATACCTCTAGCCTTTTAAAAGCAAAAGCATCAATGTTGTTGCGAAACTGAAAGTAATGATTTTTTCCGGATGTTTATGTCCAGTGCGCATCACATTCGCACAGTGACGTCATGTCCAAACCCACTATTCTCGTCGTTCTCGAATCTTTAGGTTACACTCGATCTACTGATGGAGCCTTTTTTATTCGATTAATTATGTTCATATGGGCATGTATTTAGTGTTTTAACACTGTTTTAATCGTTACAGCTGTTGAACATAGTACTGACTGGATAATTGGTGAATTGTAAAGATCTTGATTAAAATATATTTATATTATATACATGCTTTGTTCTTGCAAAAACGGCGGGAAATTTTCCTCGTGCACATCGTGCCTGCGCGTCATATGTTAAAGACAAATGTCACTCTATTGTTTAAAACAGTGTTGATTTTCTCATGTTTCATTCTTTCCATGAATAACTGTACTTCTAACGGTAATATTAACTGTCATCAAATGGACAAGTCATTTTAAGGGCCGTCTACGAAACATGTTGAACATTATTAGAAGTTTACAATATATAATAAATTCAACAATTTACGAACTAAAAATCACTTGCTAATTTTTTGTCCACCAATAAGTAAATTTGCATGGAAAAACCACGCCAATTTGTTTATAAGTTACCTATTTTTTCTCCATTTGTGAATTTATTTATGAGACGACCCTCAAACTTTAAACACTCACTGACCACAATAACGGGATTTCTCCCTGCAAAAATCATGCATGGGATTAACATTCCTTTGACGGGAAACTAGGACACCCAATGTCTTTAAAGACCTGTATTTAGTAAAGCACATGATCGGTACACGCACGCTTTCCATGCGTGGAACGTGACGTCGTGTTTCAGCAGACATTTCGCACTCTTTTGTAGAAAACACGCGTTTTACATGGCATACATGTACATAAACAATGGCGGACGCCTTGCTTAAAAAAATTGTCCGTGAAATTCCAGAACAATTTGTTGATCTCGATCGGCAATCATCGTGTGATACCGTCAAAAACAAAAAGCAGTTTCACGGAAGTAAACGGACTTACCGAGCAAATTATTATATTCGTACTCAAAATATTTCGAAAATTTGAACGTTTCGTCCCCATCGGTAAAAAAAAAATCGTAATTATAATTTTTTTTTTTTTTCACTTTCGGAAAATTTATGTTCGCCGGTTTTGTAAACCGTAAAATCAAAAAGTCCTGGCCTAAGAGCTAAAACTATTTTAAATGTCTTAACACCATTTTCGTCTAAACCTGTTGCTAGATTTTCGAATAATTTCGCACAAATATTCCTTTAGTAGTTTTCTACCAAAATTATTCAAATGGTTCCGGTCCACCACACAAAATGGAGCTTTAAAATGAATTTTGCGTTAAACTTTGTATATCTGTTTTGAATATTTTCAAAATTTAATGCTGTTTAATGTTGATGAAACTTTAGATAAAATTTAATGTTTCCTGAATGGTCCTCTACCATTTACTGTGCAGCAGGTCCCACTTCCCTGCACAACATGGCCGCCATAGCTAGAAATTGAAAACTTTGTCTTTTAAACCTGTAGCTTGATGTTTAAATAATTTGACACCAATGTGCCTGTATGCATTTACTATCTACAATAAATTTCTTCCTTTTTTTATTATGGTCGGCTTATACATACTGGTATACCTTCAGCAGAATTAAAAAAGCCCACTTTAATGTAGTTTCCGCTTTCTGTTTCTTGTTACAATATAGGTTTTGTTCCAAATTAGGTCGGCGGATCTGATAAAATAAATATCAGCAATATTTTGCCTAAGTTGATGTGATTAGGATAATACATTGCATAGTATGACTGTTATTTGCCAACATGTTATTTGAGTTGATTAGAAGTGACACATCTTATAAAATAATGTTGGTCTTCTTGACACCCATCTTGTACATCAGACGATATAGTGGTTTTTGATTTTAAGTAGTAAAACAAAATATATATGGTACTTTATGGGAAACACCTATAAGGTACTGTAGTGACAGCTAAAAACATTATTATGGAACACACTAATATGGTACTTAAGTGATGCCTTAAAACGTCATTATGGAACATACCAATATGGTACCTTAGTGATGCCTAGAAACGTCATTATGGAACACATCAATATTGTGCTTTAGTGATGCCTAGAAACTTCATTATGGAACACATCAATATGGTACTTTACTGATGCCTAGAAACGTCATTATGGAACACACTAATATGGTACTTTAGTGATGCCTAGAAACATCATTATGGAACACACTAACTGGTACTTTAGTGATGCCTAGAAACATCACTATGGAACACATCAATATGGTACTTTAGTGATGCCTAGAAACATCATTATGGAACACACTAATATGGTACTTTAGTGATGCCTAGAAACATCATTATGGAACACACTAATATGGTACTTTAGTGAAGCCTAGAAACGTCATTATGGAACACACCAATATGGTACTTTAGTGATGCATAGAAACATCATCATGGAACACACTAATATGGTACTTTACTGATGCCTAGAAACGTCATTATGGAACACACTAATATGGTACTTTAGTGATGCCTAGAAACATCATTATGGAACACACTAACTGGTACTTTAGTGATGCCTAGAAACATCACTATGGAACACATCAATATGGTACTTTAGTGATGCCTAGAAACATCATTATGGAACACACTAATATGGTACTTTAGTGATGCCTAGAAACATCATTATGGAACACACTAATATGGTACTTTAGTGAAGCCTAGAAACGTCATTATGGAACATACCAATATGGTACCTTAGTGATGCCTAGAAACGTCGTTATGGAACACATCAATATGGTACTTTAGTGATGCCAGGAAACATCATTATGGAACACATCAATATGGTACTTTAGTGATGCCAGGAAACATCATTATGGAACACATCAATATGGTACTGTAGTGATGCCTAGAAACATCACTATGGAACACACCAATATGGTACTTTAATGATGCCTATAAACATAATTATGGAACACATTAATATCGTACTTTAGTGATGCCTAGAAACATCACTATGGAACACATCAATATGGTACTTTAGTGATGCCTAGAAACATCACTATGGAACACATCAATATGGTACTTTAGTGATGCCTAGAAACATCATTATGGAACACACTAATATGGTACTTTAGTGATGCCTAGAAACATCATTATGGAACACACTAATATGGTACTTTAGTGATGCCTAGAAACATCATTATGGAACACACTAATATCGTACTTTAGTGATGCCTAGAAACGTCATTATGGAACACATCAATATGGTACTTTAGTGATGCCAGGAAACATCATTATGGAACACATCAATATGGTACTGTAGTGATGCCAGGAAACATCATTATGGAACACATCAATATGGTACTGTAGTGATGCCTAGAAACATCACTGTGGAACACACCAATATGGTACTTTAGTGATGCCTAGAAACATAATTATGGAACACACTAATATCGTACTTTAGTGATGCCTAGAAACATCACTATGGAACACATCAATATGGTACTTTAGTGATGCCTAGAAACATCATTATGGAACACACTAATATGGTACTTTAGTGATGCCTAGAAACGTCATTATGGAGCACATCAATATGGTACTTTAGTGATGCCTAGAAACATCATTATGGAACACACTAATATCGTACTTTAGTGATGCCTAGAAACGTCATTATGGAACACATCAATATGGTACTTTAGTGATGCTAGGAAACATCATTATGGAACACATCAATATGGTACTTTAGTGATGCCAGGAAACATCATTATGGAACACATCAATATGGTACTTTAGTGATGCCTAGAAACATCACTATGGAACACACCAATATGGTACTTTAGTGATGCCTAGAAACATAATTATGGAACACACTAATATCGTACTTTAGTGATGCCTAGAAACATCACTATGGAACACATCAATATGGTACTTTAGTGATGCCTAGAAACATCACTATGGAACACATCAATATGGTACTTTAGTGATGCCTAGAAACATCATTATGGAACACACTAATATGGTACTTTACTGATGCCTAGAAACGTCATTATGGAACACATCAATATCGTACTTTAGTGATGCCTAGAAACGTCATTATGGAACACATCAATATGGTACTTTAGTGATGCCAGGAAACATCATTATGGAACACATCAATATGGTACTTTAGTGATGCCTAGAAACATCACTATGGAACACACCAATATGGTACTTTAGTGATGCCTAGAAACATAATTATGGAACACACTAATATCGTACTTTAGTGATGCCTAGAAACATCACTATGGAACACATCAATATGGTACTTTAGTGATGCCTAGAAACATCATTATGGAACACACTAATATGGTACTTTAGTGATGCCTAGAAACTTCATTATGGAACATACCAATATCGTACTTTAGTGATGCCTAGAAACATCATTATGGAACATACCAATATCGTACTTTAGTGATGCCTAGAAACGTCATTACACACCAATATGGTACTTCAGTGATGCATAGAAACGTCATTATGGAACACACCAATATCGTACTGTAGTGATGCTTAGAAACATCACTATGGAACACATCAATATGGTACTTTAGTGATGCCTAGAAACATCATTATGGAACACACTAATATGGTACTTTAGTGATGCCTAGAAACATCATTATGGAACACACTAATATGGTACTTTAGTGAAGCCTAGAAACGTCATTATGGAACATACCAATATGGTACCTTAGTGATGCCTAGAAACGTCGTTATGGAACACATCAATATGGTACTTTAGTGATGCCAGGAAACATCATTATGGAACACATCAATATGGTACTTTAGTGATGCCAGGAAACATCATTATGGAACACATCAATATGGTACTGTAGTGATGCCTAGAAACATCACTATGGAACACACCAATATGGTACTTTAGTGATGCCTAAAAACATAATTATGGAACACACTAATATCGTACTTTAGTGATGCCTAGAAACATCACTATGGAACACATCAATATGGTACTTTAGTGATGCCTAGAAACATCACTATGGAACACATCAATATGGTACTTTAGTGATGCCTAGAAACATCATTATGGAACACACTAATATGGTACTTTAGTGATGCCTAGAAACATCATTATGGAACACACTAATATGGTACTTTAGTGATGCCTAGAAACATCATTATGGAACACACTAATATGGTACTTTAGTGATGCCTAGAAACATCATTATGGAACACACTAATATCGTACTTTAGTGATGCCTAGAAACGTCATTATGGAACACATCAATATGGTACTTTAGTGATGCCAGGAAACATCATTATGGAACACATCAATATGGTACTTTAGTGATGCCAGGAAACATCATTATGGAACACATCAATATGGTACTGTAGTGATGCCTAGAAACATCACTATGGAACACACCAATATGGTACTTTAGTGATGCCTAGAAACATAATTATGGAACACACTAATATCGTACTTTAGTGATGCCTAGAAACATCACTATGGAACACATCAATATGGTACTTTAGTGATGACTAGAAACATCGTTATGGAACACACTAATATGGTACTTTAGTGATGCCTAGAAACATCATTATGGAACACATCAATATGGTACTTTAGTGATACATAAAAACATAATCATGGAACACACTAATATGGTACTTTAGAGGCTGCTAGAAACATCATTATGGAACACATCAATATGGTACTTTAGTGATGCCAGGAAACATCATTATGGAACACACCAATATCGTACTTTAGTGATGCCTAGAAACGTCATTATGGAACACATCAATATCGTACTTTAGTGATGCCTAGAAACATCATTATGGAGCACATCAATATGGTACTTTAGTGATGCCTAGAAACATCATTATGGAGCACATCAATATGGTACTTTAGTGATGCCTAGAAACATCATCATGGAACATACCAATATGGTACTTTAGTGATGCATAGAAACATCATCATGGAACACACTAATATGGTACTTTAGAGACTGCTAGAAACATTATCATGGAACACATCAATATGGTACTTTAGTGATGCATAGAAACATCATCATGGAACACACTAATATGGTACTTTAGAGTCTGCTAGAAACATTATCATGGAACACACTAATATGGTACTTTAGTGATGCATCGAAACATCACTATGGAACACACCGATATGGTACTTTAGTGATGCCTAGAAACATCACTATGGAACACATCAATATGGTACTTTAGAGTCTGCTAGAAACATCATCATGGAGCACACTAATATGGTACTTTAGTGATGCATCGAAACATTACTATGGAACACACCAATATGGTACTTTAGTGATGCCTAGGAACATCACTATGGAACACACCAATATCGTACTTTAGTGACACCTAGAAACATCATCATGGAACACACCAATATGGTACTTTAGTGATGCATGGAAACATCATCATGGAACACTAATATGGTACTTTAGTGACACCTAGAAACATTATTTAAGAACACACCAATATGGTACTTTAGTATTGCCTAGAAAAATCATTATGGAAAATACCAATCTGGTACTTTGGTGATGCCTAGAAACATCATTATGGAACTCACCAATATGGTACTTTAGTTACACCTAGAAATATCAACATGGAACATAACAATATGGTACTTTAGTTATGCCTAGAAACATCATTATGGAACACACCAATATAATACCTTAGTGATGCATAGAAACATCATTATGGAACATACCAATATGGCGCTAGTACTTTAGTGACACCTTGAAACATCATTATGGAACATATTAATATGATACCTTAGTGATGCCTAGAAACATCATTATAGAACATACCAACATGGTACTTTAGTGACAGCTTGAAACATCATTATGGAACACAGCAATATAATACCTTAGTGATGCCAAGAAACATCATTATAGAACATACCAACATGGTACTTTAGTGACAGCTTGAAACATCAATATCGAACATACCAGTATGACACTGTAGTTACATCTGGAAATATTATTATGGAATACACTAATATGGTACTTTAGTGACAGCTTGAAACATCATTATGGAACATACCAATATGATACTGTAGTTATACCTAGAAATTTTATTATGGAATACACTTATATGGTACTTTAGTGACAGCTTAAAACATCATTATGGAACATACCGATATGGTACTTTAGTGATGCCTTGAAACATCATTACGTAACATATGAATATGGTACTGTAGTGACAGCTTGAAACATCATTATGGAACACAGCAATATAATACCTAAGTGATGCCTAGAAACATCATCATGGAACATACCAACATGGTACTTTAGTGACAGCTAGAAACATCATTATGGAACATACCGATATGGTACTGTAGTGATGCCTAGAAACATCATTATGGAACATATGAATATGGTACTGTACTGACACCTAAAAACGTCCTTATGGAACACACCAATATGGTACTGTAGTGACACCTAGAAACATCATTATGGAACATACCAATATGGTACTTCATCGGTGGTTTTTTCACCTTTGGGGGAAAGGTGGCGGGGCCATTCAGATGGGGAATCATACGGCAAAAGGGGATTTTTTTAGGAAAGTGTTATTACATATTCATATTCCAATTTTGGTCAAAATAAAGCTTAAGAGAGGAATTTTAAGGTAAATATTGGGGAAAAATATATACTTTTTAAGCAGGGGAATGGGGCTGAATTTGGGCCCCAAATTGGCCCTAAAAAAACACTGTTCAGTGACACCAAGAACATTATTATGGAATATACCAATATGGTGTTTTAGTGACACCTAGAACATCATTATTTACTATACCAACATGGTACTTTAGTGATGCGTAGAAACATCATTATGGATGAAACACACCAATATGGTACTTTAGTGACACCTAGAAATATCATTATGGAACACACCAATATGGTACTTTAGTGACAGCTTGAAACATCATTATGAACCTCACCAATATGGTACTTTAGTGACAGCTTGAAACATCATTACAGAACACACCAATATGGTTCTGTAGTGACACCTAGAAACATCATTATGGAACACACCAATATGGTACTTTAGTGATGCATAGAAACATCATCATGGAACACACCAATATGGTACTGTAGTGACACCTAGAAACATCATTATGGAACACACCAATATGGTTCTGTAGTGACACCTAGAAACATCATTATGGAACACACCAATATGGTACTTTAGTGATGCATAGAAACATCATCATGGAACACACTAATATGGTACTTTACTGACACCTAGAAACATCATTTAAGAACACACCAATATGGTACTTTAGTATTGCCTAGAAAAATCATTATGGAAAATACCAATCTGGTACTTTGGTGATGCCTAGAAACATCATTATGGAACTCACCAATATGGTACTTTAGTTACATTTAGAAATATCAGCATGGAACATAACAATATGGTACTTTAGTTATGCCTAGAAATATCATTATGGAACACACCAATATAATACCTTAGTGATGCATACAAACATCATTATGGAACATACCAACATGGCCTAGTACTTTAGTGACACCTTGAAACATCATTATGGAACATATTAATATGATACCTTAGTGATGCCTAGAAACATTATTATAGAACATACCAACATGGTACTTTAGTGACAGCTTGAAACATCATTATGGAACACAGCAATATAATACCTTAGTGATGCCTAGAAACATCATTATGGAACATACCAACATGGTACTTTAGTGACAGCTTGAAACATCATTATGGAACACAGCAATATAATACCTTAGTGATGCCAAGAAACATCATTATAGAACATACCAACATGGTACTTTAGTGACAGCTTGAAACATCAATATGGAACATACCAGTATGACACTGTAGTTACATCTGGAAATATTATTATGGAATACACTAATATGGTACTTTAGTGACAGCTTGAAACATCATTATGGAACATACCAATATGATACTGTAGTTACACCTAGAAATTTTATTATGGAATACACTAATATGGTACTTTAGTGACAGCTTAAAAAATCATTATGGAACATACCGATATGGTACTTTAGTGATGCCTTGAAACATCATTACGTAACATATGAATATGGTACAAAAGTGACAGCTTGAAACATCATTATGGAACACAGCAATATAATACCTAAGTGATGCCTAGAAACATCATCATGGAACATACCAACATGGTACTTTAGTGACAGCTTGAAACATCATTATGGAACATACCGACATGGTACTTTAGTGATGCATAGAAACATCATTATGGAACATATGAATATGGTACTGTACTGACACCTAAAAACGTCCTTATGTAACACACCAATATAGTACTGTAGTGACACCTAGAAACATCATTATGGAACACACCAATATGGTACTTTAGTGACACCTAGAAGTATCATTATGGAACACACCAATATGGTACTTTAGTGACAGCTTGAAACATCATTATTAAACACACTTAATATGGGACTTAAGTGATGCCTAGAAAAATAATTATGGAAATTACCAATATGGCACTTTAGAGACTGCTAGAAACATCATTATGGAACACACCAATATGGTACGTTAGTGATGCCTAGAAACATCATTATGGAACACACCAATATGGTACGTTAGTGATGCCTAGAAACTTCATTATGGAACATACCAATATCGTACTTTAGTGATGCCTAGAAACATCATTATGGAACATACCAATATCGTACTTTAGTGATGCCTAGAAACGTCATTACACACCAATATGGTACTTCAGTGATGCATAGAAACGTCATTATGGAACACACCAATATCGTACTGTAGTGATGCTTAGAAACATCACTATGGAACACATCAATATGGTACTTTAGTGATGCCTAGAAACATCATTATGGAACACACTAATATGGTACTTTAGTGATGCCTAGAAACATCATTATGGAACACACTAATATGGTACTTTAGTGAAGCCTAGAAACGTCATTATGGAACATACCAATATGGTACCTTAGTGATGCTTAGAAACGTCGTTATGGAACACATCAATATGGTACTTTAGTGATGCCAGGAAACATCATTATGGAACACATCAATATGGTACTTTAGTGATGCCAGGAAACATCATTATGGAACACATCAATATGGTACTGTAGTGATGCCTAGAAACATCACTATGGAACACACCAATATGGTACTTTAGTGATGCCTAAAAACATAATTATGGAACACACTAATATCGTACTTTAGTGATGCCTAGAAACATCACTATGGAACACATCAATATGGTACTGTAGTGATGCCTAGAAACATCACTATGGAACACATCAATATGGTACTTTAGTGATGCCTAGAAACATCATTATGGAACACACTAATATGGTACTTTAGTGATGCCTTGAAACATCATTATGGAACACACTAATATGGTACTTTAGTGATGCCTAGAAACATCATTATGGAACACACTAATATGGTACTTTAGTGATGCCTAGAAACATCATTATGGAACACACTAATATCGTACTTTAGTGATGCCTAGAAACGTCATTATGGAACACATCAATATGGTACTTTAGTGATGCCAGGAAACATCATTATGGAACACATCAATATGGTACTTTAGTGATGCCAGGAAACATCATTATGGAACACATCAATATGGTACTGTAGTGATGCCTAGAAACATCACTATGGAACACACCAATATGGTACTTTAGTGATGCCTAGAAACATAATTATGGAACACACTGATATCGTACTTTAGTGATGCCTAGAAACATCACTATGGAACACATCAATATGGTACTTTAGTGATGACTAGAAACATCATTATGGAACACACTAATATGGTACTTTAGTGATGCCTAGAAACATCATTATGGAACACATCAATATGGTACTTTAGTGATACATAAAAACATAATCATGGAACACACTAATATGGTACTTTAGAGGCTGCTAGAAACATCATTATGGAACACATCAATATGGTACTTTAGTGATGCCAGGAAACATCATTATGGAACACACCAATATCGTACTTTAGTGATGCCTAGAAACGTCATTATGGAACACATCAATATCGTACTTTAGTGATGCCTAGAAACATCATTATGGAGCACATCAATATGGTACTTTAGTGATGCCTAGAAACATCATCATGGAACATACCAATATGGTACTTTAGTGATGCATAGAAACATCATCATGGAACACACTAATATGGTACTTTAGAGACTGCTAGAAACATTATCATGGAACACATCAATATGGTACTTTAGTGATGCATAGAAACATGATCATGGAACACACTAATATGGTACTTTAGAGTCTGCTAGAAACATTATCATGGAACACACTAATATGGTACTTTAGTGATGCATCGAAACATCAGTTTGGAACACACCGATATGGTACTTTAGTGATGCCTAGAAACATCACTATGGAACACATCAATATGGTACTTTAGAGTCTGCTAGAAACATCATCATGGAGCACACTAATATGGTACTTTAGTGATGCATCGAAACATTACTATGGAACACACCAATATGGTACTTTAGTGATGCCTAGGAACATCACTATGGAACACACCAATATCGTACTTTAGTGACACCTAGAAACATCATCATGGAACACACCAATATGGTACTTTAGTGATGCATGGAAACATCATCATGGAACACTAATATGGTACTTTAGTGACACCTAGAAACATTATTTAAGAACACACCAATATGGTACTTTAGTATTGCCTAGAAAAATCATTATGGAAAATACCAATCTGGTACTTTAGTGATGCCTAGAAACATCATTATGGAACTCACCAATATGGTACTTTAGTTACACCTAGAAATATCAACATGGAACATAACAATATGGTACTTTAGTTATGCCTAGAAACATCATTATGGAACACACCAATATAATACCTTAGTGATGCATAGAAACATCATTATGGAACATACCAATATGGCGCTAGTACTTTAGTGACACCTTGAAACATCATTATGGAACATATTAATATGATACCTTAGTGATGCCTAGAAACATCATTATAGAACATACCAACATGGTACTTTAGTGACAGCTTGAAACATCATTATGGAACACAGCAATATAATACCTTAGTGATGCCAAGAAACATCATTATAGAACATACCAACATGGTACTTTAGTGACAGCTTGAAACATCAATATCGAACATACCAGTATGACACTGTAGTTACATCTGGAAATATTATTATGGAATACACTAATATGGTACTTTAGTGACAGCTTGAAACATCATTATGGAACATACCAATATGATACTGTAGTTATACCTAGAAATTTTATTATGGAATACACTTATATGGTACTTTAGTGACAGCTTAAAACATCATTATGGAACATACCGATATGGTACTTTAGTGATGCCTTGAAACATCATTACGTAACATATGAATATGGTACTGTAGTGACAGCTTGAAACATCATTATGGAACACAGCAATATAATACCTAAGTGATGCCTAGAAACATCATCATGGAACATACCAACATGGTACTTTAGTGACAGCTAGAAACATCATTATGGAACATACCGATATGGTACTGTAGTGATGCCTAGAAACATCATTATGGAACATATGAATATGGTACTGTACTGACACCTAAAAACGTCCTTATGGAACACACCAATATGGTACTGTAGTGACACCTAGAAACATCATTATGGAACATACCAATATGGTACTTCATCGGTGGTTTTTTCACCTTTGGGGGAAAGGTGGCGGGGCCATTCAGATGGGGAATCATACGGCAAAAGGGGATTTTTTTAGGAAAGTGTTATTACATATTCATATTCCAATTTTGGTCAAAATAAAGCTTAAGAGAGGAATTTTAAGGTAAATATTGGGGAAAAATATATACTTTTTAAGCAGGGGAATGGGGCTGAATTTGGGCCCCAAATTGGCCCTAAAAAAACACTGTTCAGTGACACCAAGAACATTATTATGGAATATACCAATATGGTGTTTTAGTGACACCTAGAACATCATTATTTACTATACCAACATGGTACTTTAGTGATGCGTAGAAACATCATTATGGATGAAACACACCAATATGGTACTTTAGTGACACCTAGAAATATCATTATGGAACACACCAATATGGTACTTTAGTGACAGCTTGAAACATCATTATGAACCTCACCAATATGGTACTTTAGTGACAGCTTGAAACATCATTACGGAACACACCAATATGGTTCTGTAGTGACACCTAGAAACATCATTATGGAACACACCAATATGGTACTTTAGTGATGCATAGAAACATCATCATGGAACACACCAATATGGTACTGTAGTGACACCTAGAAACATCATTATGGAACACACCAATATGGTTCTGTAGTGACACCTAGAAACATCATTATGGAACACACCAATATGGTACTTTAGTGATGCATAGAAACATCATCATGGAACACACTAATATGGTACTTTACTGACACCTAGAAACATCATTTAAGAACACACCAATATGGTACTTTAGTATTGCCTAGAAAAATCATTATGGAAAATACCAATCTGGTACTTTGGTGATGCCTAGAAACATCATTATGGAACTCACCAATATGGTACTTTAGTTACATTTAGAAATATCAGCATGGAACATAACAATATGGTACTTTAGTTATGCCTAGAAATATCATTATGGAACACACCAATATAATACCTTAGTGATGCATACAAACATCATTATGGAACATACCAACATGGCCTAGTACTTTAGTGACACCTTGAAACATCATTATGGAACATATTAATATGATACCTTAGTGATGCCTAGAAACATTATTATAGAACATACCAACATGGTACTTTAGTGACAGCTTGAAACATCATTATGGAACACAGCAATATAATACCTTAGTGATGCCTAGAAACATCATTATGGAACATACCAACATGGTACTTTAGTGACAGCTTGAAACATCATTATGGAACACAGCAATATAATACCTTAGTGATGCCAAGAAACATCATTATAGAACATACCAACATGGTACTTTAGTGACAGCTTGAAACATCAATATGGAACATACCAGTATGACACTGTAGTTACATCTGGAAATATTATTATGGAATACACTAATATGGTACTTTAGTGACAGCTTGAAACATCATTATGGAACATACCAATATGATACTGTAGTTACACCTAGAAATTTTATTATGGAATACACTAATATGGTACTTTAGTGACAGCTTAAAAAATCATTATGGAACATACCGATATGGTACTTTAGTGATGCCTTGAAACATCATTACGTAACATATGAATATGGTACAAAAGTGACAGCTTGAAACATCATTATGGAACACAGCAATATAATACCTAAGTGATGCCTAGAAACATCATCATGGAACATACCAACATGGTACTTTAGTGACAGCTTGAAACATCATTATGGAACATACCGACATGGTACTTTAGTGATGCATAGAAACATCATTATGGAACATATGAATATGGTACTGTACTGACACCTAAAAACGTCCTTATGTAACACACCAATATAGTACTGTAGTGACACCTAGAAACATCATTATGGAACACACCAATATGGTACTTTAGTGACACCTAGAAGTATCATTATGGAACACACCAATATGGTACTTTAGTGACAGCTTGAAACATCATTATTAAACACACTTAATATGGGACTTAAGTGATGCCTAGAAAAATAATTATGGAAATTACCAATATGGCACTTTAGAGACTGCTAGAAACATCATTATGGAACACACCAATATGGTACGTTAGTGATGCCTAGAAACATCATTATGGAACACACCAATATGGTACGTTAGTGATGCCTAGAAACATCATTATGGAACACACCAATATGGTACGTTAGTGATGCCTAGAAACATCATTATGGAACTCATCAATATGGTACTTTTGTGATGCCCAGAAACATCATTATGGAACACACCAATATGGTACTTTAGTGATGCCTAGAAACATCATTATGGAACACATCAGTATGGTTCTTTAAAGACTGCTAGAAACATCAATTTGAAACACACTAAGATGGAAATTTAGTGATGCCTAGAAACATCATTATGGAACATACCAATATAGTTCTTTAATGACTTCTATATAACTCATATAAAGAACACACTAGTACTACGACAATATCTTGAACTGCATCCATGAATGCAGTAACATTTTTTTAGGTCATAGTTTACTGAGTATAATCTTTGGTATTTCAAGTTCTTGACGAGGGAAAAGCATTAAATTTGATTGTCTGGCATTTTCTTTAATGAACAACTATTGATTCTTCTGCTGTGGTAAAGAAAGTTCCAAGTAAATGTATTACCGTCAGAAATTTATGTTCTTTTAAATTCGCAATAAACCAACAAATAATTGTATTGATCCTTTTTAATTAATGTTCATTTTCAGTGGCAATTATTTAATAAAAATGTTGGAGCCAGTGTGAGTTAGAAAAGGATTATATTAATACATAATATTATATTAAGACAATATTTGATTGACAATGCATATATTCATGAAGAAAGTCAGTACTCGTTTGTCAGAGATGTGGCCTTTTTTGGGGTCTAATTCTCCACCCTAGAGCCAAGCATTTTGTCTAAATACCCCCAGTGGGAGATGCTATAGGGGTATCAAAAGGGCCGGGAGCCAATATTACCGGGATCTAAAATCCGACCAAAGTCTATTATCCCGGGTCCCGGAATCAGTCAGCTTTTCAAATTCCCGCCTGTCTGGAATGGCTTTCAGTCTAAAGTACCGTATATGCCCGCCGCTCCTCCCCTGTAGGAAAACATCGATAGGTGCAGTATTTTTGGAAACTAAACTACTTTCTTATTGGGTCCCTGTAACTGGCAATAGACTTTCAAATCAGTTTTCACTGGATGAAGAACTGTGATTTACAAGCATTTTTATTTACTATACAATGCCAGAACTATATTTCACCCCTTGACGGTATATGGAGAACAAGCAAAATGTTGCTAGTGAAGCGTCTTTGTAGTTGGTCTCTGTCTTTGTCTATTTTAGGCGTGTCATGGGAAAACCTGGCTTAATGCATGTGCGCAAAGTGTCGTCCCGGATTAGCCTGTGCAGTCTGCACAGGCTCATCCAGGACGGCTTTTTCCGACTGTTTATTTATGTTTAGAAGAGACTTTCTTGAAACAGAAAATTCCATAAAAGCGGAAAGTGCCATCCTTGATTAGCCTGTGTGGACTGCACAGGCTAATCCGGGACGACACTTTATGCACAAGCCTGGTTTTCCCACGACACGCCTCATTTATAGAGTGGAGGTTCAGATGTCCACCTTTTGACTATTTACATGCATGTCTGGGTTTAGTTTTGAAAAAGCAAAAAACCAGTTTTAACTCAAAATTTGTTGTTGTTTTTGTGCCTCCCTGGCATCTTATGCGAGAGGCATATAGTGATTGTCCTGTCCACCTGTGATTCCAATTCCGTGATTCCATCCGTACAAGGATAACTTAGATTGTACCATTTATTCAATCACTAACACCGCATATTACAACACTGTGATACAAAGTTGTTGGTTATGACCATTCCCAATCCACCTATATCACCCAACCTCACTGTGACCTTGACCGAAATTGGACTTGGAATAATTCAAATTCTCGCGTATAGGGTGCCCCCGCGTATTAGACGCACCTAAAAATTGAGATCCTATTTTGTGGAAAAAAAATCTGCTATTTGAAAGCTTCTAAACATCAAAATCATAAATTTTGCGTCCATTGTTTACTGACACTGAAAATATTTTTGTCGTGAAAATCGCGATGCGGGTTCATTACACGAGATGTGTTTTCGCTGTATTGAGAGGTGTTAAGAAGTCTCAAGTGTCAACACCTTTTAAATTACACCATAACTCTAATTGTCTGTTTGACAAACATAGTCAGTTTTGCAAGTATCGTCATTGACACCATCCTTTTTGTTTGCAGAGCAGTATAAAAGGCGTGAAGTATTTTTTTGTCAGGTGGTGTTTACACTACGGTTCATTTAACCCTGGTTTTTTTTTTTTATGTATTATGTTTTATTGCATATATATTTCAGAAAAATAAGAATCAAGAATATAAAACACACAAAATAAGAATATATATTATATAATACTATATTTTTAAGCGTCTTTGTGGCGGCGATCAAGCGTCTATTCAAAATGGCGCCCGAAACACCACAGTTGATATTTATGACAGAAAAACTAGGAGTTTTTGCTTATATCCGCGTATGAGACGCACAAGGAAAATGCTACAAATTTTGGCTGAAAACAGTGTGGCTTATATGCGAGGAATTACGGTATGTCTGGGTTAATTAGATTGTATATTTTCATCTAGCACCAACATGGCTTACTACAGCACTTGGATACTTACACAGTTGTTGCTTATGACCATTCCCAATCCACCCATGTCACCCAACCTCACCTTGACCTTGATCTAATTTGGACTTGGAATAATTCAAAATTAAGGGGCTGTTTCTTGGTTAACTATATTTTACCATTTTGTTTACCACCAACATGGCTTACTACAATACTTGGATACTTGCACAGTTGTTGCTTATGACCATTCTCAATCCACCCATATCACCTAACCTCACTTTGACCTTGACCTAATTTGGACTTAGAACAATTTAAATGGGCTGTCCAGCACCAACTGGGGGCATTGTGTGTTTATTGATCACAGCGTCTTGTTATACCCTCACAAACAAAGTTTAGGGGGGTATATAGGAGTGAGCTTGTCGGTCCGTCTGTCTGTCGGTCTGTTGGTTTTTGGTTTCCGGATGAGAACTCAAGAAAGGCTTGACATATTCAAATAATTTTTGGTACACATATGTAACATCACAGAATACAGGTCAAGTTTGATGTTGGTTACAAACCACTAAATTTTGACAGAGTTATGGCTCCTTTTCAACTTAAAATTCCCTTAAAATATTATTTTTGGACGATAACTCAAGAATGGCTTGACATAATCAAATAATTCTTGGTATACATGTGTAGCATCATAAAATATGCTCAATTCCCTAAAAACATGGTATCCTGACATTAACTCAACAATGGCTTGACATATTTCAATTATTATTGGTACACATGTGTAGCATCATAAAATACAGGTCAAGGTCAACTTTGGTTACAAACCACTAAATTTTGACACAGTTATGGCGCCCCTTTTTGACTTAAATTCCCAAAAAACATGGACAATAACTTATGAAAGGCTTCACTTATTTAACTTATTTTTGGTACATCATAAAATACAGATCAAGTTTAACTGTGGTTACAAACCACTAAATGTTGACAGAGTTATGGCTGCTATTGAAATTAAATTTTTCTAAATACACTGTTGATTATTCACAAATTAAAGCATTCTCTCTGTCCATTTCTTTCTAATGGATGCCATAGTTTTGTGACAAGGCCATATTGTGGGGGTATATCTGTCACTCATTTGACAATTCTAGTTGCAATTATTGTTTTCCATTTGTTTGGTTTATAATTTTACAATATTATATGTCTTGTATTATGATGGTTCAGTTATATTATCCAGACCATTTATTAAAAAAAAAAATTAGTTACCCATTGTTGTCTATGTATTAAAAATTTAAACTTGTTTTATAACCTTGTAGCTATTATATGGTTATCACAATCAAACATGCATCTTATCTTTCTCGAATAAGTGTATTTACCAAGCATAAGCATTTAACTTGTATTAAACGCTGTGGTAATAGCACTGTATTTTTTTTGCGTTTAATACGCGTTTAATACACTGTCTTGAAAATGCAGAAAATATACACTTTATTACAGAAACAAGTGTATTTTTTCTGCATTTACACACTTTGAAGTGCATTGAAATTGTATTTTTCTCCTTGACAAATACACTACATGTATATCTTCAAAAAATACACTTAAGTGTATTTAAAATGTATACTCAATGCATTAATACACTCATTTGTAAAAAATGCAGAAAAAGTACAGAAAAAATACACTTAGTGTACTAAAGGTGTATTTAATGATCATTTAACAAATATAAAAATACGTTCAATGCATATTATATACACTTATTCGAGAAGGGTAGTTTATATGTCTGCTGGTCAAGATGTACCACTAGCTATACAAATGACCATAATAATCCCTGATTGACCTCTGAATGCACCTATACTTGGCTTGCAATAAATAAATCATTTTCTGTTTAATTGATCCTCAGTGCATGACTTTATACCTAAAAATATGGTCAGATCCTATATCTGTTGCAGTATAAGTACTCTGTGGCAAAGAACTCCAGCTGTTATAAAAGATTTGTAACAATTAGGTTATAGACCTATTTGCCCTTGGACTGGAGAGGAGGTCATAACTTGAAAACCTGTAAACCAAAATCAATTTATTCACTTGTTTATTAATAATAATAATAATAATAATAACAATACCCATGAACACCAGTGTTGTGATTGATAAGTGGTTAAGTGACAAAAATATCAGTGATAAAAGTTGGAAACTGTGGATTTATTTTTATGAAGTTCCCACAAGAATATATTAATAAAAGTTCATAAGTATACTGCGGAGGGGGGAGGGGGCGAGGGGGGGGGGGAAAGGAAGTGAAAGAAGCGCAATTAGCTAATATAGTTGAAGATTTACTCCACTGTTAGTGGCAAACACAGCTCCTGGAGTTACAATATATACCACAGTCCGTATTGATTTCCATTGGCAAAGATTTTCCTTGCAGTAACTTTGGCAGTATCAGTATGTTTTTCAGTGTGGCTTCATTTTGAAAACTGGTGTTGTATAATTTTGACAGCTCCACTGTAAATGTTTAGAGGTGTTTTAAAGGGTTGAGGTTGGCAGAGCATTAAAGTGTAAATAATTTTATTATTTCGGTGTTTATGATACATTTTCACTGGGGAAATATATTTTCACAGGAAGCTTACTCGTACATGTATGTATGTTGAATGTTGTAATGATTTATCATGGTTCAGCTTTTTAGGACAGTTTTTCATAGCCGTCTATTGATTGTCAAAGTGTTAATTTAATCATGTCATACTGACATCATTTTGAATTCTCTCTGGGCTAAGTTACAAATTTAGTGCAAAGAAGAATGGATTTTTACAAGACACAGTTTTTTCCCCCATTTGTGCAAGTGAAGGTGAGTTTGTGATGTAAAAATGAGTTGTGATATTTATTTTAGAACAATGTAAATAGTGTATAATTATGCCCCTCTTCGAAGAAGTGGGGGTATCTTGCTTTGCACCTGTTCGTCTGTCGGTCGGTTGGTCGGTCGGTAGGTCGGTCGGTCGGTCTGTCCGTAGACCATTTCGTTTCCTCACGATATCTAGAGAACGCTTTGACCTACAATCATGAAAGTTGGTATACTGGTAAATTGGGAGGAAAGGAAGACGCCTATACATTTTAAGGTCAACAGGTCAAAGGTCAAGGTCACCGTTGCTAAGAATAGAAAAACGGTTTCCGCTTAATAACTTGAGAACGCATCAAGATATTGTAATGAAACTTTATACATAGATACCTTGTATCGAGACCTCGTGTGGAATAGCATATGGGGTGGGTGGGGTCAAGGTCACTGTTACTAAAAATAGAAACACGGTTTCCGCTCAATAACTTGAGAACACATAGAGATATTTTAATGAAACTTAATACATAAATACCTTATATTGAGACCTCGCTTGGGATTACATATGGGGTGGGTGGGGTCAAGGTCACCGTTGCTTAAAATAGAAAAATGGTTTCCGCTCAATAACTTAAAAACGCATCAAGATATTTTAATGAAACTTCATACATAGACACCATATATTGAGACCTCGTTTGGGATTGCATATTAAAAAATTTCTTAACAATTGCACATATTCACAACTTGGCTGCAAGTCAGGGGGCATACATGTTTTACAACATCTCTTATTATATAATATGATTGGATGTTATTTTCACAGTGTTTGATAATGTATAGAGTTGTGCACTGATCTAGCTGTGATGTTTGTTGTTCATTTTAAAACATTGGATTATGTTGTGTGAATAATAGTAAAAATAGTATTTTTAGTAACATTAATAGTTAAATAATATTCTAACTCGGCTATCGACTTGTTTTTCATAGATAAAGAAGGAAATCAACCATGGATTTTTCTGCAACAAATCATGGGCGGAGCCTAATGTTTTGAAAATAGTTCCTGAATTCTAAGAAATTGTTCTGTAAAATGCACTTGCTTAAATGCGCGATAGCAAAATTGTGAAAAACAAATCATTTCTGCATAATGTGGCGCAATAAACTCACATTTGTACTACATATTTTACATTTAAATTCACAAAAAAACGTTAACATGCTGTTAATATGCTTCTGATTTGTGCTTGTTTTCACTGTATTTATAATAATGTATGACGTCATATTGATTCTTGGCCCAATGTTTATCAATGAAGCTGACGTCATTTTGAATTGTTATGATTTGTTGATGGCACTGAAACGCACGTGTGAATGTACTTTGTGGAAAATGGGCGGAATATAGATAAATATAGTTCTCATTCATTACCTTGTAAAATACAGACGAATTATATATAGGATCGTGTTAGAATTGATATAATTGACGGGTATGCGTTGGTTATTGGGGTAATACCCAACGGTTTGTCGTTCCGATGCTTGTTATCAAACCACTCGGGCTGTCGCCCTCACGGTTTAATCCCTACGCATCGAAACTCCAAACCGTTGGTTATTACCGCAATAACCAATGTTTACCTGTCTATTATTTCTTAAATAATGTAATGTAATGGAATGTTCTCTGAAAAAAAGGCATTTTATACACATAACTAAAAAAGTCTTCCCATAAAAATGTTTATGTATTGCATTTTTTTTCATTTTTTAAGAATTTTACATCTAATTTAGGGGCTGCACTGCAACTTTGTTAGAAATTGGCCTAGCTACATTGCAGTTCTTCGGCTCTTTTCAATACAGTGCTAATTATTTCCACCGCATGTAGATTGGCAGTCCGCACAGGCTAATCCAGGACGACACTTTCCGCCTACAGTGGATTTATGTTTATGCACCTATCAGTGTTTTCCCCCAGGGGGGGTGGAGCGGCGGGCATATAGGGGACTTTAGACTGCAAGCGATTCCCGACAGGCAGGAATTTGACAAGCCGAATGATTCTGGGTTCCGGGGAAATAGACTTTGGTGGGAATTTAGATTCCGATAATATACGCCCCGGGCCATTTGATAGATATATAGCATCACCCACTGAGGGGATTTAGACAAATATGCTTGGCTCTAGAGTGGGGAATTAGACCCCCAAAAATAGCATTTGTCAAATTCCCCTAGATCTGCCCGCCACTCCGCCCCTGGGGGAAAATATTGATAGCTTCATTAGAAGAGACATCCTTGAAACAGAAAATACTATAAAAGCGGAAAGTGTCGTCCCGGATTAGCCTGTGCGGACTGCACAGGCTAATCCAGGACAACACTTTACGCACATGCATTAAGCCTGGTTTTCCCACAACACACCTCATATTTTTTCAAAATACAAAATCATACATTGTTCCAATCTGACTGTTACTAATTATTTACTAACTGGTCTTGTTTGACTGCCCAAAGCAAATTGACTTGCAATCAATTACCTGTGCTAGGTAAAGTAACAACACCCTCTAGCAGACTATATACATGTATTCCCTTTACATATGAGGCGTGTCGTGGGACACCCGGGCTTAAAGCATGTGTGTAAAGCGGAGGCTAATCCGGGACAACACCTTACGCACATGCATTAAGCCCAGTTTTCCCACGACACGCCTCATAAATTATATATTTATGTATATGTAAAGGGAAGCTCAAGCTAATTTATATTAAATTAATTCCAAAATACCTTGAGGGAAATTAGTCCCAGAATAACTTAAGGGAAAGTATACCCAGAATACCTTGAGGGAAAGTATACCCAGAATACCTTGAGGGAAAGGTATACAGGTCAGTATTGTTTCACCATATGACAGTACTGTTGTGTACACAACTGAATGACTGGTACGAGTGTCTCTGTTTTGCTTTCCGTAAGGTCATTCATATACAGTAACTTACATCTAATGCCGTTAACGTTAACTGAAGTACATTGAGCAGAACAACTGATAAATGCATTATTCTGTTATTCAAGAGTTCTGTTATGCCCCTGGGAAGTTACATTTTATTATTCCTCAGTTATGAGGTTAGAAATGTATGCCTGGGAATTGGATAATGTGTGCCATTAAAACAGATAATCATATATTCATTGCAAGCATTATAACTCCCCTGCGGAAATGCTTATGGTCAAACCATGTATCAAACATGTCCAGAAAACATGTTCCGTCTTTGTTTTGAGATTGTTATAATCATGTTTGAAACATGATCGATCACGTTTGTAAAATGGCCACCATATCCAGAACATGTTTGATCATGGTCGACAGAAGTTATGAAATGACCATATTACAGCAACAAGTTTAATACCATTATATGGTAATGATGTGACCATCAAAAACTGCTATCGAAATAACTATGTTTTGGTCGTGAATAAGAGACATTGATAGAGCTTTGTTTGGCCATCTATTGACTATATTTGAATCATGTTTTGATCATGTTTCTAAAATGGCCCTCACTGTCAAAACATGTATGTTCATGTATGGCCACGGTTTAACCATGGTCAAACCATGTTTCAATCATTGTCATTCAATACGTTTTACCTCTGTTATGGATATGTTATGACCTTGTGGAACCATCTGGACCATGGTCAAATCAGTCCCAGATCATTTCCACAACATAGACATAACATGGTTATATTATCTTCACAGTATTGTGTGGACTCAAAATTAGAAGTAAATGTTAATAAAACAAAAATTGTGGTATTTAAAAATGGGGGTAGACGGGCTTTAACTGAAAAATGGTACAACAATAATGTATTGTTAGAGTGTGTACAAGGATTTAATTATGTAGGTGTTTATTTTTCATCTAGTTTATCATGTATAAAATGGCAGAAAACATGGCTTTTAAAGCCAAACATGTAATCGTTTAAATGCTTGCTTCCCTTTATGAGTACATGCCTATGCCTTATAATTGTTATTTTAAGATAGTAGATGCAAAAATGATGCCTATTCTATTATATGGGTCGGAAATATGGGGGTTAAGGTATTCAACCCATAATACCCAATGTCTAGAACCCTACAAATCATATTATTTTCTTGGAGGGCATCCATATCTGGACTCTTCTGCAAAATTGTAGGATATTTTACCATTCAGTTTGTCAGATATATTTAATTAATTACCATACCCCCTCTTTTGCTAAACACATAAAAAACCGACAAGCTATAAGCATCTTTACAAGTGAAATACTTTATTAATATTTCATAAATTCCATATAAATATACATTTATGAATGGTATATTGAACACATATTAGGAAAATAATCACCAATTATTATTAAATGAATTTATATGGAAGTAATATGTACTCATATTGCTAATTGTATTTATCATTGATGATAGTTTTCCTGTTCTATTTTTTGAAAGCCATAAACAAAATGTGATAAACTTGCTGATTTTACGCATGTTCTGAATCTAAACCATGATTTATTTTATTCTTGGACTATAAGCTACAAAATAAAGGCAAAAGATATAACTTTACCATGCATATTTGACAAATTAAGACAGTTTTTAACACTACCCCCATAAACAATTAAGCCAGATTTTTTTTTTAAGAATACCTTTTTTAAATCTTTTTCAATGATCATTGAGAACCTAAGAAAGATACTGCCATAAAACGTTCAAAAATTCTTAGATAAAAAATATAAGCAATATATGTAATTAGTTCCAACACTTTTTAACATAAAACATTCAAATTAAACTTTGTTTCATCATTGTATATTCTCTAATAAACAACATTAATTCAAAGTTGTATTAACTAAATTAACATTTACTACTTTTTAAAAATGCAGTAAATATTTACATGAAGGACAAAACCAATATACACTGAATAAATACATTTTCATCCAAAAAATTTAAAACGTTCCAGGCAATGCCCATCATGAACTTTACTGGGTTTAAAAAAGTGTTTTTTATTTTTTATTTTTAAAATATGCTAATTTGTATTATAAACGTTTCCAAAGTCCTTTTTGCAACTGTAATATAGGGCTGCCCATCCATTAGATTTACATGTTAAATACTAAATAAACTGTCCGCGCCTTCACAGTTGAATGTTTCATGGGCACATAAACTGGAGCCAGCGATGTCCTCTGCCATAGTATTTTCATCACGTCAGTATAGGCAAGAAGACCCAGATATGGAACGCCATAACTGCCTTAACATGAGAAAAACTTTTATACGCTGCTTATTTTTCATTATATGGTGTTTATTTTCCATAATATGATGTTACTTTGACATTATACGCTGCTTATTTATAATAACATGATGATAATTTTCTATTATATGATGCTCATTATCCATTATATGATGCTTATTGTCCATTATATGATGCTCATTGTCCGTTATATGATGCTCATTTTCCATTATATGATGGTAGTTTGACATTATGGACTGCTTATTTATCATAACATAATGTTCAATGTCCATAATATGATGCTAGTTTGACATTAGTCGCTGCTTATTTATCATCACAATATGTCTTTTTCAATTATATGATTTTAGTTTTACATTGTATGATGCTAGTTTAACATTATACGCTGCTTGTTTAATACTGCGTGATGCTCATTTTCTATTATATGATGCTAGTTTGACATTATGCGCTGCTTATAACCATAAAGTGATGTTCATTTTCCATAATAAGATGCTAGGTTGACATTAAATGATGCTTATTTATCATAACATGATGCTCATTTTCCACTATATGATGCTAGTTTTACATTATATGTTGCTTGTTTATCATTACATGATGCTAATTGTCCACTATATGTTGGTAGTTTGACAGTATATGGTGTTTAATCGTCAATACACGATGGTAATTTGCGTTGATAAAATGCTCTTTTTTACCATGGTGTCAAAACACCATATTATGATGTGCATTTTTCATTATACGATGGGCGAACCGGCTATTTTTAGAATACACGCAGTTCAATATTGTTTTTTTTCTCAGTTCAACTATTCAAAATGTTCTGCTATACCTTATGCATATTTTTAAATAAATGCTCTTTACTTCCCTCATTTGTATTGTCAGTTTTCATAATAGTAGTCACGTGACGAAGTGCACGTGGTGAGCTTTTGTTACGGTGTGGTGTGTTAAATGTGATTACATTGTATCAATAGATTACAATTTATATCTAACGTGACTTGTTAAAATGCTTGACAAATATAAAGATCACTAAATTAAATTAAGCTGTATGTGGACAAATCTATAAGAAGCTTCTAAATGATATTATATATATATATATATATATCATTTTCCAGTGGGGGCTTAAAGTAGATTAGCTTTTTTTCTGTCGTCTTTGAGAAGTTTGTCTCTTGTGTAGAACTTAAAGCATTTGACCTAGAGTCATTAATTTGACATGAATAAATCTGGGCCAAGTGTGAGGTTCGGAGCTCAATAAAACCGGTTTAAACCACCAATGCTTTGCATGGACCGTCCCAAAGCGGTGACCCCAGTTTTATTCAGTTCTAGCTCAACTATTCACCGAATAGTCCGAGCTATACTACTCACCCAAATGTCGGCGTCTGCGTCCGCGTAATGCTCTGGTTAAGGTAAACGTGCAACATCTCAATATCACTGTTTCTACTACAGGTATTCAATTGAAACTTCACACGTGTTTGGGGTCATTGTGTGAGGTCACTGACCAAGTTCCATAACTCTGACCTGCAATTTAGCAGAAATATGCCCCTTTTCGTACTAAGAAAATTGGTTCAGGTAAACGTGCAACATCTCCATATCACTGTTTCTACTACAGATATTGAAATAAAACTTTACATATGTGTTCAGGGTCTTAATAAACAGTCACTGACCAAGACCTACTACTTTGACCAGCCTTTTAGCAGGATTATGCCCACATTTTGTACTTAGAAATGTCAGGTTAAGGTTTGCGTGCAAGTTGAAATTCAGGTTAAAGTTTGCATGCAACAAGAACATATCTCTGTAACTACTACAGATATTCAATTGAAACTTCACACATGTCTTCGGGATCATCATGCGAGGTCACCGACCAAGGCCCATAACTCTGACCTGCAATTTAGCAGAATTATGCACCCTGTTGTACTTTTTTTACTTAGGAAATTCAGGTAAACGTTTGCGTGCAACAACTCCTATCTCTGGCTGACATGCAGACCTAGCATGGGGTTGCATTTGGGGCTAGTAGGGTCAAATTCAAGGTCACTGTTGCTAAAAATAGATAAAAAGTTTGCGCTCAATAACTTCAGTTAGGGTGGAGATATTGTGCTGTAATTTTGTGTGTAGGTAGGTTAAAGGCTGATCTAGCGAGGGATTGCATTTTGGGCCAGTGGGGTCAAGGTTACTGTTACTAAAAATAGAAAAAGAGCTTCCGCTCGATAACTTTAGTTTGAATGGAGGTATTGTGCTGTAAGTTTGTTTGTAGGTAGCTTACATGCAGACCAAGGGTGGGTTTGCATTTGGGGCCAGTTGGGTCAAGGTCATTGTTACTAAAAATGGAAAAATGGTCAAGGTCATTGTTAATAAAAATGGCAAAATGGTTTCCGCTCAATAACTTGTGTTTTGGATGGAGGTATTGTGCTGTAATTTTGTGTGTAGGTAGCTTAGATGCAGACCTTGCTTTCAAAGTTAATTAAATTCAACTAAATGAATTGGCAAAAAGTTGAAAATCTAATTTCTTGGCATGGTCACATTTCTTGTTTAATTTATAAATTTTCAGCTTTAAGTTTATATATACAATATAACTACTACAGATATTCAACTTCATATATGTCTTTGTGGTCATTATATCAGGTGACTGACAGAAAATGTAGATTATACTATCAAAGCGGAAGAATAGTCGAGCGCGCTGTCTTGGGACAGCTCTTGTTTTGTATGCGTTTATTGAGTGTTTTTCTGCTGTGCCTAATTGTTTGGCTATTAGTTACTTATCATAAATAAAGGAACTCGTGCTATGGCAAGATTTTTCTTTCCTGCTGATGCAGTTGAAATTTCACATTGTTTATATTTTACATGGGGTATCAAGATGAAACTTTATAAGTAGCAAGCTTGCATTGTTGGAAACCCAGTTCTTAAAACTGAACTGCCAATGCCCTATGACAACGTGGCATGCGGGGGGGGGGGTATTTCAGGCACGACAGTGACAGTTCTAGTTTGCACTATCACGAACAGGAGGAGGTATCTGCGCCCTATCGACATAACATGTTGTTAGAAAAATAAAGATGAACGTTAAAACAAATATTAAAAGTTAGATGAACATCATTTGATCCATATTGGACGGTTTTAGGTCAAGCCCATAAGCTACCATTAAGCGCATAGACATGGATGTCGGTATTAGAGCTACAACAATTCATCTATGGATCGATTCGATTCTATTTCGATTACTAATATTTTTAAGCTTATTACTTTGGTTCGATTAATCTTTCATTTATATAAGCTAAATTTTAGCGAGTCAATATTTGAAATAGAGGAACATATACATTATATATATTAATTATTATTGATGTTATTGTATCAGTTAATGTAAACGTCTGTACCTTATACATGATTAACTAAATAAGAAACAAAGGAAAATGATTATACAGTTTCAATAGAAAATTTAATACAGTATAACAGCAAACATGATGGCGCCATCCGTTTACATGACAAAGATGCAAAAGTATACTTTTTATTTATTGATTTATGATTTTTTCTGTAAACATGTAAAATAATCGAATCGAAAATGACTGAATAAATATCGACAATCGAATCGGTGAGTCTCAGTCGATTGACCGAGGCATTGAATGAATCGTTGCACCCCTAATTATAAAAAATAAAGTAAAGGTGATACTCTTTAATGGGTGTTTCATTTCAACTCGAGATACATTAATTTTGATTATGTCTGTTAATGATATCAACACATGTAAGGTAATCATCAATCCCATGATTGACATCAAGTCTTGGGGAAGCGATCTGTCTTTGTACCATCTCCATGCAATGGTCACTGATAATCTTTTCCAGAGGTGTAAATATTGGTCTCTCTCCAATCCCAACAGTTTGTTCATCGCCGGACTTTTCGGCACTATCGTCGTTTACATCTGCTGAAGGTAAGTCAAAGCCAATGGGTGACTGCAGCTGGCCCGATAACCAAAGCGCTTGCGGAGACGAATTCACTGTTCTAATTCTATGTGTCGACCATGCTTGAGCCCAAAGACTAAGTCTTCTATTTATTTCATCCATGTATATGTAGTGAAGAGCAATTAAATGCACCATGTTTAAGCAGTCCAGTATCCCGTTGTCCTCCATAAAATAAAACAAATTATAGAAGAAACACAAAACTCCTTCAAAAACATCCCGCCACAGTCTCTCAATTCTTTGGTTATGTGTACTGCGTCCAGTAATCATACTGCCAGTCCCTCGTTTCGCCAACATGAAGTCTGCAACAGCCACGTTTTCTAATCCTTTGTCACATCTTACCCTTTTTGGAATCCCATACGTGTGTACACCTGATTTGAAACTTTTTAACACTGTGCCTGTGCGATTGGTGTCTGCACACGAGAGAAACGTGACCATCCTGCTGAAGCCATCTATTCCCCCTATAATCACAAATCTCCATCGAACGAGCTTGTGGTTAGTATCTATGTGCCACAGATGATTTGGACCCATTACCTCGTACACACGCCTGTGAAGACGACCACGTTTTCTCTCTGAAACCCCTTTTGAGTCGACTCTATGAATGCTGTCCCTTAAACGATACCGCTGGACATTAATGCCTGTTTGGTGAAGTATTTGCATTATCATGTTCTCTCCACAAAATGGGAACTCGTTTATTACTTTTTTGACATGCCCGTCGAGGTTGTCATCAGTAAGTAATGAAAATGCATGTCGACTAAGACCATATCTTACCATTCTTCGATAAATCGTGCGTTCAGATACAGCCACCAGCTTCGCAATCTCACTTATTTTAAAACCATTCTCTAGAAAATATTGCAGAACGCTCTTAGGAATGTCAAATTGTGGTGCGCCGCTTTTAGATCTGTCTTTGTTTGGTTTAATGCCACCATATTTGTTGCATTCAATTCTCAACTGCATCATGACAGATCTATTTGAAATACCAAGCATTTCCATTTCATATGCTGATAGTTTGCTTACGATGTCTGACGTAATATTCTGATGTTTGAACGTCTCAATAGCACTATTTAAACCCAATTTTTCGAGAATTCCATTCATTTTTTTTCTTTGCAAAGGCATGTGCAAAACGATGCAGGAGCAAGACAATATCATCATGCATAATATATCGCATGTTAATGAAAATTGCATATTATTAAATGACAAAACCGTTTATAAAGGAAAACTGACATCATATGATACAAAATGAGCACCATGGACAAGCAGAACCTCGCATAGAGGCAAAATGACGTCATATAATGGAAAATGAGCATCATGTAATTAAAAATGACTGCGTATAATGTCAAACTAGCAACATATAATGGAAAATTAGCATCATATAACGATAAAAATACAACACCTCATAAAGATGCAAAATGACATCATATAATGGAAAATTAGCATCATGTAATTAAAAATAAGCATCTTATAATGTTAAACTAGCATCATATAATGAAAAATGAGCATCATATAACGATAAAAATACAACACCTCATAAAGATGCAAAATGACATCATATAATGGAAAATTAGCATCATGTTATTAAAAATAAGCAGCGTATAATGTTAAACTAGCATCATATAATGAGAAATGAGCATCATATAACGATTATCATACAGCACCTCGTATAGATGCAAACTGACATCATATAGTGAAAAATGAGCATCATATAATGATCTACAAATAGGCAGCACCTCGTATAAAGTCAAACAAGCATCATATAATAGAAAATGAGCAGCCTATAACGATTAACTAGCATCAGAACATAGCAATTAGACATAATATTGACAACAACAAGCATAATAGAATGACGCATGAGCAAAATATAATGGAAAAAGGGCACCATATAACGAAAATTGAACACCATATAATATATTTGTACATCTTTTTACGATATATCCACAGCTCATAAAAATAATTTTCATGTTAAGGCATTATGGCGTTCCATACCCAGAGAATCAATGTTTCTGGCCTTCTCATTTTTGAACATCAGCTGGTTGCACCCAGCTGTTGATGAATATGGGAATGCGACTGCTACTAGCGATGCCTCTGGTTGAACACTAACAGCCTGGTCACCATCTAACATGTCGCCCATCGTGCTGGATGTGTGTTTGCTTTTCTGACCAGCAGCATCACTGAAAATAAGTTTTCAGTACACAGTTTTACAATATATTCTACTTACAGACTGATATTAATTTACACAACAATCATAGCTTTAATAATTGTCTGATATGGCACCGATGTCAGTTGAGCAAAATTTAATGCCAAATGTTGAATTTTTACACATGTTTTAGTAACCGACTTACAGCACCTCGTATAGATGCAAACTGACATCATATAGTGAAAAATGAGCATCATATAATGATCTACAAATAGGCAGCACCTACAATATATTCTACTTACAGACTGATATTAATTTACACAACAATCATAGCTTTAATAATTGTCTGATATGGCACCGATGTCAGTTGAGCAAAATTTAATGCCAAATGTTGAATTTTTACACATGTTATAGTAACCGACTTATAACGTTATGTTATAACACTTAACAGAATGAAAAAGCAAAATTGATGGCATTTTCAATATGGAAATTGTAACATAATTATATGATTATTTCAAAACATAGAACTTTGTTAAATAAGCTTGGAAACTAATACTAGTACTTCATCTTATTATATTTCCAAACTTTATGTTCCGTGTATAAATAAAAATCAAACAATTTTACGACCATTCACGAGTTGTCATTATCTTAGTAACTATTACCATACAAACAAATGGCTTTACAATTAGATAATGAACTGATTCTAACCCGTACACAGCTTGGTATTAGGCTTGCCATTTGACTTGGTTTCTTTGTCAGTTTTCCAATAGAGAACATTATTGACATCTCATTAGTCAATGTTACAATATTTCAGGTAGACATAAACAGTCAAACTAATATGCTTCTTGGCAATTTTCAAACCACACTGTCACAGATCATGGCAGCTGATCAGAGCCGACAAAATTTATATTGTTACTGTGTCTTTTTCTCTTGAAAATCTACCTCTTTTATTACGTTTTCGTCAGTCAGAATGATTTATATCACGGTAAATAAACGCTGTCATATGCACATACAATTCAATAAGCGTTCAAATGATCATGATTTCCAAAGGGAACAAATTCCGATTCTACTTTTGTTTTAATTATACTCGTTACATTTTAATTGTTATTTTATATCTAATTTGCTTCTAAAGCGACGATATTAAAATCTGAAACAAATACTACGGTGTAGCTAAAGAAATACATAATTTTTAAAGAAGTTTTGTATGTATTCCGAATGCGAACGGTAAAGTACGGACGGCTACGGCTTTCGTCGAAATTACATGGAAATTAACGAGCTAATTATGGGTTGAATACCTTAAAATCTTTTTATATTGTTGAAAGTGTACATATTTATCCTTGTAAAAAGGTTTATGTCAGTACCATTGTATTCATGTAACAATGCTATATTAGGTGACTGTGGTAAATCTCCAATTCATATTCATATTTATGCATCAAGGTGTGTTATTAAGTATTGGCTATTTTTACTTGAAATTCCAAATTCCCGTTACATTAGAAAGTGTTATGAAATGTTGAAATGTTATGATAATCTGGGTTATAAGAATTGGGTTTCCTCTTTACGTGAGCGTTTGTATTCCATAGGGTTTGGATATGTTTGTTCAAAGTTATTTTCAAACTTTGAAAGACATTTTCGTACAAGCATGGGTTGAGTCATGCTGTAATTCTTCAAAATTAAAAACTTACAGTGGGTAACTTACAGTGGGTTTAAAGTGAACTTTGATATCAAATTATATATAAATATTTAAACTGTATGTAAGTTTAGAAACGCATATGTAAGTTTTCGGACATCTTCACATAAGCTCATGATTGAAAAAGGTCGCTATTTAAATATCAATAGGAAAAATAGGTTTTGTCCATTTTGCAAAACATATATTGAAAATGAGTTTCATTTTCTGTTTATTTGTCCGAAATATTTGGACCTGCGCGAAACATATATTCCTTCTAAGTATTATACGCCCCCTACTGTAAATAAATTCAATATTATTATGAGCTCACGTAATGAGAAAGTGATCAGAAATATTGCAATATTATTGTTTTATGCATTTAAAAGGAGAAATTTATTGCTGCCTAACTCATAATTATATATAGCTGTACCGTAGTAACCATTGTATTTTGTTTGTGTGTATTGAAAATGGAGATTATGTTAAGTTATATGTATTTGTAAGGCCGGAGGCCATATAGCAATAAACATTGAATTGAATTGAATTGGTTATATGAGAGTCTAAAAAGATACGTTTTAGTCTTGATGTGGCAATGTTTTATTTCCAACACATGGTCAAACCATGTTTTAAACATGGACAGATTATGTTCACATTGGAGTCATTTGTATTGCCAGTTTATGTCCAGTGTCTGTCCAGTTTTAATACCCCTATTGCTAGACCTGACTACAAATAAGTCAGTAGCTAAATCATAATTTAAACAAATGAAAACAGTTAAAATAATCTTAAACATTTAAGTATACTAATGTCCGAAATGTTTGTCCGAAAAATTCATACATTTCCGTTCTTTTTAAATTTTATTTCAAATAATTTGACCAGATGTTCCTATAGATGACATAATTCATACCAAAACTTAATCAAAATTCAAAATGTTTCGACAAGAAGTGGAACATTTTTATAAGCTGTTAAAAAAGTAATTTAATTTACATACCATGCAGTAGACTTCCTTTTTCCCTCCCTCTAACGCCAGGACTTTTTGATTTTACGGTTTACAAAACCGGCGAACGTAAATTTTCCGAAAGTGAAAAAAATAAAAATAAATATAATTATGATTTTTTTTTTACCGATGGGGGACGAAACGTTCACATTTTCGAAATATTTTGAGTACGAATATAATAATTTGCTTTTGACGGTATCACACTGTGATTGCCGATCGAGATCAACAAATTGTTCCGGAATTTCACTGACAATTTTTTTAAGCAAGGCGTCCGTCCGTTGTTTATGTACATGTATGCCATGTAAAACCCGTGTTTTCTACAAAAGAGTGCGAAATGTCTGCTGAAACACGACGTCACGTTCCACGCATGGAAAGCGTGCGTGTACCGATCATGTGCTTTACATACATACTGGTCTTTAACATTTGACAACCAGGCACGATGTGCACGAGGAAATTTTCCCGCCGTTTTTGCAGGAACAAAGCATGTATATAATATAAATATATTTTAATCAAGATCTTTACAATTCACCAATTATTCAGTCAGTACTTTGTTCAACAGCTGTAATGATTAAAACAGTGTTAAAACACTAAATACATGCCTATATGTTGAATAAAAAAGGATCTACTGATCGAGTGTAACCTAAAGATTCGAGAACGACGAGAATAGTGGGTTTGGACATGACGTCACTGTGTGAATGTGATGCGCATTGGATATAAACATCTGGAAAAAATCATTACTTTCAGTTTCGCAACAAAACAATGATGCTTTTGTTTTTAAAAGGCTAGAGGTATGCCGTTCAAACGGTGATGTTTCGTTTATTTCATTTCGTTTAAACTTGTACAAAAAACTGAAAACATATTAGCCTTAATTTTAATAGCTAAAACGCACCAGATAACGTCATTTGACACATGCCGCAAATTTTTTTTACGTACGGAGCGGATACCCCTCCCTAACCCACCCCTCTCGGAACGGGGACGCCTAAAAAAATCCTGTGGAAGGCACTGGATGTATATTTTCAAGTAGCATTTGTAACAAATAATATCATTAGTAACAAGATTTTCTTGCAGGCACATCGAAATGAGGATGTGGGGACAGACAGCTTTGTCTCGTATAAACTTAAAAGAGAAAGTCATGGTTGCATTTTGTTGATGATATATATTTTAGCGACACAATAAGAATTTCTTATTTGCCTTGTATTTTGTTTCTGTCACAATTGTAATGCAATAATTTAACACACACTAGCAGTTCAGTTTATATCTGATAAATTTCATATATACATGAAGATTTTGCATTTACACAGAGGTGAATATTTGAAAAAAAAATTATGTTAAAACTGGTTTCTATTTTTTAATAAGAATTAAGACTTAATATGAATCCAAACAATTAACGTCATATTATTTGGACTTTTCTCTTGATATAGTTAAATTTAATATGTTTTTCGAGACCTCACAGCAATTATTTTCAAAATTTGCGTTGTGTGGTTAGATAAAGCTCGTTTTGCAAGATCTGTGTTCGGGCAGTTGTGGATTCCAGTCCTGCACAGGTTAACTCGTCTTCTTTTAAAAAGGCATCTCACTTTACATTTTGTAAATCCATACAAGTATACAACTTTGTGGTAAAATCAATTTTAATGATGCTGTTAAAATATATGTAGGAATCTATTACACTTATTTACTCTGTAAAATTCATAAATACAAATGGCTAAACTGCATATGAAACATTGGTGTAATAAAACAGTTTATATCATGTTTGACGTCTTATTCTAACTTCACATAATAGTGTGTTTTAATGTTGATATTGTTATTAATTATAAATTGCTAACTGGAAATCGTTCGTTGTGTTAAGATTTGAAAACTTTTTTTTTTTTTTTTTTCCACCTGCCAGTGGACATGTTCCCCTAAAATTTTTGTATACCAGAAAATAAAAAAGGACTGGCCTAAGTAAACATTTGAAATTGACCAATCAGAAACGACATACTTACACATTGAATTACTTTTTTTTTTACAAATTCAAGAAGATGGAAATTAAACACTATAAACACAATTACTTTCGGGAATTCTATTATTTGAATAAAATACATACATAAATAAATAATATATTTTGTATTTAAAATGTTTGCAGTTGTAAACATGATCAAAACATTGTCACAATAGGGTCATTTTTCAATGTCAATGTTTTGACCATGAAGTATCATTGTTCCACACATGTCAAGTTAGAACTGACTATGATAATCACTTGATATGGACATGATCAGAACATTGTCTCAAGAAATGCCATTATTTTGATCATGAAGTGACCATGTTCCAGACAGTCAAGTTAGAACTGACTGTGACATTCTCTGATATGGACATGATCAAAACATTGTTACAAGAGGGTCATTTTGCTATGTCATTGTTTTTACTTTGAAATGACAATGTTCTAGATAATTCACAGGCCTGGCTATGATAATCTCTGATTTGGACCCTTCTCGAATAAGTGTATTTGATACGCATTAAACGCTTATTCGAGAAGGGTCATATACCCTAATCTCGAAGAAGTGTATTAAATACGCATTTAATGTGGATAAACGCTGCCGTATTGGCACCGTATTTTTTCTGCGTTAAATGCGCATTAAATACACTTTAAAATGCAGAAAAAATACACTTATTACAGAAAAAAAGTGTGTTTTTTTTCTGCATTTTTCCTGCATAAACACACTTCAGTGCATTTAAAGTGTATTTTTCTACTTGAAAAATACACTATATCTTCAAAACATACACTTTAGTGTATTTAAAGTGTAGTTTCTAATGCATTAATGCACTTTTTTGTAAAAAACACAGAAAAAGTACAGAAAAAATACAATTAGTGTACTAAAAGTGTATTAATTGCGCATTTAATGGAGAAAAAATATGATGCCAATACCGCAGCGTTTAATGCGCATTAAATGCGTATTTAATACACTTCTTCGAGAAGGGTAGTTCCTGCCTATTTGTAATACTTTTTACTTTCAGGCAGTTGTTCATTTTAATTGCCACATGTGCACGATAATAATCTGATAATAATCTTACAGTTTTTTAAGAATTTGTATCTTTTGACCTTCCTGAATATCCAATCAATTTACATTCCTTATTTGCAAAATTACCACATATGTTTCAAAAAACAAAGTAAAACAAAAATAAAAATATATAATGACCTGTTACGAGGGGTGTAGTATGATTTATCATGTGAGTACTGTGTGCCGTTTGGATCTAGTCAGTACTGTGGTGGATAAGTGAATTATACGAGAAAAACCAGCCAAGTTACACATTTTGTCAGTTTTAACATTATTTATGTAGAAATTCAGTTTAAACTAGTTCTCTCATGTTTCTTAAAAGCACACAAATGGTGTTGCATGATCAATAAAGCCATTTTAAGTTTTACTGTAAGATTTGAAAGAGCAATTAAGTCACCCATCTGGAATGAAAACATACTTAATATGAGGCGCGTCGTGGGAAAACCGGCCTTAATGCTTGTGCGTAAAGTGTCGTCCCAGATTAGCCTGTGCAGTCCGCACAGGCTAATCCAGGATGGCACTTTCCGCTTTTATGGTATTTTCTGTTTCAAGGAAGTCTCTTCTAAACATAAATCCACTGTAGGCGGAAAGTGCCGTCCTGGATTAGCCTGTGCGGACTGCACAGGCTAATCTGGGACGACACTTTACGCATATGCATTTAGTCCGGTTTTCCCTCATATTTATTAGTTTAAAATATTGAAAAAGGAAGTTCAATTTACATTCCCAATTTGCTATATTACACATACGCCGAATATCTTTTAAAAGATATTTCTTGTTATTAATTGCTTCATTCTCATTTTATTCTAGAGAAAGCTGTTATGGTTATGGGCAGTAATGCTCTTATATGATTTTGGTAGACAAGAATTGAAATTAAACTTAGCATCAATGGTTATTTTACCATTTATGCATGTATGTTCAGTTCATTGCTTCAAATGTTGCAGAGTTAGAATTATTTTAGGTACAAGTTTTAGCAAAGTGCATGTGAACGTTAGTGGGAGAACTAATAAACAAGCCAATCTGGTGGTATCATTGACAGCCGTTGCCACCAATGGCCTTTACAGAAGTGCCTCTGTTCCTGTGGTATTGCAGCCTTCATTTCCAACGTCAACATGTGTTGTTTTGTCCTGCTGTAGCAGAATCATTTAAATGACAACATGACTTATTGTGTTGTTGTCCCCTGCTGGAGCAGATCGATGAGCGCTCAATCAGGACTGCTGCTATTTCTGTAAAAATGCTCTTTCTTGATATTTATCTATTCAATGTTGCGAAAACCAACCCAAGCGGTAAGCCGCTGGAGGTTTAGTTCAAATTTTTGTCTCTAGGTTAATTAACTTTTCTGGTCTCTTGGAAATTTCTTCACCAAAGTCAAGGAAAAATTCATTTCTGAGAAGATTATACTTTTTTTTTTCATTTTTGTATCAATTTTTTTAAGGATTACATGTAGTCATGCAAGAAATGTTTTACGCAGATTTGAACAGTTACTTTTTTATGTCTCCTTCATTAGTAATTTCTGCAGATTGTTCCGCTGTCTGTATGCAAGAATGTAGTTAACAACTTTTTTACTTGACAAATAACTGCTTCCATGAATCTTATTATCAGTTGAACAGTTGTGAATATTCAATACAACGAAATGTTTGCAGGGGTATATTCATGCAAGTTGTGTTGTTATTTTGCAAGTACCATTCATAATACGTCATAAGTAATGAGTTGCTTAAGTGCAATTTTTAATAACATTACTATTTGACATTTTTGTTTTGAAAAAGTGATGGTTTTATAAGTGTGCACATTTTATTCCATCACATGAGCAAGAAGGTTTATTTGCTTTTCAATATTGTATGTAAACATCATATAGGCACTTCTAACTAGACCTTTTTAGTCCCCTACCGATGTTTCACCGGAGGGGCTATAGGTTTGCGCTCCATCCGGCCGTCCGGCCGCAAAATATTGTTCCTGCAATAACTAAAAAAGTACTGAAGACACTTCGATGAAACTTGGTATAACTATAAACGGCAATGTGAGTATTATGAACGACGTTTTATTTTTTACCAGAGGTCAAAGGTCATGTGACTGTTTCTAAAAATAGAAATAAACTAAAACAAACTGGATCCTGCGATAACTCAAAAAGTACTGAAGATATTTCGATGAAACTTGGTATACTTATAAACGGCAGTGTGAGGATTATGCAGTACCTTTTATTTTTCACCAGAGGTCAAAGGTCACATGACTGTTACTAAATATAGAAATAGACTAAATACTGTTTTAATTCGAAAAGTACGTAAGATATGACCATGAAACTTGGTACAGAGATTGAACTATAGGTTTGCCATCTGTCTGTGTGTCGTTCTGTCTGTTCGTCCATATTTCTGTCTGTCCGTCCATCCCCAAAACCTGGATCCTGTGATAACTCGGAAAGTACTGAAGACACTTTGATGAAACTTTGTATACGTAGCAACAGCAATGTGAGAATTATGCACGACCTTTTATTTTATACTGTAATAATTCGAAAAGAACATAACATATGATCATGAAACTTGGTACACAGAATGGACTATATGATTGCCCTCTGTCAGTTTGGTACTGCAGTAACTCAAAAAGTAACTTGAATGTCTGGTCAATGTTACTTAAATAGAAAAACAACAAGTTAATACTGCAGTGACAAATGGGTTTTGAATATGAAACTTTGTACATCTTAAGATAAAGGGCGATTTGACGGTATTGCACAATGTTTAATTAGTAGGGGTTTTCACCGGTAGGGGACTCCTGTATTGCTTGCAATACTATCAAAGCCTTATTTGATTGTGGTTTTCTGAAAAATGACAGCTTGCATCCGTTTCAAACTTTGCACCGCCCCATCAAGATTTCCATTTTAAATGTATGATAAAATCTAACCCTTCGGTGATCATTTATATTTCTTCGTGCTGTCATGTATAAAAACACATTTTTGTACGTGAAATCCCGGTGCGTGAAGAAATTTGATGCAGACTTTTCACCAAATTGTTTAACAACAATACTTCAAGCACACAAACTTTGAACATCAATTATTTCATCGATACCACGTGCGCTCATATCATTAAATAATGACGTTGTGGTAAGTCATTTCCACCATGTTGTGTTTTCTTGATAGATAAGTCGTACAAGGAAAGAAAGTAATATAATATAAATGTGTTGAATTAAACATTTAATGGTGTTAATGCACATTATTGTTATTGTCAACATCATGTATTGAATTTTCAACAGGACACTTTCGGAGAACTTGGACATTATCGTATGTTTATCCTAGGACTGTCCAATATTGAAAATATATGCACACGTGTCCAATATGGTGAAATGTTGGACGGTCATGTGATACAAATTGCGACAGCTGATTGGAGGATATAAATAGGTTTATAATAATGCGGTATAAATAGGTATATAATAATAATTATTATTATATTATGATAAATTTGCTCTTGATTTAGATTGAATTTTATTAAACCATTACGTTTTAATCAAAATACACGAAAAATGTTTACTCTAATGTCCAACAGTGAAATGGACTTCATATCATCACATTTTTGCGAATTTCTGTTTTGATAATTAGTATCTTTTATTTTGTTGTTAATTTTTAATGGAAATTACATTCATTCAAGCCTCATATGTCATTTTGTGTTCTTGAACATTTTGGAGAAATTTGGACTTAAAACAAAGATGTTATAGCTGATTTAGGAAGTCTAGTTAGAAGTGCCTTGTGGGTGTTACTGATAATAGATCAACATGATATTAATTAGCATCATACATATGAAGCTGTCTGCAATGATAAGGTACCTCTTAACTCAAGAGATTTGATGTTTAGTTATTATGTTGGATATTTTTTGCTCATGATGAAAATGACTTTGTAAACGTTTTAATGAGGAACTTTAATAAGTACTTATTGCATGCATTTTCTGTTTGCATCTGCATGCAGTTTTGCCAACCATAGAATATAAAGTTGTAATGTGAATATATTCCTGGCAAATATATGAAGATTCCACATCTCACTTGCTGATGTTTCTACATTCCTATCATCATTGTTGACTGGGGAAACAAGAAATGTCTTTAAAAAAGACAATCAGCGTTGAAATTAATATTGAGATGTCAATTAAAAGTTACCTAAACAGACGGCCAAGATGACCCCAGATTTTTTGGTCCCCACCAATATTAGGAGACTTATTGGACCCCAGATTTGTCGGACACTATAAGAAAACTTCTCGGACCCAAAAGTTAAATCATTAATATCTATGCCGTGAATAAACCAATCATACAGCTCCATGTTTTCACCAGTAATATATGAATAACCAAAATAATTTACTTTAATAATTGTTATCTGAATTTGTCAAGCCAATTTGACAAATTAGCAATGTAGGAAAATAATTTCGAGAATGAATTAAAATTATTATGTATCAGACGAGTCTATATAGTTATTTATAGTACCGGTAATATACCATTCATGTTAGTTATCTAATATAAAAACGATTTGAAGTCAAATAAGCATTTATACTGTGTATCCCAATAAAAAGCAATAGTCAGGGAACATTCAGCGATTTTTGAAATGTTAAGACTTTATTTTTGATAACGCAAACATAAACATTCATTAGACTATGACGATTTTAAATTATATTAGTTGAACTATGATATATCAAGGGTTCCTGTGTATAATTAGTATTGCAAATTGTGTATTCATGCTACGCGAATAACAATTCGACGTATTCCGAATCTTCTTTCATAACATTTTATCTATAGAACATGTAACATCTTTTTACAGATTAAATAACATCTACTGGAGAAGTTGATAGAAAGATGCCATTATAAATAATCGTTAATAAATCGTAACCACAATTTTAATTCAAATGAACAGTAAGTTTATAAATATAAATAATAATTTATTGAAATTTTTAGGTTTATGATTCTCTGGATGCTATTATTGATGCATGTACGAGTACATTAACACAGCTATATACAACGGCTGCTAGCTACGTGCGCTATTTTTAGAATGGCACTACTGTTTCTGGAATGTGATGAACTCGGTAGAATCAATGGGCTACATGGAACGGCAACTCTATGAATGAGATTTATGAATGGGAACATTACACAATTGCCATTTATAGAGCTACCGCTTATATAAATGTAGGCTAAACAAAATAGTTTTTTCGTTACGTGAATGAATATAGCAATCTGTTTATGGCATACAATGAGAAAAAACGTTCATAATTAGCCTCACTTCTAGAGTATATGTCGAGAATATGTGTATAACTTCATTTTAACCGCTTATGTAAACAATTATGTAAATTTTTAATACCAAAAGTACGCAACAGTTATTGGTATACGTTCAACCATAGTTTGAAGTTTGCATTCCCTAAAATTAGAAAATTTGCCTACTTCTATTGGCATTCAATTTTCCCGCTGCATAATTATCGCAAGAAATCTAGGTCAAAAGTGATCTTAGACAGCTACCCCGAAAAATTCCCTTGAATCTACTCCTCCACATAACTAAATATTTCCATCACTTCGTATAGGTTTACCTCCCTTTAATTCATGCATAAACCTATTTCTTTACAGCCTATTTCTTGACTTTTTGAGGAAAAAAAGTCAAGCTTTTGTCGTCGCTTTGTTTTCTGTGTCTGCATCAGCATCTGCATCAGTGTCTGCATTAGTTAAGTTTTTAGCTTTTGTGATCGCCTTTCGTCCGTCGCCTGTCATGCGTCATTCGTCATCAACATTTACCTTGTTAACACACGATAGACCACATTAATTGCCCAGTCTTCATGAAACTTGCACAAAATATTTGTGCTATTGATATCTCAGTTGAGTTTGAAACTGGGTCATGTGGTGTCAAAAACTAGGTCAAGTTGAAGAAAAGACTTGTTAACACTCTAGAAGTCACATTTTGTGTGCAATCTTCTTGAAACTTGCTCAAAACATTTGTTGTTATAATATCTTGGCCGAGTTCGAAAATGGTTGCCCTCTGTTGAAAAACATGGCCGCCAGGGGGCGGGGCAGTTTTCCTTATATGGCTATATTGAAAACTTATAAAGCTTGTTAACACTCTACAGGCCACATTTTTTGCCCAGTCAACATGAAACTTGCTAAGAACATTTGTCCGAATGATATCTCGGTCGAATGTGAAACTGGGGTTAAAATGTGGGATTAAAAACTAGGTCACTAGTTCAAAGTGAAGAAAAAGCTTGTTAACACTCTAGAAGTCACATTTTTTGGCAAACTTCTTAAAACTTGCTCAAAATGTTTGTTGTTATGATATCTTGGCCGAGTTTGAAAATGGTTGCCCTCCATTGAAAAACATGGCTGCCAGGGTCGGGGAAGTTTTCCTTATATGGCTTTATTGAAAACTTCATGAAGCGTGTTAACACTCTAGAGGCCACATTTTTTGCCCAATCAACATGAAACTCGCTCAGAAAAATTGTCCCAATGTTATCTCGGCTAAGTTCGAAAATGTGTCGTGGGGTCAAAAACTAGGTCACTAGGTCAAATTGAAGAGAAAGCTTGTTAACACTATAGAAAACACATTTTTTTGCCCAATGTTCTTGAAACTTGGTCAGAACATTTTTTTCAATGATATCTCGAACGAGTTCGAAACTAGGTCACATTGGGTCAGAAATTAGGTCAAC
Organism: Congeria kusceri; assembly: GCA_027627225.1. Classification (NCBI taxonomy): domain Eukaryota; kingdom Metazoa; phylum Mollusca; class Bivalvia; order Myida; family Dreissenidae; genus Congeria; species Congeria kusceri. The sequence goes on from CM051030.1 coordinate 45,267,916, forward strand.
AGTTCAAATTGAAGAAAAAGCTTGTGAACACTATAGGCCACATTTATAGCCCAATAATCATGATATTGCTCAGAACCATCGTCGAAACCCACAGCATATATTCTGTTACCACTACATTATATACCGTGGGAGTATAGCCTGTCAAAAGTTATTTTTCATGAATATTGATGAGCCACCTGCTGACCAATGCAATGAAATTTTAAGTAACGTTGAATACTCCTTGAATGAAGTCTGGAAAACAATTATCAGTCGACCAATTACTAAGTGATTGAGTACACACCGCTAAAAAACTCACTGACCACTTGCAGTATAATGGTAAATATGATAAAAGCAAACACTGTCTACATTCGACTGTTTTAATACTGCTTCGTTTCGATTGGTTGAATTTTCCATGCTGAGCGTATTTGAGCGAACGTGGGTTCCGACAATGAATCAAAACATTTTGTCCCAATGATATCGAGGACTAGTTTGAAACTTGGTCACATGGGGTCAAAAACTAGTTCACCAGGCCAAATTGAAGAAAAAGCTTGTGAACACCCTAGAGGCCACATTCTTAGCCAAATCTTCATGAAACTTGCTCAAAACAGTTTAGTTCCTTAGGACCTTATGGCTCTCTTGTTTGGTTAAGTTTGTTGTCCATTTCTCAAAAACTATCGAAGGTATCCACTTGAAACTTTTTGTACTTGTTCACTATCAAAATGGTAATCCATTACAACAAAGCAGGTGACCCTGTAATTTGTATTTGAAGAGTTATCTGCCCCTTGTTTTAACTTGCTAGCATATTTTGACCATTTTTTTGGTAAATAAAAAAATTTCTCAACTATGAAAGACATTAAATTGAAAATCAAGGTACCTGTTAATGCTGCTGACCCCATTCTGAAGACAAGATAAGGTAGCTCTTTCAAGGATTTTGTTGGAGTTATTACCCTTTTTTTCAACTTAGAATTTTCACTTTAGGCCGAATTTCTCAATATTTATAAGAGGTATTTACTTGAAACTCAAAGTACTTGATCACAGTGATGAACTTATTCTGTAAACAAAAGGGAGTAACTGATTATACAGGCTTTTGTTTGAGTAATTGCCCCTTTTTCAACTTAGAATTTTCGCTTTAGGTCAAATTTCACAATATCTATAGGAGGTATTGACTTGAAACTTTAAATTCTTGATCACAGTTATAAAACCATTCTGTAGACAAGATGAGGTAATTGTATCAAGGAGTTTGGTGCAGTAACTGCCCTTTTTCGGCGTAGCTGTCTAATATCACTTTTGACCTAGATTTCTTGCGATAATTTTATGCAGCGGGAAAATTGAATGCCAATGAAATTGGGCAAATTTTCTAATTTTAGGGAATTCAAACTTACAACAATAGTTTGATGTCTACCAATAACTGTTGTATACTTTTGGGGATTATAATTGTTTACATAAGCGGTTAAAATTAAGTTCTTCGACATACACTCTAATACTGAACATAATTATGAACAATTATACTCATTGAATGTCATGAACATAATGTAATATTCGTTCACAAAATGAAATAACTATTTTGTTTAGCCTAACGACACGCTTTATAAATTAGATTAATTCTAGTGAGTTCAACAAACTCCAGGTCATTCTAAAAATAGCGCGCGTTTGGCAGCCAGTGTATAGTCTGGATTGGTTGCCCTTTTGTAAATATTATGAAGCTGGGTACCATACTGGCTGTGTTACATGCATCAATTAGCGTCCAGAATTTTTTGTTTGTTTGTTTGGATTTTTCGCCATATTCAGCAGTATTTCAGTCTTATAATGGCGGTCAGTTCACCTACTCACACTTTTCCTGGGTAAGCTGGCTTACCATAACTAGGTGCACATACTTATGCCAGTAACTGACAACTGCCCTACTTGAATCAGAGGTAGGGGGAGAATGGCCGTAGAAATAATTTCATGACCAATCCACACACAAGTTATGTGGCCGGGCTAGTCCAGCGCTCTACCAACTCAGCTAGCCGGCCCGGCATTAGCGTCCAGATAATCATAAGCTCGAATATTTCTATAAATGGAGAATTTATGTTTATAAACTTAGTAATATGTTTATTTGAATTTTAATTGCGGTTGCGTTTTATTAAAAATTATTTAGAATTGCACATTTGTATGAACTTCTCCATTTTTGATACCAGAAACAAAATATTTCATACGACTACATGACGATTTTAAATTATATTTGGTAGGAATATTACTGATTCTATAAATGTTACATCTTTTTATAATACAATGCGGTGAAAGAAGTCTCGGAATACATCGATATGTTATTCATGTTACCGGTACTTTTACTTCGCGTAGCATGAATAAATTATTTGCAATACTAATTATACACAGAAACCCAGATATATTCCTACTGAATATAAATTTACATCACCATAGTCTTATGAAATTTTATGTTGTGTTATCAAAAATGAAGTCATCATTATTTCTAATGCGCTGAATGTTCCCTGAAGATTGCTTTTCAGTATAGGATACACAGTATAAATGATTATTTGACTTCAAAATGTTTATGTATTAGATAACTTCAAACATGCGTCAGTGTATTCTAAAACTAAAAAATAGGGGTCACTGGCCTTGTTCCGGATATATTGGGTTTTGAATACGGTACTTGTCGAAGCCCCTTTTTCAGTTTGTGTGATTAGCAGTGTGGAATTATATAATTCATTCATTTTCAAACAAGGATGGTGGTTTTTTAATAGATCTTTTTTTAAATGTTTCGTTTGGCAATATAAAAGTGCAGTTTAATGATAAAACGCGCTTTAAGTACAGTTACCATTTAAAAAATGACTTTTAATGGACGCTTGTCTAGGTTCATTGTTCATTAAATATGCCTGTGAAATCGTCAATAAATAATCAAATATACAAATATATTTTGTTCCAAAGGACAGATTTTGTTAAAAGATCCCATATACTTGCGTCATTGTATACTGAAATTAAAACAGTCTTAAACAATAGGGGTCACCGGCCTCGTTCTGGAAATATTGGGTTTTGAATACCGTACATATCGAAGCCCCTTTTTTATGTTTGAATTTGTATAAATGTTTTAAGTATATAGGATAATGTTTTCAAACAAGGTTACTGTCAACTAATATGTTTTACATGCTTCGTTTTGGCAAAATACAAGTGTATGTTGATAATAGAAACGCTTTACCTATATTTACTGCTATAATAATGAATTTGACTGGACATTTAAGTGTGTCAAATGGGAACTAATAACGCTCTCTGAAACTTCATATTTTATCAAATGCATATTTTGTTCCAAACGACATGTTTTCTTAAAAATGCGCACATACATGCATAAAAGTATACTTACCCCAAAACATTAATAAAAAGGATGCCTTACCGCACTTGTTTGGGAAATATTGAATTTCAAATACGGTACCTGTGTAGCCTTTTTCCTGTTTCGTTTTAACAATGGTTTACATAAACAACGTATCAATTACCAAAATAGCATGGAGATATTTAATGGATCATTTCTGAACTGATTTGTTTGGAAATTAATTGCTTAAGTGTGTTTTTGATAATTAAATATGCATTATGAACTTTTACTATTAAAACAATCTATTTTGAATGGACATTAAAGATGAAATTAGTATATTGTGACCTATATACAATTACGAAAAAATGAAGCAAAGGGAGACATTAACCCAATTATTTTCTTTTTGTTGCGAACTTCTTTAAGAATAAATACACTCGTCTGATACAAAATAGCTTTCACTCATTCCCGCAATTATTTTCTTACATTGTTTATTTGTTAAATTTGCCATATGTTAACATAAATTATTTAGGTTATTCATGTATCACTGGTAAAAGAATGGGGCGGTATGATCGGTTAAATCACAGTACAATAATTAATAATGGCCCATCAGCCACAAAATCAGTACGCCATTTAATGATTTTCTTGGGGAGGGGGGCGACATACTATATCATATTTTTCATGTTACTTTTATTGTTTTTTTGCAAATGTCAAAAACATCAAATTACTCTTATCATTGTACGATAACCACGAACATTTCTCTAACAAAGCTTTTTAAAATGTGTGACCGTCAGCCTTTGTGGAAAATTGATCAGTTTGTTCACCCAAACTTCCTGACAAAGCATGGCACTACCGGTACTGCCGAATCAAAGGATGCCTAGGAATTTTGGTGGAAAATTCAAAAGATTTAGTCCCTCAATGCTCCCTTTATCTGCTTTTTGCTTCGACATCACTTTTTTCTTATTCAAATCAACTTAAACCGCATGTACATTTCAGACAGCACTGTTTGTGATGATGTAAGCGAGGTCAAATGGCGCGTGACCTTAATCGGCCAATAAAATCATGAGTTATAAAACAGTGCGCGCCCGGTAGCCTAGCAACGGTTAATTTCCACTAACAATCTGGCTATGCGATGTTTACAATTCGCAATACGATTTTGGATAATTTTCTGGCGAAAAAAAAATCGCCTGCAAATGGAATTTTCTATGTGCTCATTATATTTATCATGCGCCCAAATGGCCCACTGACAGTAATTTGGTTGCACCATTTTTTTTTTTTTAGGCTGGAATATCGCAAAGGCGCAGCCCAGAATGTACACTGCATGACATTTCTTCAAGGTTGTGTAATTTGCAAATGGACTTACAGACATACTCAATATGTGGTTGTTTAAGTTACTGGTAGTTAGTGTTTATACTAGATTAGTTTAAGCCTATTTGTTTTTGTTTGATTGTTTGATTGTGTTGGAAGCCAGAGGCTTATTGGGACATTTTTAGTCAGTTTCTGGGTAGAGCCAGTACTTTGCGGCTTTGAGAAAGATCCCTAAGTTTAGGAATCTAACTTGGTATCTCCGGTTTGCATCAGGCAAACAAGTTCATATGAACTAGACCACGGAGGCTAACAATGCCTTGCTTAAAATAAACACAACCTATATTATATAATGAATTTTTTCTCAGATATTGATACCTATATTATTTGCCACTATGATTATCATAATTTCATATTTTTCATGGTATTGCGCCATTGATCAGGCCTTTTCTAAAGCATTATAAACCCCTTTTAAGACCATTATTAGAGTAACACTCCAGCTGTTTGCATATATATATTTTATAACATGCTGTACCTTGTTTTCCATGTAATACACCATTACAAATATTTTTATCTTTCGCATGTGTAAGATAACATTTTGAGCGTTTTCATTGGCTTCATATTTTTTGACTGACCAATCAGATGACGTTATTTTGGTGAAATGACGTTGTCAACATGAAATGACGTCACGTCAGTACACAACTTAGAGGATTTACCAACTTATTTTGGTAAAATTAGAAGGGTTTTATTTCGTTTAAAAGCATGTGATAAAAAAGATCTGACACTCATCATTTCATACCATCTTTACTAAACTCATCCAGGAAATTCGTTAGTAAGCCAGACAAAGGCTTGTTTGCTACAAAATTCCTAAGCTCGTTTATTAAAATATGGTATAAAATTACAACTTGTATAAGATCCTATATATATGCATAGAATTGATGCATGCATAAAAATAATGTTATCAACCACATATTTCAAGTGTGTAGATGTCATTAAGAACACGTTTCATTGCTTAAATTCAATAATCTATACATATATATGTCATTAAACACACATTTCCTTGCTGAAATTCAATAATATATCACCATAAAAACCAGTCATGCTAAATGAAATATCACTTTTTTCCTCTTGTTAACTTAAAGTGTTGACTATGAGCGACCTGTTTTCAGGCAAGATAAGTTTTATGTGCCAGACATTGACACATATTCAATACAGTATTGAGAATGTTTGCTTTCGGGTATATCTTGTTTGTAATGATACCATGAAAACTTAAATGCTAATCTTTGTCAACGCTGTATTGAATTATCTTATTGTTTTTCGCTCACCTGAGCACAAAGTGCTCATTGTGAGCTTTTGTGATCGCCGTTGTCTGTCGCCCGTGCGTGTGTGTGTGCGTCTGTGCATCCGTCCGTCCGTCCGTCGTCAACTTTTCATTCAAACAACATCTCCGCCAAAACCACTTGGCAGATTTTCACCAAACTTCACAGGAATGGTCATTGGGTGACCCTCTTTCAAAGTTGTTAAAATCGTTATGGTCCACTGCATATGTAGGTCGCCAGAGCTAAAAATAGATGTAAAAAGTGTAAACTTAAAAAATCTTCTCTGAAACTGCAGGTCCCAGAGGTTTCATATTTGGTATGTAACATCCTATAGTGGTCCTCTACAAAGATTGTTCAAATTATGCCCCTGGGGTCAAAACGGGCCACGCCCCCGGGGTCACATGGTTTATATAGAATATATAGCAAAATGACTTTAAAAATCTTCTCCTCTAAAACCACAAGGCCCAGAGGTTTAATATTTGGTAGGTAACATCGAATAGTGGTCCTCTACAAATCTTGTTCAAATTATGCCCCTGGGGTCAAAACTGGCCACGCCCCGGGGGTCACATGGTTTCTATAGAATATATCGCAAAATGACTTTAAAAATCTTCTCTGAAAGTGCAAGGCCTAGAGGTTTCATATTTGGTATGTTAAATCCTGTAATGGTCCTTTACAAAGTTTGTTCAAATTATGCCCCTGGGGTCAAAACAGGCCAGGCCCCGGGGGTCACATGGTTTATATAGAATATATAGCAAAATGACTTTAAAAATCTTCTCCTCTGAAACCAAAAGGCCCAGAGGTTTCATATTTGGTATAGAACATCCTATAGTGGTCCTATACAAAGATTGTTCAAATTATGCCCCTGGGGTAAAAACTGGCCACGCCCCGGGGGTCACATAGTTATAATAAACCTAAATAGCAAAATGTCTCTCTGAAACCGCAAGACCCAGAGGTTTCATTTTTGGTATGTAACATCCTATAGTTGTCCTCTACAAAAACTGGGGTCAAAACTGGCCACGCCCAGGGTGTCACATGGTTTATATAAACTTTAATAGCAAAAGTCCTTTAAAAATCTTCTCCACAGAAACAGCAAGGCTCAGAGGTTTCATATTTGGTTTGTAATATCATATAATGGTCGTCTACAAAGATTGTTCAAATTATGCCCCTGGGGTCAAAACTGGCCATGCTCTGGGGGTCACATGGTTACTATAAACTTAAATAGCAAAATGTCTTTAAAAATCTTCTCCTCTGACACCGCAAGGCCCAGAGGTTTTCGTATTTGGTATGTAACATCCTATAGTGGTCCTCTACAAAGATTGTTCAAAGTATGCCCCATAGGTCAAAACGGCCCAGAGCTTTCCTGTATTTGGTACGTAACATTGCATAGTGGTCCTCTCAAAAGATTGTTGAAATTATGCCCCTGGGGTCAAATCTGGCCACACACCCGAGGGGTTACATGGTTTATATAGACTTAAATAGCAAATTGAATTTAAAGATCTTTGCCTGAAACAGTAAGGCGCAGAGGTTTGTTAAGATTGTTCAAATTATGCCCCTGGGATTAAATTATGCCCTTGGGATTAAAATAAGCCACGCCTCGGGGATGCAAATTCCAATTGGGTTACAAGATCTCAGGTGAGCGTCCTACGGCCCTTTGGGCCATCTTGTTTATAGCTTGTGGTGAATTATCGATGTTTAAAACAAGTTAATTATGACTGCAGTATAATAATCTATGTGAAAATGAAATAAATGATATCAAGTTGTTTGCCTGCTAAAGAAATAGATGAGATGTTTGGAATTAAAATAAATTAAGTATCAAATGTTATAAAATTTAATTTAAGAATTTTTTTCCGTAGTTTACTTTATACATAGAGTTTTTTTTCTTTATATCTATTGTTTTTAAATAGTTATTCGACCGATTTAAAGTACGTCAAACACCATTGACAGTAAACGAATGTTTTGACAAGACATGTCCGTCAAACAATTAAGTCCTAGCTTTCTCTTTCTGAATGGCTAAACACATTGTCAATCAAATCTCGTCATAAGGTCAATTGTTACATTGAATACTGTATTTGATGTACAACACTCATCCTTGACACAATTACTAGTTGTAACAGTTGTTAATTGTGTAGAGTTGCTACTTTTTTTAACACATATTCTGATGCATGGTTTAATCGCTGGGTGGTTGATGGATAGCGGTAAACATTTGTCAGAAGTTCAGCGCACCGTTAACATAATATTAACAAAAACAATCTTAATTGCAGTTTTAATTAATAGAAAGATAATGTGTTTTAAATCACCAGATAGTATTAACAATAAATTGGCATTAGCAGTAACGTGAATTTTTTTATCTTTTTGACTTTCAATTAGGAGGCAATTTAGGCAGTATTGAAGAAAACAAATAGTATATACAAATATGATAAATGCTCATTGATTTTGAACAAAAGACAATGTAGTTAGGTCAGAATCGCATTTTTTTTTTAGCTCACCTGAGCACAAAGTGTGATCGCCTGTTGTCCATCGTGCGTGTGTGCGTGCGTGCGTGTGTGTGTGCGTGCGTCATCAACTTTTCATTCAAACAACATCTCCTCCTAAACCGCTTGGCAGATTTTCACCAAACTTCACAGGAATGATCCTTGGATGGACCTCTATCAAAGATGTTAAAATCTTTCCGGTCCGCTGAATATGTAGGTCACCAGAGATAAAAATAGATTTAAAAAGTGGACATTTTAAAAATCTATGAAACCGCAAGGCTCAGAGCTTTTATATTTGATATGTGACATCCTCTAGAGGTCCTCTACTAAGATTGTTCAAATGATGCCCCTGGAGTCAAAACGGGCCACGCCACAGGGGACACATGGTTTATATAGAATATATAGGAAAATGACTTTAAAAATCTTCTCCTCGGAAACCGCAAGGCCCAGAGGTTCATATTTGATATGTGACATTTTCTAGTGGTCCTCTACAAAGATTGTTGAAATTATGCCCCTGGGGTGAAAACGGGCCACGCCCGGGGGGGTCACATGGTTTATATGGAATATATTGCACAATGACTTCAAAAATTGTCTCCTCTGAAACCGCAAGGCCCAGAGGTTTCATATTTGATATGTGACATTTTCTAGTGTTCCACTACAAAGTTTGTTCAAATTATGCCCCTGGGGTCAAAACTGGCCACGCCCCGGGGGTCACATGGTTTATATAAACTTAAATAGCAAAATGTCTTTAAAAATCTTCTCTGAAACCGCAAGGCCCAGAGGTTTCATGTTTGGTATGTAACATCATATAGTGGTCCTCTACAAATACTGTTCAATGTATGCCCCTGGGGTCAAAATTGGCCACGCCCCGGGGTTCACCTGATTTATATACACTAAAATAGCAAAATGATTTTTTAAAAATTCTCTTCAGAAACCGCAAGGCCCAGAGGTTTCTTATTTGGTAGGTAACATCATATAGAGGTTCTCTACAAAGATTGTTCAAATTATGCCCCTGGGTTGAAAACTGGCCACGCCCCGGGGGTCACATAGTTATACTAAACTTAAATAGCAAAATGTCTTTTAAAATCTGAAACTGCAAGGCCCTGAGGTCTCGATTTTGGTATGTAACATCCTATAATGGTCATCTACAAAGATTGTTCAAATTATGCCCCATGGGTCAAAACTGACCACACCCCAGGGGTCACATGGTTTATATAGACTTAAATAGCAAAATGACTTTAACAATCTTCTCTTCTGAAACGGCAAGGCACAGCTTTCCTATATTTGGTATGTAACATTGCATAGTGGTCCTCTCCAAAGATTGTTCAAATTATGCTCCTGGGGTCAAATCTGGCCGCACCCCAAATGGTCACATGGTTTATATAGACTTAAATAGCTATATGACTTTAAAACTCTTCACCTGAAACTGCAAGGCCCAGAGGTTTGTTCAAGATTGCTCAAATTATGCCCCTGGGATAAAAATAAGCCACGCCTCGGGATGCAAATTCCAATTGGGTCACAAAGTCTCCGGTGAGCGTCCTAGGGCCCTCAGGGCCCTCTTGTTTATCTACCTGCAATAATAGAATAGAAGGTGTTCAAGTTGAAATCTTAAAAGACTGGCAGTGGTTCCCATTTTGACATAGCAATTTTATTAAGGTGCGAGAAATATAATATGAGGCGTTTGGTGGGAAAACCGGGCTTAATGCACTTGCGTAAAGTGTCGTCCTGGATTAGCCTGTGCAGTCCGCACAGACTAATCCAGGACAGCACGTTCCGCTTTTATGGTATTTTCTGTTTCAAGGAAGTCTTTTCTAAACATAAATCCACTGTAGGCGGAAAGTGCAGTCCCGGATTAGCCTGTGATTAATCTTTCTATTAAGCATCTGGTAATCACCACATTTAGATGCCATGATGCATGAGTGGGCGTCAAATGAGGCTTGTATTACTAAGCCCATTATACGGCCCCATGTGTAGCGCAAGCCTTTGAAATTTTCAGATCAGCTGATATATAACTTTGCAGATGAACTTTGTAATCTTGCAGCTTTGATCTGTCTTACATGCACATGCTGCACACAGACATGTTAATATTCAACTGTCAATAATTGGATTGAATTATTTTTAGTCAGAGTGTTGCTGTCAAGGAAAGTTTTGCAAGGTTTTGAAATGGTTGCAATTAGCGCATGTTCAGCAGTCTCAACGCAATCTGCGCTTGTTGGGGCATTCATCTGCAATGTGTTAAAGGCAGTTGCACCATTTACATATATCTCTGCATGCATTTCATGCCATATTGCAGGAAACATTCATGGCTATGAGCCTTAATCGTTTTGTATGCATCGTTGGCTTGAAACTAATTACTTTCCATTGAATACTAGACGGGAAATCTGACATATGAAGCATAATATAGTTATTTTAATTCAATTAATACCGTTGAACATGGTAATTTCGAAGTCATTCCAGGGACTGATACAAATACTGTCCGCACACCCTAAACCAGGACGGCACTTTCTGTCTACAATGGATTTATGTTTAAAAGAGACTTCCTTAAAACAGAAAATACCATAAAAGCGGAAAGTGTCGTCCCGGTTTAGCTTGTGCGGACTGCGCAGGCTGATCTGGGTAAACACTTTACGCACATGCATTAAGCTCAGTTTTCCCAGACAATGCCTCAATTTAATATTTTTCTTTAAACCCATTGAAAAGGAACAACTTTAATTAATTTCAAAATTACACTCTGTATTTGATCTGTGTCTGTCAAGCATGTTTTTTGTTGGTATTACTGATTATGCCCCCCTTCGAAGAACCTTACTAACAACTAAAAACGTGTTTGACAACAAATACTAACGTTGGTGGGAAAAGTGAACCGGCAGTTTAAAATATTTGATTATTATGCCCCCCTTCGAGGAAGTGGGGGTATCTTGCTTTGCAACTGTCCGTCCGTCGGTCGGTCGGTCGGTAGGTCTGTGTGTAGACCATTTCGTTTCCGCACGATATCTTGAGAACGCTTTTAAATTATGTTTATTAAATAATTGCCTTGCCATTTAAGGTGATCAGTTAAGTTGATTATTTGTAATTTTCTGTATTATGGAGTACATAAAATATTAATATGAAATAAAATGCAGGTGAAAACATCTTTATTGGATCTACCTTCTTTTAAATCTGTCCTATGAGAAATGTTTGTATTCATGAAGTCCTATGCTAGAATTAGGAAACATAAAAGAATCATGAATTAATCCAATTAAACTGTGTATATCAGTTGGTTAAACTGTAAAGATGAAGTAATATCCCAGCTTGAAAACAGCTGTGAGCCATCTTAACTGTAAGGTCTCCAGTGGTTGCTTTAAGTACAGCTTTTCAACCTTGCAGACATAAGGCCAGAGTTTTTTTATTTCTTGGTTCTCTGACATTTTTGTAAAAGTGTCCGGTTGGAGGAGGGAAAAAAATAAAAATAAAAACAACAACAACACAGAATTGAGTAAATTAATTACTAGAATTTCACAAATGGAAATGGACATCGATATTAAAATCTTAATGCATTATTACTTACAAAAATCATATTACACAACATTAACTTAATCACTACATGATAACCATGACATTAATACTCTTTTGCATCATTCGTGTAACAGGCTGAAACCCTTTCACAAGGTCATTTTAGCTCACCTGAGCACGCAGTGCTCGGTGAGCTATTGGTTTAGGGGATCTCTCGGGCGTCGTCCAGCGTCCGTATGCTGTCAACAATTTGGACCGTTATCACGATAAAGACTACAGTTTTTATTCAATCTTGACCTAACTTGCACACTTTGTGTATGACCATAAAATCTCGGATTGAATGTTATTGGGTCAGATCACACCAGTAACACCAGAGTTATTGCCCCTTTTTCATGCAATAAAAGTGCAAAAGTGCCTTTTTTCCAACGTATATACTTTATTTTCCATCCTATCTAAACTAAACTTTCACAGTTTGTGAATGACCGTCATATCTCAGCAGATGCCAAAAATGGGCCAGATCGTGTTTCAAACACCAGAGTTATTGCCCTTTGTTTATTAAAAAATATACAAAAATGGACATTATTAAGGATAGAGAGAGACATTTTTCATCCAATTTTCACCAATCTTGCACAGTTTGTCTATTACCATGTGATTACAATTAAAGTCGAATATAAGCAAGATCGGACCAGAATCACCAGATTTATTGCCGTTTGTTTGTGAAAAAAATATGCAAAAATGGACATTTTACAGGATAGAGACTTCATTTTTCATACAATCTTTCGGCTTTAAAAAAAAATAAAATATTTGTTTCAGGTAACATGCCCCAAAAAATTAGGGTAGGTAGGTCGGGATTTTTTTTTTTTTTTTTTTTTTTTTTTGGTAAATGGTCAACTTGAAGATTCTAAAACTGAATAAATATTCCAAACATATCAGTAATATCCTTAAACATTGTTTATAAGTGGATACTATCAAAACAAAACACTTAAAAAAAACACATGTGAATTATTGAAAAAGTTAAATAAAACAAAAATCAATCTGACAAACCCAATAAAATGTTCTAGGGTTGGGGCATTTTTTTAGGGTAGGTCGGGTTACCTGAAACAAACATATTTTTTTTTTACGCCTTACCAATCTTGCACAGTTTGTCTATTATCATAAGATTAAAATTGAAGTCGAATATAAGCAAGATTGGACCAGAAACACCAGATCTATTGAAGTAAGCAAAAATTGACATTATTCAGGATAGAGACTTCATTTTTCATCCAATCTTCGCCAATCATGTACAGTTTGTCGTAAGACTACAGGTGAAGTCGAATATAAGCATGATCGGGCCAGAAACACCAGAGTTATTGCCCCTTGTGTTTGGAAAAAACCATCAACAAGTTATCAATGATTGGCTTGCACACACGATTTTTTATTCAATGTTGTCCAAACTTACACAGTTTGCTTATGACCATAAAAATTGATTGATAAAATTTGATTTCCAACAGTTGCAAGACTTGCATGCAGTTATTTGTACATGCAACTTTGATGTCTTCAGAGCCTGCATTAACATCATTTATCATCATTGGAAAGAAAATTATCCAAGAAAAAGCAAAACTTTACCTTATAGCACAGCCATCGCAATTATCGCATTGCAACTAGTTTTCCAAAACTGTTTGCAAAAAAGACATCAAAATCCACTGTTTGTGCATTTTCCAGAATTGTCAATGACCTAATGAAAAGGGGTCAGGTAAGAATATAGAGAAAAATGATTTGAGAACCATTAGCAAAAATACGCACATCCACTTCCCAACTCATACTTTAGTTAGCCCATTGCACTAACCGATGTTTTAAAATCAAAATTGATCCTACCCCCTCTGTGTATTGTTCAGATACCTTATTTTTCAAACCTGTCACAACAGTATGGTCTTCATCTGTACCAGTTCTCAGGTGAGTGCTTTGGGTCATCATGGCCCTCTTGTTATGATACCGGTTACATTCTACAAATTATTATTATTTTTTGCTTTTTGGAAAAAATCTGGTCGGCGTATCCTAGAACCAAGAAATAAAAAACTCTCGCCTAAGTCATTGTACTTGTAATGAGGAAATTCCAGGTAAAAGTCTGGTAATGACTATAACACATGCCAGACTGATTTATGTTATGTCCAAAGACATTATTACATTATGTGTGTGGATTTTTCAGTCATACTGAAGAAGAAAATAATATATGGTCATTTATTATTCAGCTAACATGGGAAGCAAATAGTTTCGAAAATGACATAACACTGAAACTATATAACTTCATCAGTTGTGAATTGTGTGTGAGAGTCTGTTTATATGATTTTAAATCTTACGTCCTCTCTCATTTCTTTGCAGGAAGAAAATAGATTGAGTCCGGATTCTGTTGGTCCGATGATAGCCAATCAGAAGAAGGACAAGACATGCCTTGTGTGCGGGGACAAGGCGCTCGGATACAACTTCAACGCCATATCCTGCGAGTCTTGCAAGGCTTTCTTTAGAAGGAATGCTCACAAGGTATTGGTTAGGCGATGTAAAATGAAACACATAGGTCAATTCCAAGTGCTCTGTTTACTTATTGGTCTTGTTTTTTCCATATTAATTGGCTGCTTGGTGAGCTATTGATATAGGGGGACTGTCCTGCATTGCCCGTCATCCGAAATGAATCAACATTATGCCTCATGGACGTGATACAGATTTCACTTTTCATCCAATCTTGATCAAACTTGCACAGTTTGTCTATGACCATAAAGTCTGGGTGAAGTTTGATAATGGTTTAGATCTGACCAGGAACACCCGAGTTACTGTGGACATACTACGACCAAATATAAGCTTCAGACGCTATTTTCAAAATGTGAAATATTAGCGTGTACATTAATTAGATCTCTTGTTTTACTGCTAAAATATTATATTTTAATCTAGCACTCTGGTGGATATGACAATTAATGAAAAAAAGCAACAAAAATCGCCGTAAATCTTCGTAAGCTGTTGAATTGATAAACAGGTATCGAAAATCTGATAATAGCTTAATTATACGATTTAGATGGTTTGCTATACATCGTTACATAAATGTGTGATGGGTTGAACTAGCATTTCAATAATTATCTCTTGCTATTAGCTAATATAAACTTTTTATGCCCCCCTTGATGCAGGAGGTATATAGTGATCGTCCTGTCCGTCCTTCTGTCCGTGACAAGGTTAAGTAGATTTTACCGTTACTGTTTCGTCTAGCACCAACACAGCTTACTACAACACTTTGATACTTCCACAGTTGATGCTTATGACCATTTTCTATCCACCCATATCACCCAACCTTACTTTGGCCTTGACCTTGACCTAATTTGGACTTATAATAATTCAAAAGTGTCATTTCTTGGTTAACTAGATTTTACCGTTTCGTCTAGCCCCATCACCGCTTACTACAACACTTAGATATTTACACAGTTGTTACTTATGACCATTCCCAATCCACTCATATCTCCCAACCTTACTTTGACCTTGACCTATTTTGGACTTATAATAATTCAATGGGCTGTTTCTTGGTTAACTATATTTTACCATTTCGTCTATCACCAACACCGCTTGCTACAACACTAAGATACTTACACCGTTGTTGCTTATGATCTTCCCCAATCCACCCATCTCCCTTGACCTTTAACTAATTTGGACTTTGGTTAACTAGATTTTACCGTATCGTCTAGCACCAACACTGCTTACTACAACACTTGGATATCTACACAGTTTTTACTTATGACCGTTCCCAATCCGCCCATATCACCCAACCTCACTTTGATCTGGACCTAGACCTAATTTGGACTAAGAAATGGGCTACTCAGCACCAACAGGGGGCATGTGTGTTTATCAAACATAGAATCTTGTTTTGGTATGTGTATGGCATTTTCTATACGTTTTATTGAAATAAAATAATTTATAACATTGTCATCTTTCTTAATAAAACCCTATTTAACTGCCTGAAGCGCATTTTAAAACAACCATTTATTAACAAGCTTTCACACATTAAACATCTTTCCGCAAACTGACCAGAAAACCATCGATACTCCCGAGTAGTCCTTAAAGGCAACAGTATTGGTTACTCACCACAAGTACACAAATACCAAAACAAAATCCAAGCGTTTGTTTGGCTTTATTTGTTATTTAATATAGAAAACAATTATATTAGTTAAAAGTTTAAAACTAGTCATACGTCTACGTCATGTATTTAATTGCAATTATAAAAAGCAAACATGATGTTTGACAATGCAAGCCATATAATATCATGTAAACAAAGTTCCGCCTAAACAGCAAACTAACTCGGAATTCGGTTCCCAAATTGACATCTTAAAGTGTTTTTTCGCCTTTATTATTATTTATTTTAACATTCAAAATATTATTAAACACATTTTACATTAGGCCATTCTGTTTTATTACTTTGTTAAGCATCCGCATGCGCGTAGGTTTTGAGCTCTGTCAGCCAAAAAACCCAAACATTTTGATAAGAGTTAAAAGCCCTAAAGAACGAGTATCTAGTCACTCTAATCATTGATATTTACTTTTGCTACCACCACGATTGTGCTTTTTCTTGCTTTTCCTGATATTTTATATGCCATTTTAATAGACAAAAGATAGTGCAATTATTATTGGTGTTGTTTAACCCTTTGCATACAATAGTTGCCGCCCTTTGTTCCAACATTGCCATGGTGCAGTTTTGTCAATACAACATATTTTATAAAGTTCGTCTGAGCTTACCTTCCTTACTGGTGTGGTGGCAATGGCATTAACGAATCAACCACGCATATTTATGACTTGAAAATCAGTATATACGGCAATAATACCATACATGTTCGGAAAGGAACTTTCTCAGCCTGAGAACAATGAGACGGTTTTTGTCAAGTAGCTGTTTCATCTTTCTTTGACACAGAAACCACCCAGTCAATCAGTTTCTCAATGGCTACTCATAGAGCCCCTAAGCAGTGGCATATCACTGAGAATGAAAGTACTGTATGACATCGTTTGAGTCATGGCTTCAAAACCTACAAAAAGGCTACAGTACACTCTTCTTGGACACAGCTTTTCTTAGTCAAGCGGTTAGATGTAGTCAAGGGGTTAGATGTACTCAAGGGGTTAGATGTAGTCAAGGGGTTAGATGTAGTCAAGGGGTTAGATGGACAATAAGGTTAGCACAAACCCTATGCATGGTTTCACCGACAATGAAGCGGACGTTCCACAGACTAGTCACCTCAGGGCTGCACAGAAAGTTACTCACCTTGATAGCTAAATTTTGCCCTGTGATATCAAGAAAGTCCATAGTGAACAATTCCACAGGATCGAATGACATCTTGCAAGCAATATACTTTCTTCCTTACGCGTAAACAAAAAAATATGTTTGTTTCAGGTAACCCGACCTACCCTAAAAAATGCCCCGACCCTAGCACATTTTATTGGGTTTGTCAGATTGATTTTTGGTTTATTTACCTTTTCCAATAATTAAATGTGATTTTGGATAAATAAGTGTTTTGTTTTGGTAGTATCCACTAATAAACAATGTTTAAGGATATTACTGATACGTTTTGAATATTTATTCAGTTTTAGAATTTTCAAGTTGACCATTTACCAAATAAAAAAAAAAAAAAAAAAAAAATAATTCCCGACCTACCTACCCTAATTTTTTGGGGCATGTTACCTGAAACAAACATATTTTTTTTTTACGCCTTACGGGCGTAGCAGTTAAAGTTGGCAAGGAGCCTTGAAAGGACTAATCATAATCACTGCATGTTTATTCGAATGCAACATACAATGCTAGCAAAGCGGTACCACCAGGTACACACATACATGCAATGTGAAAAAGTAACAACAAACTAGGATTCAGTCGAAATTGAAGGGGGTCATCTTTGAAAATATGCGCGTGTGAATTTATGATCTCAGATAGTGCCTCTGCAATTAATTGATTATAATTTTGACGAAGTGCCTCATATTGACAATACTTGTATATAATCTATACCTTTTTGTATAACATACATGTACTCTTATATAAAACTATGTGTATTTATGTTTTGTTATTCTGCTAAATTTATGTAAACTCAACTGTTGAAAAGTTTGGTGTTATATTTCAATATTCATTGTTTGATGGTCTTCAAACTAGTCAGTAGTTTTAAGTATGTCGCGTGTCGTGAGAAAACCGGTCTTAATGCATGTGCTTAAAGTGTCGTCCCGGATTAGCCTGTGCAGTCCGTACAGGCTAATCCAGGATGGCACTTTCCGCTTGTATGGTATTTTCTGTTGCAAGGAAGTCTCTTCTACACATAAATCCACTGTAGGCGGAAAGTGCCATCCCGGATTAGCCTGTGCAGACTGCAAGGCTAATCGGGGATGACACTTTACGCACATGCATTAAGTCCGGTTTTCCTACGACGCACCTCATATGTTTCATAGGCTGTTTCTGTTATTAAAGCATCAAAACTATTCCATTTTCTATTATCAAGATCAAGAAAATCAGTTTGTTTTTTCAAAACTAGTTAGTGTGTTTTTTGTGAATATGTAGGTAGGTTTTACAAAATGAGGTTGACTCTTAACAAAATATAAAAACAGAATGGCCTTATCAAAATAGATGCAATTGCAGCAAGAAAAAACAAAACTGATGTTTGACAATGTATTTAACACATAAAAAGGTAAACAACATTTCGTCTAAGCAGCAGAAGACACAAATTCCTGTACTTTATTTGCGTGTACCTGAATTAGCGCACTCGCCATAGCGCTTTTAAAAGTACATAGCTAAAATAAGCACGCCTACAGTATTACCCCTTTTTCATTGCGAAATTGATTTTGTGCAACATAGAGACATTATTGTTCACCTAATTTTAACCAGACTTGCACAGCTTTTGAATGACCATAAGACCTCAGAATAAACCAAATATTGCCAAGATCAGCAATAAAAACACGAAAGAAATATTGCCTCTGTTTGTGAAACAATGCTAAAAAATGACTATGTGCAGGATAGAGACTTCATTATTTATCTAATCTTGACCAAACTTGCATTGTTTGTACATGACCATTAGGTTTCAGTCAAAGTCAAATATGATTGCACTAGAAACGCCAGAATTATTGCCCCTTGTTTGTGAAAAAAATCTGTTATTGGTCAACAATTATTGGGTTGTGGTCATGATAAAGACTTCTCTTTTCATTCAGTTTTGTCCAAATTTATACAGTTCATGTGTGACCATAAAATCTCTGCTGGGTTCGATGAAGGGCAAGATAGAACCAGAAACACCAGAGTTACTGCCCCTTTTTCATGAGAAAAGTTGCATACTTACTGGTTGGTGAGTAGTATCCGTGAACTAGCAGTATCCGTGATTTGTGTATTAAACGGTGTAAAAGCTCTCCAGCATTGGATGTTGAGTTTACACACATTACCTAGCAACTGTTCCAAACGCAGAATAAGTTGAAGTCTCCAAAACTTCATATTTTTAAAGATGTATAATTTTTTGTTAAAAATAATCTCAAAACAACTAACTCGCGGGTCATTCACGCGCATGTCTTTGGGCATGCGCATCAATCTATAATTGGACCCCCATTTTTAGCTCACCGACGTGCATCAACATTTTCATTCAAACAACATCTTCTTCTAAACCACTGGACATATTTTCACCAAACTTCACAGGAATAATCCTTGGGTGACCCACTTTCAAAATTTTTCGATTCGTTCCAGTCTGCTGCATATGTAGGTCACAAGAGCTAAAAATAGATTTAAAAACTGAAAACTTTAAAAATCTTCTTCTCTGAAACCACAAGGCTTGGAGCTTTCATATTTGATACGTGACATCCTCTAGTGGTCCTCTGCAAAGATTATTCAAGTTATGCCCCTGGGGTCAAAACTGGCCACACCCTGGGGCTCACATGGTTTATATAGACTTAAATTGCAAAATGACTTTAAAAATCTCTAAAACCGCAAGGCCTAGAAATTTCATATTTGGTATGTAACATTGGTCCTCTACAAAGATTGTTCAAATTATTCCTCTGGGGTGAAAACTGGCCACACCCCGGGGGTCACTTGGTCACATGGTTTTTATAGACTTGAATAGCAAAATGACTTTAAAAATCTTCTCCTCTGAAACCGCAAAGGCCCAGAGGTCTCATGTTTGGTATGTAACATTTTATAGTGGCCCCCTACAAAGATGGCTCAAATGGTGCCCCTGGGGTCAAAACTGGCCACACCCCGGGTCACATGGTTTTTATAGATTTTAATAGCAAAATGACTTTTAAAATCTTCTCTGAAACCGCAAGGCCCAGAGGTTTCATATTTGGTGTGTAACATTGTTTAGTGGTCCTCTACAAAGATGTCCAAATGATGCCCCTGGGGTCAAAACTGGCCACACCCTGGGGCTCACATGGTTTATATAGACTTTAAAAGCAAAATGACTTTAAAAATCTTTTTCACTGAAACTGCAAGGTTTAGAGGTTTCATATGTGGTATGTAACATTGTATAGTGGTCTTCTACAAAGATTGTTTAAATGATGCCCTGGGGTCAAAACTGGCTACACCCTGGGGCTCACATGGTTAATATAGACTTAAATAGCAAACATCTTTTTCTCTGAAACTGCAAGGCCTAGAGGTTTTCATATTTGGTACGTAACATTGTATAGTGGTCCTATTCAAAGATTGTTCAAATGATGCCCCTGGGGTGAAAACTGGCTACACCCCGGGGGTCACATGGTTTATATAGACTTGAATAGCAAAATGACTTTTAAAATCTTCTCCTCTGAAACCGCAAGGCCCAGAGGTTTCATATTTGGTATGTAACATTGTTTAGTGGTCCGCTACAAAGATTGTTCAAATGATGCCCCTGGTATCAAAACTGGCCACACCCCGGGGGTCACATGGTTTATATAGACTTGAATAGCAAAATGACTTTTAAAAAATCTTCTTTTTTGAAACCGCAAGGCCCAGAAATTTCATATTTGGTATGTAACATTGTATAGTGATCCTCTACAAAGATTGTTCAAGTGATGCCCCTGGGGTCAAAACTGGCAACAGCCCAGGGATCACATGGTGTATATAGACTTAAATAGAAAAATGACTTCAAAAAAATTCTCCTCTGAAAGTTCAAGGCCTAGAGGTTTCATATTTGGTATGTAACATTGTGTAGTGGTTCTCTATAAAGATTGTTCAAATGATGCCCCTGGGGTCAAAGCTGGGCACACCCCGGGGCTCACATGGTTTATATAGACGTAAATGGCAAAATGATTTAAAAATTATTTTCTGAAACCACAAGGCCCAGAGGTTTCATATTTGGTTAAAACATTATATCGAGACCTCGATTGGGATTGCATATGGGATGGGTGGGGTCAAGGTCACTGTTACTAAAAATAGAGAAACGGTTTCCGATCAATAACTTGATAATAAACTTAATAGATAACTTATATTGAGACCTCGCTTGGGATTTTATGTAGGGTGGGTGGGGTACACTTTAGAACACATTGAGATATTTTAATGAAACTTTTTACATAGATACCTTATATTGACTCCTCGTATGGGATTGCATATGGGTTGGAGGGTTCAAGGTCAAGGTCACTGTTACTAAAAATCGGAAAATGGTTTCTGCTCAATATCTTAGGAACGCATTTTAATGAAACTTAATACATAAATGCATTATATTGAGACCTCAATTGGGATTGCATATAGGTTAAGGTTAAGGTCACCATTATTAAATATAGAAAAATGGTTTCCGCTAAATACCTTGAGAATGCATTGAGCTATTTTATTGAAACTTAATACATAAGTACCTTATATCGAGACATTGCTTGGAATTGCAAATGGGGTGGGTGGGGCCAAGGTCACCGTTACTGAAAATAGATATTTTAATGAAACTTAATACATAAAAACATCATACTGAGACCTTGATTGGGATTGCATATGGGGTGGGTGTGTTCAAGGTCACCGTTATTAAATATAGAAAAATGGTTTCCGCTAATATCTTGAGAACACATTGTGATATTTTAATAAAACTTTATACACATATCTTATATCGAGACCTCACTTGGGTTTGCTTATGGGGTTGGTGGGGTCAAGGTCACTGTTATTAAAAGTAGAAAAACAGTTTACACTCAATAACTTAAGAATGAATTGAGATATTTTAATGAAACGTTATACGTAGATACCTTGTATCGAGACTTTGCTTTAGGTATGTGGTGGGTGGGGTCAAGGTCAAGGTGAATTTTACTAAAAATAGAAAAACAGTTTTCGCTTAATAACTTGAAAAGCTATTGAGAGATTTTAATGAAACTTCATACATAGATATCAGGTGTGCGACCTAGGGCCAGCGTGGCCCTCTTGTTATCTTGTACTTCCCTATTTTCGGTTTACAAAGGGTGATCGCTAGGTCATTCACATAAAGCAGCAATTTTAGTATTCAAACACCACCATCCATATATTCAACCCGCATTTTTCGTGAAATAAATTTTCTTAAAAAAATCAAGAATTGCAATTGCAAAATGTTAACTAAACAAAAATTAACAAATAGTTGTAATTTTAAAATTTTTACTCAATTATACGGCTGGTTTCGGGACGATTTTAACAAAAGTTCAATGCAGGGGAGGCGTCTACTTTGATAATAACATGTTTACCATCAGCAAATTTTAAGGGGTTCAAAAGGGGTAACCAAAAGACCATTTTCCAGCATACACTTATGTTAGTAGTCGCATTATCACCGCTAATCTGGCATAGAATTTTATAATATTACATCATTATGATGTAGGTAATATAATGTAGAATAGTATAGAGGAATTAAAATATTGTGGTGTGTAGCACAAAATTTGCATTTTAAATTGAAAGGAAAAATCACGGATACTCCTAGTTTTATTGTTTCAATTAATGCTTATTGATTACCACCTTGGAGCCCCTTATATGGAAAAAAACATATGACGTCATGACAAGATATTTTTATCCTCATAATCTGAAAGAGCCAAACTTTGTACTGCAACAAGCTTTTCTTTTAAAGTATTACTAATGCGATTGAAAATAAAGAAAAAATACTAAAAAATCACTGATACTACTCGCCAACCAGTAGTGCAACTTAGAAACCTTATTTATCTGCCACTGGCATCTGATTCGGGAGGCACCTGTCTGTCCATCCGTGATTTCATACAAGGTTTACTAGATTTTACCCTTTTGTCTCTTGTCTCTTGTGTAACCTTATATGATAACCTATAGTTGGTTATATAACAAAAATAACAAAAAGTTCTTCCCAATACTTTTGTACGAAATCCCTTGATAAAACTTCTGTTGCCTGTTGTGTTTTTAGAATGCTGTAAAAAAATAACAAAAAGTTACTTCCAAAACATTTGTACAAAATCCCTTTATAAAACTTCTGTTTTCTGTTGTGTTTTAGAATGCTGTTAAGAGTTTTAAACTATATTTAAATATTAATATACATTAATATAAGGATTTTGAAAGGTTATGTATCTTTAAAAGCAAAGAAAAACTGGGAGGTTCACTGGGTACATCCATATTTTCTCAAGTTTTGCAAAATCAAAAAAAGACCACCTAATGGTTCATAAAAAAAGACGACCTAATGGTTCATTATGTCATAAAATTACCAACTTATCAAGTTATTATTAGTTCACACCAAATTGCACCATTTGCAAGTGTAACAAACTAATATAATGGATAATCAGATTCTGAACAAGCTCATCAGGCCTTATGAAGCTTTCAGCTGTGATAATTTGAATGAGGTTCTGGGAGACGTGTTCAATGGGCTATATCGATGAAGTTGCGTTGGTTGCATTCACTTCAGCTACTGGAGTGCAGCGTGATATTTTTTTTATTGCAAAATAGACTTACATTAGTTTGATAGACATTAATGATTTTTCAAGGTTATAATTTATTTGCGTCCTAGCAAAATGATACAATATTGTCCTCAAACGTGAACGTGTATGATGAAAATGTTATGACATTAATTGTAATGAGCATAATATAATAATGTATTCCAGTATTATTATTCTCAACATCTTTCAGTGGCTTAAGCCTATAAATGTAAGCATAATATTATTATTTGCTCAGGGTTTAATAAAACCATCCCTGAACTCGGTGGATCGAAAGCCCTCAGGCTTAATCCTTTTGCGAATCTTGAACCAATCCTGCATATGAGGCTGATCCAGAACGACACTTTGAGCTTTTATGGTATTTTCTGTTTCAAGGACCTCTCTGAACATAAATCACTGTAGGCGGAAAGTGCCATCCCAGACACCATGAAACGTGTCAGACATGTCTGACACAATTCGAATATGTCTGACAGATCCAAAGCGCTTGCCAGACATTTCTTCTCATTTCACAGTGTGTGTCTGACTTTCAATTGGGTTGTCTGACATAATGTTGAAGGATGTCAGACAATGTGTCTGCGGAGCACCTCTTAAGTTCGGTGATGTCTGCCATCCTGGATCAGCCTGTGCACACACATTTTACGCACATGCATTAAGCTCTGTTTTCCCGCGACACGCCTCAGATGTTTATAATGTACTAACCCATTAGTCACATTGTGAAACTTTCTGTAATTCTGAAATTCTTACCCAGTAATCTTCGACGGTTACGAGGTCAGCAATGACATTTGCAAAAATAAAGTTCATTTATAGAAAATAAGTGCTGAATCGTTGTTAAGTATGAATAGGCCTTGTTGCTATAAAAGTTGACAAATGTATATTATTTAATAATAATTAAACAGTGGTCATTGGTGACACTTGCCAGCACCCACAAATTAGTAGTAAAGTCAATATGAAAGAAATGCACATGATGTACTGTTACGCACATGCGCACCATTGAAAAACATTGCATACTGCGGGGAAGTTAAATTTAATTCATTCAAAAAAGCGGTTTGGTATTGGTGTGGAACATGATGTCTCCCTTCATTCTTGTTATGCCCTGGGCATCTTGATGCGGGAAGCATATAGTTATTGTCCTGTCCGTTCGTGACAAGGTGAAGTAGATTTTACCAACACCGCTTACTACAACACTTGGATTCTTACACAGTTGTTGCTTATGACCATTCCCTATCAACCCATATCACCCAACCATACTTTGACCATGACCTAATTTCGACTTAAAATGAATTCAAATGGGCTGTCCAGCACTAACCGGGGGCATGTGTTTTATCGAACACAGTGTCTTGTTTTGACTTTGTATATACTTTTCTTAAGATTCCATCAATATACTGTTACTAATGAAAAATATATCTGAGAGAAATAGGAAATTATCTTGTTTTAATATATGTCAATGTGTCTGCGAAATACCATTGGTATGCCCCGTTAATGTTGTTATGTGATTGATGTAAAATCATGCATAGTTGACTTTTGTAAACTTGTCTAAAGCCCTGTGCATATTAATGCTTGAAACCTTCATTGTACCTTTACATCACAAGTATTACAAAAAATAATCATCTGTGCAGGATATTTTATGAGAAAGTTAGAGTGATTGGTTTTGTCTTTTTTCTAACCCTGAAACAATGGAGCATTTTACTGGACTGAATTAACATGGTAGTGTGTAAGATTTTAGCAAAGCTTTTCTCTGATGTACCTGTAACGTAAACTTATAGCGAGTTTACACTTAAATGGCTATTGGGTTATTAAATTTTGGTTAATAATGTTTAAAATTAAACAAGAAATGTCTTTAAAAAAAGACAATCGGCGTAGAAATTAATATTGAGATGTCATTTTTTTGCCCTAAATATAATACAAGAGGACCAAGCTTCTCGGACCCCAGATGTTTCGGTCCCTACTAAGGAGACTTCTCGGACCCCAGATGTTTTGGTCCCTACTAAGGAGACTTCTCGGACACCAGATTTTTCGGACAATATAAGAAAACGTATCGGCCCCCAAAAATTAATTTGAGATAAACTCAATAATTATTAATATCTGTACTGTGAATAAACCGATCATATACCATCCCATGTTTTCGCCAGTGATACACGAATAAGCTAAATACAAGTAATTTACGTAAACATAATTGATACATGAATTTGTCAGGCACATTTAACAAATTAACATTGTCAGAAAATAATAGCAGGAATGAATGAGCAGTAAGTTTATGAATTCCCCATTTATTGCAATTCTCGGGTTTAGGATTCTCCAGACGCTAATTGATGCGTGTGTATTAACACAGCTTTACCTCGCGCTATTTTTAGAATGATTCTCCTGCTGGTTGAGTTGTACTCGCTAGAATTAATTCACGGGGATGACAGTCGGTTACAGCTTACAATAATATTTTTACACAATGATAAAATAAAAGGAAATATAAGCTCAATCAAATTTGCTAATATTTGTTTTGCTTATTTATCAGAAAAATACCAGAAATTTACCACTTCATATTTTGTGCTTGCGAGCTCAACAGGCAACATTGTACGTTGTGACCGACTGTTGTCCCCATGAATTGTAGCATTGTAATTGCTATTTATAGAGCACGCCGATTATGTAGGCTAAACTATATAGTTATTTCATTATGTGAATGAATATAACATTCTGATCATGACATACCATGAGTAAAATTTTTCATAATTATGTTCAATTCTAGACTGTATATCGAAGATATGTTTATAACTTTAATTTAACTGCTTATGTAAACAATTATGTAAATTTTTAATCCCCAAAAGTATGCAACAGTTATTGGTAAACTTTAAACCATCGTTTGAAGTTTGCATTCCCTAAACTTAAAAAATTTGCCCAATTCTATTGGCATTCGATTTCCCGCTGCATAATTATCGCAAGAAATCTAGGTCAAAAGTGATCTTAGACAGCTACGCCGAAAAAATCTTTGATAATTTCTTTCTATCACTTGTGAAAATTCGTATATTAATTGTGTTATTTACAAATACGCCTGAGGTTGGAATAGATTTTACAAAGAGTTAACTTAACAAGTAACCATATCTCACTAGATTTATTGTCATGACTGCACCATATTTGTTGTTCATGTTCGAAATTCATACTTCGCATAATTTGATATAAAATTGTCTGAGTGTGACATGGTATAATTATTTTGTGTTAATTTCAAACATTGTCAGTTTGGAATAGGTTATGTAAGTTATATTAAGAGTTAAATTATCAATTTACCATGTCTCGCTAGTTTTATGTTCCTGACAGCACCCTATTTTTACTTGTATTACATTAACAGTAACAGCTACTGGAAATTTTCTTTGAATTTCATGGAATTCTGGATATCATACAGTAAACCATGTATGTGTCCATTAGTAGTATGTGCTTATTAATTCACACCTTTGATATAATTCTGGAGTAAATGATTAGAGCTAGCCATTGCCTTAGTAGGTTAGCATTAAATTGATGTCATGACCTCTTTGATCCTCAAGATTAGGTGTCAGCAAGCTATTTAAGCAGTAGACAATCTGTGATGATGGCAATTAGGAGATTCTGTAAGCCTAGTGATTTATCTAACTAGACTTTATATGGTTCTAGGGTGGCCTGATTACAACTTGTGATCCTGTAAAAGTTCTATCTAGCTGAGCTGAGTCACTCCATTTTGATTTGTCTACTATGTGTATGTATAATTATGTAGTTGGTAGTATTTCATTTCAGAACAAAAAGCTTTTAGATCATCCTTATGGTTGTTTACGTCTTTCAAATGGTAGATGCTGTCACGCGAGTGTATTTGTCTGTTTGTTTAAGTTTGCAACTTTACGCAAAACATTGTGAACAGATTTGCATGAAGGTTTAGGGTAATGTTGTAATGGGCCAATGTGAACTACTGATTAGAATTTTGTGGGGATTCGGACCACTGTTTGGATCCAGGAATTTTAAAAAAAAGGACATTATCCTTATCATTAGGAGATTTTCAAAGGGCCAATGACCACATCATGCACTAAAACTTATTATTTGCGCAACGCATGGGCCATGTGGGAAGTATATAAAGCTGCCTAATGGTGGACCTATGACTCAGCAGCGCTTTCTGGGTGCTTTCTAGTTTTGAAAAAGTAGCTTTTATACTCAGCATTGCACTGACTTAAACAGCATATGTATGCAGCAGTATTTCTCTACTTAATTCACTGTTTCTTTCCAAAGAGGCATAAAAGCTGTAAACAGCTTCTGGTACTAAGCTAAATTCCGGGCAAGTAGTGTCTGATGAAATTTTCCTTCAATCCTTTCTAATGTTCTTACAAAAAGTCAATACCGATGACAAATTCAAGTTACGTAATCCTTTTGTCAGAGCTGATCTGACTTTATTTTGTCCACAGGAATGGCAAAAACATTTAAAATACACGGATAATTGTCTGGCCCATATTTGCCTGCATTGAGTGGGGAAAACTGAATTGTTTTTATGTTTGATCTGAATGTACAACCACACTGTATGAAACAGTTTGAAAAAAGATGACATTCATTTAATAAATTGGTGTATATAAACATGTATTGCTTCAAGGCATTCAACAGATGGTATATTCAGATGTATAAGACGCATCTTTTTTCCAGTTGTAAATTCCCTGCGTTGTTTATTCTGGTGCGTCTTATTTGTGTATGAAATCAGATTTTGGAAAAGCAGAATTGCCGAGCAAAGCCATATTTCATTTTGTTATGATTTGCTGTTTTTATGAAACAATTTGTTTTTACACCGATCAATTGGTTACACCCTACTATACAAATAGTAGTTATGTAGCGTATGTTCGAATCGTATAGGTGTGCCTAGATAGCAAAACAAATCAATGATATCATAATTTTTATTTCATTTCATTGGAATATGTTAGATATACATCAGATATACAAAAAAATCAACAAAAGCACAACACAATATTTATTTGTTATTAAGTATGAATGTTCTGAAAGATTAAACACAATGATAATCATTTTATTGTCATTACATACTGGTTTTAATGTTCTAAAAGTCATAAGTGTTCATTTTTGCACTACCCGTGCATCACTCTGCATCAGAGAATCGCTCAAACTCCTGGTCCTTGGTGTCCGAGTTAAAGAGTTCTGCGACCGCTGACGGGAGCATCTTGGCAATGGTGGCCAGCGGAATGTCGTGCTCGTCAGACTTTGGCGGCGGCGGCATCGTCGCTAGATAACAGAATCTCCGCCTTCGGGTATACGTTCACACTCACCAATTCCCAGGCCTTCAGGATCCAAGTCGTCACTTCGGTGAGCGTTGCCCTACGCAGCCGGCCGGTACTGGTGAACAAATTTTCGCCTGAAGACATCCACTGTTCCCAGCACTCGCGCATCACCATCTTAAAGCATCTGTTGACGCTGATATCAAGTGGCTGCAGAAGCTTGGTCAGCCCGCCTGGGATGATGGCTGGGATCGTGTTCTTGCAGAGAACACACTGTTTCACCTCGTCAGTGACGTGCTGTCCATCACGAGCAGCACCTTGCGTTGATGGAAAAACCCGTCTGGCCGCTTGACGTAGCACTCGCTGAGCCACGTCTACATTTTCTCTGTGTTCATCCACCCTTTCTCGTTAACTGTCACACTGATTCCAATTGGAAACTTCTCTTTGGGCATCGTCTTTCTCTTCAAGATGGCCATCGGGGGGAGTTTCGTGCTGGCGCCAGTGACTGCCAGCACCACGGTGAAGCTGGCTGTTCTCGTGGCCTGTCTTCTTGATGCTGACAGATGACGTTCCTTTCCGTTCCACGGTCCTGTTGAGGGGGAGGTCGAATTTCACCTCGTCCATGTTGATGATGTGGTCAGGCTGCATGTTGTTGGCCGCCGCCTTTTCCTTGCAAAACGCCCGGAACGCTGCCAGCTTCTCCTCGTAGTCCTTGGGGAGAGACTGGCATATGGTGGTCCTGGCGCGGATACTGAGGTCCTGCCGTCGCATAAATCGCAGATACCAGGATGGCTAACCCTGAAAGTCCCTGCTCCGTGGTCATTTTGGATGACTTTCAGTCGGATCTGCGTCGTGCTGACCCCGAACCCAGTTCTACATGGCAGCCTCGTGCTCAGGCCAACGTGGTTGCTGTCCTCTGTTGGCTTCTTCGACTTCCGGCAGAGTCGAAGACTGTCTTCTGACTTCCGTCAATCCCTGATAATCTTCTCAGATATACTGAAATGGCGGCCGGCAGGACGATTTCTGTTCTCCTTCGCGTACTTCATGACTTCTAACTTGAACGCTGCTGTGTAGCTTTTTCTTGAAGGCATTTTGAAACTGATAATATTGTCTTAAATGTTTAAGCTTTTATATGCTAGCCCTTCATTTGTATGTTTGTATGGTAACCAAACAATTCAGTTAAAATTAACTTCAAATAATAATCTTGTTTATAATGCCGTTACCTGTGAAAATGTGCTTCATTTTAATTGCAATTAACAAGGTTAGTGTAACAAACTATGGCTGTCGGTATGCTTTGTGTGCTTTGCCAATTTGTTTTCACCCTCATATTGCCAAAATTATTATTTTTGACACATTAAGCATTTAAACAAATTATCATCGTACACAGTACACACAACTGTGAGCGCCGATAATTATAGTGAATAATTTTTGTTAACTTGCATTCTATTATACATTTATAGACTGACATCGTGACATCACTAAAAATGTTAAGCTGATAACGACATTTTATTTGTTCACAAATATTTCTTATGCAGACGAGCATGCATCCCGGGAATCACGTGATAATAGAGGTGTTATGAACACATGCTCAGCGTGTGTAGACAGCCTTTGTTTTGACAATGGGATTAAAATGTGTGAATGGATACTCTGGAAGGTTTTGTAGTATTTATGTGTGTCTTATATTCAGGATGTGTCTTATATGTGGCTGAAATCAGGAAAATGATTGAAATAGCAGGTGCGTCTTATTCTCCGATGCGACTTACAATCCGAAAAATATGGTACTTCATTTAATATGTATATGTTATAAAGTTGGCAATAAATGTGGAGAGATACACCTGAGTCTAAATAGCTACAAAAACAGTTCTGAGATAAATATTATCAAAAGATCACAGCAGAATCCAACAGTGGGCCGGATTGGGCCACAAACACCAGAGTTATGCCCCCTTTTTGTTAAAAAAATAGGCAAAAATTGTATTTTTTTTTCACAGAGACTTCATTTTTCTTCCAATCTTGACAAAACTTCCACAATTTGTATGTGACCAAAAGATTTCAGCAGAAGCCCAAAATGGGTAAGGTTAGGTCACTAACACTGGAGTTATGACCCCTTGTGTGTTGACATTGTGGCGTACATTCCCACATTTGTTCAAGCCTGTCACAACAGTAAGACCTTCATCTTTGTAAGTACGCAGGTGAGCGCTTTGGGCCATCATTGGCCCTATTGTTAATCTTTCCTGTTGAGTAGTGTTACAGGCAGCAGCTAATCATGAGGCAGTGGCCATCAACAACCAACAAAATAACAACTTTCTATAAGTGTTGTTGACATCGATTTTTGTTCATGGTTTCTATACATGATTTCATATTGCATCTTAAGTAACTTGCAAATTTGAAGGATTATAGCTTATTTGTTATAATTGTAATGATGATTCTAAAGGTTTTTTATTGCCCAGTTCATGGTTTTTTACAGTTCGTAATAAAATACTGTGTACATTCATGCATATTAATTTTGATGTATGTAGACAATTTTGTGTAGGCACTACATAGATGATACTGTTGGTGTGTCAATCGATACCTCAAGAAAGACATTCGCTGACAGGCGTGATGTTACAGTATTGAATTTATCTAAATTATTACATTTATTTGTCATTTAGTATGCCTGGGTAATTGTTTTGCAACATTGAACAGACACTTGTTAACTGTTAACTTGTTAATAATTTATGGTAGACAAAAAAGAAATAATAATGAACCACATTTTTACCACTTCTAATTTATGTGTGCATTTTGCCATTGATCAGTAAAATGTTACAGCAGAAATCTTCTAGTCACATTTCTTAATTATGCCCTCCATCAAAAATGTTTGTGCATAATATCTCGGTCAAGCTTGATAATCAGCCAAATCGCCTCAGGAATTGTGGAGTTATGGCCCTTGCTTCATGCTAAAATTGGCCTTTTAGCCATTTCCCCTGACTCTTAAGTCCAACAGTTTATTTCCCATCTTTAACTCATTCAACATTGTCTATGAATAAATGACAAGAAATAGATCTGACTCAATCTTATACACAATATAAAGTTTTATTCCACATCTACTAGTAAATTTCATAATTATGATGCCAATTCATACAGGTTTTTGTTTCCACTGTTAACTGGTTACATCATATTGCTTGGTTTGAATTTAAGAAATAATTTTCGATTTATCATTGTTTATCGGCCAATAAACAACGATTTGGAGTTCTGATGTGTAGGAATTAAACCACGAGGGCTAATGCCCGAGTTTTAAATGGCCACGCATCAGAACGACAAAGAGTTGTTTATTGGCCGATAAACAACGATAATGCGAAAATTATTATGATTCTAACATGATTTGACATATATTTTTGCAATTGTAAATTGGAAATACTTTTTACTGTGCTCCGCTAAGAATCGAAACTTCTTTTTGCGTTGTTTATGGGTAATTAAATAACGATAATGTTGTTTTTTCTCTATAGAAAAAGTAGCGAGTATCATGTTAGAAAATATCCTTTATGATATTAGGTGATGCAGAAGCTTGATCCAGAACATTATAAACTCATGTTCCCCACATTATAATTCATGCCAGTTCTTGTAGCAATTAAATTCATCTTGTGCAATCATATTGCTAGATGAAACTTGGTTGCTGCAAGCAATTAATTTTATGTTGCTTTTGAGCAAACACTTTGATGTTCAAAAATAAAACAGTGTGGTCAATTATTCAACAAAAATGATATAACGTTAAAGAGTTAATTTTCTAAGATATAACAACAGGAACAGATTTTTAGCTATCTACTTGTTTAATTATTTCAATAAGCATTACATACGGTATAAAAATAAGTTGTTTTGCCCGTTATACCCCAGTCATAGTACCTTGTTTAATAGCTATGTTGCGCAATTTGGCAGGTATCTAGTTACACGTGGCCGTAACGCACCTCAACGTACACGACAAATCTGAATTTTGAACATGTTTGAAATACTGCTACATTATACCACAACGTACTTATACATAGTGGTACACGTGTGGCACAATGTAGAACAGTGTGGTCTTTACGTAGCACAACATGAACAGAACGAAAGTCCTGTAAACTTCTATGTTATGCTGCATTATTTGCTAAGTTAAACTATGAAACGCATCGCGTCACTTTTGTTATTGTTACGCTTAGCTGCGCTACGTACTGCATTCTTCCATGCAAAACTACTTGATAACATGTTGTGGCACGTTGTCAAATGTAACGGTTGCGTAGCGATAGCGCAGTAACTACGTAGTACATCTAGGCACAGTGTCGTAAAATTGATGACTACTTGGCCAAACGTGAGTGTCAAATACATACTAAAGGGCGCATAATAACGTGACACTATAACTAGGCCATTAAATTAGGCCCCATCTGTTCTTCTTTCGACTGTATATATAAACAAAACTGTGTGTGTAAGTGTCTACATTTCCTTTTTAGCTCACCTGAGCACAACATGCTCATGGTGAGCTTTTGTGATCGCCTTTTGTCCGTCGTGCGTCGTCAACATTTACCTTGTGAACACTCTAGAGGCCACATTTATTGGCCAATCTTCATGAAACTTGGTCAGAACATTTGTTCTAATGATATCTCAGACGAGTTCGAAACTGGGTCATGTGGGGTCAAAAACTAGGTCACTTGGTCACATTGAAGAGAAAGCTTGTGAACACTCTAGAAGTCACATTATTTGCGCAATCAACATGAAACTTGCTCAGAACATTTGTTCTAATTATATCTTGCCGAGTTCGAAACTGGTTCTGATCCGTTGAAAAACATGGCTGCCAGGGGGCGGGGCAGTTTTCCTTATATGGCTATAGAAAAAGCTTGTTAACCCTCTAGAAGTCACAATTTTTGCCCAATCAACATAAAACTTGCTCAGAACCTTTGGTCTTACGATATCTCGGCTGATTTCGAAAATGGTTCCGCTCCATTGAAAAACATGGCCGCCAGGGGGCAGGGCAGTTTTCCTTATATGGCTATAGAAAATGCTTGTGAACACTCTAGAAGTCACACTTTTTGCCTAACATTTGTTCTTGTGATATCTCAGCCGAGTTCAAAAATGGTTCCGGTCCAGTGAAAAACATGGCTGCCAGGGGCGGGGGGGGGTAGTTTTCCTAATATGGCTATAGGAAAAGCTTGTGAACACTCTAGAAGTCACATTTTTACCCCAATCAACATGAAACTTGCTCAGAACCTTTGTTCTGATGATATCTCGGCCGAGTTCAAAAATGGTTCCGGTCGGGTGAAAAACATGGCTGCCAGGGTGGGGCAGTTTTCCTTATATGGCTATCGGAAAAGCTTGTGAACACTCTGGAAGTCACATTTTTGCCCAATCTTCATGAAACTTGCTCAGAACATTTGTCCCAATGATATATCGGCCGAGTTCGATTCTGGGTCATGTGGGGTCAAAAACTAGGTCACAAGGTAAAATTGAAGAAAAGCTTGTTAACACTCTCAAAGTCACATTTTTTTCCCAATCTTCATGAAACTTGGTCAGAACATTTGTCCCAATGATATCTTGACCGCGTTCGAATCTGGGTCATGTGGGTCAAAAACTAGGACACTAGGTAAAATTGAAGAAAAAGCTTGTTAACACTCTACAAGTCACATTGTTTGCCCAATCTTCATGAAACTTGGTCAGAACATTTGTCCCAATGGTATCTCGGCCGAATTCCAATCTGGGTCATGTGGGGTCAAAAACTAGGTCACTAGGTCAAATTGAAGAAAAAGCTTCAATTTCAATATGTATTTTGAATGTCTGTTGTCACTTAAGTTTTTCAAACCATGATGATTAAGGCCGCATTTCCATCAGTAAGTATCAGTATATCCATATCCGTATAAAAATCTAACACATAGAAAATTGTTTGACTAATGAAACTCAGGTGAGCGACCCAGGGCCATTTGGCCCTCTTGTTTGATTTGTTCACAGATTTTTTGCTTTCACAAGAAAAAGTTATGTACAGTACAGTTTAAGCAAACAAAATATTTTATTTGCCGCAGGAAAGTCAGAATTATTATCAAAATTATTCACGATTCTATGCAGTCTCAGTAACGCAGATTAGTAGCTGATGCCCACCACAAAATCATGCAGAGTTATTCTAAGTAAGTATACTATGAGTGTGTGTACAACCAGGCCCAGCTAGCTCAGTTGGTACAGCGCTTGACTGTCAATCCGGAGTTCGAACCCCATACCGGCCACATAACTTGTGTGGAGATCGGTCATGAAATTATTTTTACGGCCATTCACCCCGTACCTCTGATTCAAGTAGGGCAGTTGTCAGTTACTGGCATAGGTATATGCACTTAATATTGGCAAACTGCTTAGATCGGCTAAGCTTGCCTAGGAAAAGTGTGAGTAGGTTAAATGACTGTGATATGACTGAAAAATCCAAACAAACAAACAAAACACAACTGATTGCATATGCCGAGTGAGACTGTGTAATTATTCCACTATATTCTTTGCGATATTTTGCACAGTTCTTAGGTCGGATGTTTATCAAGATGTATTTGACTATCGCCCAAACTCTGTGAAAAGCAAAATATGTTTCTTTTACATAGCTAATTTCTCTAGTATATCGGTCTGGGCTGGTATCCATGAAAACTTCATAGTCATTCAAGGACAATTTTTTTTCAGTCCAAATTATTTATGTGAAATTCATTGATTTTTCATGTTGCAATTAAATTTATATTGCACAATCATATTGCATTGATTATTACTCCTTCTCATAATTATGACCGTTGAATGTATTTTTCTTCCTTCCGGCTTACCCATTGTTGAAAAAAATACTGAACCAAATGTCATCAGTTGCTCGGTTAATCACCTTTTGTCGAATTTCTTCAATACTTCCAAATTTCCTACCTCTTAATTGACTTTTCAGCAAGGGGATGTAGGCATATGCAAGAGGTGCCAGATCAGGTTAATTTCCAATGAAAATTTCTTGTGCCAAGTGTTATTCAGAGTCCTGCTGACTTTCATGCTGCCCTCAACACTGTTAATTTCCTTTTTAGCTCTACTGAGCACAAAGTGCTCATGGTGGGCTTTTGTGATCGCCAGTTGTCCATCGTCCGTGCGTCATTCGAGTGTGCATCCGACGTCAATTTTTCATCTCCTCCTAAACCGCTTGGCAGGTTTTCACCAGGAATGATCCTTGGGTGGACCTCTTTCAAAGTTGTTCAAATCTGTCCGGTCTGCTGCATATGTAGGTCACGAGAGGTAAAAATAGATTTAAAAAGTGAAATCGTTTCCTTTGAAACCGCAATGCTCAGAGCTTTCATATTTGATATATGACATCCTCGAGTGGTCCTCTACAAAGATCGTTCAAATTTTGTCCCTGGGATCAAAACGGGCCACGCCCCAGGGGTCACATGGTTTATATAGAATATATAGCTAAATGATATTAAAAATCTTCTCTTAAACCGTAAGGCCCTGATATTTTGTATTTGGTATGTATCATCCTATAGTGGTCCTCTACAAAGATTGTTCAAATTATGCCCCTGGGGGTCAAAACGGGCCACGCCGTGGGGGTCACATGGTTTATAAAGAATATTTAGCAAAATTACATTAAAAATCTTCTCTGAAACCGCAAGGCCCAGAGGTTTCATATTTGATAAGTGACATTCTCTAGTGGTCCTCTACAAAGATTGTTGAAATTATGCCCCTGGGGTCAAAGCGGGACACGCCCTGCGGGTCACATGGTTTATGTGGAATATATTGCAAAATGAATTCAAAAATATTCTCCTCTGAAACCGCAAGGCCCTAGGATTTCTTATTTGGTATGTATCATCCTATAGTGGTCCTCTACAAGGTCAAATTGTTCAAATTATGCCCCTGGGGTCAAAACGGACACGCCCCAGGGGTCACATGGTTTATATGAAATAAATAAAATAAGAGCTTTCATATTTGGTATGTAACATTGTATAGTGGTCCTCTACAAATATTGTTCAAATTATGCACGTGGGGTAAAAAGTGGCCACACCCTGGGGGCGACATGGTTTATATAGACGTATATGGCAAGTGGACTTTAAAAATTTTCTCCTCAGACCGCAAGTCCCAGAGGTTTCATATTTTGTATACAACATCATTGTAAAGTGGTCTCTACAAAGATTGTTCAAATTATGCCCATGTTATTATGTTCTAATTAGGACATATGTTTCCAATTCGAATATTCTAAATATATAAAGAACAGAAACATTTAGATTATAACTTATTTCATTTCATGTTAGAGGCATATTTTATTCTAGGTTTATAATAGATAATTCCTTAACCACTAATTATATGAATATCAATAATCATATTTTACCATGCTTTGTAATCTATTTTTGATTTGTGTTCATCACAACCGTTGTCGATGTGCCAATCTGAGAAGAGTTCCCTAATTACGAAAAGCGTGTTTCTTGGATGGTGATATTTTGCTGTAATAAGCTTGAATTTCATTTTCGATCATTTTCATGACGACTTCACACATTATAATCATGTGAACCATTACATACAAATGCAAATGATTGTCCATACCGTTAGATTTACACATCCGATATCTGTAGTGGGATTTATCATTTTGCCTAGTTGTGACAGCCGATTTCCTGTTTGTTCCTTTTTTAGCTGTTACATGCCCTGTATGCACTATTTTATTTGAAATCCGATTAA
The DNA here is from genome assembly GCA_027627225.1 of Congeria kusceri. NCBI lineage: Eukaryota > Metazoa > Mollusca > Bivalvia > Myida > Dreissenidae > Congeria > Congeria kusceri. Next base: position 45,305,471 of record CM051030.1, read on the forward strand.
CACACAGACCACTATCCTTAGATGAATCACTATCAAATACAGGAATTGTATCTACATGTGTGGCGATATCGAAGCGCAATATTGGTATGAACTCAAAATGTAGTTTTAAAAATAATCAATAAACACACTTTTAATCTTATTGTTTTTACAGGGGAATACACATTAAGCTGTGATAATATTTCCTGTTTATCCCTTAGACATAAAACTAATTTGCAAATAGTTTTCATTCGAGTTCCCAAAATGCATTGAGCAAAAGTACACAGGTCAATTTTATGGTCACAATGTTATGTACACAAGCATCTGCAGCTTTCAGAAATTCTTCGTAATTGCTTTTAAGCTTTGCTCTAAGCTTGTAATCAATTGTCATTGTTTTCAGGAGTTGCAGTAAATTGTTTAATGGTTGTGCTAAAGCAATCAGTTGCCTTGTACCGTCATTGTTTAGTGCACAATAGAACATATTTTATAGTGGTTATTGTTTAAAGCAAAACAATCTTGTATCCCATCATCAGGCTTGCATTGACGAAATAATTTAACCCCCATAGAATAAACTATGCTTTATTTTAAAATCCCAGACTAATGACATCATCTTTAGTTTCATGACCTCATTTTATATTCTCCGTAATATTAAGTGTGTTTTCTTCTGTTATTTTTGAAAATAAGACAGACTACGATGGGATTAATAGAATACTAGGTTATTGTGAATGAAGATAAGTTTATTTGCTGGGCTCGAAAACCTTAACTACTCGCCAAGGTTCAGGTTTTCTAAGCCTCACTAAATAAACTTATTTTTATTCAACACTAACCTAGTATTCTCTATAAGCCACACAAGGTTAGAATGAGTTGAAGGTAAGATTAAGTTGATTTTACACAAAATCTTTCAATAATGGCATACCCAGACTAATCTCAGTGTGTTGTTATGTCATTAATTTTATTACAATAAGGGATTAATGGCTCTTCACAATCATTTAGTGTTCCAGTTCAATCTTAAAATTGCAGAAAGTTATCACATGTTATTTCACAAGACCTTAATAATATGATCTTATAACATCCTCTCCTAGGTTCGTTTTTTTATGACAAATGAAAATTAAGAGATGAGATTTTTTCTTGTCATCTTACATGTTACTCCAGGCAACTTCATATTAGCCTTGGGGAAATGTGTGTTGTCAATACCTGACCACTATTTCACAATATATTTCAATGTGAAAGTATTATATTCCCAATTTAATAAATATGTTGGCATAATAATTGGCTTATATAATTAGAAGCAGTAAATTTTTATTCAGTTATTCAAAGGTTTTTAACATAATTATTACTCAAGATATAACAAAAGCTGCATGATTAGACTATATTAATAATATTAATATTTGTTTCATCATTTTCTATTTAAGGTAGAAAGACCCTAATGGGACTTTTTTCAGACCTTGATTTTCTTCTTATCTTTGATAATTAAATCTATTATGAGACTAAACTGTGAAATATAAACAAAATCACACCACACGTTTTGACAAAAATGTGATTTTTCTTATAACCCCTCATTTTTCTACTTCAACCTAAAATTATGTTGGGGTACACTTACAAAAATGACATATTGTCAAAATGTATTTTATTTATTCCCGAATAGCTTTAATTTATACGTTAAAAGTGTATCTTATGAAAAAGTATAATAAACATAAGTACTAAAGTTGACCAACAATACTTATTACATTAAATTTGGCTAAGCATATGGTAAAAAACAACATATTTCATTACAGTAAAAATACGCCAAACACCAATTATTGTAATTTTTTTAACTTTTATTTCATAGTATGTCAAAATCAGTAATACCAAAATATAATATAACCTTATCCAAGAGGAAAAGGGTATAAATTGACATAGGTTCACCACAAAAATCTCAACGTATAACATTTGGACTGAAGCAACCAATTGTTATATAAAAAAATATGAAAAATAAGACAAGTAAAAAAGCAAATATTTTCCTTCTATGTTATTTTTTTTTTTTTTCTCTTATAATTATAATCTATGAGCAGTATTGATATTAAATGAATTATTTTTGCATTAATGTTAAAGAAATAGTGTTTTGTGTAAACATTTTAAATACAAATGTAACTAGCTGAGGTTCACATATGCTTGATTACCAAATTCAGAAAAATAATAAACATTTTTTATAAGTGTGTGTTTCAAAAAATTCAATGGACATTTTCATTACATTGGGTTAACAAGTTTCAAAAACTGGCAAATCTGTGTGATAACTTCATCAAGACTCTTCTTGACACTTGTGACTATTGGTAAAATGTCACTGTTTTTGGATAAAAAGGTGTCTCTTGGACCATTCTCATCATTTCGCCGATACATAATTTTCAGATGTTTTTTACAGCGGTAGATCTCGTCAGAATTCCTCAGTGGAACAGGCCCAAGTTTACACAATGAACAGTATTTTAAATTATCCAACAGAACACCAAACTCGATCACCCGACGTCCCGCTCTCCACCCATCTCAACTGACTATTTTTCCAAGTTTTTGGTGTGAATGAATGTTATTTCACAGCAAGGAGCACGTATCTCCTTTACACAGATATGTTTTTATATACGAATAATTATTTTCAATAATACTAATAATTCTTGGACGTTTATTTATAAATATTTTAACTTAAGTGTAAGGAAATACACCAGAAATATCGCGAAAATGTCATGATTAAATGTAAACAGAAATTCCCAACAATGACGTCATTTGAAGGTATTTCCCATGTCAGAGTACCTTCTTTTTCTTCAAACTACATTTTTACTTTCATGTTTAAAGACAAATAAGCATTTATTTCACACATTTAATTGAAAATAACTCAACATTCGAAAAGCAATGTTTATTTCGCAAAAATAATTTCTGTTTCGGATCAGATCGATTAGATTTACGGTAAGTGGCGAATGGGCCGAAGTTAACCGATATTTCGCGAGTATTTCCGAAGTCATTAGGATCTTTCTACCTTAATAATTTAATTAACCTGAATGTGCATTTTGTGTAGTATAAGTGCTGTAACACATTATTGACCTCTAAAAATTTACCCAAACTATAAGACAGGGCTGTTATTAGTCAACAAGTTCTTTGTCAATCATTAAGAGTTTAAGATAACAGTTAGATGAAGTGCATTTATTTGAACAATTTTTTAAAGAACATAATTACTGTATGTCATTATGTGCAATACTTTGTACAAAATGGATTGAAAAATAAGTGTCAGTCACGCTTATACCTTTATTTCTCTCCAAATGAATATATATATTAGTTTCTATATTTTGTAAGCGTGGTTACAAAATTCAAAATTCTCTGAAAAATACAGTTATATTTATTAGATGAATGCTTATCAATATATGAATATAATATGCTTATCAACAAGGCATCCTACTTCATAACACATGCAATAAAATTTAACCAAGTATAACAATAGGAAGTAATTCAAGCATTGGTCCCTGGCAAGTGCACATGTATCAGGACAATTTGGCCCCAATAGCATACACTTGTGTTATACAAGGGAAGTAACTGTTGTACACTGTTCTGCTTCAGTGGCTAGGTTAAGCCTAAGAATTGTGGAAAATATTGTTGCTCTAATTTGTTGTGTCAGTGTGCAGTGAATTGGGCATTACACTCGCCATAAATAATGATTAAAGTTGGTTAAGAATGCACTGAAAGCCTTTCAAAATGTCTTTCTTTTTTTTTTACCACGACCTTGAGGAAATGAATAATTATAAATGTTGCTCTAGTAAAAAGCCTCTGAACATCAGGCCCTGTGTTCACAAAGGATTAACTGCAGGATCAAGATCTTAGCTGATTTTGATCTTCCAGCTCATCTGAGCCAACCCCTGTGAAATGTTTACGCATACTTCATGAATTCTTCTTAAAATCTTTGTGAATACTTCATGCAGTGGCTTCATGAAGACTTCATGGAAAAGAAGTGAACTATAAATGAGACAAATGCATGAAACATTCATAAAACATAGCTTCATGAATAGTTGATGCATTTTCACATGCAGAAAAATGCATGAAATAAAGAATGGGTTTGTTCATAACAACTTCATGAACTATGCACTTCATGAAGACTTCATGCACAACTTCATGAACAAATATTTCATGAATATTTCATGAATAATTGTGTTCTTTATTCTAATGTCTCATTTATAGTTCACGGATATTCATGAATACTTCATGAACAAAATGTTTGTAATTTCAAGAATAAATTGGTTGTGCTTTTCTTCAACATTCATGAAGAATTCCAAAAATCATGAAGACTTCTAAAAATAATAGAGCTATCAAAAAAGTGGACATAGTATCATCATTTGTTCCGCTTTCAGTGCGGACATTTCTATTTCCATATATGCGGAACTTCTGCGGAAAGTTAATGCATTTTTTTTTCAGCAGGTGGAAATAATCCACAGAAAATTGACACTCAAGGAATAATTGGGTGATCCTCCCTTGGATTTTTCTATTTTTAGCTCTGGTGGCCATATTGTTCAGTGGTGCAGAATGGTATTGTTCAAATTTGGTAAAGGGTAAATTTATGTAAAATTAAATTTATGTAAAATTGGCCATTTAAGCTGTTCCCGCTCTCTACCCTCATGAAAAAGTACTGTCTGAATTGAGTCAGACTTATCTTTGAATAGACTGATCTGGATTTTTCCACAAATAGTTAAAACTACACCCCAGCTATTTTTAAAGAATTAATTTCCATTCATCGAAAATCACAAACATTGCCACGTGCTCATTTGAATATCACAAATATTATGCACGTGCTCTTTTGTATCAAATATTTTAATCGCCAAACACATCATATCCAAGTGCTATTATTGGATCATGTTTTCATGATACAGTACAATTGTGCTAATATATATCAACAAAACAACATAATTTTGTGCAGACAAGTATAACAGATACATTATTTTCCATTTTCCAGTTTATTATGTCTAAAAATTTCCTTAAAGTACAATGTGGTTAGGAACAGTAAACAATATAATGATTATGCAACTTTTCACAATTTTATGGTCCAATTGTGCTTCCATAGTTAACATTAAAATACAGACAAATGATAAAGTACTGATTTTCCATTTTGCACACTCATTATATAATACATTGATGGAAGGATTATATTGTAAGGAAAACAATAATAATGAGTCAAACGATTGTTATTTAAAGGAACATAACTGTGAGTAGTAAGAAGACATGCAGCTTAAGCCTCTTGGCATATGGTCGCGAAAATCAAACCCTTTCAAATGTGCAAAAGCAGTTATAGTTTATTGACTTGTTTGCAACTTAAATGAAATAATACTTACAGACACAGGTTCCAAGTGTTCAATATTCATTGATATTTCTGTTTTCAAATCACAATCATGTTTAAATCATTTCAGACTTGAGCAATGAAAGTCAACTGATGACATCATAAATGACATCATATCCTTCATAACATTGCATGGTATGGTGTACTGTCAATTTCATAAAATTGACATTTGTAAGTTCAAATTTACATAAGTTATAATCTTGAAACTTGGAATATACCTTTATCATCAACTCTAATATTAAGTGCCACATTCCCCATAACTCAGTTTTCTATTTGACATAGTTGTGCCCCTTTTTCACATAGATTTTCAGGTTAAAGTTTATATTCAAAACTTCTGTAACTTAAAAACTACAAAAGTTATTTACTTGAAATTTAGAATATACCTTAAATGTCATCAACTCCATCAAGTACCACATTCCCAATAACTCAGTTTTACAGTTTTATATTTGACATAGTTATATCCCTTTTTCACATAGATTTTCAGGTTAAAGTTTATAATTAAAACTTTTGTAACTACAAAATTACATAAGTTATTCACTTGAAAATTAGAATATACCTTTGTCCTCAACTCCAGCTTCAAGTTCTACATTCCCCATAACTCTGTTTTGTATTTTGACAGATATATGCCCCTTTTTTCACATAGATGTTCAGGTTATGTCCCAGGTTATGTCCTAAGACTGTATTCAGTATTTATTCAGACTGAGATTAGACAGAATTCAGACTTGTGGTTTCATGGGTGTATGTTCCACAATTCTCACTAAATTGATATTAAAGATTGTTTTTGACCTAGAGGGGGCATATATGTTTTACAAACAGCTCTTGTTTTAATAAATAGATTAACAAGCTTGTAATTTTTTCAAAGTATAACTTTTCTGCATCATGAAAATGTCTAAGTCAGAATTTCCGCAACTGTAAAATTTCTATGTGTCAATATTCCGCATACTCTCCGCATGTTCTCCGCATATAAGAAATTTCTCCGCAAAGCCAAAATCATTTTTGCAGAAAATATGTGGAGAATCTGCGGAAATTGATGATATCCACAACATTTCCAAAATCTGAGCTACTGGGTGGTATTCATACAAAAATCTTGATCTATTCTTTTTAAAGCTTCATGAATGTTTCTTTAATTTCAATAATGCATGACGCCTTCATGAAGTGTACCTTAAATCACTTCATGCATAAAACTTCATGAAGTTTGTTATTAGAGGTTTTCAAGAAGACTTCATGAATAATGCTTAACGGCATGAAAATTTCTTGATCTCATGAAGTCCATTTTGACAGGGGAAATCTGAAAAATATTTTATTTTTGAAATCACTTTTGTTCTAGATTAAATAAACATACATTTTTGTTACATTTTGATAGAAATCTTCCTATTAGATCGAAACGCACGGAAAGAGAAGTTCATATTCATGTATAATATATATTTGACCAACAATGAACATTGATCCAGATTTTTAGTGAATGCCATTTTTTAGCCTGATCCTAAAATATCAGGCTCAAGTTCGTCTTAAATCTGAAAATCAGGCTTTATTTGTTTTGTGAACACGGGGCCAGATCAATGTCAGTTTTAATTGCATTGATTACTGCAGCATGTGGGTTTTATGTTTATACCACTAAGATCATACTTTCCCCGACAGAAAAGTTCAAACGATTAATAAATTGACAGATAAGTTTAAGTGATTAATAAACTGACAGATAAGTTCAAATGATTAATAAACTGACAGATAAGTTCAAGTGATTAATAAACTGACAGATAAGTTCATATGATTAGTAAACTGACTGATAAGTTCAAATGATTAATAAACTGACAGATAAGTTCAAATGATTAATAAACTGACAGATAAGTTCAAATGATTAATAAACTGACAGATAAGTTCAAATGATTAATAAACTGACTGATAAGTTCAAATGATTAATAAACTGACAGATAAGTTCAAATGATTAATAAACTGACCGAAAAGTTCAAATGATTAATAAACTGATAGATAAGTTCAAATGATTAATAAACTGACAGATAAGTTCAAATGATTAATAAACATAATATTTAGGGGATATAAGGGACCTGTTCGCAGATTGGCAAATAGACAATTTTTTGTCATAGATCAAAAAAAAAAAATACATTACTGGTGAAGTACCTATATCCGGACACTTTTGCTGGTTTTGGGGCGATTTCTCATGATAATGGCGTCAAACGAAAATAAAAAGTTAAACACAATAAGTTGGGTTTAATCTTAAGCTTTGGTCAAAATCTTGGAGGGAATTGCTATCTTAAAGTGACAGTTTGATGTGTTTAAAAAAGGCCTGTAAGACGTATCAAAATACAGCTGGAGATTACCTAAATCTGGACACTTTAAAAAAATTATATATTTTATTAAAGATAATAAGCATTCAACTACAACTTGTTCATCAGTAAACGTCAGTAAATGTGTTTTCTGAATTGTTTACATTGTTTTTGTGTTTACTTAAAACAAGAAATGTCTTTAAAAAAGACAATAGGCGTTGAAATTGATATTGAGATGTCATTTAACAATTACCTAAACAGACGGCCAAGATGATCGGTAATGTGACTTCTCAGACCCCAAATTTTTGGGTCCCCATCAATATTAGGAGACTTGTTGGAACCCAGATTTTTCAGACACTATAAGAAAACTTCTCGGACCCAAAAGTTAATTGGAGATAAATTTATTAATTTAAATATTAAATAAAATTATCATTAATATCTATGCCGTGAATAAACCAATCATACAGCTCCATGTTTCCACCAGTGATATATGAATAACCAAAATAATTTAAATTAACATAATTGTTATCTGAATTTGTCAAGCCAATTTCACAAATTAACAATGTAAAAAAATAATTTCGGGAATGAATTAAAATTATTATATATCAGACGAGTCTATATAGTTATTTATAGTACCGGAAATATACCATTCATGTTAGTTATCTAATATAATAACGATTTGAAGTCAAATAAGCATTTATACTGTCTGTCCCAATAAAAAGCAATAGTCAGGGAACATTCAGCAATTTTTGAAATGTTAAGAATTTATTTTTGATAACGCAAACATAAAAATTCATTAGACTATGACGATTTTAAATTATATCAGTAGAAATATGATATATTAAGGGTTCCTGTGTATAATTAGTATTGCAAATTGTGTATGCATGCTACGTGAATAACAATTCGACGTATTCCGAATCTTCTTTCATAACATTTTATCTATAGAAAATGTAGCATCTTTTTACAGATTAAATAACATATACTGGAGAAGTTGATAGAAAGATGCAATTATAAATAATCCTTAATAAATTGTAACCACAATTTTAATTCAAGTTAACAGTAAGTTTATAAATATAAATTCTCCATTTATTGAAATTTTTAGTTTTATGATTCTCTGGATGCTATTATTGATGCATGTACGAGTATATTAACACAGCTATACAACGGTTGCGAGCTTACGCGTGCTATTTTTAGAATCACACTACTGTTTCTTGAATATGTTAAACTCGCTAGAATCAATGGGCTACATGTAACGGCAACTCTGCAAATGAGATTTATGAATGGGAACATTGCACAATTGCTATTTATAGAGCGTGCTGCTTATGTACATGTAGGCTAAACAAAATAGTTATTTCTTTACGTGAATTAATATAGCATTCTGTTTATGGCATACAATGAGAAAATACGTTTATAATTAGCCTCAATTCTAGAGTATATGTTGAGGATATGTCTATAACTCTATTTTAACCGCTTATGTAAACAATTATGTAAATTTTTAATCCCCAAAAGTATGCAACAGTTATTGGTATACGTTAAACCATTGTTTGAAGTCTGCAATCCCTAAAATTAGAAAATTTGCCCAATTCTATTGGCATTCAATTTTCCCGCTGCATAATTATCACAAGAAATCTAGGTCAAAAGTGATCTTAGACAGCTACGCCGAAAAAAAAATCTCTGTAAAGCTTTATTTAGCCCATTTACTGTTTTCATTTCAATCCCCCGCGTGCAAATGTTTACATTTGATAGGAAGAAAAAACTATAGTAAGTAAATGAATAAATACTCATTTGATTCTGTTGAAACTTGACATACATTGATGAGACAGGTGCATGCATCAACTGATGCCATATAATTATGGGTCTTGATCATACAAACACATTTGTTTTCAGGTGTCCGGATTTAAGTACTGTTCAGATTTAGGTACTTCACCAGTATATATAAACAAGCAAAATAACACTACTGACAAGAAATATACAAAAAAATCCCTTTAATTGCTAAAATATTGGGATGCCGTCCATTAGTCTAAAATAGCACAGATTCTGTCCCAATATGTGATAAGAGAACGATTTTGAAAGCGGAGGCCATGAAAAGATGTACCATGTACTTTTAATGTTTTTACAACAGAAGTTAAATTTCTGAATGTTTTATTTTTAAAGGTGATTTTGTTAATAACCAATATTATTATATGCTTTTCAGTGAAATAAAGAATTTCATTGGTGAAATAAAATTATATATTTTTAGTGTTGGAACAGTGAAAATAAATTTTTTATATTTTCACTGCAGTGAAAATATAACATACAACACACTATTTTTCTATCAATCGCATCGATCTACCAGTAGTGGTTAACCTCCATTGGCACATTTTAATACATGTACAGTATTTACATTTTTTTTGTTTACAGAAAACACATGATAAAATTTAACAAAAAGATAATTTAGTGACAACAACGCACAAATTATGGCACTTTTTCCCCACCGTACTTATATGATTAACAGTTTGGGAATCATTTATGTCTTGAAGTCAGAATACACAAATGTGTGACGTTTAAGCTTATCTTGCATGATTTTATTTGTTTATTGTCCAAAAGCATAAAATAAAAATAAAAATTGTTGATTTAGATGAATGATAAACTATTTATTTCACTCCTGGTCATAGAAGAAAATTATATATTTTTCTATAACCACTCATGAAATAAAATTCGATCATTCACCGAAATCAACAAATATCTTCAATATAATCAATTAGCTTGTATAAATTTTGTATTGCTTGAATTTCTGTCAGTAAAATAATGAGAAATGTATAGTTATATGTGTGTGTGTCATTCATTTTTTAGTAATAAACAGTGCATGATTTGTGTTAAATGCAAAGAATGGTATAAAATAAGTTTGACAAATATTAGTACACTTAGTTTTAATAAGTTTTTAGACTGTTGGCGGAAGCCAACGGTCTTTTGAGAGGGTAATTTCCAAAACAGGTATCGCAGAAAACTACTTCATTTCTTTGCATGCTAGTAGTCAGTAAATCGAAACTAGAAAGGTCCTTCTTCAAAAAAGCAAAATTTCACACCCGTTTTCTTACATTTTAATTATGTAAGATAATGTATGTAATATGTATTATAACATGTATATCATGTAATTTATTACATTTACAGTTTGTAAAAAGGTCAATTATAAAAAAATAACTTTAAACTAATGACACCCCTACTTTTGATATTTACTTGTATGTAACCAAAATATTTACCAGAGTGTCCTGGAATAAGACCACCACCAAATTAATGCGCTACATCGGTTATTTTTGACTCGTTGCGAAAGTCCTGTTTCTTATTACCAATTCTCATTCTGAATTTTGTGACAACAAATTACTGCAATTTATTAATGTAAACTGTACTATGGACAATCGAGAGCTTGCATTGTATGATCTATTTTGACTCAGTAGGCTACGAACAAAGATCTTTAAATAAACATGTTTATTTATAAATCTTTGGCTATGAAGCACTAAGTGCCTAACTACTACGCTTCATCGGTTATTCTGGCCCTTGCAGATTGACTTGTTAACTGGCATTTATATAATTCCTTTGCATAAATAATTAGCTCGAACCAAATATTTGTTCGTTACTTACAAATTAGTTTACACTATGATGTCGTATACTATTGAATAAGAAGCCAAATTATAATGTTTAAAGGTGGGAAATTGAACTTCATTCAAACAAATGTTTCCTTTTACAAAAAATGCACTCATTATTCAAATGCTTTTAGTTTCTTTTGTTGCCAACAGTCTTTCTACGCTGTCAGCGTTTTGATTGATAATGATGTCACAATCACTCAGGTACTTCAAATAAATTTCAATTGGTTGTTCTCTCTTTTAATTTGCATAAAAAAAGAACATCTGGAAAAATTGCTACTGTGCAGAAAAATACTCTTTACCAGTACCAGTATATTTTTCAAATCCATTTACGCTACCATTTTATTGGTCATAAATATTAATTAAAGACGATTTCTACATTTTTTTATCTTGCATGAATTATTTTACTTTCACCTATTTTGCAGATCGCTAAATACCTAATACAATAAAACCATAAAAAATGGGGGTCACCGAATTAGATTTAAAAAAAATTGCATGTAAATGACCTACCCGTAAATGCATTTTAGACATTATTTTTGTTGTTTTTATTTTAGCAAAAAAATAGTATTGACCATTGATTGGTAAAACATGACAACATTCTTTTGGTTGAAATGGCTTATTGTAAGAAAGCAATCCGTTACATGGTGAAAAAAATAATACACGTATTATGTTGGCCAAAAATGCTTTTTCATCCATTTTGGCGAAAAAAATCTACATTTTGTAATCATATAAAAGCTTGGTTTTGACTGTAGAAAAAAATCTGTTCCGTGAAAAGTCCCAATTTTTTTTATTTAATACGTAATTATATGCTTAATAGATTGGAAAAAGGAAAACTGGGGGTCACCGTGCTTGTTTTCGAGAAAAAATAGATTAGTTTACATGTGCGTATTGGATATTTTCTGTAAAACAGGATGGAATGCCAGTCATTATTTATAACAATACACTTATAAAAATACATAGATATATATTATATTTATATATAATTGTTTTAGTAACAGCAGTTGATTATCAAGATGTACTAAAAGTGATTACAGGCAAAACATTTTCACATTAATCGCTAGCAAGTTCACTGCTATGTACGAGTTCAATATTCAGGCTGCGTGTTCCTTCTTTCGTTTTCAGTGTATTAACAGACTTTCACAAATAATCGATTCACAAGACACTCCTACTATAATTATGGTAATTATTATGAATATATTTGATTCTAGTTGATAATTACAGTCACAATATTTAATAAATACAGGATATTTGTTTGTTTTCGGTGTGATAACGCGTGATATCATCACAGGAAGGGAGACAATTAATATTTTCACAAGCGCTCACTGATATTTTTCTATATTTCACTACTTAGCGTAAAATAAATATTATTATCTGTAAAAAAACTTCACATTTTGAAGATTTAAATCAACTCCACTGATGCGCGAAAAGATGCGCATAAAAAGCTACTGAAATCGTCTTTAATCCGCTGATGATATCAGTATTGCAAGTACCAGTAGGGGACACATGGCTGAAAGTATGATATAAAATTATATTACATCATACAATTTTCGTCTGTTAATGGGGTTTGATTCAGATTTATGTAGGTCAGTCAGTTACTCAGCAAAAGTATTTTTTTTTTTTAATGAATTTTAATAAATTAGAACTGTCATTGACCTAGTGTTAATAACTATTTGAATTTGAATAAATAAATGAGGCGCATCGTGGGAAAACGTGGCTTTGTGCATGTGCTTAAAGTGTCGTCTCGTATTAGCCTGTGCACAGGCTAATCCGGGACGGCACTTTCCACCTACAGTGAATTTATGTTTAGAAGAGATCCATAAAACAGAAAATGCCATAAAAGCGGAAAGTTCCGTCCTGGATTAGCTGTTTTCATAAATAGCAGCCCAGATTTAAATAGTGAACAAGTAAATGAGTACAACACTCCTGCTCTCTTTGCAGACCATACGAGGACGATGCGAGGGCAAGTGTGACATCGATGTGGAGTCCAGGTCATTCTGCAAGCGCTGTCGGCTTGCCAAGTGCTTCACTGTCGGCATGAGAAAAGACATGATTCTGGGTAGGTGCAAATTGTAATGTAAGAGTTAGTTAAAACCTATGGCTTGATCCAATGCTTTCGAGTCCATTGCCCGTTTAGAACTTAAGTATAGAAGTTTTAGTCCTCAACCTAATGTAGACAACCCTTTTTCTATCCCGAAAACCACAATAATATACATCAAAAGGAAAGGGGATTATAAAGCACTAAAAGTTATGATTAAAATAAAAATTTTAGCACATTCGTTTTGTCAGTGCATTCAAATAATATTTTTTTAGGCATTGTTAGACATCCCCCAAGGCATTGTAAGCCTCGCAGTAAGTATGAAGTGATGTATTAGACATCCCCCAAACCATTGTTAGACATCCCCCAAGGCATTGTTAGACATCCCCCAAGGCATTGTTAGACATCCCCCAAGGCATTGTAAGCCTTGCAGTGAGAAAACTTCCTCCCAGCACAGTCTCTCAAGTAAACATACAAAGAAATGCCTTTTTTGCGGTATAGATCATGAATGGTCTTAAAAGAGTTCCCAGTCTGTCAGTGACTTGTTATGAAAATTTTAACTTTCCTTTGGCTAGACTAGTTTGTGGAGGCTTTTAGTTGATGTGCATGGAAAAGTGTTTCTGAAGTTAAAAGTCTCTAACATCTGTAGACAAAACCTGTCATTGTACGATTTCAATGACCTAAGGAAGTCAGGTTAGGAATCCCAATTTTGTTACGCTAACATAATCTGTTCAGAACTAGGCTAAAAATCGTTGTTAGGCAAAATATGCAGTTGAGAACTAGGTTAGCACAATGTTGTTTGTGCTGTCATTAATTGAACTGACGATGTAGTGAGTGCTATTGAAGTAAAAACATAATCAATACCTTAAACATTATTCTTCATAGGAACAGTCAGGTAAATTTTGAAGTTGATAATCAACATAATTTAAAGTCATCTCAGTACATCTTATCAAGAGGCAGATCAATCGGAAGTAATCTACCATAGTTTGAAAATGTCATTTTGCGATCTACATCAATTATGGGAAACAGTATTCCATAAAAAAATCTTTAATAATCATCATCAGGTCTTCTTGTTATAATAATAAGCACGGATTTCTTGATTAATTAAAAACCAGTCTTCTGGTTTCCATGGTTACCATATCTGTATTTTAGGGAATTTAGCACATTTCTGACACCTCTCACCATAAGCTATGTCTGTAGTATGTAGCACATGCTGCCCATAGGTTATTGCAGATTAATCCATACTTTACTTCCGCACAAGAAAATTAACCACAGGGCAATAACTCCATAAATATTGAAGAATGAGTTAGGGTCCTTGTACTCTGCACTTCCCCTCTATATGAATATTATTATTAATGTTGCGAAAAATATTCCTTGCTCCAATCTGTCATTGTAATTTGCTTACCTTGATGGGAGAAATAAGATTAAATAATGTACTTGATGAAAACCCATTCTGGTTTGTTCTGTATATATTCCTCTAAATCACATAGACAATTTTATTGTACCCAAAGCTGAGTTAAAAAATCAATCATTGTTATGTGCATTGTTAATGTTATAACATGGTTATTTATTACTGGACAGCATAATGCGGGATATGTAGGCTACATGTCATAAACAAGTTGTCAAGACCTTTTTAGTACGTCAGGTATCAAATGTTTAGATGCTGCTTTCTTCAGACTTTGACAGCTGAACGAGCATAATATTTAATTAATAGTGTAAGGAATAGTTCCTTACTTGACATTTATACCACTGGTGGAAAACACACGGACAGAAAATACCTGGATAGTCTACGGATGAATCACGTTGAATCCACCAGGAATCTCCATCGTAGCTCCTTTGTTGAGTGAATATTGAAATTTGTTATTTTGTCACTGTGTTTTGTCAAATACTGAATTTGGTTCGCTTGATTAGAATGGTTATGTTTCATAGGTTAAACTCAACTCTTAAACGTGAAGTACTTATAGGGAACAAATCTGTGTATATAATTATGTTTGTTCAGACTACGTATTGTTACTTTGAACGATAACATTTAAAACACTTGGAAATATTTGGTCTAAGCTTCTTTGAAAATGACCGCCATGTACAAGCTCACGCGAGAACTATTTATGTTTATAAACTATATCTCTGCGTTTGATGAATATTAACATTACTGTTTTCATAATTTAGTAATAAGCTTATTAATGTATTTAGATACTTCGCCGGGATACAGCCTAGTAATTTATTGTGTATTAGGAATTTTAATGTACACAGTTGTTATTTCTTGTAGGGCGGAGTCTGCACTTGCTCATGTATTCATACGCCACACATGTACTTTAGTTGGCGTTTGTTTATTCGATACATTTAAACTCAGCTGTTTATTTGTAAATACTGCTTTTCACAAAAACTGTTAAATTAACCTAAGAGCCGTACATATTATATTATCTGAACCTATAAATACGAGCTCTGAACTCAGTCTCGACATCTTCTTTCTGGAGTTCACACCTCCGATAGATAACTTGTTGCTGCAACAACTAGAGTATATTACATAATAGTTACTAATTTAATAGTTTCTGTATGCAAACATCATGGCTAATAGAATGTTCAGGCAAATGAGAGCTCCTCCATTTATGATTTTATATTAAAAACTATACCCTACTATTTATTATGTAACATTATAATTAACTACATGTACAGTTAGACGATCCCGGTGCATAGGCTCGGTCCTTCCTCGTTTAAGTTGCTGTTGTGCTCAGACGTTAATATTTGTGGGCGGCCACCGGCTCAATGTTTTATTGTAACATGGATGGCGAATTAAATAATAACTACAGTTATGAAATTGTTGAAACTTTTATTGGCTTCATTTTCGTTTAACCCGATGGACTCAACCTCAGGCGTGAGGTCAGTAGGTGGGTGGGGCCTAAGAGGTACCCAGGCGGATGATGACTTCCACCCATATACCTGTTTGTCAGTTTCCTCGACACCGGGTTATGACGAATGGCTATTAATTGTCGGTGCCATCGACGTGCCTTACCAACGGTATACTACCACCGTGAACTATCCTGACATTGCTAGTAAAGCAGTATACTGTTACAATATTATTTAAATATTGCATTCTTTGAGGGCGATAGTGCATTTTGTCAACCCGAGGAAATACTGTTGCCCAAGGCGAAGCCGCAGGCAACAGTATTTTTAGAGGGTTGACAAAATGCACTATTTCCTTCAAAGAATGCAATATTAATTTTATTATACCGAAACAGGGCTTCTCAATAAATAATGCGCATTGTAACACTAAGTAATTTACTCACCGTTTCATAATCGCCTTTTAACTTTGATCAGTATGTCTATAGCTACGATGTCATAGCGGGTGATACTGCTGTGTGATATTTAAAATTATTGACTGCTTTTGTTTTTATATGAACAAAGAAGGAAAACAAAAGGGTGAGGTACAATAAAATGTTCTATAGCTCATGTTAGTATATTTATTGCTAATAAAATTTCAGACTTAATTGAAATTCACAAAAATGTGCTGTAATTTATATGTGTGACATGCTATTGTATTGACATAATTTAGTTTAACCTTGCTGATAATTATGTAAATGTAAGTACAACAATTCAGTAAACATTTCATGATATTTCATAAATAACAAAACCAATAATATATCACATGGAAGTACTGGTAATAGTAATATTTATTGTTTTAGTGACAGTCAGCGGTCTATATCTAGTGCTTGCCAATGTAAGACTGATACAAGATTTGATGTTATTTAGGATACGTGTAACTATAATGCTTAATTGCATATACAATTTATTCATTTTATTATCAAATAATACAGTCTTCTCATCGTAATACTGTAATAGTTGAACAGTTTGCAGGCCACACATTCTCATTTGCATTTGTCTTCATTCTATTTTCGTAAACTAATGCTCGGTGCATATAAACATATACACTGACATAACATTGATTATACCCACAATCAGAAGCTTCAGTGTACCATAAATTGATAATGTTCTCACATTACATGTTGTACATAGGTTTGTAATTGAATGTTCATTCAATATGTCATCATTTTGTGAATTCATATCAAGGTACGGTAACAGTGACATAACTTTATGCAACAGTGACAATAATTAAAGAAATTGGTTGTTATGGCAAATAATTGGGTTATGTCAGTATATATATATATATATATATATATATATATATATATATATATATATATATATATATATATATATATATATATATATATATATATATATATATATATATATATATATATATATATATATATATATATATTTCAAATGGTTAAACGGGTTAAAAGTTTGACATTGTAATGACCTTCAAGTCTAAAAACAACAACAACAACAACCTTCACATGCTCATAGGGTTGATAATGCAGTGAAATTGGTACCTATCATGCATATATCCTACATATCATACTGAACAATTAAATATTCAATGAATCATATTCATGTTTTCCCCAGAATTTACTTTCCTGTTTTCTATTTTTCAAATGACAATCAAAACAAATAACGGAAGCAAAAAAACTTAATTTTTATTGAAGCATTTTAATTTATTTTCCCCATATATTTACTTTCCTACATTCTGTTATTTCCAGGGAGAGTTAGAAGATTTTACGGAAGCAGACAGTATGAACATTAATATAAACCTTTTATTTCACCCAGAATTGAGCTTTCCTGCTTCTCTTTTTCAGATGACAATTAAAAGAAATTATATAAGAAGAACATTTTAATATTCATTAAAACATAGTTTTCCCAGAATTTCAATTTGCCACTTTCTCTTATTTCAGATGACAATCAAAAGAAGTTACGGAAGCAGAAAATTCTCATCAACAAGTTACGACGGCATGGCACTCTACCTCCGGAGGACACGTACGCAGTGTCTGACAATGATATTAAACTGGCATATGGAAAAAAATACCCCCCGGCAGTGATGGAATCTCTCCGTGGTCAGTACCCACACCTTTCAGAAAACGACCTCCACATTCTAGCTGGTACCGATCCCGAGCCCATGACTCCAAAAAGCGATCGGAAAGAGAATTGCAACAAGTACATGTCCTGGTGTGACATCCAGGATTCACTGCATGAGATTATTCAAGACATGGATCCAGCGGACCAGGCCATAATTTTGGAAATGAACAAAGCCCACGAAACCTCTGCTTTCCTCTCCAGCACATCAACTCGTTTGAAAACCCTGCCAACCAATCCAACGGAAGTGTTTAACATAGCGGATGGTTTCGTACGCCGGATTATAAAGGTGGCAAAACAGTTGGAATATTTCAGAGCCATCGAGAAAGATGATCAAATTGCATTGTTGAAAGGGTCAGTAGTAGAAATCATGATGCTTAGATCTGCCGTAAATTTTGATGTAAAAACTGAAACATGGAATTTGAGTACAGTGAGTTGCATTCGCCCTGATGACAAGGGAAGTGTTGCTAGCTCTCCAGGATCTAGGTCAAATTCAAGGTCGAGCTCAGAGAACTTGCAGATCCCTTCCCGAGGAATTGATCAGAGAAATTCCATCAATGGGGAGGGTAACAGTGGGTTGGATTTACGGAAATTAAGGGAGGCAGCTATGAATGGTGCTGACTTAAACACTCTGAGAAATATGGCATTACAACAGGAAAGCAGCAGACAACCTTTGAACAATACCTCTGTATTTCCTGACAGATTGATGGGGAAAATGAGCCCGTCATCTACAGAAAACGATGCTTCTGGGCTACAAGAGCTGAGGAATGCTGCATCAGCAGCTGGACTGAACGTTGACATGCTGCGTAAAGCCGCTATGAACGGAGCCTCGTTTGAACAACTCTCCCAACTGGCTCGGGGTGGTGGTGCGTCTTCAGAAGATGGTCTCCATTCCGGTTCTCACAGTGGGCCAGTTAAACCAATGAACGGAGCCTCGTTTGAACAACTCTCCCAACTGGCTCGGGGTGGTGTTGCGTCTTCAGAAGATGGTCTCCATACCGATTCTCACATTGGGCCAGTTAAACCAGATGAACCCACACCTGGCCCTAGCAACACAATTAGTTCAGACATTCTCAAATTTGGAAACAATGAAACAAAGACCATGTTCTTAACATACTCAAAATTTATCAGATCTTTAATGGGAACAATATATGGGGATTTAATAGTGCTAAAATTCCTCATTATGTTGTCTTTATTTTCACCAGATCGACAAGGTTTGAAAAACCGTGATGTTGTGGAAAATTATCAACAGATATACGCAGACACGCTTAGAAAATACTTGGATGTGCGGTTCATGAATGAGAAAAATATGTTTGCTAGGTGTATAATGAAATTAACTGACCTCAGAAATGTGAATGAAGTTCATACAAAAATGTTGCTCAAAATGCATGTTGAAGACATCGAGCCCTTATTGGTAGAAATCTTTGATCTGCCACAGTAAATAAGTTGCCTGTTTTTACTCTTTATTTTGAATGTTGATTAGCATCAGTGGAAGCTTTATTGGTACATAGTCAACATGACTTTGTGCACTTAAAAAAACACTTGAGGTTCTATACAATTCTTTTATGGTTGATGGTTTTCCAAAATTGTAATTTTTGTTTATTTTCAAAACATACATTGACTCAAAGTAACCAATGATTTATTATGCCCCCCTTCGAAGAAGTGGTGGTATCTTGCTTTGCACCTGTCCGTCGGACGGTCGGTCTGTCGGTAGACCATTTCGTTTTCGCACGTAATCTAGAGAACGCTTTGACCTACGAAAGTTGGTATGCTGGTTACTTGGGAGGAAAGGAAGATGCCTATTGATTTTGAGGTCATCAGGTCAAAGGTCAAGGTCACCGTTGCTAAAAATAGAAAAACGGTTTCAGCTCAATAACTTGAGAACGCATCGAGATATTTTAATGAAACTTTATACATAGATGCCTTATATCGAGACCTCGCTTGGAATTGCATATGGAGTCAGTGGGGTCAAGATCAAGGTCACCGTTACTATAAATAGAAAAATGGTTTCCGCTCAATAACTTGAGAACGCATAGAGATATTTTGATGAAGCTTCATACATAGGTACCTTATATTGAGACCTCGCTTGGGATGGAATATAGGATGGGTGGGGTCAAGGTCACTGTTGCTAAAAATAGAAAAAACGGTTTCCGCTCAATAACTTGAGAATGCATCGAGATATTTTAATGACACTGCATATATATATATACCTTATGTCAAAACCTCGCTTGGGATTGCATATGGGGTAGTAGGGGTCAAGGTCACCATTACTAAAAATAGAAAAATGGCTTCTGCTCAATAACTTTAGAATCCATAAAGATATTTTAATGAAACTTCATACATAGATACCTTATATTGAGACCTCGCTCAGGATTGAATATAGGGTGGGTGGGGTCACGGTCAAGGTCACTGTTGCTAAAAATAGAAAAAACGGTTTCCGCTCAATAACTTGAGAACGCATCGAGATATTTTAATGACACTGCATATATATATATATACCTTATATTGAGACCTCGCCTGGGATTGCATATGGAGTAGTAGGGGTCAAGGTCACCCTTACTAAAAATAGAAAAATGGTTTCTGCTCAATAACTTCAGAATCCATAAAGATATTTTAATGAAACTTCATACCTAGATACCATATATCGAGACCTTGCTTGGGATTGAATATAGGATGGGTGGGGTCAAGGTCACTGTTGCTAAAAATAGAAAAAATGGTATCCACTCAATAACTTGAGAACGCATCGAGATATTTTAATGACACTGCATATATATATATACCTTATATTGAGACCTCGCTTGGGATTGCATATGGGTAATAGGGGTCAAGGTCCCTGTTACTAAAAATAGAAAAATGGTTTCTGCTCAATAACTTTAGAATCCATAAAGATATTTTAATGAAACTTCATACCTAGATACCATATATCGAGACCTTGCTTGGGATTGCATATGTGGTGGGTGGGGTCAAGGTCAAGGTCACCATTAGTAAAAATAGAAAAACGGTTTCCGCTCAATAACTTGATAACGCATTAAGATATTTTAATGAAACTTCATACATAGATACCATATATCAAAACCTCGCTTGGGATTGCATATTTAAAAAATTTCTTAACAATCGCACATATTCACAACTTGGCTGCACATATTCACAACTTGGCTGCAAGTCAGGGGGCATACATGTTTTACAAACATCTGTTGTTTCTGTTTAAAATGTACTAAGATATTCAAAAAAGTGAGAAATAATAACATGTTCTTTCCGAATAAATTTATATTCTACTTATTAAAAACTTCAATTTTTGCTGTCTTTGCTCAGGTTTTTGTTAAATGGCCATTATAAGTGGAAACATTTTCTGTAAAATTGTTAAACTATAGTTTTATTTTAATTTTCATTGGTAGCATTTTCTACCGAAGTTAAAAAAGATATAGTCTTATATTATAACCCTTATTGAAAAAAATGTCAATATTACTTATTTAGAAATTTTATCATGTAAATCACCAAATAATGCTGTTCTTTATAAAGTTTTCAGAACTTAGATTTAATCTTATTTAATAACTTAGGTTTAATCTTATTTAATTTCCCAGCCTTGAACGATTTCAATCAGCAAGTATACACATATTGTATGCTGTTAACTGAGAAGCTCTTCACTGAAATTATTTTTTTTGATATGGTAACGATAGGAGTTGCTGCAAAAAAAGCCTAAAATTAGACAGGAGGTTAAAAACTAGTAGCTTGATAAACAGACATTTTTCTAGGTATATAATGAAGTGTTATAGGTAGGCCCTTCTGCTGTTAATCATTTATAGCAGTAATAAAGGATCTGACACGAGTTGTCATTTCATACCATATTTTATTAAACGTGTTCAGAAATTTCCTGGACGAGTTTAATAAAATATGGTATGAAATGACGAGTGTCAGATCTTTTTTTATCACATGCTTTTAAACGAAAAAAAAAACTGTCTAATTTTAACAAAACATGTTGATAAATCCTAAAAATTATGTTTTGGCATGACGTCATTTCATGCTGACGACGTCATTTCACCAAAATAACATCATGCAAATGGTCAGTCCAAGAATATCTAGCCAATGAAAACGTTCAGAATGTTATCTTACACGTGTAAGATAGAAATAATCGTAATGGTTGTATTACATGGGAGACAAGGTATAGCATGTGATAAAACAGTGTTTGTAATAGCAGTCATCAAAATTAGCAGTATGATCAAGCAAGCCCGAATTCTTATGTTATTACATGTGTACTTGAAAGCTAGAAAATGTTACAACATGCTGGTATAAAACTGAAACACTGAGCAAGCCCTGTTGTACTAATTTCCATAACTGTAATAGATAGAATATTCAAAGATTTTTTTTACTATTAAATACTGTCCTGTTAGGAAAACTATTACTCACATGTTTATTCTTTTGTATCATAAATGTGCTACCATTGAATTGTATATTATTATTATAAGGTATTTGATATAAACTAAACTTGAATTTTCTAGTGGAATGAATAAGATATTTTTAAATATTTAAATACAAATGTTTCATATATATGTGTACAAAAAGATATGTTCTTGTATGTGTACATAAAATATTTTTTTAATGTAGTTTACCCAGTTTACATATTTGGTTTGCTTATTTACAGTCCGAACATTTGTTTAATCTAATTTTTTTATTATTTTTTTAAATTGTACATTCTCCTTTAAAAAACAAAAGTGTAAAATAAGTCATCGTTACAACGACACAATTCATTGCCAATAAAAGCGTTGTTCTTTTGAATTTTCCATTTTCACGAATCCTGGTCATCCATTAGTGTATAAAGTAATTAGCTCACCTGAGCTTGAAGTGCTCAGTGAGCTATTGGTATAGGCTGACTGTCTTGATTTGTCTGTAATTCATCAACAATTGGGCTCATGGACGTGATAGAGACTTCACTTTTCAATTTTTGACCAAACTTGCATAGTTTGTGTATGACCATATAATCTCGACGAAGTTCAATGATGGGCCAGATCGGACCAGTATCACCAGAGTTATTGGCCCCTTTTCATGAGAAAAACTGCAAAATGGACTTATGTGCAAAATACAGACTTCATTTTTTATCTGATCTTGACCAAACTGGCACAGCTTGTGTATTTGCCTAAGATTAAAAATAATCAAAAAATGGCCAAGATTGGGGTAGAAACACCAGACTTATTGCCCCTTGTGGACATAGTGGAGGATAGAGACTTCATTTTTTGTCTATTCTTGACCAAACTTGCACTATTTGTGTATGACCATAAAGTATCAGTCGAAATCAAATATGGGCTAAATCAAAATAGAAAGACCAGAGTTATTGCACTTATTTGTGAAAAAATCCATAATTCGTCAACAGTTGGTTTTCAGTCTCCATAGAGAATTAACTTTTCATTCAATGTTGACTAAACTTGCACAGTTTATGTATTACCATAAGATCTCATGTGGTTGCAATGATGGGCCAGATAGGACCAGGAACACTAGAGTTATTTCCCCTTTTTTATGAGAAAACTTGCAAAAATTACTTTTATCTAATCTTGATCAAACTTACACAGATTGTGTTTGACCATAAGATTTCATATTAAACTAAACAATTGTCCAAATTTGGGTTCAAACAACAGAGTTATTGGCCCTTGTTTGTGAATAAAAAGCTAAAAATGGACTATGCTCTGGATAGGGACTGCATTTTTCACTAGGGATGCAACAAATAGTATTTCAGTGACCATTTAATTGGTTTTGGTATTTTAGCTATTAACTGGTGAGCTATATATCATTTATGAGACCTAAACACGCAATTAAAAATCAAATACATCCAGTATGATGGTCTGTTTGATTGACTAGTGATATAAGTTACACCAACAGGTGTCTGTTGCTGTCACAACTGTTTTAATTATTGTTCTGTAAAAATAAGAACAAAACACCATATATGGAATTCTCTGGATGTTTGAACCTTTTGTGATTGCAGAGATTGGAAGAACCTATATGAAATGCTAGTGTGATTAGGTATGGTAAACATATCGCCGATTGCTTGTTGTTGGTCTTGGTCCCAAAAGTATGAACATAAATGCATCTGTATTGCACCTGTCGATTGCCAGGTTAACTACAGAAGTAGGCCAGACAGGCTTCTGTATTGCACCTGAAGATTACCAGGTCATCAACAGTAAGATATCTGTCTGATGTGGATCATTTTGTAGGCGATGACACTCATCTGATGTCAGAGCTGGTCTCTGTCATTGCCTGTACTCAGGTGAGCCATTTGGGCCATCATGGCCCTCTTGTTTGTGAAATTCTGGTATTGTTAACTTCTATTCCTTTTTTTTGCATCATACACAAGCATTTCTTATTGTTTTATAAAGAAATTTAATGTATCAGTATTTTAAAGACTTTATTAAATTTAATTGTATCAACATATTAATGAGACCAACATGTCATTTACACAAACCTCTTGTGGTGTTGATTATTATCCTCAAATAAGTAAATTTCATTAAATGTAAGTTATGGAAAGGAGTCATTATGCCTACACTGTAAAACTAGCTAAACATGTGACACCTGCTGGTACCAATTGATTAAGCAAATCTAAAGGACTGATGACAAATTCCCACATATTTAGCACCGTGCTTTCCAGATTCATTATAACAAAATGGATTAGTATACATTCTTTTCATTGCTTTGTGTAAATACAGGAAAATAATCCATACCCTTCAAACTTGTGTTGGAATTTGAATATTTCGTTGTATTGAATGTCCTTGTAATGAGGACCAGATGCAACATTGGAACAGTTCTTAGATATAATTAACAGATCAGAAAAACTGGAAATGTAATTTGGGAACTGCTGTAGTTCTTTCATTTGCCTGCGGATACGGCTACCATTTGTAGATATTGTGTTCAACACATGTCACATTATAATGAAAATGAATTAGCTGATACATGTCATAATTCAACAGTAGGTGGTCATAAGTGCTGGGGATAGTTCTGCTAAGTACGTATTTATAATTGAAGTACTGTAGTTACTCCAAGTCTTCTGACACTTAAAATAATCGATAATTTTTGTTTCTGAAAATTTAGAAACATATAAATATTCCAAAAGTTTGGGCGTTTGAATATTTAGAGACATAATGACAATATTGCAGTTAAGTTTGTGTATGGCCTACCTATAATGGCATTTGCATAATATGTGGGGAGTGTACCAGTTAATGATTGCACATAATGATAAATGCTGAGCCATGTACATGTACTGCAACACATTTGTAGTGATGTTTACAATGATTTTTAGAAGCCGATATGTTTGAAAGTTCAACAGAAGGTGGTATCACAATTGCTAGTGGTAGTTCTAACTGGCTTGCTGTTTGAATACCGTATGATTGCTAAGTGTCTTTCATTGTCTGTTACTTACATGTAGTTGTTATATTACTGCTCCAAGTTGTGTTTTTTGTAAAGCCGGTTCCAGTCGCAATATGAAAGTAGAAATAGAGTTGTTGTTTTGTGAAGTTTAATTCAAATCATATTGATTGTTGTTGTTGATATTTGACTGCGCCTATGTTTATAACCATTTTTCGTGTACATGCATAATAATTGTTCTTGGGTGGTAGGCATCATAGACTTTCAAACACAATTTATTTTCATTTGCGCACAGATATTTGTTCAAATCCCCTAGAGTATTTTTTTGTTATTGAGTATTCATGCATGAACGCTTGTATAATTTTGTTGTTATTGAGTATTCATGCATGAACGCTTGTATAATTTTGTTTGAAATGTCTAACGTTTGTCCAATTATTTTTTTACCTCATAGCCTTTTTTAAAGGGCATTTAATATTCTGAACAATGTCATTTGTAATGTTAATTAGATTAAATAGCATTCAATTAGCTATTTTTGGATACACTGCCCCACAGAAATGCACAATTTTCTTGTGGATATTTTTGTATTTTGATTACTTCTTTAATGGCTAAGGGGCTTTTTTTGCTAGTAGACTGCCACAGTGTTTGCATAGGTCAAATGTGTGCTTGTGTGAGATATATCCCCACCCATGACACTTGCCAGAAATAGTCATCCTAGGTAATTTTCTTTGCAGTTCATCCATGTTAGTGTTTATATATGTTTTTGTCCATGCCTCTTATTGCCTAAAGTGTTTGCTTAAGAAATAATGTTTGATTTATCATTGTTTACCAGCCAATAAACAACGACTTGGAGTTCAGATGCGTAGGAATTAAACCATGAGTGCGTTAGCCTGAGTTGTTTAATAGCCACGCATTAGAACGACAGAGAGTTGTTTTTATGTGCCAAAAAGCAATGATAATGCGAAAATTACTTCGATACTAACATTATCTGACATATATTGTTGCAATTGTAGCTGGAGTAGTTCCAGTTCTTACTATACTCCGCTCAAAATCGGGACTTTTTTCTGCTTTGTTTATTAGGTAGTTTAACAACAATAATTGTGTTCTTTGTCTATAGAAAAATTAGCAAGTATCATGTTAGAATGATAAATAACCTATATGAAAACAAATAAGTGAAATCAACAACTAGCATTATACTGTTGCAATTTTGACAAAAAATCAATTGGTTGACAAAAGAAAATACAAAAAAGCTTTTCAAAGTAGTAGACCTTTTCAAACTAACTGAGGGCGACCTTTTGAAGTATGATACATGTTCAGAATGGGGCGGGTTCTTAGTCTACTTGGCAATAACAATAATTTTCCCAGTCAGGTTATTTTTAGCAGTTCTGGTGGTGGAAAAGTTTTATGTGTATTGGTAAACAAGCATGCATTTCATTTTCAAAAGCCCTGAACAAAGTATGCAGGAGATTATTGTGCTATTTACTGAATTATCTATGGTTTATTATTCTATATTTATACATCAACTTTCTTTGCCTGTGTGGCTGGTGTTAAAAATATACAGCCGAAAGGTGGTAAATGTAAGATGTTACATTGTATTAGGCTTATTATAATTATACATATAGAGGATATTTGTTGGTTTCGGTAGAATATCGATTTTAATTCACAAGTGATCATAGAAATTGATATTTTGTTGAGTGGCAATATTCTACGTAAACCAACACATTTTATTTTATGCTATTTCCACCATTTTATTTAATTTTAATTGCTATGTGAGTAGGTTTTATTGAAAATATCTCGGTGTTCATTTGACAATTTTGAGTCCGGCATTGTTGACAGTCCGTTTTATTTGCTGTTTTAAATCTGGAATCAGTATGAAACAGTGAAAATTATCAGAGTTGTAAATTTCACGTTTGAAACAGTGAATTACCAATTTTATTTCACTGATATTACCCTATAAATTACTGGAAAGCATAAAATAAATAATTGTTGTTGTTCATACCAGACATGTCAAAAAGTGTGTGTCCACAGGACATGAACTGTTATTGTCAAGCAGCTTTTGGGAGCCAGTCCAAATGACCTGTAAAATGGTCTCCTTTCAAAGTAAAGTAATGACATTTGATATAATTATTTTATTTGTTTAGTTTCTGGTATATACACTGTATATACAATAACTTAAAAAAAAACACTTCACTGACAAAATTGTTCATGAAAGCCTGTGTTTGTAATGCAATAAATTGTATGTGCTGAAACTATAAAGATTTGGTCCTGAGATTCTGATACGACAACAGGACCAAATTTTCAACAACTTGTGAATACTTGTCTGAATGTCTGGTTGATACCTAACATACCTCAGTGTATGAAATACAACATTTCATCACAACGATGGTCAAGACCTATTTTCACAAAAACTTAGGTACATTTCTTAAATCCATCCAATTCCTTTAGAGTATGTCCTTTTCATTTATAGGCCGTCCTACATTTAGTGTTTTCAATCTAGTAAATATTAAACAAATGTTCCACAATTTACATGTTTGTGAACACACTTATCATTTCATTTCAGATCGTAAATTTGATCTGAAATTTTCACTTAAATACAATTGTGGCATGTCATGAGAAAACGGGTCTTAACGGATGTGCGTAAAGTGTCGTCCCGGATTAGCCTGTGCAATCTGCACAGGCTAATCCGGGATGGCACTTTCAGCTTTTATGGTAATTTCTGTTTCAAGGCAGTCTCTTCTAAACATAAATCCACTGTAGGCGGATAGTGCCATCCCGGATTAGCCTGTGCAGACTGCACAGGCAAATCCAGGACGACACTTAATGCACATGCATTTAGTCCGGTTTTTCCACGACGCGCCTCAATTTAAGAGTTAAGACTTTTATGAATACCAGCCTTGGTTCAGATTGTCTTTAAAGGGACTATGTCAATGAAAAATAGGATTCCTGTTGCATTATAAATGATATTAGATGATAGAAATGCGCTGTACTAAGATACTAAGATATGTATATTGTATATTAAATAAATAATGAATAATATAATACATAAATGAGATACCCTATAAATAAAAACAAATCAAAATATGTTTGAAAACATTAAAACCCCAAGTGGGTATCAAACTCACAACTAAGTTGTTATATGAAGGAATAACAGTATAGACAGCGCTTTAACCAACTGCGCTATGCTGCTTTGTAAGTAACAGTGTGTAAACTATCTTTATCCAAAATACAATTCTGATGTAAAAACATAAACATGAAAAGGCCAAATAAACACAATCCATATTACCGTATAAATTGATTTCTGTCTCTAAATACCTAAACTCTTTTCCCATAGTATATACCTTATTTTAACCTTTAATATATGTCAGTATTAAAATCTAAAATTTAGATTTTTTAAAGAA
The DNA here is from genome assembly GCA_027627225.1 of Congeria kusceri. Taxonomy (NCBI): domain Eukaryota; kingdom Metazoa; phylum Mollusca; class Bivalvia; order Myida; family Dreissenidae; genus Congeria; species Congeria kusceri. The sequence goes on from CM051030.1 coordinate 45,334,435, forward strand.
ATTGCCATCTTGGTTTGGTTTACAGTATTTATTCAATAACAATGCATGTTATGTCGCACAAAGTGACAAGGAGTACATACAATCATTTTATGGATCGGAAAACAAGTTTTAAAAACTTACATAAATTCCTTTCCAGAGAAATTGCCACCTTGAGGCCTTTTTCATTGACATAGACCCTTTAAGTGATTTATTTCAATGGTTGAAAGGACAGTCCCTTTAAGTGATTTATTTCAATGGTTGAAAGGACACTGGTTCAGCATTTAACTTTGTTCTTGTTGTCACATGGTTTATCTGCCATATACGATGATGTCATTTTTGTAATCTAAAAGTCACAGTCTGAAATTCACCTGATTCTCTCAGAATTAATTCTGCAAATGACTTTGAAACACAAGTAAAAGAAATAATCTGCAGATATTTACAGTCCTGTCAATAAATGTATTACTAATACGAGAAATCTGATACATATAAAATACAAATTTGAGGAGTATATATGAACCTTTCTATATGTTTGTGTACAATTTTATTTAAGCTCGCTAATATTTATTAGTTAGAATATTGAATAATTTGGGATTATATCACAACATTATCATTGCATAAGTAATACAAGCAAATAACTTAGTTAACTTATATTTTGTTGAGGATATTAGCATTGTACTACTGTATATATAAATAATGTTTTCATGCCCTTTTTCATAGTAAAACATAAGTATATTTATTTATCGTTGTAAATGTTTATTGGCTTAATTGAGTATTAATGTTTTACCAGGAAACTCATACAGTAAGAACGTGACTAAAAAGAATGAACAAGAAAACACTTTTTCACATCATCACTTTTGTGAAAATTTTGTGAAAATTAGCCATGTGTTAGGTTATTATGTTCAAGTGTGTTTCAGAAATGTTAGTTTAATAAACATATAGGTTGAATTATATCAGTTTGACTGAAATTCATTAGTTCTATATGTTTATCTACCTCTAATTACAATATACTCATGTTAAGGCTTGTTACATTTGTTTTTATTTATTTATGTTACAAGGTATATTAGTTAATAATAATAAGATATATTAAATAATATAATTGTTTTACAGGGGCATTTTGTTGGTATTTCATGGAAAAAGAGACAAATATACAAATTTCAAATAAGTTTTAATTAAATATACTATTAAATTGGTATTATTAATAAGTGCAAGCACATTGTCTTTGGTATGTCCGAAAATAAAACCAGGAAGGACTTTTAAAACAAGCTCATTCAGTAATTCCAACTGTTAAACCCCAAAACAAACAACTTAATTACAATTAAATCTATTGCAAATATTCACATGGTTACCAAATAACTGTTCAGTCACTTAACTGCAAAATGTTATTCTTTTAAAATAAATACCATAGTATTTACTAATTGTTTAAAATAGACATTGTATGTGTAATAGGTTACCAAATTTGATTTAGTGAACCTATTTTAAGTTTACTCTGTAAAAGCCCCTGTTATCGTATTGCTCAATTGCTAAACATATGTTGTGGTTCTATCTGTATATAGTATACTGCCTGTGTTAATGGTGAATTGATACAAACACAGATTTGTTTCACCAGTTTATGATTTTTGCTTGTTAATGCTTTCCATTCCAATTGTTAAACGACTGAATTTGTGTTTTATTATGGTGTATAGAAAACTGTAAAATAAATACTTTATTTAAATTTGTTTTGTTTGTAATTTGTTTGGAAACTTTGAAAGGGTTGGTTTGTCATTTACGATTAAACTATTCAAAATGATCTTTTTCAAAATCCCTCAATCCATAGTCAATTTATTGTCCGGACAATCAAATTTATATAAATATTTGACCTCTAAGCGTGGTCTTGATCGTTGACCTACGGACTTGCTCCATGTGCGCTTTACGCATCTCAATGCGCTTAACATTTGTGCCAAGTAGTTTTAAAATCCATGGCAAGTTAAAGCACTGACGAGCAAAATGCCTGTTTTAAACGTTGACCTTTAGGTGTGACATTGACAGTTGACCTTCAAATCTGATTCATAATCGCTACTCACCGTCTCATTATGGCCAAGTAATTTTAAAACTCGGGACAAGCCAAAAAATATTTAATAATCAAAGGGCAATAATTCCTGAAAAATCATCTAACCGGAACGACCTGACAATATTCGCATGTCCTTTTGGTAGGGATGCTGCATATAAAGTTCATTAAATATGAGATATAAGATCTCGCGCGGAAACGAAAATATTTTATTAATATGTCATATTTTTAATATAACAGGGCAATAGCTCCCTGCACAATCATCAAAACAGAATGACAACAATATGCGGATGTTCTTTTGGGTTGTTTAGTTCTTGAGATTTCGCGCGGAATAAGAATTCGGACGGACGGACAAACCGATGACTATATCCCACCTCATTCGGGAAGCATTAAATATTTCAGGTTGCAGACGCAGTGAGAAACTGGACCAGTTAAAAATATTTGCTAAAAATGTAATACTTTCATTTTTAGCTCGACTTTTCAAAGAAAAATAGTCGAGCTATTGTCGTTGCCCTGTCATCTGCGTACACGTTAGTTAAGTTTTTGGTTAAGTTTTTTTGTCAGAGTCCATTTCTCTGAAACTATCAAAGTTATCCATTTGAAACTTTCCATACTTGTTGACTATCAAAAGGGTACTCCATTACAACAAGGCAGGTAACCTTGTGATTTGTATTTCAATAGTTATCTGCCCTTGTTTGGACTTACAAATTAGCATATTTTGACAATCTTTTGTTAAATATAAAATTTCTCAATAACTATCAAAGACATTAAAATAAAACTCAAGGTACTTGTTTATAGTGCTGACACCATTCTGCAGACAAGAGAAGGTAACTCTTTCAAGGGTTTTGCTTGAGTAATTGCCCTTTTTTTTCAACTTATAAATTTCGCTTTAGGTCAAATTCCACAATATCTATAAGAGGAATTGACTTTAAACATAAAGTACTTTATAACAGTGATGAACGTATTCTGTACACAAGAGGAGATAACTATAGCAAGGATTTTGGTGGAGTTATTGCCTCTTTTTCAACTTAGATTTTTTTTTGGTTTAGGTCAAATTTCCCAATATCCATAAGTAGTATTGACTTGAACTTCAAAATACTTTATGGCAGTGATAAACTTATTCTATAAACAAACAAAAAAGCCTAGAGTACTTTCAAATATGAGAAAGTCGAGCGTCCAGATCCCGTCAGCGGTGCTCTTGTTTATAGAGGTATACGGGGCTCTCCTGTGCCGTCCGTCGACAGTATGCCGTTATCAATTCGGACCGTTATCGCAATAAAGACTTTTTATAAAATCTTGACCTAACTTGCGCAGTTTGTGTATGACCATAAAATCTCAGATGATATCGATAATGGGCCACATCGGACCAGAAACCTTAGAGATATTGCCCCTTTTTCAAGAAAAAATGCACACATTTTTCCAGTAAAGTTCTGTTCATTTTTCATCCAATCTTGACCAAACTCTACAGTTTTGTGTTTAACAGCAGAAGCCAGAGATGGCAATGTTGGACCACAAACACCAGAGTTATGGCACATTGTTTGTGGGAAAAATGCAAAAATTGTCTTTTTCAATCATTGAGACTTTATTTGTCTTCCAATCTTGACCAAACATCCACAGGTTGTGTATTATCAAAAGATCACAGGACAAGCCAACGACACTCGGCTCGATTGGACCACAAACACTAGAGTTAAGCCCCTTTTTTGTTGAAAAATAAGCAAAAAATGCCTGTTTACCTTAACAGATAGAGACTTAATTTTTCTTCCAATCTTGCCTAAACTTCTACAGTGTGTGTGCGACCAAAATATCTGAGCAGAAGCCAAAGATAGATAAGGTTAGGCCACAAACACCGGAGTTATTGCCCCTTGTGAATGAAAAAAATGCATAAATTGCCTTTTTTGTTTATAGAGCTTTCAATATCTTCCAATCTTTACCAAACTTCCACAGTTTGAGTGCGATTGCCTGAAAGAAGTTGGATACCATGGTAGAGAAAATATACACAGGTCCTTACTTGTTTATGACCATGAGTTTTTGTTTGTCTTTGACAAGCAATTGCAAGTCATGGAGCAAAAGAAAAACATGTATGAGAGTTAATCAGCTACACAAATTATTTAAGGACATTATATAGCGTATATTTATTCATTTGTTCAAGCCTGTCAAAACAGTAAGGCTTTCATGTTTGCCAATACCCAGCTGAGCCCTTTGGGCCACCATGGCCCTCTTGGTATCAATTAATGATACTAATTAAGGTAACTAAACATGGTTTCTTTATTTGTCAGGATTTGTGTAAACAATATATTACTGTTCCTATATTGACCAGCCCTGACGGGCAGCAAGCAGGAGGGTGTAATAGGAGCAGGGTGCGGCACCTTGTTAATTTGCTCTGGATCTTTTTTCATACATGTATAAAATAGAATTCAAATGGTTGCTTTAGTAGTACATGCTCATCTGAAATGTCGTATACGTACGATATTGATTTTGTTTCCTAAAGAAAAGACATCTGCGTCATTCCTAAGGATTCAATTCCAGAATATATAACGAGATCCATTAAACTTCCGTTTGTATGCCCACGGACAATAAATGGTTCTCATAAAGCCAGGAAAATAATGTAGATCCAATTATTTCGTTTGGCGGACATTATATTCATAATGTTTGAAAATGCTATTTATGTACTTGAGGCTATATAAAATAACTTGTTTTGTACTTTTATATGTGATAGGAAAACACAAACGTTTATCAGTAAGTTGTTGTAATAAGTAATGCACGTCATTTAACAAAATTGTCAGTGATATGTTATAAGATAAATGCAATTATTAATGATATAACTTATTCGTATTCGGTTGTATTATTACAAAAGTAAAATGTATAGGTAACCAAAACGGTCCTTGCAATTGAGATCCACATCTGAGATTAAAGTTGTTACCAAAAGCATTCTATAATAATAAGCCAACATGGGGGAAGATAGAAACATAATAACCACCAAAAAATTTTTTTTTCCAAATTAAATAAGCTTATTGTACAAGTGCTGGAATCTTCCATGCTATTGTCAACCTTGTGAATGAACTTGTTTATTAGAATTAGTGCGAAAAACCAAACCCAGAATAAATAAAGATATGATGCATATAATGATTATCAGCATCACGAGTGTGAAGTACAACATTGTTTAATTTTTTTGGAAAAGTGTTTTACTAGGTGTTTGTTAAATATATCTCTAGTAATTATAAAAGTGCTTGTCATATTGTAGTAAACATCAGTTCACTGTCCCGTTTATGACTTACTTGTGTATCACAAAATAACGAATGGTTAAGATTCATTTAGTTGCGTAAGAAAAACAAAAAGTGCTGCATTATACTACGTTTCTACAAGTTTTAAGCAGCATACTCGGTTCTTTGGTCAGTCGGATAACATCATAGTAAATGTCGTTCATTGAAATAGATTTAAGCAACCTATTAATTGTTACAGACATTATCAGTTTTTTACTAACACAACATGTGCACTACTGCTATGTAGACAAGTACCATCATCTGTCGGTGTTGATGTTTTTTTCTGCTGTACCGATGCTGATGATGCTGCTGCTGCAATATTCAATACTACAGCAAACAGCTTCTCTGCCACTGATCGTCCCCTACTACTATAGAGGTCTCTCAATATAATTTATATAATTATAGTAGTGCTATTTGAAGACTATGTCGCATATACGATCATGCAGACATCATCATGTTTCGGTCGCCACAGCTCCGGTCACGGCTGATCGGTTCAATCACAGTGCCGGTCAGTTCATAAATCTATAAGACATGATGATGCCCCCATGATTTCCGACCGGGCACCCTTAGGTGAACACCAAGACGGCGTCTGATCGGCGCCAGCAAAATGCCGGACAGTTCATGGATCTGCTTATGATGACGATGTTGCTGCTGCTTATGATGACGATGTGGCTGCTGCTTATGATGACAATGTGGCTGCAGCTTATGATGACAATGTTGTTGTTGCTTATAATGACGATGTGGCTGCTGCTACTCATGATGACGATGTGGCTGCTACTGATGACGATGTGATTGCTGCTTATGATTACGATGTGGCTGCTACTGATGACGATGTGGTTGCTGCTTAGGATGACAGTGTTGCTGTAACTTATAATGACGATGTTGTGGCTGCTTATGATGACGATGTGACTGCTGCTTATGGTGACGATATGGCTGCTGCTTATGATGACTATGTGACTGCTGCTACTGATTACGGTGTGGCTGCTTATGATGACGATGTGACTGCTGCTACTGATTACGATGTGGCTGCTTATGATGACGATGTGACTGCTGCTTATGATAACGGTGTGGCTGCTGCTTATGATAACGATGTGACTGCTGCTTATGATGACACTGTGACTGCTGCTTATGATGACGATGTGACTGCTGCTTATGATGACGATGTGATTGCTTATGATGACGATGTGGTTGCTGTTTATGATGACGATGTGACTGCTGCTTATGATGACGATGTGACTGCTGCTTAATATAATGACAATGTGGCTGCTGCGTATGATGACGATGTGGCTGCTGCGTATGATGACAATGTTGCTGCTTATGATGACGATGTGACTGCTGTTTATGACGACGATGTGACTGCTGTTTATGATGACGATGTGACTGCTGCTGCTGAAGACGATGTGGCTGCTGATGCTGATGCTGCTGCTATAATGGAGTTTCTCCACCAACGAGCGTTCTCTGCCAACACGGAGCTCTAGTTACACAGGTGTTCAAATTAAGTGAAACTGCCAACATTGATGAGATACAACCTGTATTTAAGTGTTAAGATACAACCTAACTGCACTTTATTCTAAATTTATTCAAAAAAACTCGCTGCTGTCACCTCGTGTATAGATCCGCTCTTTGAACTATCCCATGCACTTCTCTATTTTGCCTAATGAACGGCATGCAACAGTAATGAGAGTGCGCGTGTGTGCGCTCACGTTTTCATGCATGACCGTAGTGCTCATGATAATTTGAGAAAAAAATTAGTTAATTTAGTGCTCATGTTATCTTCAATGTGGATCACATTGTTTCGTTTCATTGTCGGTGTAGTATATCGGTATTTTACCATGCATTTCGTAGTAACTCTTTTGTGGTACACCGAAATCTCATCAACGTCTCGTGTTTTCTTACATCGTTAATCTTTCTTCATCATTAACATACACTCATCGTCTATCTGCGATTTTCTTTTGGCAACAGTGTTAGTCACACAAATTTCCTTGCATTTTTGCAAGCATTTAATTATTGCGTCTTAATGACGATGCTCTATTTTAATGTGAATGGCGTGGATAAATGGAGTCTTTATTGAGTTTTGTGTATGCCTACATTGGTTACCACTCTTTGTCATCAACCTACAGCGTGTCATCTACACAGCGGTAAGGCCCATGTGGGCATGATAGAAGGGCTAGACCTGGTCAAAAATACTATATGGTCCCATGTTAGAAAAACACACAATTTTCCTCCCCATATAGGTACATACGTCCACCAGCAAGAAAGCATATTGGTCACAGCAAACACGCCTACATGAGTAATTACAGGCAAGCTCATATAGATCTCCTGCAAGCAAGCTCGTGTGGATTCCCAGCAAGCAAGCCAACATGGGAAACACCAGGCAAGCCCATACAGATACCCTGCAAGCAAGCTTGTGTGGATTCTCAGCAAGCAGGCCAACATGGGTAACACCAGGCGAGCCCACATAGATCCCCTGCACGCAAGCTCATGTGGATGCCTAGCAAGCAGGCCAACATGGGTCACTACAGGTCAGCCCATATAGGTCCTCTGAAAGCAAGCTCATGTGGATTCCCAGAAGACATGACACTATGGCCAACAGTAGGCAGGCGCATATAGATTCCCTGCAAGCAAGCTAACGTGGATTCCCAGCAAGCAGGCCAACATGGGTAACACCAGGCAAGCCCATATAGATTCCCAGCAAGCAAGCTATCGTGGAAACTCAGCAAGCAGGCCAACATGGGTAACACCAGGCAAGCCCATATAGATCCCTGCATGCAAGCTCACGTGGACTCAGAGCAAGCAGACCCACATGTGTAACACCAGCCAAGCCCATAAAGATTCCCTGCAAGCAAGCTCATCTAGATTCCTAGCAAGCAAGCCCACATGGGTTACACCAGGCAAGCCCATATAGATCACCTGCAAGCAAGCTCATGTGGATTCCTAGCAAACAGGCAAACATTGGTAACACCAGGCAAGCCCATATAGATCACCTGCAAGCAAGCTCACGTGGATCCAGAGAAAGCAGGCCCACATGGGTAACACCAGGCAACCCCATATAGATCCTCTGCAAGTAAGCTTATTTGGATTTCTAACAAGCAGGCAAACATTGGTAACACCAGGCAAGCCCATATAGATCCCCTGAGTGCAAGCTCATATAGATTTCCAGCAATCAAGCTAACTGAGTCACTACAGGCCAGTCCATATAGATCTCCGGCAAGCAAGCGCATGTGAATTCCCAGCCAGCAGGCCAACATGGGTAACCCCAGGCAGGCCCATATAGATTCCCAGCAAGCAAGCTCACCTGGATTCCCAGCAAGCAGGCCAACATGGGTAACACCAGGCCAGCCCATATAGATCCCCAAGCAAGCTCATTTGGATTTCCAGCAAGCAGGCCAACATGGGTAACACCAGGCCAGCCCATATAGATCCCCAAGCAAGCTCATGTGGATTCCCAGCAAGTAGGCCTACATGGGTAACACAAGGCAGGCCCGTATAGATTCCCAGCAAGCAAGCTCACGTGGAGGCCAGCATGGGTAACACCAGGCAAGCCCTTACAGATCCCCTGCAATCAAGCCCATATTTGACCCGACAAAAAATATCAGTAATTCCGAAAGGCATGTTTATGAATGATTTACGCATCATTATGAGATATCTCTAATGTTTTGTTGAGTATCCAGAAGTGTTGTTTATCAATTAGACACAATAATCACCAACAGTTTCAAAATTCATGATAACAATGTGTGTCATATTCATTAATATAACATGTTGTAGATGCCGCAATATTTTGCGGGTGATAAAAAAACTCGTACAAACAATTTCGACATTTTAATTTCAATATTAGCGAGCTTTCTGGGTTTCTCTATTTTTTAATACACACAACAGACGCTAGAGTTTAATTTTATTTTCTCTTTAATTGTTACTGCAGTGCAATTGTTTAAAACATAAACTTCTCTTTTCTTGCGAATTTATTGTCGATAATGTATGCAATTCAGTCTTTTATAGCGATTCATATTCAAACCATAACGTAAGATTTATCTTATTTCTCTTTATAAAACATCGTTCTGTCATTAATTAGTAATTACATTTGCATATCATCACAACAAGACAAATAACTGTGTGTTTGTTTTTGTTCTGCTTTCACTGGAAAACAAATAGACAAATAACTGTGTGTTTGTTTTTGTTCTGCTTTCCGTGATTTGAAAACAAATAGCTATTACACGTATATTTGAACTTAGTACATATCTACAACCTAGGTACAGATATTATCGAACTTACTTGGCATTCGCTAGTTATTGATAATGTTTTAAAGCTTGTCGAAGTATATTATTTCGAACATATAGCATTCGCTAGATATATTTAAATATTATTTTCCGGTCATTATGCTTTATGTGAATGAAAATGAGCGATTAAACAGTGTTTTACAAAGCTGAGCCTACGTGGTATCAAATTTTGTGATGATGTTACGTTGTTTACCCTCGGGATTTGGTTTTAAACCGTTGCATGAGCACACTGCTTAACATATTATCACAGTAATTATAAAATTCCGCAATGGGAATTCACAGCATATATAGAGATTGGATACGGTGCCACAGTATTAAAAATCTATGCGGGGATAAAAAAAACTCAGTATATAATATTGCATAATAGTGTTAACTAGACATGTGTCCGTAGGACACGGATGCCCCCACATTCCGCTGGTTGTCACAAAACTCTGATGTCGGAAAAAAACTGCACCAGAATACCCAGGTGCACAAGTTCACATACTGATTAATATTTATATAAAGTTTCATCACTGTAGCAGTAATACTTTTTGAGTTATGTGCGACACAAGGCCAAAAATGTCTCTTTTTTTGCAAAAAAGGGTCATAACTCCGCTGATGTCTGAAAAAAAACTGCACCGAAATACCCAGGTGCACAAGTTCACATGCTGAATAATATGTTTATAAAGTTTCATCCTCTAGCAATAATACTTTTTGAGTTACACGCGACACAAGTCCAAAAATTTCTGTTTCTGCTAAAAAGGGGCCATAACTCCGTTGATGTCGGAAAAAACTGCACCAAAATACCCAGGTGCACAAGTTCACGTGCTGATTAATATGTTTGTAAAGTTTCATCACTCTAGCAGCACTACTTTTTGAGTTACGCGAGACACAAGTCCTAAAATATCATTTTTTGCAAAAAAAAGGGCCATAACTCCGCTGATATCAGGAAAAAAACTGCATTTAAATGGTAAAGTGATCTATGTTTAATTTGTTATCTGCAATATATATATAACACCACGGTATATATTGAAATTACCTTATAGATCTGTGAAATATGGACTATTTAATATCGTTACAAAATATTATATGTTGAGAATGTGTGTATAAAGGAATACAAAATAGCAATAAAACAGCTCAGTTTATGTGCAAAAAGACGTTAAAAACGGATTGACCTTCTTGGAATGACAATGGAATATCGGTCGGCCAATCGAAATTTTGGAGTGCGCGTGACGTCACAGTCAAGGTACTGCTATCGTGTTAACCTCTTTCAAAACATTGCCGAGTTTGGATGCAATTATCGTATGTTATAAGGGTCAGTATATAGCATAATAAAACGTAAATGGGATTAGAAGACGATCAAATATTAACTTTATGTGATTAAGTCATTGAGAATTGGGATCTGCTCACGCAGTGACAAAACAAAAAGTGTCAACGTTGGGCTTTAATAATTAAACTTATCTTCCTTAGTCTGCTAAACCAACACCATATATAGGTATAAATACCACGAAATACTAGTTTTTTAGAGTGTGAACAAGTTTGAAAAAGTAAAAATAGTCAAAATAATGATTTAAAGTCGAGAAATAAGACAAATTTACCAAAAACGGATTGACCTACTTCAATTGGGCGTTAGCGGCTGATTAATCAGGAACAAGTAACTTTTCTCTACTGAGTGCCATGGGCGACAATTAAATGAAAGGAAATGGAGCCATGTTGTGAAGTTACTGGAGACGTTTGATATAATAGAATAGAATATAATAAAATAGAATAGAACAAATATTTTTTTTCAATCATGGGCCATTGCTAGCATATAAATCACATAATAATGGCATAACAAATAAACCTTATATGCTGCACGCGTTTTACCAGCTTGATTCATAATAAGCACTTGTTTTACAAATACGTGAAAATAACTTGCGCATGCAAAAATCATTAAAGAATGGTACGTGTTTTTTGTTTTGTTTGTTTGTTTGGATTTTTCGCCGTTTTTAACAGTATTTCAGTCATATGACGGCGTTCAGTTAACCTACTTTTCCTGGGCAAGCTTAGCCGATCTAAGCGGTTTAATTACCAGTACTGAGTGCACATACCTATGCCAGAAACTGACAACTGCCCTACTTGAATCAGAGGTAGGGGGAGAATGGCGGTAGAAATAGTTACATGACCAATCCCCACACAAGTTATGTGTTCGAACTCACGATCCCCGGATTGACAGTCCAGCGCTCTACCAACTGAGCTAGCCGGTTATCCACACGTATATGTTAGAATTAGGCGAATCAGAATGTGTTGCCTTCGGTAAAATGTGTTTCTTTTCTTTTAGACTGTTAATTTATACGATATAATATTTCAGTCTTGTGTATTTAAATACAAACGTTTGTTTCAATGATTGCATACACGTCATTCTCCATAGAAACCGAGGCACCTGTGCCAGTATTCACCAACCCATTCTTAGGCTTAAGACTTAAGAAATTTTCGATTTTGAGTCTGATGTGTAGGAATTAAACCACGAAGGCGTTAGCTCGAGTGGTTTAATATACGCACACCAGAACGAAAAATGGTTGTTTATTTACTGATACACAACGATAAAGCGAACATTATCTCGATTCTAACATGATCAGACAATATATTCTGCAATTAAAATGCAAACTATATTTTACAATTTCGGAACTACGTTTTGGAGTTGTTTATTGGCAATTTAACAACGGAAAATTCTCTTGTTTGTCTACAGAAATCTCTGCGCTTGTCATGTTCTAATTAAGAATAAAGAATATTCTTGGAAAGTATTTATTCTAAGAACGATGTTAATTTGATTCTTACTTGGTATTAAACTACACAAAATTTAGCATTGTCTATTCTAAATGATGTATAACTGCCATAAGCGACATTAGTATCAGGACAAACGTGCATACAATTATCTTTTCTTGAGTCTGTTCTTTAGTTTCCGCGACAGCTCAAAACATGTTTACAAATTTCATGTTGTGTTTTTTAAGATTTCGATACTGTTCACGTGGATATATATGCCCTTTATAACTGTTGAAAATGAACAACGAATTAGTAGCGAACATTGAAATACCATAAACATCAATGCGACGAAAAGAAATAGAAAATGAAATGTAATGATGACAGCGATAATTGTTCATGTGCATCTAGGTGAAGACAATATCGATTGCGGTTCCGAAGTCTGAGAAAAACACATTTAGATGTGGACTGAACATACTGACATTTCGTGATTGGTCTCTGCTAATGTAACTTTCATGTAATGGTTCAAATTTATATAGAGAGAATGGCTTATAGAGTATATTAGTGGTGTAACGATATACCGGTATACTGGTTTATCGCGGTATTGGATCACGAGATAATATATCGCGATATGAAAATTTCATACCGGTATTTAACGATATATAAATTTTATGTGTTTGCCATGTCTTATTATAAAAAAAAAATTGTTTTATTATATTTTTTTTAGCTTTTTTTTCATAAAAGAGCGCCTTACTACCGTCGCGGTTTCAGTGATTGTGTATTTTCTATATATACCGGCTCCAATATTCTGTTTTTGAAACATAATTGTTGAATTGCTGATTTAATAAATATAATTTGTGAACATTTGCTATTGCATATTGAAGAACTTTATCAGGTTATAATTAACTGACATATAAATTGATTTCAGATAGCTGACGGAATGTTTCTTTCTATGACAAAACTGTAAAATATAATAACGGTGTTTCTGTGACAATAGCCCAAAATTACGACATTATGGAAAACGTGTTGAAATAAATGCATACAATTCTGACACTGAATAACAAGTTATATTTGATATTTTGGAGAGGCCAATCGATGCTGAAGCAATATTTATAAAGATCATTTTGTTATTCTTACCTAGTTGAAAATAAGTCAGAATGTAAGCTTGTGTTTGGAACGAGTTTTCTATTAACCAGGTGAATATACCAAATATTAAATATTGATACTCTTAGAATTATTTTGCAATTGCTGGTTGAAAGCTTGAAACAATGCATTTCTTGGTTGAAAAATCAAATGGTTTTAACAATTTATTATTTTAAGATTTTATTCATTTTCGACTTTATAAATACCTACCAAGTTGAAATTTATAGTGTTCGCTGTTCTGTTTGCCTTTAATTTTACAATGAGCGGTGTGTACACGTTTTGATACAAATTTTTAATACAATGTGTATACAAATGCATATGGAAGTAGGAAATTTATAATGCATCTGATTGTATTTAAATATACTTTAATTATGATATTTAACATCATGTAAATATTTTTTAATAGTTTACGATTGCGATATATTGTAAAATATTGCGGGATATCGCGACATTGGCCAGTGATATCGTTACACCCCTAGAGTATATGACATGTGCTAAGTCATCGCCTGAAAGACGTTCGCAACAAAAAGAAAATAATTGGGTTAATTTCTCCTTTTGCTTTATTATTTGTTTATTGTTGATCACTCTGGGTACACAGGCGATTCTAAAAATAAATCGCCTCTGGTACATCATGCGACATTTTGGACTACTTTCAATCACATGACCATCAAAAATGGCTGCGCCCATAAGCTACAGTATTGAAATTCCGATCAACAAATGCACACAAAATGTTGAAAATTATTGGGAATTAGTATAAATAAAGTGGTCGGAGTTAATAATTTGCCAAATATCAGTACAGTAAATAATACGAGATGCCATTCAGATAAGAAATAATGATATAATCAGCTCAATTTGAGTTATCTTCAGCATCATTTTTGTGGAACACTGAAACATAAGTACTAGTGTTTCATAGTTACGGTGCTTTTGACATAATTCACTCAACACCTTGATCGTAATGTATCTTGTCCACAGGAAAAGATATTTTAAGTTTATGCAGAATGTGTAACTGTTATTTTGCTTTCTTTATTTTAATAAATGTAGTATACACTACCAAATTTTGCTTTTGTCAAATATACTGATTGATGAATCTGTAATATTAAAGTTGTATCCATACTTATTTATCAACTGTCCTGCACATATGAAATGTAAAATAAACCCGCCATTTCCGCATGAAATTGTGTGTTGAAAATTAGCTCATATACCGGTTTAATATATGACTTAAATTTTTGGATTTGCTTAATGATATTAACGACATGCACCGGATAATATTAATCAGATGTATTATAAGAAAGCCACTCACGTTGATACTATTATGGACACCCAGTCTTGGATAAGGATTTCAATTGATGCCAAATCCTGCTTTTTGATGCAATCAAATTGCAATTTTCTCATTTCTGACTCAAGCAAATAATGTGCCCTGCATCATTTTGATCCACTTGTTTTAAATAAGCCAACTTCAAAAGCACTAAAAAATAATATTTTTATAACACACATATTTTGTTTTAATTGAAAAAAGTAATCACAAAACAACTTGGAACACAAGAAAATACTGAAAAATATCTACCATAAGATCAATAAAATCTTTTATCCCCACTGACCATGTATTCAACTGACAGTTATTATGTCAATTCAGTTTGGGAATTCATGTTAACAGCGTACCACAAAACAAAATAATCACAGTACTTCAATTTGTTTATAAGCAGTGCACATATAAATGCATACAGAAATATAGTTAAATAAACCAGATGAGTACAGATTGTTATATTTCATATTTTGTGTAAAGTCACTTTCATGTTTGATTTCAGGAGACAATTGATATTAAATGGTTATAATTTGTAAAAAACAGAACTTTACAACAAATAAGGTGATTTACTTTATCACCATTAAATTCATTACACTATACAGATGCATACTGTTAGCTTCAAAGTTCATCATTGCAGATACATGACTAAATACAGTATAATTGGTAATCTTGTTAATAAAAGCATATTTCATGTGTTTCTACTGGATAGATATAACCCAGTACTATAATAGAAAATGTCCTGTCTGGGTTGTTTACTTGCTTGTAGAAATGACGCTATGTTACTGATTTCATTAATTCCAAAATGTAGCTGCTGGATGTGTCCAATTTCAAAATTGTCATATTGTCACAGTTGAGGCACATAAAAATATCTTTATTTCTTTCATATCGCTTCTCAAGTTTGTAAGTGATTAAGTGTTTTGAAAATATTCTAATTTCCCTCTATCGCATTTGTTATAATGACAGTTACATCAACATTATAATTATATTAATATACAAAAATAAATATTTTTTAATATTATTATATACATTTTATATGGGAAACATATCAAAGCATTATTCAAAGCTATATAAATGTATAACCAGTTCTAAAATATATGTGCTTCAAATACATTAAGGTATTGCAAGCTCAGGACACAGAAGCTGAAAACAGCTTAAAATTGTCACAGTACATGATGGTAAATTCCCTGTGTTCCTTTCATTTCAATTAACAAACTGTCATAGTATCATAATCATATTTACATAAAACTGGCAGTCTTTCATTATATCTTTGGATAATATTTGGTTGTTCTGCCAGATTATTTACACTCTAGTCGAGTTTCTAACAGAAAGTTCTCATTGAGCTCTTGTAGGAATACCAGTCACAGCCAGGTTTGATATTCTTCGGGAGATGACCATATTAATCACAGACTTGCAAAATTTAGTTCACCTGTAAAAAAGAGACATGTGACTAAATTTTAAGGAACATTTTGTAATTAAGCATGCGATGTAAAGGTCAACACAAACAAAAAGTAAAAGACTATTTAGACTTAAATTAGTTGTACTAGTTAACAAGAATTATGCCAACTATTCATAGCTTAAGTAATATTATTAATGCTGCAAAAACACTATAATCAGAATAACTTATGGTAAATTACTAATAAGAAACCATGGACATTAGACAAAAGTTAATGAATACAATGAAACAAATGATATAATAATAATAATAAGAAGAAGAAGAAATGAAGAAGAAGAATAACAGAAATACTATTGAATTGCATATATTTAGTTATTGTATACAAGTGAACGAACTGGATATACTGAAGAATATCATAATACTTTATGATAATAACATTAACAACATAAAATTTATGAAATAAATACATTAAATTACAAAAAATAAATAAATCTATTATTAATACATGTAATTTTACCTGAACAAATAAGGCCTTTTTCAAAGCCATTAGTAAAACGCAATGGCAGCGGTATTGTGTAGACATTTTCATTATCTGTATTTGATTCTTCCTCAAAACCTTGTTTTTATCAGTGTAATTTAACTTAACATCTGTTTTACTATTAAGTCTAGTTTCGCTTTAAGTTTGGATAGTTTGTAAACACTAGAATCAGTTTCGATACCGGATTATAATTTCTTGAACTTATATGTGCATAGTTAGCCTTGTAGATAATAGGTCAAGATGCCTGTAAAATATACATGTACCTTTCCTCATGTATCATCGTTTCGACATAAAATGTGGTGCTATTTCAACGCGCGTCGTGTATAGCCCTATTACACAGGCGGATCACCGTTGGGTGTATCAAGCCAAGATGGCTCCATGATAGACACGAGATCTATCGTACGGAGCATTCCGGAGATAGTCGATGTATCACGATTGATTGTTTATAGGTTACAATATAATATCTTCAATCAATAAATTTAAATCTGTGTAAGTCATTAAGTTCCAGTCAATGGTTAAAAGTTCATAAACCACTATAATTATCAAAACCACACGTGTACAATGTATTGCCAAACAAATTAGTTAAAAAGAAAGATCCATTAAATATCTTCATTCTATTTCGGCAATTGATACGTTGTTTACGTAAACACGAAACAGGCTACACAGGTACCCTATTTAAAGTCCAATATTTCCAAAACAAATTCGTTGACCCATTCCTTTTAGTAATGTTTTGATGTAAGTAAGTATGAGTGCATGTATGTGCGACAATTTAAGAAAATATGTCGTTTGGAACAAAATATATTGATGCATAATACATGACGTTTCAAAAGCTATTATTAATACCCATTTGACATACTTAAATGTCCAGCCAAATTCATTATTTTAACAGTAAATATAAGTAAATCGTTTTTTTATTATCAAAATACACTTGCATATTGCCAAATAAGACGCGTGAAAACATATCAGTTGAAAGAACCATAACCTTATTTGAAATAAAGCTATCCTACATATACTTAAAACATTGATACAAAAGCCAAACTAAAAAAGTTGCTTCGACAGGTACCGTATTCAAAACCTAATATTTCCGGACGAAGGCCGGTGACCCCTATTTTTAACACTGTTTTAGTTTCGGTATACAATGACACATGTATATGGAATTTTTTAACAAAACCTGTCGTTTGGAACAAAAGATATTCGATTATTTGATTATTAATTGATGTTTTTAAAGGCATATTCAATGCATAATTAACCTCATTAAGTGTCCATTATAAGTCATTTTTTAAATGGTAACTATAGATAAAGGGTGTTTTATCATTAAACTGCACTTGGATATTGCCAAACGAAAGATTAAAACAAAGATGCATTTAAAAATCTCCGTCCTTGTTTGAAAATGAACGCTTTATATAATTGAACATTGCTAGTCACACAAACTGAAAAAAAGGGCTACGACAGGTAGCGTATTTAAACCCCAATACTTCCGGAACAAGGCCGGTGACCCCTATTTTTTAAGACTTTTTTAGTTTATGGATACATTAACACATGTTTGTGCAAATTTTAAAGAGAATCTGTCGTTGGAAAACAATTGGACGAAATTGTTGCGAACGTCTTTATGTGAAGTAATGTACTATCTTTATGATATAATTACATGTACAAGAATAATAGGCAAAACAGTTATGTAATATTCTTTGAATTTATATAACGCAAATTAAATTAAAACAACAAATACTGTTTAATGTATTTGATTTTAATTTCGTTATTTATCTAACACGTCAACGAGATTGCTTTTCGTTTTGGCCATTTGTCTTATTAAGAGCATGGGTTTCCGACGTTATTATATCTTGTTGTTGATCATCGGGCATTTTGGAATATAAACAGGCACATGCGTCAAACCAAAAATACATTTTTTAACGAACCAAGATGATTAAAGTCTCAATGCGGGCAACGAAATATATTCTATAAACAAAACAGGGCCAATTTGCTCAAAACTTTAACGGCTAATTAACCTAACAGCCTGTGAACTTTAAATGTTAATAAAATTATTACTACAAGCAATTTGTTTACTAAAAATGTTATAATATTTCATCATTAACGATTAGTAGTGAGTAAACGTACAGATTACAATTGTAATGTTGAATTTGCATTAATAACTTCATCCTAATATTAACGGCTGTTAGCTTAATTGGCCGTTAAAGTTTTGAACAAAGCCCAGATCTCTGAATAGGCACATTAGTTCAGGCATGATGACAGAACAGTTTTGTAGCATGACCATGCAATGTAAAAGACGTTGTGTACAAGATACTTTGCCTGCATTTATAGCGTTTAAATGAATTTAAATAATAATCGCAAAACCTAACATTAAATGCTAAGGTCACACTAAATTAAATACTAGGTTGGTTTTTCTAAAATAATGGAGCGAGCGAGCGAGCGCAAAATTAAATATATTATTATTTTTTCAATTTGGTTATTTTGGTGCGGACGCAGAATTGTCGCTTATTTATACGTTATTATGCGATAAATCGACTAGCTTTTTAAAAAAATATCTCAATACTGAAAGTGTTTATAGTTTAATAATTATGAATAGTTTATTCAAGTATTCATTTATGAACTTGTTCGAAATTTGAATGCAAAATGAAAGCCCTTACAATATGTTCGTTTTTTATGTTATTGATAAGAGAAAGTTAACTATTTTGAAATCTAAAACGTATTAAAAACATTGAACGGCATTTTATTTATGGAACTCTTGTCTCGTAGCGATCTAATTTTGCCCTGAGCATATAAAAAGCATTAACATTTTCAGTAGTTTACGGTTTATATTATATTCAAAAAAAAAACAAAAAAACGTGTTATTCTGAATGCAGACCGCAATGCATAAGTAATTAAAATCATATGCGCTCTAATGTGGATCAATACAAATGTTGGGTACATGTATTTACACTGTAAATGTTGCACGACATGTACATTGTTCATTTGTAACATTTACAGTAAAGGTTTAATTAATATAAGACTTATCCCTTTCAATATGACTAAGTCATGAATATTTATCTCTGTAAAGCATTTAATAAATTCAAACTTATAAAAATGGATGTTATGTTTCATACAAATTAATTGCAACACGTTTATGGAATGTTTGCTTTGAATTTGTATTCGTTACAATACACGGACCCTGGAGAAAGCCGCTTTTGATGTACGCAAATCCAGGGTTGAAAACCACATGGTACCAACTGCCATTGAGGTTAGATACCAGTAATTCCAATTCCCATAGGGTCCCAATATAAAACGGCACACTTTCCAAGCATTTTTCTAGCATTTCCTTTATTTCAGATTGTGCAAGCCTGGTATGAATTTAAAGATCAAACTGTCCTTGTCCAAAATTTGCAAAAAAAAAAAGATGTGTCATGTTACTTCTAAGAAAATGCATCTCACTTGAATGCAGGCACCGGTAGAAAACAGGGTTTCGGCAGTCATATTTCGACCAAAGCCCCATACCACAGTAAACACACCAAAAGTTCACCTTTCAAGTTAGCCTCCAATGAAATGCACCAAAATGTTGCAGACACGCATAGGATATTAGAAATAACCACAAAAGGCATGTCTGAGATACCTAAATGGCTTTTATGCCAGAAGAGAAGAGGAACTCTTTAGTAATAGGCACTACTTTTGAATGGACCACGGAGGAATACACAATGATTTACTGGTATCTAACCTTGAATCAATAGCATTAGGTGAAACTGGTTTTTCAACCCTCTGATTAACTAATGTGCTCATCTCAGTCAGTGATTGAATGAAAACATATGTCGGCCGTGCCCTGTGAAAATGGGGTGAAAAGACAAACCGATTTTCACGTTTTGAAATGCTATTTTTCTTATTGAATTTTACGTAATGATCTAAAAACCGTTTGTTAATAAATTAAATACTTTTTGAAATGTTGTATTTTGCATAAACACACTATCAGTTCGGTTACGTCGTTTTCTTGATATTATATTAAACTATAAACTAAAATTTTGTAGTTCAAACGATATTTGTTTTGGTGTGAGCTCAAGGTCATCTTGCAAAATATGTATATACTTTTTTAATTGGCGGTAATCCCGATGACCAACACTTCAATTTGGTGTGGCCTTATATTAGGTTTTACGTATGTTTTTTTTGCGTTAAGCAATATGTCCTGGAAATCAAACGTACGAGGCTATACATATAAATGTGCAATTCATATGCGTATTCACATTTAGTTGAACTCGGTTTTAATGCGGATTTGTATATGATGAACTGGGATCGTAAGACTCCAGAAGACTTTTTAGTTGGGTTACACAATACGTAAGTTTAATACGACGTCTGAAGAACATTGTGTACACATCTGAGACAGTTCAGGGAATAGGCTATACCTGGGTATTGAATTTGCAATCAGTGTGTAGTGAGACAAGTGTGTTACCCATCGAGCACGGATCATACACGAATCATGTGTGTATGTATTGTCAACAGAATTTCTGAATTTGCCAGTAAAAGCATTTACAATGACACGATCTAGCATAGTTATTTACAAAATCCATCGGTAAATTGAATTTAATCCGTCTGAGAGGTCTTTTTAGGTATAATATTGATACAGAAACAGCATTAACGTCTTTATACAAATTCAATTACAGAATCTAAAACGTGTTTCTATTAAATTCCGTTTGTATGCTCTAAGCATATAACGGTTGGAAAGCCAGAAGAATTATGCACATCTAATTATGTATGTCCGAAGAGATTATATTTCCAATTTCTACATTCGTTTCTATGTTTACTATACAATGAATACATTATGTACTTGCTGGTATGTAATATTTTTTAAATTATTAAACAAAATGAACAATGCACAATAATATACAGTTGTTATGTTTTCCTTTCGCAAACATGTTCGCTGTTTATCCCAATTGGATTTGTTGTGTATTATTTGTATAGTTCTCGCGCGACAGCTTAGGGTATATTGTAGTACACACAATCAAACAAGAACCGCTTCTCCAAGACTGTAATCGTCAAACATACTATTTTATGAGAAACAGCATACATTTCCATATGTTTTTCTTTCCAGAAACATGTACTCTGTAATCTGTAATATTTGTAGCGCATTTGTAGAATATTGTAGTACAAAATGTCAATCGAGAACCGCTTCTGTAAGACTATCATCGTCAAAGACGCATCGTCAGTAATTAGTTGAAATCTGTATCGTACTCGGTTTAGTTGTTGGAGAAAACAACACTGATATGTGAGCTTAACATAGATGTACATGTGCTTACTGACATTTCGTAATTGATATCTGTAAACTTGTCTTCAGATTTATGTATGGGTGTGGTTTATAGAGTATGTTATTTCTGCAAAGTAAAATAAGGTACCGTCTGTATTTTAACTTTATTATTTGTATTCTAGGAGAAGCAGTTATATTGTATTGTTCGATATTATACTAAAGACTTAAATTAGAACACTTGGAACAAATAATTTGTTTTAGATTACAGAACAATGTGTTTTTTTTTAACCATTTGCCTTATTTTGAGTCCGACGTTATTACATCTTGTTGTTGAACACTGGACACTTCTGCTCATAAGAGGTCGCGTTTACAACTATACTCTTAAGTGGGTCATTGTAAGATAGCAACCAGAATGAGCTTCAGTACATGAAATGAAAGCAGTTCTTGATATTTTATCCAAAAAAAATCTTAAAATGCACATTTCCTCAGGCGTGGCATTGGTCTTTATTAATAGCATATCGATGGAATATAGAAACTGTTGTGTACAAAATGGCCGCCCGCATCCTCATAAATAGCAAAACTGAACATTAAAGTTCAATAGGAAATTGTACCTACCACATATACGACGAGAGTAGCAGCATGCTAATTTGTTGCTCTTATGTTTCCTTTAGAATAAAGAATTATACAAATATTTCATTGGCATTTGGGAACAGTCAAATTGTTTTTCTTAAGTAGAAGGGACAAATTTGTAACTGTTGCCCCGAGGCCGTTAGGACGAGGGCAACAGTTCAACATGTTGCCCCCGATACTGAAGGAAACAATTTGACTGTTCGAAAATGAAAATGAAATATCTGTTTTATTACATACTTCTAATACTAAATAAACACACCAACATTTATTTGTTTTATTTTCCATGAATATAATATACATAATGGTAGTTGTGACTCACAACTACAAAATAGAACAATCATTATCCTGGGTCCTAGCTGCTTGTAACAGTCAGTAGCAGTCAGAGTTACTATAATGTTACATTGCACAACGTTCTGCGCAGGTTGCTTCTCTTTGAATCATGACCATGGCATCATAACGAAACAAAAGCATTAAACTTCACAAAATGTTGCCTGTTGGGAGGAGCTTGTTGCAGCAGAGTGGTAAACAGTTAAACACGCTTAATTATCATTTATATAGTAAAGTAGGTAATACAATAATTTGTAAAACGCGCCTTATAAAAACGTTCAAGAAATAATCGAGGTCACATTGATGACTCATGTGTGAATCTAGTTGTAGATAGGATGCATGGGGATCGTAAGGATTAAAACTGATATATCTGTCTAGAATGTATCAGGTTATATTGTAATGGAACAACATGCTTATATGGGATCGACGTTCACCATGTGTTGAATAGTTATCAAGTTACCGGAATTTTCTCACATATGACTTCTTAACTCCCAGAAGACTTGTTAGATGGGTTATGGTAGATACATAATCAGTGCATACTAATTGTAGAATACATCCGTACCCGATACGACTCTGTGTATGTTTGTGCAAGGGGTGATCAACTTGAGTACGATGCTCCTCGTTTTATCGTCTCATGTTAAAACGCAGTATATTGGCTAGGGAATAGCTGGGTTACGAATTCAAGGCCACTGGTAAGTGAAGCAAATGTGTTACCCAGCGACATCGGATGTTCGTGAAGTGCATTTGTATACGTATTTGTAACTGTACTGCATTTTAAATGCTTGACAAAAAAGCAATTATGCTGACCAGATTAAGCACATAAACAACCATTAATAAAATGGTTGCAATAGTACATCAAATTTCATCCGACATGTTTTAATTGTACAGATATACACGTTTCCTACAAACGAAAAAAATCTTAACCATTTCTAAGGAGACATATCCAGAATGTAAAATATAATTCTAATAATTCGATTTCCTTTTATATGCTTCAGGAATATAATACGATATTCATAAAACCAGGGAAGTTACTTCTTTTATGGACATTTCTCATTGCTATTTTTTGTCATCGCAAAATATGTAGCACAGAATATATACTATTAATTTACACACTTTATCTTGTACTTATTTTCGTGATTGGGATTAGTATTCAGTTAAAACACATGGAGACTTTACCTATCAATTGCAAATAAGTGTGCTTATATACAATATTGTATTAACTATTGTTGGGAGGATAAAGGTTTTGTTTATTCGCTCACGAGGTTAAATGTGGTGTCTGAAGTTATTTTTGCACGATTTGTTTTGTTTTTATTCTGTTTTAAGGTTTGGGATGTCTGACAGATTGTTTAAGAAAAACCTGTTTAGCATAGCAATGAACATGTATTTCAGAATTCTTATTAACAAATAACAAATTCAGGCAATGTGTGCAGGAGCGGTAAGGAATAAAGATGCGCCGTGTATGATTGTCAACACTACGTTTGTGACGCACTACGTATACACTGTACGACTTTTCCTGAAAAACTTTGCCCATGGTATTCGTTCAGTAAACATACTTTTTTAAATTTTATGATACAACAAATAATTATAAACGTGCTTGTAACTTAACTTAAATAATTTAAAACAAAATGCAATGATATATTTATGATACTAGCTCAGAGGGCATCACATCAGTTGGGAAGGCCATAAGGAAAAGAATGCAGCACTTTGCTATTTCACCAAAGAGCTATCTTAATCAGAATTTTGTAAATATTCTGACACACATGTCCAATACATATGTGTCGACAAGATGATTTGAATGCATGTCATACAATGGTAGAACGCAGCTGGTCTTGCATTTCTTTAAGTTGATTTATACATGTGTTGACATACCAAATATAATCAAAACGCTGACAGCATAGAAAGACTGATGGCGACAAAAGAAACTAAAACCATGTGAATTATGAGTGCATTTTTGCTAAAAGGAAGCATTTGTTTGAATGAAGTTCAATGTCCCACCTGTAAAATTTATAATTTGGCTTCTTATTCAATAGTATTCGACATCTTAATGAAAACTAATTTGTAAGTAACGAAACATTATTTTGTTCGAGCTAATTATCTTATGCAAACGGAATTGTATACATGACAGTTAACAAGTCAATCTGCAAGGGCCAGAATAGCCGATAAAGCGTAGTAGTTAGGCGCACGGATTGTTAGCGCATCTTAGCCAAAGATCTATGAATAAACATGTTTATTTATAGATCTTTGTTCGTAGCCTACTGAGTCAAAATAGATAATACGATGAAAGCTCTCTATTGTCCATAGTACAGTATAAAATTAATCAGTAACAGTAATTTGTTGTCAAAATATTCAGAATGAGAATTGGTAGCACGAAAACACACTTTCGCAACGAGTCAACAATAACCGATGTAGCGCATTAATTTAGTGTCCTTATTCCAGAACACTCCAGTAAATATTTCGGTTACATAGAAGTAAATAGCAAAAGTAGGGATGTCATTAGTTTAAAGTTATTTTGTTATAAATTGACCTTTTTACAAGCTGTAATTGTAATAAATCACACGATATACACATTATAATACATATTACATACGTTATCTTAAATAATTAAATTGTAAGAAAACGAGTGTGAAATTTTGTTGTTTTGAAGAAGGACCCATTCTGGTTTCGATTTACTGACTAATAGCCTGCAAAGAAAAGAAGTAGTCTTCAGCGATACCTGTTTTCGAAATTCACCTCTCAATAGACCGTTGGCTTCCGCCAACAGTCTAAAAACTATGAGCAATGATGTACGTATTGAAACATAAACAGAAAAGAAACGTGTATTGATGTGTTGGATAATTCCGTTCTAGTTCTTACAGCTGCATCGCTGTAAATTGTTGTAAGGACTTATCTATCGGCGTAGCACTTCACTCAAGTCAAAGGTGAGCTCTCCAACTATGAAATCGCATGCTCGATACAGGCATCTAATGCGCTAACATATTTTTTCAAATGTCTTTCGCGACTTGTTTTGATCAAATAAAACAATACATGCACGTGCAAATTTTCCCTCATTTTTATAACAAAATATTACTAATATACATCTGAGCAGAACTAGTTGAAATACACCGATAAAGCAATACTGGAAACGAAAGACACAGTGGTATGGGGAAGTGCTAATATTTCTTCATTTGTTTTATGATATCAGTTGAAAGTATTAGATGAAGAACACTTATTGTATTTTTAACATTTGTGAAACTGCATTCGTATTAGTATTTGTGTAGTTATGCATACATAGACTTTTTGCGCAAAACAACTGAAAGACATCTGTTGCCGATCGGAATGGTAGATTGTTGCTTCTTAACGGTGTAAGTACTACGTACCGTGAGAAGATAGCGCACGAGTTTCTCTTTATGTCTCACTATAATTACTGTACAAACACATTTATTAACACAATTTTAATGTTTAAATACCAATCTATTCAATTAAAAATATCGTACACTATAATTCAATATTTGCATGATGTTAAATATCATAATTAAAGTCTATTTAAATACAATCAGATGCATTATAAATGTCCATACTTCCATATGTATTTGTATAAACACTGTATTAAAAATTTGTATTAAAACGTGTACAAACTGCTCCTTGTAAAATTGAAGGCAAACAGAACAGTGAACACCATAAATTTCAACGGGGTAGGTATTTATAAAGTCGAAAATAAATAAAATCTTAAAATACTAAATTTTTAAAACCATTTGATTGTTCAACCAAGAAATGCGTTGTTTTAAGCTTTCAACCAGCGATTGCAAAATAATTCTAAGAGTATCAATATTTAATATTTGTTGTAATCACCTGCTTAATAGAAAACTCGTTCCAAACACAAGCTTAAATTTTGACTTATTTTCAAAATAGGCAAATAACAACATGATCTTTATAAATATTGCTCCAGCATCGATTGGCCTCTCCAAAATATCAAATATAACTATTCAGTGTCAGAATTGTATGCATTTATTTCAACACGTTTTCATCAATGTCATTATTTTGGGCCATTGTCACACAAACACCGTTATTATTTTTACAGTTTGGTATTAGAAAGAAACATTCCGTCAGCTATCTGAAATCAATTAATATGTCAGTTAATGATAACCTGAGTGGTATCGCGAATATAATGTGTTAAGATTTGCGTTGTAAGATAATTTATTGTGATAATATTCTAGTTAGTAAGGTACATGTAATGAATACCTCGCGCCGAATAAAGTGGTAATACGAATATTAACGTATTAAGATTTGCGTTGTCAGATAATAATCATGATATTATTCGTGTTAGTAAGATAATGAAGACCTCCCGCCAAATTAAGTGGTAACACGAATATTATCTAGTTAAGATTCGTGTTGTCAGTTAATTATCATGATTTCGTGTTAGTAAGATAATGCGGAAGACTTCGCGCACAAATTAAGTGGTATCGGGCATAATAAGTTGTTAAGATTCGAGTTGTAAGATAATTATCATGATCATATTCGTGTTAGTAAGATAATTCGGAAGACCTCGCAACCCCAAGAAAATGTATCTAATGTCAGTTCTGGGCACTTTTAGGTCATTTAGTAAAATAATAAATTATCTTGCAGAAAATATTCGCAAACGCTATCTTAATATTCAAATAAATATCATGATAAATAAGTGTTAACACGAATCTGTTCGCGAACGCTAAGTAGTTAACACGAATATTTTTGCGAACCTTAAGTGGTTATCGTAAGGCAGTTCTATGCCACCATACTTTTTGTTTCGTTATCGCCGACTCATGTTAAGGCTATTTGTTGAGTGGGGCATGATTATTTATTTTATTACAATTATTTTATTACTTATTGTATTATTCACTTTGTCGTTATAATAATAATAAAGAACGAAATGGAATTCACATTTTGTCGGTCATTACGCAGTACAGGTACTAGCAATGGCGGTCGGTTACACTACAGTAAGCTTATAAGAAAATTACCCTGGAATTGGGAACAGACTCTATGGCCGAGTGGTTAACTCGTTAGACTCTCACGCCGGAGGTCGCAATTCGATCCTTTTAAGAGGCAGGCATTTTTTTTCTCATTTTTTTTATTTTTTATTTTTGTATCACATAATATAAGGGTTTGCTACTCCCGATGCTTTATTAATTGAAAAAAGAAAATATTTCTACATATTAATATTCTGTGAGTAACTTCCTTTAAGCATTTTGCAACATAACCAAACACTATCGGACAACACCTTTGCAAATACGGTTGGAAATCTTGTAAAACCGTCGTTGCATTGATAATAATGTTTAATATTTTTAGTATTTAGAATGGCATTTGTTTTAAGGTTTAAGCTGAGTTTTGTTTAACGCCATAGTTATTTTTATTCGACAAATTAATCTGCTGTCTTCCACAGACATTGCCCTGTAAAAAAAAATATGATAAACATCATTTTTAGACTGTTGGCGCAAGCCAACAGGATTTAGTAGTTTTAATCAGAAATTGGTCTTGATGGAACTACTTCTTTTCTCTGCAGGCTACGAGCCAGTAAATCGATAAATTACTGTTCTTCGCTCGCTGAGCAGTGAGGCTTACTGATATCGATGCTACTTTCTATTCATGAATAGATGGCAAGAAATAGATCCGACTTAAACACTAACAAGAGATGTTTGCAGCCAAATTAAATCCCAAGCGAGGTCTCGATATATGGTATCTATGTATGAAGTTTCATTAAAATATCTCAATAAAAGGTATCTATGTATGATGTTTCTTTAAAATATCTCGATGCGTTCTCAAGTTATTGAGCGGAAGCCGTTTTTCTATTTTTAGCAACGGTGACCTTGACCCCACCCACCCTATATGCAATCCCATGCGAGGTCTCGATATGAGGTATACATGTATGAAGTTTCATTAAAATATCTCGATGCGTTCTCAAGTTATTGTGCTGAAACCGTTTTTTCTATTTTTAGTAACGGTGACCTTAACCTCGATCCCACCCACCCCAAATGCAATCCCAAGCGAGGTCTGATTATATGGTATCTATGTATGAAGTTTCATCAAAATATCTCGATGCGTTCTCAAGTTATTGAGCGGAGACCGTTTTTCTATTTTTTAGTATTGGTGACCTTGATCTTGATCCCACCCAACCCATATGCATTCCCAAGCGAGGTCTCAATATAAGGTATCTATGTATGAGGTTTCATTACAATATTTTGATGCGTTCTCAAGTTATTGAGCGGAAACCGTTTTTCTATTTTTAGTAACGGTGAACTTGACCTTGACCCATCCAAGCCATATGCTATCGCAAGCGAGATCCCGATGTAAGTTATCTATGTATAAAGTTTCATTACAATATCTTGATGCGTTCTCAAATTATTGAGCGGATACCATTTTTCTATTTTTAGTAACGGTGACCTTGACCTTAACCCCACCCACCCCGTATGCAATCCCAAGCGAGGTCTAAATATACGGTATCTATGTATGAAGTTTGATTAAAATATCTTGATGCATTCTCAAGTTATTGAGCGGAAACCGTTTTTCTATTTGTAGTAACGTCGACCTTGACCTTCACCCCACCCGCCCCATATGCAATCCCAAGCGAGGTCTAAATATAAGGTATCTGTCTATGAAGTTTCATTAAAATATCTCAATGCTTTCTCAAGTTATTGAGCGGAGATCGTTTTTCTATTTTTAGTAATAGTGACCTTGACCTTGACCCCACCCACCCCATATACAATTCTAAGCAAGGTCTTGATGTAAGGTATCTATGTTTAAAGTTTCGTTTAAATATCTCAATGCGTTCTCAAGTTATTGAGCGGAAACCGTTTTTCTATTTTTAGCAACGATAACCTTGACCTTTGACCTGTTCACCTCAAAATTTACAGGATTCTTCCTTTCCTCCCGAGTAACCAGCGTGCCAACTTTCATGATCGTAGGTCAAAGCGTTCTCGAGATATCGTGCGGAAACGAAATAGTCTACGGACAGACCGACCGACCGACCGACCGACGGACGGACAGGTGCAAAGCAAGATATCCCCACTTCTTCGAAGGAGGGCATAATAAACACTAATCATAATCCAGTTAGTCCAAATCTACACGTGAATTCATGTTATGTCTGTTCACATACGTATGATTAGTGTGTGCTGTTTACTGGTTAACTGCATACGTGGATTACATCATATTGCGTAAGTTTAACAACTGTGTATTCACTCAGTACATATAGCGGAGCAATTGCTATTGTTTTTGAAGTATGGATAAGATTTATGGAACAGCATTGTACTTCTAACGAGAGTTATGAATGTACATTATTAGTTGCACAATTACAAAAAGATAAGGATGGAAATGTCGTAGATAAATAGAATTGAATTCGACGCGCGCTATAAAAGTTTTAATTAGCATACAGTAGCGTGGATCTCCATCTTCAATTAGGTCAAATACCAGCTGATACCAATTTATTTAAGAAGATTGTAGGGTGATGAGTTTCGATATTTGTTTTGTAGAAATGATATAACAGACAGTTGACTTACTGCAATAAATGTTCCTTATGATACAAATACTCCCGTAATTGGTTTGCTTTAAGATTCTTTTCTCGCCAACAGTCTTTCTACGCTGTTAGCGTTTTGATTTTTCACTATATACCCTAAACGGAGATTGTGTTGGTTATAAAAAGTTAATGACAGAATGTCGGAATATCATTAAAAGTAAGATAATTATCTTTGTAGCCCAAAGAAAGACCATGATATTGACAAAGAATTCGGCTCATCTGGTTCCTTGCCCGACACTATTGTTCATTTTCGGTTAAAAGTTGTTTTGACAGGCCTTGTATATTTAAATCGTACATATATAGTATTATTAGCTGCTGTAAGCGGCTGTTTAGTTTTCACACCTGTTAACGTTTTAACTAGTGGCGTACGTTTCACAATCGACCTTAATTCATTAGCTGCACATTTGACAACGGATACAATTCAAAAATGAATTATTGAGAGACAAAATCTGACCTAACTATACAATGGCGATATATATTTTAAAATCTGATTTTATTACGCGGCACAATCTATTTCACGTCCCATTTTGAAGATTATAAATCGCCAAGCAATTTCTCTGTTTAAGTTATATTAATAATATTGACTCAAATATTATAGTAAAACACGAAATGTTGGATTCAACTAAATGAAGTTTTACGAATGTTTTCGTTTAATGTTTGACTTTTTGGAAAGAACATATTATCATGTATAACACGTCGTGTTTGCTGGTTCTGGTTTCTTAACCAGAATTTAAATTCAATGATTTTTATTTTCCTCACATAAGAACACTGAACGAGCTATTAGTACATGTATAATATTTTACCAATAAAACATTTATAAGCTTATAACAACTGTATTTAAGGTGCCATATGATATGGCATACCTCTCTAATTTCCCAGATTGTCCATGATAACGCGTCGGGGTTTTAAATTTAACATATTATATGGTCATTAAGGTGACTTCATACCATTTGATTTTATTTACTGGTTCTAATATACAACTTTAATATTATTGTATTTTCAATATATTTGCAAAACATTCTGCAAAACACACCATAACGGGTCTTAAGTGCCTATTGTATGCCGTGTCACCCTAATTTCGTGGGTCTTACGATTGTGGTGCATGCGCGTTAATACATTCTGTTATCTCACCTCTGAGTTGGATAAAACAAAATTTGCAATGTGCTCTTTGCAAACAAAGTAATTAAAATACCGAATTTTGTTGCTATTTCATGTATATGTTATGTTATTGTACCTGACCCTACTGATCTGTATCGTCTGGAAGCTTCTCATAATTTCGTGGGTTCTGATTGGCTGGCCTACTTTGGATGGGGAAGACTGGAAGAGTGTTTACAGCATCAATTTAGTTTCACTTTGTTTGAGCTGGAGCCTGTGCTGATCAAAGAACGAACACTTAATGAAAACTAGTGTTTTTGAAATTTTTGTCATTATAAATACACAGTCCTTATCATATTTTTAAAAGGTTACAATATATGCTTGACGAAATGTACACACTTGTTCATTTTTGCTTGTGCAGGTTTAAATATTTCTATTGTATTAGTTATTGTCCGTAAATATTAAATAAATGATAAAATTGCACGCAGCGATTTGTGGGTAGGAATGCTATCTTAAAGTTGAAAGTTTGAAAATTTCTGTCAAATTTAGGGAAGGGGGGGGGGTATGTATTTTTTTTTTATACAGAAAATAGCAAAATTCCAGTGAAAAATAAACACAAGGGAGATAATCATACATGCAATTATTCTTGGAAAACTGTACTAAATCTACAATTTTTTTTAACGAAATTTCATGATTTTAATTCCAAAATAGTTGTACGATAGTGAATAATTTGTGTATTTAATGTCATTAATTGGTGATTTAAATGACCAAGCCACTTACTGATTGACATGTTATAGGATTTCCTTTTCAGATACTGCAAAAATATACAATTCACTGAACAGTTATAGTTATTCGGACAATGTTTTCGGATACACGAGTAAAAATTCTATTAGTTTTAAATGGCCACGAAATTATGGTAACCCACGAAATTATGGTAATAAGGCATACTAAGGTATTTGGAAGAGTCGATAAGATCCATCGGACGCTATGACGCTGTGATATCGAACATTGCACTACTAGTACAAACGAATGTTATAACAGTCATTGAATTTTATTCTTGATTTCTAATATTCAAAACAGTAGACAGATTTTCGTTTAGAGACAATCTTAATAAAGCTTTTGAATACAATATAAATAAACCTTTAGAATCTGTTCTGTTTAATTCAAAAGTGTGTTGCTATTAACATTTGAAAATAGTAAGTTGTGCCCAATGTTACGCAATTCAGCGAACAGCTGCAGCGTCGTCAGCGCTTTGATTGTTCGTGCTACTGCAATTTCCGGACCGCACACTGGTGCGTAAATGTCGTACTAAATACTTTTACAGCAACATCAGTTGAATGGCAATATGATTGGAATTTAAATGCGTAGATCGTATCTCAACTTAGATTTAGAACCATATGATTGTTGCATTTACATAAATGGGTATCTGTAATACGCCTTCGTGTCGTTTTGGTGTATGCCTTTATATTTGATATATCATCTTTTCGACATTTGATGTTTGACCGTTCCCCTATACATTGCTACACTTTTAAACTGAAGTGGTCCTATTTTGTCATTTTATGGTTTGTAATAGATTAGTGCTTGGATATGTCACAGCCATTAACCACAGATGACAAGCAGAAACAAGAGACGTCTGGTTAATACAGTAGCAGGTGCATTAATACATCGTAGCAGGTTATTATCCTATTTAGTAATTTTTTTTTTTTTGAAATCAATATTTGTAGCATTATTTTACAACAAACGTTTGAGGAAACATCTATTAAGTTTGGTCATGGTATCATGAGAATTTCAGCAGGGAAGCTTAACTCGCTCTTGTATTTTAAAGTTGAGGTTCAAGCGCTAAACCAATGCTAGTTTCAGAGATGTACAAAACATGAGTAGTTATATTTTCTGCAACAACGTTTGGTTTAAACATATTTATTGCCCAATATATACAGATACAGTAATATATGGAGAACACAATACAATACAACATGTGTAGAGAGGCAACGGAATCAAGACGAAAGCGTTAAGATTATAAAGTCTCACTCCAGTTTTGTTTTAAATTCGTGAGTATGTATCTGTAAAGAGGCTCGACTTAACAAGGATAAAAGTGTTATGATATAACTTGCTGGAGTATAAAATGTAAATATGTAGTGGATAATAAGGGTCAAATAGAAAATATCATAGTACAGACAGAACTGGTAACAAGAAAGATTAGACATATGAATAAAAATTGTGTATAAATATAAATGTAAATAAATAAATAAATATATATATATATATATATATATATATATTGAAAAAATAAATAAACGAAGAAGCAACATGTAAACACTTATGCAACACCCGATGTACAGAGAAATGATGAAAGAGATAATGTGGTTTATAGTTAAGAGGAAGATCGTGTGTGTGTGACTGCCTAGAATCGGCTGGATTTTTTGAATAAAAAGTTGAACAGCGTCGAAGATGGATTTATTAGAGTCAGCATCCAAAGTAGCGTTGCCAGAGAGGAATAATTCGAGAGAAGGCTGGCAAATAGGCATCACTGATTGCATAAGTGCTGTTCTTACATGATTATAGGCCGGGCAAGAAAAAATAAATGGTAGTTGTCTTCGACCATCTTGCAATGGCAAAACGAAGCCTCAACGAAACTTTTATCAAATAAGTGTTTAATTAGTCCACTGCACATTATCCGGCGACGGAAATGGAGGACCTGGAGTCTTCTTGGACCGTGGTAAAAGTGGAGGAGTGTTGCGGTTCTAAATGGCCTAATTTTATTTTTGAAAGATGCAATTGATGTAGATTGTTGCGTTTCAAGAGGCAGATTATTCTACAGAGATATTGTATGTGGCAAGAAGGAATGGCGGAAAGTGGACGTGCGACAAAGGGGTACCCGAATTGAGTCTGGGTTACGTAATTCATAAACTGAATTAATTTGCAGAGGGACGAGATCAGACAAGTATGGTGGTATAAGATTATTTTTCATTTTGAAAAGTTAAGTTAGGCTATGCTGAGATCTGCGGGAATCCAAGGTTTCCCAACCGATTGATTCATATACATGATTTTTAGAGATAAGTTTGATTGCGCCGGTGGCTATTCTGGCTGCCTCTAGTTGGATATTTCTTAATTCGTCCTTTTCACACAGAGTACAGTTTGACCAGATAATGTCAACATATTCAAAAATTGGAAGTTCGAAAGAAGTGTAAATCGTTTCTGAGCTTTTACGGTCAAGAGTAAACTTAAACTTCCGCGTAATGTTTATACATTTCCATGCTTTGGATGTGATGTCTTCAATTTGCGAGTGCCACGTACAATTGGACGAGAATATGATGCAAAGATTTTTGTGATTTGAGACCTTTTTGATGTATTGATGATTCATTTGTAGCGGTGGGTGTTGTGGTTTGATATTATGAGTGATCATGTTTTAGATGGTTTGAATTTCTCTATCCTGGTGTTGGCCCAAGATGTAATTTTATCGAGGTCATGATTGAGGGATATTGATGATTGCAGGGGATCCTCTACAATGACATACAAGGACGTATCGTCAGCAAACAATCTTGTATTTGTTTGAATATCATGAACAATATCGTTATGTATATTAAAAATAGAATCGGACCTAAAATTGAGCCCTGGGGAACTCCTGCTTGAATGTCCCTTGGGGTAGAGATACTACAACAACGTTTATCAAATATATATATTATACATTTTAAGGCTGTTTTATGGGATGAACTTTCAATCAGTGAAGAATTAAAAAAAATCATATAGCTTGCTTCTCAAGTCTGTCTTTGATTACATGGCTTCCGATTTTCAGTTTATTATCACCACATGTAACCTATACAATGTTCATACCCATATTGCTTTATATTGCTTATGGCAGCCACATTAAGTTATTTGCATTTAGTACAATGCTTTGAATAGCACAATGAGTGACTTCAAACAGGTTTAATATTTTTTAGTATTTTAATAAATATGTTGCATTAAAAAACATAAACTACCAGCGTGTGTGAAAAATAAAATCAGTCACCAAGACAATCGGCGTAGAAATTAATATTGAGATGTCATTTTTTTGCCGTAAATATAATACAAGAGGACCAGGCTGTGACTTCACGGACCCCATATTACTCGTTCCCTTTCGGTCCCTCCTAAAGAGACTTCTCGGACACTAGATTTTTCGGAAACTATAAGAAAACGTATCGGCCCCCACAAAATTAATTTGAGATAAACTTAATAATTTTTAATATCTGTACCGAGAATAAACCGATCATATATCGCCCCATGTTTTCACTAGTGATTCATGAATAAGCTAAATACAAGTGATTTACGTACACATAATTGATACATGAATTTGTCAGGCAAATTTAACAAATTAAGATTGTAATTTGAGATAAACTTAATAATTTTTAATATCTGTACCGAGAATAAACCGATCATATATCGCCCCATGTTTTCACTAGTGATTCATGAATAAGCTAAATACAAGTGATTTACGTACACATAATTGATACATGAATTTGTCAGGCAAATTTAACAAATTAAGATTGTAAGAAAATAATAGCGGGAATGAATGAGCAGTAAGTTTATTAATTCCCCATTTATTGCAATTCTCGGGTTTAGGAATCTCCAGACGCTAGTTGATACACATTGTGTATACAATGATAAAATAATAGGAAATATAAGCTCAATCAAATTTGCTAATATTTGTTTTGTTTATTTATCAGAAAAATACCAGAAATTTACCACTTTATATGTTGTGCTTGCGAGCTCAACAGGCAACATTGTACGTTGTGACCGACTGTCGTCCCCGTGAATTGTAGCATAGTAATTGCTATTTATAGAGCGCGCCGATTATGTGGGCTAAACAATACAGTTAATTCATTATGTGAATGAATATAATATTCTGATCATGACAAACTATGAGTCAAATTGTTCATAATTATGTTCATTTCTAGAGTGTATGTCGAAGATATATAACTTTAATTTAACCGCTTATGTAAACAATTATGTAAATGTTTAAACCCCAAAAGTATGCAATAGTTATTGGTATACATTAAACCATAGTTTGAAGTATGCATGCCCTAAAATTATAAAACTTGCCCAATTCAATTTTCCCGCTGCATAATTATCGCAAGGAATCTAGGTCAAACGTGATCTCAGACAGCTACGCCGAAAAATCATATTTACCTTTCCTGGTATCTTTAAAACATTCAAAGTACTTTCCACATCATTGTTTTAACATCTGGGTCAGGTCACTGCCAGCTATTTTTGTTGTGACAAAACAAACAAGTTTTCGGGGGTCATCTCAAAATGCATTTGAACTCTCCTTAGTGATCCAATTTACCTTGCATAAAGTTTATCTCAGGTTGCATGCGTCATCGCTGAAGAGTAATACATACAGCATTAATTCTGTGGACTTTTAAACATAAAATCATGAAAAGAAAAACGCGATGATTGATAAATTGTTAGATAAATTATATAAAATAATAGACAGATAATACAATGTAATTGTTTATAGTTCGTACTTTAGTTTTGAGTGCATTTGTCACATACAAACAAAGAGCTATCAAACTGCCAAACAACCACCACAAAATATATCAGTCAAGCGCACGAGCGATGACGTAAGCGTTGTCAATGTTAAATACCCGAAAACTGTGGATAGTCGACCATTTAACTAGATAATATGGACAAGCCAGATGTCATGCCACGAAATGTTGGCTTTAGACAAGACAAGTGGACTAATGGAATGCGTTTATGTTCTATACATTCGCACAATTTTGACTTAAAATTGGTACGACCTGCGAGATTAATCATTATGTCAGTCACATAACTATTGGGTATTTTCCATACACTATGGGTATATTTCAATACTCCATAGAAGTATAATGACGTCATTTTGTTTAATTTCGTCATTGTAGGTTTTCCATGTTATTTTGTGAGGTTTTCTTTTGTAAATTTTTAATTGATATCAATAAAAAGATACAAGTGAAAGGTAGTCGGTGAGATATATTCGTTACACTGTTAGTAACTGAAGGTGTATGGGATATACACCTTCAGTAGCTCCATACCATACTCGAACTGTGCTCTCGTGTGGTATGAAACCACTGAGGGTGTAGGCCTATATCCCATACGCCCTTCGTTACTAACTGTGTAACTATAATAGTACACCTTCTCCTCCGCAATACCCAATATGGGTTATAGTGGGTTTAGATATTTATTCATAATGCCGCCTTGACATGTACATTAAAAGGTTTTCTGTTTTACTTAATTAGCTAATTGGCATCTTTCTAGTATATCATGGTAATCTGGCTGCTTATTGCCATTATGAGATTAGAATTTGCTAAACAAATTTACCTACTGACGCGAACAGGCAACTGTGTGGAGTTATGTGCCATATATAAGGAAGTCGTTTATAATTAACATTTACCTGTAAGTCAGTAAAGTCCGTACTGTAACTACAGTTTATAAACCAACTGTAACCGATCCGGGTGTTGCGATGCGATTTCAGTGGCGGATTAATTACACACAGGTTGGTACATCTGAAAAACAAAACTAAGCAATTATTCGAAAACGTAAAAGCAAGTTGTACATATGTATTATCACAATTAAGTTTTTTCTAAATCGCATATATTTTCTTCTGGCATGTTTGCCCATTTACCTAAAATCGATTGACTTGTTTGAAAAAAATGTACGCCCGGCTACTTTTTAATATGATTGCCATTGTTTTCGTAAAAGTTAAAGTTCACTTATTGTACATAATATATCAGGTATTGCATTGAAATTTAAATTGCATGTACTCATTATGTTGTGTGTTGCATATGCCATTAGTCACTCGCTTTAAATAAAGGTCAGTATGGTGCATGGTGTTAATATAAGGGTTTCTTTCCTGCAGATGCAAATGGAGTTTCATATATTTTGTATTCATTTGATAAATGCTCGTATATTAATGTGTAAATTGCAAAAATCCAATTATTTTTATATACTTCCATTTTTGCATGTTCCACATTTTTAACACCATTTGATCATACGTGTATTATCTAACACTAATTTAGTACTTTCAGTAACACAAGTGAAACAAATAAATAATATCCGATGCAAAAAATAAATGCACTGTAAACTTACAGTACGTTTGAACAATTTACACTACGTTGAGCACTACGAATTTATTTCACGAATGATGTATTCCTCCATGTCTTCCAATTGACGAAATCGTAATGAAGGTTTACATATTTAGATTTCGAAGTGACACAGTTTGCAATATCAAACCCAAAGTGGAAATGTACTTCTGGGGAAATTTAATGCACTTCCAAGCATGACTCTCTCCCCCGAATGACTTCTCCCCTTCTATCTTGAATTGAACTAATAACAGTTAAGAAGATGTCACTATTCTTCTGCATATAAACTTCTACAAACAAGTCACGGAAGGTATTTCTTTTCTTTTATGAAGATCTACTCAAGGAATTTAGTAGTGCTTTTTAGTGGTTACTAAAGGATAATGTTTCTGCTGATTTTTGCGTTTACAATTTCATTATGAGAGTTCATCATGGCGTGCTGGTGTAGTTGTTTCGTACAGCACCATGTCTGTCATTGCTTCAAATTAAATGCACAGCAGTTTCTCTAGTGAGCCCTCATTGGTGAGCAGTGCGAATAAATCAGAGTCGACACAGTGTAGCAAGGGCAAATGTACTTCTAATATAAGACTGTTTGAATTCGATGCCAAGTTTCTATGACATTAAAACACATCGATTTCACGTAGTGCTGTATTTAACATAAATCCTTATGTAGTCGACCATTGTTAGGAGTATACATATACAGTGAAATATCACAAATGAAATGTACATTTAATACAGAAATTCAAAACGAACAACGGCAACGAATGCTACAAATATATCAACCTAACCATTGCATATACCTGTATGTCGATATACATTTTGGGTATGCCATTATTAAGGTAATGATATACCTGTATGTCGATATACATTTTGGGCATGCCATTATTAAGGTAATGGAGTTATAATATAATTTCATTATTTAAATCATCGTCTTAGACAAAGAGAAAACAAGAAAAACGACGGATAATACTGCAAGTAAGAAACAACGCTCACAGGCATGTATACCATATGGCGTAGCTGAAGATGCTATTATGTTGGCCTAACGAAGTTCTGCTCTTTGAAATTCTGTGATGCTAAATATAAACTAATCTGTTTAACATGACAACACATTCAATTCTAGGATGCTCCAGGGGGATTTCGTCTGCTATACAAATTATCACTTGTGAACGTGTGCTAACTACCAAATATAATCGATTTACTGTATATGACAAGTTTTTGTATATCTGACCACAAACAATTTAACCAGACAAACAGTAAACGATGCAGCATCATATGCACATGTGATAATGAGAATCTATTATGTTATAAAATTAATAAACATGTGAAAATGACAAAATGGCTTGAGATCTACAAACAACATCTTATCTACAAACATGCCAACCATCATCACAATCCCTAAACAAGGGAAAGGAGAAATTATATAATACATTGAGACTCACTTTTGCGATTTTACATCGCCATTGATGTTGTATTACCTAAAACATCACTTAGTGCATCGTATATAGGCTACATGCCGTGGCAATGTTACCTGTACATAAGAAACTATGAAAGATTAAAAAACTCTCTTAGATGCGTTAAATAGCCTGGGTTCTTGTTTACAATTTTGCCATGTCCAATGGAAATATATGTATTACAATTAATACAGTTGTTTATTTATACATACAGCTACTTCTGTTGTTAGAATTATAATATAAAATATACTTGTAAAATAGTTTTAGCATAATTTATCGCTTTTTAAATTTTGCGCCGTTTAAAAATAAATATGCTACAATGCTGAATTGGTGAAAAAGAGTTTAGCACAGCGCATCACATACATTATCTTAATATTTTATTGGTGAAAAAGAGTTTAGCACAGCGCATCACATACATTATCTTTATTATTTTATTATTTCATGTTAAGATATTTTGTCCGGCAGATTATTGTGTGGTACCATGCTTTGCGTTTACAAATACGTATTGTAAATTTCAAGTCTGAACTACAGATACCATCATACTTTAGCACCGAATGTAGTTTTATTCATAATTAGGCACTGGAACTATTTTCCGAAAAAGATATCGATCGTAAATTCAATTACTATTCATCTATGTATCAAATCGCTCTGTTAGGTTTTTTTAGGGGTTCACGGAATATAAATTTCAAGTTAGTATTTGACATTTATTCACTTATAAAAGACAAAGAGAAAGAGTGGTTCGTGTTAAGTGCGTTGGATAAACTTTTAAATACAACTATACGAGTAACATGTGCAATGTGGTGTAGTTAATGAATTATATTTTTGAATATAATTTTCATAATTACTCGCACGAATTATCTTCACACCATAGTTTATCAACGTGTAAATCCAGTATATGAATAACAATCTTCAATTTGATTTAGTAAAATTCTGAGTCTGTGTACGTTTGATGTACGAGTGATATATTTATAAAAAATAGTTTCCAATGCATTCAGTTTAAAACGAATCTTGTTTTATTTGATTTTAGAAACAGCGTGGTTAACGCCAAAAAAAAACAGCAACAACATATCGACTACAGCGACGACAACAGCACTAATGTTTTACTAAGGACATTCTATATTCTTCACAGTAAAGCCATACGAATTATTTAAATATATTTCTCTGTCTCAAAAGAACGATGCCAGCATTTGCCTCTCTTGTTCTTTTTGAATTACTGTGCGTATAAAAAATGGATATAATACCATGTGCTATTAAGTAAGTATGAAAACACTGCATAATATCTGTCAACAGGTTCACTGGCATCTCAAAATTCGATGTCACTTAATGCATGGCACCAGTGTCTGCAAAGTATATCAATCGCGCTGACAATATTGCGGATTTAAAAGCATTGGCAATATCGTAAAGTCCAGTATAAGTAAATGGGAAAGGCTGATAGACAAAACAGCACAGCACATCTTATTAAAATGCTGACAATCAGTTGTGGATTGGATCCGTTTTGAACCCTGTAAACTTTGTATAATAATGATA
Source organism: Congeria kusceri (assembly GCA_027627225.1). Taxonomy (NCBI): domain Eukaryota; kingdom Metazoa; phylum Mollusca; class Bivalvia; order Myida; family Dreissenidae; genus Congeria; species Congeria kusceri. Next base: position 45,375,942 of record CM051030.1, read on the forward strand.
TACAAAAATATACTAGGACGCAATATTTCAGAGACATACATGCATTGAGGCATATAAAGATGTTTCTAAAGTGCAACTGAGCAATATATAATCTAATGATCATTTTGAATCACGGACCTTTGTTGTTCTTTATGTGTTTCGGGTTTCATATTTCCTTTGAATAACCCACGTAGTACGAGCCACAAAATAAGCTTGGCGAGATCGTTATTAAATAAAGAACACTTTTATTAACGTATCTGGTGTTTACATTTGGTATGTCACTAAAGTAAAATTGTTATATATATATATATATATTAAGCTGTTTCATGTTGTAGCGGCTAACGGATAAGTACAAGACATATTACAATCTAGCGTAACATTCATGTAATATTTTTTCAAATCGCAGATGAACTAGATACGAAACCGCCCAGGCAAACGTAAATGATAATCTGGATGCATTTAATTAGTAGATATCTGCCGGTACATAGACACCTATTTGAATTTAATGAGCACAAAAATATATCGCTAAACAGCCAGTGTCTGCTCATTTGGCAAATATAAGAAGTATGTGTTTCTGTCTCAAGGGCAACTGAATATCAGAAAAGAGGTTTTAGACTTCCAGTTCGCTGAGGAAGAAGAATATGTCTCTATATTTGAAGCATCAGACGAGGGTGTACGCTGCTTGATTATCACACAGATCTCCGCTCCTAGCGTTGTTTCCAAATGCGGCTCGAATAGTAAAGCTTTGAAATGAACCAATTATATTAGAAGCAAATGTTGTTTTTTTAAATTTTAATCAACGGGTTTTGACATGTTATTTATGTTCACAACTTTTAAGACCGTTGGCGTAAGCCCATATGAGAATACTGAAACTCCAGAGACATCACCAGGAGAGAAACCCTTATTAACATCCGCACTATTTATTTACACTATTTATTCACTATTTACACTACTTATTCACAAATCTGTTCTAACAGAAGTACTTTTTTTTTTTTTCAGTCAAATATTTAGTAAATCGAATCAAAGAAATGCCCTTCTTCTAAGCAGCAAAATTCATCCTTGTTTTTTTACCTTTTAAATATTTAAGATGTTGCCTGTGTATTCTAAGGATGATTAATTGCAGTTACAGTTCATAAAAAGTCAATTTATAAAAATTGATACTTCAAACGTTGGTCACACTCTACTTTCGCTATTTACTTGTATGTAATCTAAATATTCATATGAGTGTACCGTAATAAGACCGCTAAATTAATGGGCTATATCGGCTATTTTGGCTGGTTGCGGAATTGTGTTAAATCCTGGTACCGATGCTTCTCTTGTTGACAAATAATTACTTCAATGTATTATTTTAAGCAGCCTAAATAACCCGCGCTCCACATTAATTTCAAGTCTCAACAGATAATCACGGGGTCGCGGGATCTCACAAGCTAGTCTTAATAGTGGCCTGGATCTTCATCTTCAACAACGTCAAAAACCATACTTGCTCATACCAATACATATTTATCGAATTTTCTTTTGTAAAATTTGACATTACAGAAAGTAATCTTCCTTCAAACAAATGTTTCCTTTAGAGTAAAATGCAAGTATATTTCACGATTCAAGATTTGCATACAGCGAACTGTAATGCATGTATTATTTTTTGACCGTCAACAATGATCGCAGGTTACGGAATTGCTAAGACCTGTCTAACAACAACCGCAAGCGAGGTTAGTTTTTACGTATAGTACTAGTATATTACTTGCTATATCTGTAATGTTTTCAATACTCGTATTGACTGTACTGTCGTATTGATTAATTTAAATTGCAAAGCCTTATTTATGGCTTAGAGCCTCATACATTCATTAAACATTCCGCAATATTAGGAGAATATGTTAAGCAACTTTTAATCTCTTAATGGAGATAAGCATCCAGTACTTGTCAGACTAGGGAAATGTATTGATTTTGAGTTAAACCTAGTAATGCTCGTGTCACAGCGACATTATGAATTAGTATTTCAAAGAAAAACAGTAATCCTGATTGGAAACAAAATAGGCTGCAATCATGCCAGTATTTTTACACTATCGTTTGTTTTTAATATGGTTTAGTATTACAACATCTCATGTTATATATTATATCGTGTTTCCTAAAACCATGCATGATTACTCTGTTGCCATTAAGCAGTAGCCCACTTTTTAACATTTATTTGTGAATACGAAATGTTTTATTTCACAGAAACGGATTAAATGTAGTTTCCGCTTTATTGCGGTGATGTCTGTGCTTTCGGGCGAATATCTGACATACAACCTCATTAACGCTCATTAGTTTCTTCTCTCAGTCGCATGTAGGAGTTCATTGAGCTGGCCCTTTGTTCGCAAAACAACTTGAGTCTGATTTTCAGGTTCAAGATGAACTTGAGCCAGTTATTTTAGAATCAGTCCCAAAAATGGCATTCATTAAAAATCTTGATGAATTTTATTCGCTGGTAAAATATATTTTATACATAATTATGAACTCCTCTCAGCGTACATGAAGTATTCATGTGTATTTATTGTATGCTTTCCAGTCATTTATTATTATGAACTCCTCTCAGCGTACATGAAGTATTCATATGTATTTATTGTATGCTTTCCAGTCATTTATATGGAAATATCATTGAATTAAAATTGGTTATTCACTGTTTTAAAACAGTTAAAATTACCACTCTGGATTAGATCGTCAACGATGCCGGACTCTAAATTGTGTGGAAAATGCATACAATAAAAGGAAAATGTGTGCCACTACTGAACATATAACTGTATATGATCACTCGTGAATTAAAATCAATATTCTACCGAAACCAACAAATATCCTCTATTTAGCAGAAAAGCTATTTCGAAAATAAAATATGTTTGAAATTCGGATTAGTTTAGCTAAAATATCAAGATCAGCTAAGATTGATCGTGATCCTGCAGTTAATCCGTTGTGAACATTGTGCCAAAATTAAGTACATTATTTTTAGCATCATTTGTTTACTTGCATAGTCACAAAAATAGTTTTGGATATAAGACTTCGAATTTTATAGCTTATTATCTGATTGGGTCATTGTACTGGTTGATACATATATGTAAACATATAGGCTTCATAAAACTGAATTTAACAATGCTGCGCTGTGTATCTGTTTTGTCAGCACAGTGTGCTTGAGAATTAATGAATATATCCATTGTCTTGAATAATTTTTGTTTCCGTAGTACTGTTGTCATTTTCCAGCCATTAAAGTCTTCAATTTTAATTAATCTAACAGTGCTTCTGCACTAAGTAAGATCTAGCTATGGTTCCGAGCAATCAATGACTGACAGTGTCTCATATGTTATACGGATTTTAATTCAATAAAAATCAAATACTCCACCTTCCATTAGTTTCTTATTGGATTCCTCGTCTAAAAGCTACACTATGGAAGCATGACATTGGATTCGCCAACATTCTCTCTTCAAACAAAAGCATAAAAAGGATCTTTATCTATACTACAGAAATGGACTGAATTGTGTTTCGGATTTGTCTTCAAAACAGAAGAAAATACATTGGAAAAAGCAAACAGATTCTTAGTACGGGCATAGTTGTGATACCATTTGTACTTGACATATGTAGATGTATATGTAAAAAAGGAAGCAATCCGAAATACGTTAAAATAATATAGTAATTTTAAATTTGGAAACACCCTCACATAGCAAGTAGTCCGATTTGGTTGTGTATTATTTAGTTTACGTTCATATCAATTACCGTTTCATGCTTGTGATAGGCAGTAATAGTTTATACATCGTTCTGTTATTGTACTTATCATTAGTTTATGTTGCCTTTGTGTTTTGTGATTATTTAATAAAATCAATTAAAACATCCGCAACCAAAATGTATTATCGCAATGGTCGATCACAGAAATTGTCCTGTATTTTTGAAAGTAAAACCCATAATTTCAACTTCAGCAACACATAATTTCTTTCTATCTTTCTTGGTTTGAATGTGCTGGAAAACACATAATAGTTGTCAAGAAAAAAAAACAGAATAATTTTAAACAAGTAACCACGTGTTAATGTAATACATTGAGTGGTGATTTATAATTATTATTCTAATTACAGAATCTACTGAAAACTCATTTGTTTAAGAACTTGACAATTGAATGCAAACAATCTGAGGTGTGATAAGGTGCTTGTATTAAGTGTCGGTGACATTTAGAAATGAATACAACTAAAATCATAGTCCTTTTCGAAAGCTGCAATAATTCGCTGTAATATATTGGTGTCTAACGATGTCGGAAACATTACTTTTACAAATACATTTTGCAGTGTTATATATTATTTTATAAGTTGTACAGTATAAAATGTACCAGAAACCGATAAAATTCTGATTACAACATGTTTATATTATATAGTCAAAACACATTTTGTCAACTTCAATAGAGCCAGAAACATTAAACTATAATAATAAAAAAATACATCTACGTATATTATGTCAACAGTTTAGCTTGCAAGAATTTCAGACTATGATATATCAGGCATTTTAAACACATTAATTTTTTTCATTGTATTACCATTCCGGTCGGAGTTACTTCTTACTATGTCGAACTGCGTTAAGCAGAAAACGAAGGATGATAGATACTCACTATATAATCGCTTTATTGTTTCTATACGCATCTGTAAGGTATAAGGAGATTAGGTTTGATGCAATTTGTTGCAACAAATATATGTACTAAAGGAAAGGTCTTTCATGGAGAAAATGGCCTCTTAATGCATTTAAACACTAATGCTAATGTATTTACCAGACTTCCATGTCCGTGTCATATTTTCATCCATGTGTGATTGTTGCGAGATAATCTGGCAATAATTACAGACGACCAAGCATTGAACCGAAAATCTCTAATAAGAATACAACAATTATAATGTGCAACACTGTATTGAGAACATGTTATGGGTAAATGTAGATGAATGCATGGTCAACTTTACGACGATATTTTACTGGATTGGACTTAATGCATCTATTACAGTAGCAGCAGGGGATCAATAACAACAGAAGAAGAAACAAGGACTACAGCAACAATATATGTTATATAATTAATCTTCACTATTAGGAACATTGGACTCTTGTATATTTTCTCTATTTATATTCATAGCTTGACATCTGAAACATTAACATTTTGAAAGTTTTTAAATGAAAGGTGTTTGTATGTCATTTTAGTTGGTACGGCGCTATAATATCGAGGGTTGAGTGTAAAAATATTGTATTTGATGTAAAAATGTTAAGCAGATACATCCGTTTACACTTAAACCTAGGTGTCTTTTAATATGAGAATATAATGAAAAATATCAGATAATTAATATCAGTGTCATAAGGTTTAAATATGTGAAATGCATTACTAGTTAATAAAAACAGAAGTTTAGTAGCTTAATTTATAATGTCGATATTATAAGTGCAATGTATTCGCCTCGAAAAATATGTTACTTTATTATAATATTTTATGTTGTTTTATTAAACAATAAAGATAAAAGAGCAAAACTGAAACACATACACTTTTTCACTCGAATTCATGTTTTTATTACACGGGATTACCTTCAGTTTTCAAAACCATTGACTGTTTTAGGCCTCTTTTAAATTTTGACATTGAAATATATAAAGAACTTCCTTTAATGCATTTTACTTTGATAACATAAGCAAGAAATGTCTTTAAAAAGACAATCGGCGTAGAAATTAATATTGAGATGTCAGTTTTTTTTCCCTAAATATAATACAAGAGGACCATATTTTTCTTTCCCTGCTAAGGAGACTTCTCGGACCCCAGATTTTTCTGTCCCTACTATGGAGACTTCTCGGACACTAGATTCTTCGGACACTATAAGAAAACGTATCGGCCCCCAAAATTAATTTGAGATAAACTCAATTATTATTAATATCGTTACCGTGAATATACTGATCATATACCGCCCCATGTTTTCACCTGTGATACATGAATAAGCTAAATACTAACAATTTACGTAAACGTAATTGATACATGAATTTGTCAGGCAAATTTAACAAATTAAGATTGTCAGAAAATAATAGCGGGAATGAATGAGCAGTAAGTTTATGAATTCCCATTTATTGCAATTCTTGGGTTTATGATTCTCCAGACGCTAATTGATGCGTGTGTATTAACACAGCTTTACCGCGCGCTAATTTTAGAATTATTCTCCTGCTGGAGATGTACTGCTTATTATTTGTTTTGCTTATTAATCAGAAAAATACCAGAAATTTACCACTTTATATTTTGTGCATGCGAGCTCAACAGGCAACATTGTACGTTGTGACCGACTATCGTCCCCATCAATTGTAGCATTGAAATTGCTATTTATAGAGCGCGCCGATTATGCTAAAAAATGCAGTTATTTCATTATGTGAATGAATATAACATTCTGGTCATGACATACAATTGTTCATAATTATGTTCATTTCTAGAGTGTATGTCGAAGATATGTTTGTAACTTTAATTTAACCGCTTATGTAAAGAATTATGAAAAGTTTGCATTCCCTAAAATTAGAAAATGTGCCCAATTCTATTAGCGTTCAATTTTCCGGCTGCATAATTATCGCAAGAAATCGAGGTAAAAAGTGATCTTAGACAGCATCGCCGAAAAAAGAATAATTCGTTAATTGTGTGTGGTAATTATATGTGGTAAATAGGAGAATATGATAAGTTCACATGTCGTTCCTTCGTTTAATTAGTGTGTAGCATAGTACATTGTTGCACAGTATGAACCTTTAGGCAATGAGGACATCGTGGAATATACATACAGGTCTGCTCTGAAAACGTATTGCCACTTGTGTGCATAAATACAAACACACGTTTATAGATATAATACGTGAATATATTTCACTGCGATAACATCGTGTGTTACTATAACACTTTTACCAGACTGAAACAAACAATTCATGAGCACCAATTACCATGCACAGAACCACCAGAGTTGGATTGTTCGGTCTTTAATGCCTCATGGTTCGTTGATTCAGTAAATCGAAATAAAGAAATGCCCTGCTTCTAAGCAGTAAAATTCATTCTTGTTTTCTTACCTTTTAAATATTTAAGATGTTGCCTGTGTATTCTGAAAGATATTTATTTCAGTTCATAAAAAGTCAGTTTATAAAAATGGTTACTTTAAACGTTGATCACACTCTACTTTTGCTATTATCTTGTACGGGACCGAAAAACTCACATGAGTGTCCCGGAATAAGATCACTAATTTAATGGGATATATAGGCTATTTTGGCTGGTTGCGGAATAGTGTTATTTCCTGTTATCGATGCTTCTCATGTTGACAAAGAATTTATACAATGTATTATTATAAGCAGCTTCAATTACCTAAATTGCCACATATGCTGCGATTTTTGTATACTTACTATAGAATTAGAAGCAGCCTTAATTACCTGCCCGCTACATAAATTTCAAGTTGCAACAGATAAACATGGGGTCAGGGGATCTCACAAACTGGTCTTTACAGTGGCCTGGATCTCCATCTTAAACCACGGCAAGAACGATAATAGTTCATACCAATACATATATATATATAATTTCCTTTTGTAATATATGACATTATTGAAATTAATTTTAATTCAAACAAATGTTACATTTAAAGAGAAACGCACGTAAATTTCACTTGATTTTCTTTCCTAAAAAACAATCTTTCTACGCTTTCTACGCTATATGTATGATTTTAAACCGTCAATAATGATCGCTGGTTATGGTATTGCTAATACATGTCTAACAACAACAGCGATGTTAGTTTTTGTCGTATAGTACTAGTATATCATTTGCTTTAACTATAATGTTTTCAATTATAAAAAAGGAATATACTGACGTATTGATTAATTTAAATTTCAAAGCCTTCATTATGGCTAAGAACCTCATACATTCATTACACGTTTCGCAATATTAGGAGAATTTGTTTTAAAATTGTTAATCTCTTAATGGAAATAAGCATCCTTTTCTTGTAAGACTAGGAAACGGTATTGATTTGGCCAGATATATACTTTATAAAGCTAGTGTCAAAACGTCATTATGAATTAGAATTTCAAAGAAAGATTAGAAAAAGCGGAGGCTGCAATCATGACGGTATTTTAACACTATCGTTTGTAGTTAATCTGATTTAGTATTTAAGCATCTAATGTCAAATTTTATATCGTGATTTCTAAAACCATGCATGTACTACTCTGTTGCCATGAAGCAGTAACCCACTATTTAACATTTATTCTTGATTACGAAATGTTTTATTTCATAGAAACGGATTAAATGTAGTATCCGCTTTAGGTCACAATATACTAAAAGATTTCCTTAACAAATTCAATGTAAAAGCAATAAATTCAACAAAAAATAAACTCAACATTTTGCGCGTAGAGACCCTCATAACCATACCTTTTCTTAAAGAGCATTCCGAGCCGAATTGATTTAGACAATAAAAAAGATAGGTCATGTGATATGTAAGAAAGAACTCGACGCGAATCAAAGTTCACTGTTTTACGGCCATCTTTTTACCGGCTACTCTCCAGTTGAAGGTATACTGCCAACTGTCAAAGTCTCGTCATGTAGTCTCCAACCTTCAAGCGAAACAGTGAATTTTTAGTACACAACAATGTTTTTCCTACCACACGTACAAAGAAATATTCAAAAATAAAGTCATGGCAAGTGACTATACAGAAAATTGTGTCTTCAAATAAATGGTGTTGATTTATTTAGAGAGTATAGCATTGCACACCTGAAATATTTAGTATACTGTAACCTTTATTGCCGGTGATGTCTGCGCTTTTGGGCAAATGTTTAACATACACCCCAATTAACGCGAATTAGTTTCCTCTTCTCTCAGTCGCATGGTGGAGTTCTTTGATTTGGCCCCGTGTTCACAAAACAACTAGAGTCTGATTTTCAGGTTGAAGAAAACTCAAGCCAGATATATCAGGATCACTCTCAAAAATGGTATTCACTAACAATCTTGATCAATTTTAATTGCTGGTCAAATCGTTCGTTTGGCGCAAAAAGTACTGTAACTGACATTTTACAAATTTTACAGGAGAAGCAAAAAACTGATTTTTTTTATATTCAATGTCAAACTTAGTTTTGTATTTTATATATTCTTAATACATTAAACTAAGCCTATAAAGGAGCAGTTGTTATTTGTTGACAGTTTTGTTGAATTTAAAAATTGGCATGACATCGGGCTTGTCCATATTCTCCCTTCAAACAAAATCAGAGAAACAAATAATTACACGAGAAGGATGATCTACACTACTGAAATTGGGACTGAATTTTATGTCGGACTTGTCGCCAAAACGGAAGAAAATACATTGGTAAAAGGCACACAGGTTCTTAGTACGGCATGGTAGTGATACCATTTATACTTGACATATGAAGATGTATATGTAATAAAAAGAAAGCAATCCGAAATACGCTTAAATAATAGTGTAATTTTAAATTTGGAAGCACCCTCACATATTACGTAGACGATTTGGTTGTGCATTATTTAGTTTATGTCCATATCAATTACCGTATTATGCTTGTGATAGGCAGTAATTGTTTGTACATCGTTCTGTAATTTTACATTTCTCACCTCCTACATAAATGACGCAATCCAATTGGTTAGGAGCGGTCACATGATCATGGCGTATTTTTCATACACCATGGCATATTTCAATACTCCATAGAAAGTAAAACAACATGACGACTTCTGGATGATACGTTGTAATTCTTTATCAAATTGACATGGCTTGGCATATTGTTTTGTTTAAATACAGATACCAAACTAATTTATCTTAATATTGTGAACGAACTGTTTAAAGTTCATCAAATTTAAAAACAAAGTCATCTTACCTCGGTGTTTTTGCTGTATATCAACCTGGAAAGTGTGCCTTACAAAAACAAAATGCTGTTTTGTTCTTGTCAATAATAAATCATATTTAAGAAATCCATTTTCACGTTAAACATATTATTTCCATTGTCCATACTGACAGTATGTTCATTTCATCGAACTTCTACGATTAGTTACAATGTCTTAAATATCAAATGTGCTGTAATGTTTGACGCCTCATTTGCTTTACTAAGGATGACGTAACTTGCATGACGTAGATCTACTGGTTTCTTGGTAACACATTGCTTACAGTCAGTTCCAATCTGTTAAAACGGACACTCTTGGATATAATAATAATTGAATATTATAGTATTTTCACTATCTTAACTAATTTGAACCATGAACGCGGTCATTACAAATTGCAATAAGATTATATAAAAGTGTCTATTACATATAGGCCTTATATTTGTTATTCAATGACTAATATGGGCGTCCCTAGATACAACTAAAAGAAACCAATAAAAAGTAGTCGGTGAGATATATTCGTTACACTGTTAGTAACTGATGGTGTTTGGGATATACACCCTACGTGGATTCAAACCATCGCTCTCGTATGGTATGAAGTCACCGAGCGTGTATATCCCATACACCATCGCTCTCGTATGGTATGAAGTCACCGAGCGTGTATATCCCATACACCATCGCTCTCGTATGGTATGAAGTCACCGAGCGTGTATATCCCATACACCATCGCTCTCGTATGGTATGAAGTCACCGAGCGTGTATATCCCATACACCATCGCTCTCGTATGGTATGAAGTCACCGAGCGTGTATATCCCATACATCATCGCTCTCGTATGGTATGAAGTCACCGAGCGTGTATAACCCATACATCATCGCTCTCGTATGGTATGAAGTCACCGAGCGTGTATATCCCATACACCATCGCTCTCGTATGGTATGAAGTCATCGAGCGTGTATATCCCATACACCATTGCTCTCGTATGGTATGAAGCCACCGAGCGTGTATATCCACTACACCATCGCTCTCGTATGGTATGAAGTCACCGACCGTGTACATCCCATACATCATCAGTTACTAACAGTGCAACTAATATTAGCATAAGTTCGTGTTGCCTTTGTAGTTGTGTTTATTTACCAAATAACTATTTTAGTACGTCAATGACTGTTAATATTTTGCAATTAAGCCACAGCATTCAATGAAAGTTCAAATCCCCCCAAAAGTACCTAAGAATAAAACGATATAAAAGTATTCGCAACCAAAATGTATTATCGCAATGGTCGATTGCACAAATTGTCCTGTATTTCTGTCACGGGTTACTCTGGTAAATATAGGGCGCAGTAGAAAATATAAAGAAAACAAGAAGACGGCTACGTCTATTCTGTTCAGAAGATATTCTCGTACTCTTTATTCAAATACAAAATGTTCACTACGAAATATTGTAAACATTAAAGTAAATAAGATAAAAATGGCATTGCAACGAAACAAAACAAAACATATTATATGTAAAAGAAATATGAGATGATATGAATATGTACTGAGTCACTAACCTGGTAAATATAGGGGCGCAGGCAGAAAATATAAAGAAAACAAGAAGACGGCTACGTCTATTCTGTTCAGAAGATATTCTCGTACTGGCGAATACGTGGCAAAACGTGCACGAGGAAAACGGGTTAGTACAGTGATGGGTGATTGTCGATGCAGTGAAATAAATGAAATGGGCTACACAACACATACAAAACAGATATAGACAAATTGTCCCTGTGACATACTCCCCCTCAACATAAAAAAATGTCGTCCCGACATTTACTGATCTTAACTATCAAGGTGAGGGATAAACGAATATAAGCAATACAATCGGGTAAAATCAATAGCTCTACCTACTTTCCAGAATCAAACCTGCACGCAGGAATAAGCTGTTAAGAGACCCTTCCTTCCAAATAACTAAGCTAGTACGTGAGTACCTAACTCTACAAAATGTTAAACTGAATTCTAACTATAGTTATAACTATTTCTTACTAACTTTCAAAGACGTCTCTTTGAAAGATAGAATACTGTACCGAAAATGCGCTTTATGCACAATTCATTAACAACAATTCTAGATATCTTGCAAAATAAGCAAGAACAACTGCATAAATTGCAAAAAAAATGACACTGGTAGTTTATGCCTTTTAGAATAATAACTACCAAATCTCACAAAACAGATGATATAGTCTCATATATTTTGAAGCAATGAGTCTATTGGCAAATAAATGTTAACTCAAGTAATAAAAGAAAATCTATGTACACTGGGCGGTGATATTTTTCAATAAAGAGAAATCTAATAGATAACCTATGTTACCCAATCATTGGACAACCAGGACGGCGGTTTCCTGGATCTGATTGTTCGACGTGGAACAAATGTTTGTGATTCGGGAGGGAAAGTGCTCTGTGCAGGACGATCAAAGTGTACAGACACTTGTTCAACAGGTCTTTGGACTTTCGGTTTTTCTTCTGACACCGGGTAACTTGTGGGCTCGTCCACAGGAAGCCCTGAAAATGGCAACAAGAGATTTCTATGGAGTAATCGGGACCGTCCTTTTCCATCTTCGCGTTTCACCTGAAAAACTGGTGTATTCTCGTCAGGTTGACTTTCAACGACATGAATCTCCTTGTCCCATCTGTCTCCCAACTAGCACTTTCCTTTAACGCCAACAGTACGAACCAGTACCTTATCACCCTCTTCCAGGCGAACATGTCTAACCCGTAAGTCATATCGCCGCTTATGTCGCTTTGCCTGAAGAGTTGCTTCCTTATTCGCCACCTTATAAACATACTGCAAACGTTTCCGTAGACCGTACACATACTCCTTGCGATCTCGTGTTCTTGAATTGGCGTCAGGCTCTATCCCTAAAAATGCATCAATTGCTAAGCGGGGATGACGACCGAACATGAGAAAGTGAGGTGTCAGGCCAGTGCTTTCATGGCGGGTCGAGTTATATGCATGGACGACTGCTGGGACATGAGCTCGCCAGTTGGACTTTTGAGCATCTTCTAACGTACCAAGCATGTTTAAAAGGGTTTGATTAAACCGTTCTGGCATACCATTGCCTTGAGGGTGGTATGGCGTTGTCCTACTCTTTTCTATATTGGCGAGTTTGCACAACACTTGTATTACATGACCATCGAAATTTTTTCCTTGGTCGCTATGTAATCGGCTAGGAAATCCGTAGTGACAAACAAAATGCTCAAATAAGACTTTAGCAGTCGTTCTTGCTGTCAGATTTTTCGTCGGAATAGCAGAAGCAAATCTGGTAAAATGGTCCGTCATTACTAATATATTTTCATAACCACCTTGGGACATTTCAAGTGTAAGGAAATCCATACATACCAATTCAAGAGGGTAACAAGATTGAATAGGTGTCAGTTCCGCAGCTGTATGTGCGGGTGCTTTTCTTCGAACGCACCGAGGACATTTCCTTACACGAACATCAACAAACCCATCAACTCCAGGCCAAAAGAACCTTGATTTTAATAAAGATGCTGTTCTGTCAATCCCTTGGTGTCCAGCATGGTCGTGTAAACCAGTGAAGACAATGTCATGAAAAGTGGCAGGTAACACAAGGTGGTCTACCTGATGCCCCGAAACTGACCCGTGCCTGTACAAGACATTATTTCGTACAAACAAAAGTCGCCATTCTCTTAAAAAACGACGAACTGACTCTGGTTCTAGGCTACACAACCTCCTAGTTGGCTTGCGACCTGACAAAATCAACTGTTTCACACGAGAAACTACTGGATCTTTGTCTTGCTCTACACACCAATTCACGTTACACAACTGGTCACCGCCCTGAAGCCGAGCTGCAACATCGACCACTTGCTGCGACATACTGACACACTCAATAGCTGGGCATTCTTGACTTGAAACCATGGACGCCTGAAAAACAGCCTTAACTGCATCTGTAAAGACAACAGTTTGATTGGCCGGCGATCGACTCAGAAAGTCGGCATCAACATTAGTTTTACCGGATCGGTACTGGATACTGAACGAGTAGACTGACAGAGCAGCTAACCATCTATGTGAAGTTGCATCTAACTTGGCCGTCGTCAGGACATAAGTAAGTGGATTATTATCCGTCCTTACCTGAAAAGAATTACCATAAAGGTAATCATTAAACTTATCCACGACAGCCCACTTCAACGCTAAAAATTCCAGCTTGTGAGCAGGATAGTTTCGTTCTGCAGGCCTCAGACCTCGACTCGCGTACGCAATGACGCGTTCATTGCCATCATCCTGTAACTGATAGAGCACTGCACCCAAACCGGTACCACTTGCATCGACGTTAAGAATGAAAGGTCGAGAAAAATCAGCATATGCAAGGACAGGTGGTGACGTCAACTTTGCAACTACATTTTCGAAGGCATTCTGATGCATTGATTCCCAACACCAAACCGCAGCTTCTCTCTTTCGCCTCCCCTTTGTTTGTTGGATGGCCTACAAGCAAATCGTTTAAAGGTTTTACAAGCTGCGAAAAACCTGGTACAAATCGCCTATAATACCCAGCAAATCCTAGAAAACTGCGAAGATCTTTAATGGAATTGGGAATTGGCCAATTTTTTAGAGCATCTATCTGTGCAGGATCTGTTTCGACACCATTGGCACTTACAACATGGCCGAGGTAAGAGATCTTAGCGAGAAAGAATTCACATTTTGACCCTTTTAGCCTCGGACAAACAAGAAAAAACAGCTTCCAATCGTTCAAAATGTTCGGCCATGGTCTTGGAATACACGATCACATCGTCTAGATATATAAGACATTGCTGCAAATGAAGCTCACCCATACATCGCTCCATTAAGCGTTGGAACGTTGCAGGTGCATTGGTCAGTCCAAAAGCCATCCTATTGCACTCGTAGAAGCCAAGTGGACCGACAGAGAATGCAGTCTTTGGTTTATCTTCCTCCTTCATGGCGACCTGCCAATACCCCGAGCGGAGATCAAGTTTGCTGAAAATTTGAGATCCAGACAAGCAATCAATACTCTCTTCAATGCGGGGAAGGGAATATGCATCAGGGACCGTACGACGATTCAATTTCCTGAAATCAATACAGAATCGAAGAGAATTGTCCTTCTTCCGTACTAACACGATGTTACTAGAGAAAGGGCTTTTGGATTCTCTGATGGCCCCAGCTTCCAACATGTCTCGAAGATGTTCGCGAACTTCTTCGAACATGCCAGGAGGAATGCGTCGATAAGGTTCTTTAAATGGAGTATGGTCAGTGAGCTTGATTTCATGTTCAACAAGGTTGGTGCAGCCTAAATCTGATAACCCAGAAGAGAACAAACATTTCCAACGCTCTAGAAAACGTACCGCTTCCTCTCTATGCCCGTCAAGAATGGAATTATCAGGGACATGAACACCCAATTCTTCGAGAGTCTTACCTTTAACAAGTCTATCCGGATCACCGGAACCCTCGAAAGGATCAACATTACGGACAACATTAACCTCATGTAGAAGACAAAGCTGAGACTTAGGTTTAACACGCAACGGTTGAGCTGACATATTGCATATCCGCACCGGTATCTTTGAAAAGGTACGGTTTGGATTAATTTCTACGAGCCTTGGACAAACTGTCAGCTGCTGAGAAACACCAGTGCATTCTGTTACACCATGTGTCATTCCGTGAGGTGATCTTACTATACCAGTGAGGGTACGGGACTCGAATGGCTGAAGAGTCACTGGATGATCAACCAGTGCCTTTACTGAAACAGAATGTGTCTTGCTGATGGCACTGAAAGCTAATTCCCATGCAGATCTAGCAGTACTTAACCCTGCAAAATGATCTTTAAAATATGTAATGACATTTGTTCCAACGATAAGGGGCACTTCTTTTGCAAAGTTTGTGTCTTTTGTAATGAGAATTGGCACTTGAACTTTAGGAACTGATAAACTGACGTCAGACAATTCCAACACTGCATAACCTATATATGGTACAAGATTGTCATTGACTCCCCTTATTACGAAATCTGAAAGACTATTTAACTGTGGAGCTGGATTTATTGAACGAAAGTATGATTCAGCAAGAGAAGTCACATCAGCACCTGTATCAATTAGACAGACAACCTCCTCGCCATTCATCATAATTGTTGATCGATTCGATTGACCAACGATGTTAATCTTGAACGGGCCGTTTTCTAAAGGCTTACCTCCTACTGGCCCTTCGGGGGAGGAGCCTGGGAGTTTAAAGGTTTGGACTGGGTTGTTGAAGAAGTAGCATTAACATGTGTATCTGTAGTTTGCTTACCCTTGGACTCACTTCGGTTATTACGTCCCCCACGCCTCTCATCAAAAGTTTCCAACCGATTCTGCTTGAAAGATTTTATGTCGCTATCCATGTCACTCAGTTTGATCTCCAAAGACTTCAACTGATCAGTCAACCGCTGCAACTCCTTAAACAAAGTGTTATCTGAAATTGAAAATTGTTGGGAGGGGTTAATTAACATCTCTTGTCTCGGAGAAGCTAAAGAGTTACCAACGGCTAGCTCATGCTCAATCTGACGCAGTTCCCGCCTGAACAAACTGAAATCCTTAATGGTCTCAAATTTGTACCTTGAGTTGTTTCGTAAGCTAGTATCACGAAGACCGGACCACAGTCTCCCGCAAAGAACTTCATCACGTGATTCCTTATTGAGAGTTAATTTGGTTCTTAATAAAAGCTGTTCAAGTCGTATGCTAAAGTCAGCAACTGATTCAGTTTCCAGCTGGTGTGCACAATAAAATTGTTCCTTAGCCCTCTCAGTAGTAGCCACATTACCAAAAATAGCTTCTAATTCCCTCAACACATCAGGGACATTTGAAACTGCTCCCATATTTACTAAAGCAATCCTAGCACGACCAGTAAGTGATCTGCGAATGGCTTCTAGAATTAAATTTGGCCGATATACACCCTCTCGTATCCAACAAGAAACATCAAATTTCCATACTTCAAAGTCCACATCGTCAGCACGACCTTCACCTGAAAATTGCGGGAGTCTTGGAACTTTGGACGAATAAGACCAATGTTCTGGTCTTGGCAATACAGGAACATCTGTAAATGAATACTCATGTGGAAGAGGAGGGACAGGTGGAGGTTCCAATAGCCCTGCAAATCCAGACGACAAAGAGCATTCATTACGCAACAATGTTCTCATTTCCTGTTCACTAACCGGCCCTCTTTCAGGAACGGATATTCTGGGAGCTGAAACAAATGTGCAAGCGACATCGGTCTTCGGTGTAGAGTAAGCACCCTGCTGAAAATCAAACTTCACGGAACTATAACGCCTAGGCACATCTGGCGTCTCTGTCAAGGAAGGATTGCTTTCCCGAGCCACTCTAACTGGCGTCGGTGTTTCAAATTCCCTGTATGGTAATGTCGTATACCCTTTTTGTACATTCGATGTTGGGGAGCTTTGAGGGACATGTACCGTATAACGCCCGGTTCTTTCTAATTGCTCAATAAAATAATTTAAGTCTTCTTGACTATAATCAATACTACCTGTTGTGTCAGACTGGTACTTAGCAGCCATAATTGTGAAAAATTAACAATGAAATGATCTAGAAAAATATAAAAACAAATCAGTATTGAACGAAAGCAAGTAACGATATGAATCAATGCATAAAACTCTTTTCGTATTACATAACGTTAAATGACCCTATATACAACTAAAAGCAAGATATTAGTGTCAGAACGAAGCAAACAACCCCAACGATGCTACCTACTTCAATGTGCAATCGGTATGCCACACGAACTATTTACCAGACACACATTCAACAATATTTTCAGTAATACAGAAAACAACAAGCACGGGACATGGACATGTGTTAGAAAGGAGAATGTTAGGTCTTACCAGTTCACCGGGTAAACATGCAAACCATCACCCTGCTGAAGCACAGTGGAACGTAAAGTGCTAATGATGTCAAGTCTTCCGTTATTGAACCTAAAATTTAGTAATGTTAACTAAACGAAAATGTTCAAAATAATGATGATAATTATTGACATAAAATCAACAAAGAAAATATATTTTATGAATACACATGCAAATAATGTAAGTTATTTTCAATTTTATATTGTCCAAGATAAATGTTCCAATAGCCGTCACTGTCGTTGTCTGTAATTCCGGTTGACGTACCCAATGTCAGTTGGAGGTGAATTCAGCCGCTCAGTGACACAATTAATGCACACAGCGCACTGTTACTTTATAATAGAAATAAATCACAATATAAGCTCACGGGTTGTTATATATATATGTATGTCAATATGACCTCTACCGTAAGCGATGTTTACTACACCAGCATCCGGTTACCCTCGTACCTCACTTCGTACCCAAGATTCGTCCCAACTTCGTACCAGATTGCGCAGTTCCGCCACTGACGTATTTGTCTGGCATGGACGACGTACCATGTGAAGCATACGAATCTGCACCGTACTGCAGGAGTTTGATTCGCCCCAAGGAAACAGCAAACGTCTGTACCAACGATTGGATGAGTTTGCAATTCCAGAGTCCGACGTTGGGCGCCAAATGTCACGGGTTACTCTGGTAAATATAGGGCGCAGTAGAAAATATAAAGAAAACAAGAAGACGGCTACGTCTATTCTGTTCAGAAGATATTCTCGTACTCTTTATTCAAATACAAAATGTTCACTACGAAATATTGTAAACATTAAAGTAAATAAGATAAAAATGGCATTGCAACGAAACAAAACAAAACAGATATAGACAAATTGTCCCTGTGACATTTCTGAAACTGAAACCCATAATTTCAACTTCAGTAACACATATTTCCTTTCTCTTCTTCTCCGTATACACATGCTGGCAAACATACGAGTAGTTGTGAAGAAAAAAACTAACACACAGACTAATTTTAAACAAGTAACCATGTGTTAATGTAATGAATTGAGTGTTCATTATTTTTATAATTACAGTATATACTTAAAATTGCCTTGTTTGTGAAATTTAAATGTTAACCATTTTGAAGTGTGTTAAGGTGTTTGTGTATTTAATGTCGGTAAAATAAATACAACTTAAAACATAGTCTAATTTTATAGATATAATAATATATTATATAGTTAAAACACACAATTTTTGTCAACGTTAATAGAGTCAAAAACATGAAACCAAAATAATTATCAATAATATCTACGTAAAGTATATAACAGGCGTTTAAACACAATTATGTTTCTCATTTTATTTCCATTCCAATCGGAATAACTACTTACTACGTCGAACTGCATAAAACAGAAAAATAAAGAAGATATTATGTCATCGCTCTACTGTTTCTATAAGCATCTGTAAGGTATAAGGTGATTAGGCTTGATGTAATTTGTTGAGATAATGGCCTCTTATGTCATTTTAAGGTCTTTTAACACTAATGCTAATGTATTTGCTGGACTTCTATTTCCGTTTCGTCTATTCATCCAGTGTAATAGTTGTAACAAAACCAGGCAACAAGTGCATTATTGACGACGAGACATTGAACCGAAAAGCTCAAGAAAGGCATTGAAAGTATAATATGCAACAATGTAATGCGAACATTAAATGTAGATGTATAAGGCATTGAAAGTATAATATGCAACAATGTAATGCGGACATTAAATGTAGATGTATAAGGCATTGAAAGTATAATATGCAACATTGTAATGCGAACATTAAATGTAGATGTATTAGGCATTGAAAGTATAATATGCAACAGTGTAATGCGGACATTAAATGTAGATGTATAAGGCATTGAAAGTATAATATGCAACAATGTAATGCGAACATTAAATGTAGATGCATAAGGCATTGAAAGTATAATATGCAACAATGTAATGCGAACATTAAATGTAGATGTATACATGAACAACTTTAGAGTATTGGAGTAAAAGCCTCTATTGCAGTAGCAGCAGAACATCAATAACAACAGAAGAAGCTACAAGGACAACAGCAACATTATAATTTATATATTAATTAATCCGCCTTATAAGGAACATTGTATATTTGAATATTTGCTCTTCATTTACTTATATTAAGTTGGAATCCATCAGTTCATAGAATAGGTTTAAGGTAATATTTATATAATGATTTAGATCGTGGACCACATAAGTCCTACATAGGGTTGTTTTGTAACATTTGCACTTCATTACCTACACACGAGGATCCAACAAACATGCGTGGAGTAGGTGGCGTTGAATAAAGACAACTTATCACAACATATTTGGTGTTATATCTTGTATAACAGGTTAGTTACATAACTTAACATACTAAGTCGGATTATGTACAACTTACAACGGTTTAACACGAGAGACATATTCCACTATATTATTTCAGTGATTAATAGATATTGCGTGTAAGTCGAACCCGCATTAAAAAGGAACGTGTAACAATGACATATTTAAGTTATTATATTACCGACGGCCAATAAACACGACTTCGATATTAATGAGAACTGAAATAGCTCGCTGAACAACAAGTGACTACTCATTTGACAACACTTAGAGGGATGTTTTCTTGCCTGAAGGGCATTTGACTTTCAGACTGTTTTAGACTTCAGACCAGTTTAATGACCCGGTATTAAACTTGTGACATTATACTGAGGGTACACGGTGCATTGATTATGTCTGCATTTCGCTTTTCGTCAAAATGCGTGTCCGTAAGTAAAACATTGAAACGATCCAATTAAAGAAAAAGATTCTAAATTAAATTTTTGAAAAAAAATTGAGAAGTGTTTGTTTACCATTTATATGTAATCTTATTTGGTATGTTTATATAGTGCTGACGGCGCTATATCGAGGGTTGAGTGTGAATATAGTGTAATTGATAAAAATTTGTTAAGCAAATACAACAGTTTCACACTTAAACCTAGGTGTCTTTAAATATGAGAATGTAATGGAAAATATAAAACATCAGATAATTGATATCAGTTTCATATGGTTTAATATGTGAAATGCATCCAATATAAGAATAATGAAACTCCAGAGAAACCACCAGGAGAGAAACCCTTATTGACAGCCGCACTATTTATTCGCCTTATTTATTCACAAATTTGTACTTATTTTATCTACAGGCAAATATTCAGTAAATCGAATGAAAGAAATGCCCTGCTTCTAAGCAGCAAAATTCATACTTGTTTTCTTACCTTTTAATTTTGTAAGATATTGCCTGTGTATTCTTAAGGTTATTTTTTACAATTACAGTTCATAAAAAGTAAATTTATAAAAATTGTTACTTCAAACGTTGATCACACTCTACTTTCGCTATTTACATTTACGTAACCGAAATATTCACATGAGTGTACCGGAATACCACTTAATTAATGGGCTATATCGGCTATTTTGGCTGGTTGCGGAATAGCGTTATTTCCTGTTATTGATGCTTCTCATGTCGACAACGAATTACTACAATGTATTATTTTAAGCAGCCTAAATTACCAGTGCGCCACCTTAATTTCAAGGTGTAACAGATAATCATGGGGTCAGGGCATCTCACAAGCTGGTATTTACAGTGGCCTGATTCTCCATCTTCAACGACGTCAAAAACCATAATAGCTCATACCAATACATATATATATATTGATTTTTTTTGTAAAATTTGGCATTAGAGAAATTAATTTTAATTTATTTTAAGTTTCCTTTAAAGTAAAAAAAAACACGTATTTTTCGCTTGATTACGTTTCTTTCCTCACCGTTTTTCTACGCTTTCATCGTTTTGATTCAATATCGGTATAGTGAACAGGACCAAGAGTGGTAACCCACGCACGTGTATCCTAAGATTGGCATACAGCGAACGGTCCAAGAGTGGTAATCAACGCACGTGTATCCTAAGATTGGCATACACCGAACTGTCCAAGAGTGGTAATCAACGCACGTGTATCCTAAGATTGGCATACAGCGAACTGTCCAAGAGTGGTAATCAACGCACGTGTACCCTAAGATTGGCATACAGCGAACTGTCATATATGTATGATTTTCAACCGTCAATAATGATCGTTGGTTGTGGAATTACTAAGAACTGTCTAACAACAACTGCCAGCGATGTTAGTATTTGCGTATATTATTATGTTATCAATAATCGTATTGACTCTACTGACATATTGATTAATTTAATTTGCAAATCCTTATTTATGGCTTAGAACCTCATGCATTCATTAAACGTTTCGCATATTAGGAGAATTCGTTTAGAAAAGTTTAATCCCTTAATGAAAATAAGCATCCGGAACCAATACGACTAACGAATGGTATTGATTTTGCTACAGTTAAACTTTATAATGCTCATGTCACAGTGACATTATTAATTAGTGTTTTAAAAGACAAAACTAATCCTGATTAGAAAAAGTGGAGGCTGCAGTCATGCCAGTATTTTTACACTATCGTTTGTTGTATTAGTATCATAACATAATTTAGTAACATCTCATGTTATATATTATGTCGTGATTTCTAAGACCATGCACCATGCATGCACAACACTGTTGCCATCAAGCAGTAACCCACTATTAAACATTTATTTTTGAATACGAAATGTTTTTTCAAAGAAACGGATTAAATGTAGTATCCGCTTTATTGCCGGTGATGTCCGCGCTTTTAAGGAAATGTCTGACATATACCCCCCATTAGCGCTTATTATTTTCTTTTTCTCTCGGTCACATGTTGGAGGTCATTGATCTGATGGCCAACTACATTACATAGTGCTAAATACATTAGTTTCATTTGTTGACATGCATATTCACTTAAAAGAGTTTTGGCTATGAGACTTCGAATTGATAGCTTGTTATCTGAATGGCTCATTGTACTGGTTGATTCAAATATGTTAACATATAGGCTTAATAAAACTGAATTTAACAAGTGATACGCTGTGTATCTGTTACGTCAGCATACTGTTCTTGTGCAATTTATGGACACATTCATTGTCTTGACTTATTTGTATTCTGTAATACTCTTAAACATTCCAATCATTATAGTCTGCAATTTTAATTTATCTAACAGTGCTTATGCAATCAGAAAGATCTATCTATGGTTCGTAGCAATCAATGACTGACAGTTTCTCGCATGTTATACGGATTTTCATTCAATGCAAAATAAATAACTCCACATTCCATTAGTTTCTAATTGGATTCCTCGTTTGAAAGCTACAATCTGTCGGCATCACATCTGACTCAACCATATTCTCTCTTCAAACCAATGTATTGAAACACCTGAATACAATAGAAGGATTTTTTATATGTACTAATTTTTTTTTTATATGTACTACTAAAATATACTGAATTTCGTGTCAGATATGTCGTAAAATCGGAAGAAAATACGTTGGTAAAAGACAAACAAGTTCTTAGTACGGGCATGGTAGTGATACCATTTGTACTTAAAATATGTAGATTTATATGTAAAAAGGAGGCAATCCGAAATACGCTAAAATTATTTTATAACTAAAATTGGAAACACCCTCACATATTAGGTAGTTGATTTGGTTGTGTTATATTTATTTTACGTTCAAATCAAATACCGTATTATGCTTGTGATAGGCATTGATAGTTTATATATCGGTTTGCGATTTTACTTATAATTAGTTCATGCTGCCTTTGTAGTTGTGATTATTCATAAAATAACTATTTTAGTACCGTCAATTACTGTTAATATTTTTCAATAAAGCCACAGCATTCAATCAAAGTTCAAACCCCCAATGGTCCATTGCATAAATTGTCGTGTATTTCTGAAAATGACGCCCATAACTTCAACTTCAGTAACACATACCGTATTCAGGCTATGTTTTCGGACACTTAAAAATAATTTTTTGTTTCAGTGTCCGAATATTCAGAATCACAAAAATAGTTATTCTAAATCCGTTCGAAAACATAGTATCTGCAATATTGTCATAAACCTCGCAATGCAACTACGGACTTATTACTATTCTCCGATGATGGTTCTCGTTTATTCCCGTAAGCGTTAACTTTTGACACGTTTTTGTATATTGAAGCCATTATACATCTTGTAAATTTATGACACATTATGGTATATTGAAGCCAATATACAACTTGTTAATATATGACTCGTTGTTGTATATTGAAGCCATTATACAACTTGCCAAATGGCATGCATGGTTCAGTAAACACTACACAAGGTTAAATTGACAGACAATAGGGAATTAGAAGCCTGTGAAAACAACTGTCGCTACCTGGAAAACAATAAATTATTATGGGTATAAAAGGCTCATTAGTATCTATCCGAAACATAGATCTCAATTTAAATCCTTGTCTGAAAGTGTCCGAAAACATAGAGACACAAAAAATAATTATTTTGGCCAAATTTAGAGGTTGTCCGAAAACATAGTGTGTCCGAAAACATGGAAAAAATACTGGTAATTTCTTTCTCTCATTCTTCGTATACTCGTGCTTGAAACACTTGATACGAGTAGTTGTCATGAAAAAAACCTACACACAGAGACTTATTTTAAACACATAACCATGTATAATCTAATGAATTGAGTGTTGATTACTTTTCTAATACAGTATGTACTTAAAACTGTCTTGTTTGTGAAATTGACAATTAAATGTAAACAATTCAGAAGTGTGATATGGTGTTTGTATTCAATGTCGGTGACATTTCAAAATGAATACAAATAAAAACATAGTCTAAGTGTATAGCTATCATAACATTTTATAGTAAAAAAACATAATGTCAACGTTCATAGAGCCAGAAACATGAAACCAAAATAATAATCAAATACATCTAAGTATATAATGTGAACTGGTTTGCATTCAAAATGGTGAGAATATGATATAACAGGCGTTTAAACACAATTTATGTTTCTTATTTTATTACTATTCCGGTCGGAATTACTACCGGTACTTACATCGTCGAACTACATAGAAAGATGATATTTCATTTTCGCTCTAATGTTCCTACACGCATCTGTAAAGTATAGCGTGATTAGGTTTGATGTAATTGGTTGCAACAACTATAATTTGTATGCACTAAAGGAAAGGTCTTTCAATGAGATAATGACATTTTAAGGCCTTTTAACAATATTGCTAATGTATTTACCAGACTTACATTTCCTGTTAATCTTGTCATCCATGTGTAATAATTGTGACATAACAAGGCAACAAGTGCATTATAGACGACCAGACATTGAACTGAAAATCTCAAATAAGACGACAGCATTTTTATAATGTGTAACAATGTATTGAGAACATTGAATGGGTAAATGTATGTGTATGCATGAGCAACTTTACCACGATATGTTACAGGATTGGATGAATGCATCTATTATTGTCGCAGCAGGGCATCATTAACAACTGAAGATGCAACAAGGACAACAACAATATTTTATTTTATATAATTAATCTGTACTATAAAACATTGCAATATTGTATCGTTTCTTTAAAATCTACATATGTTTTGGTATTGAATTAATGCCGTTAGATTCTTCTGCGAGGCGTTGCGTTCATACGTACACGAAACTGTTGTCGGTCATTAACCCCACAACAAACAAGATACTTCACGGCTCCCGACAGCGTCTTTTAACTGATGAATTGGGCAGCGAGATCAAAGAGGTGAAGAAACAGCAGTATTTCAATTTGTGGGAATTGTGTTTTTAAATGATGTAACGACTTTTTTTCATAAAAGTTCCCCAATGGTATTGTTCAGATAAAATATCCAACAAAAAAGTTAGGGAAGCTGAAGGAGATTGCAAATATGTTGAAGATTTGGCTTTTGCCCGTTGTCAATCTGAACATTTAAATACAATAAAATTCTACCGTTTTCAGCTCACTTAAACATTTTGTTAACTTAAGATTATGATAGATGTTAAGGATATTATTGTATGAACTTTGGAAAAATATGTTAATTAAAATAAAGTTATTCCGGAGTGATAACGGGTCTGTTTTTGCATAATGAATCAGTTGTACTCCCTAGATACTTCATATTACACACACGATGTAGTGACTGTGTGTATATGTAACAACAACAACAACAACAACAGCAACATAGATAAACATAAACAATATTCAAAATAGTGTATCCACTACACTCCATAATATTGCAATACTTTTTATTTTTAAATATATTTTCCGTCGAAACATCATACGTTAGCAAACACTAGTAAAATTATTTGTTTGATTTTACACCCTGATTATAGAAACGCATTACGTTACCGTATATGATGTGTAATTGAATAAGCCCGACAGAGCTGGATACTATTTGCCCACTAGTGTGTGGATTCTTCTAGTATACGTGTTTGCCGCGCTCCTCCTAAAAAAAGCGACACAACGCCATGCGTGATACCAGTATAAAAAATCTTCCTGATCAGACAATGTTTTTTTTAATTTAAAATCATTCCTGTTTCCTAAAATCCAGTATTAGTGAATGGAAAAGGCTAAAAGACAAGTGCCACGAATCTCATTAAAATTCCGAATGTTTTTTGCTGAGAGAATCCTTATTTATGTGAGAATCTCTTTTAGGTCTTGTATAAATTATTACTCACTGTAACATGATAGAGTTTTCAATAGACAAAGAACTCAATTCACCGATGTTAAACTACCAATAATCATACGAAAAAAATAGTTCCGAAACTGTGAAATATAGTTCGCATTGTAATTGCAGAAAATGTTGTCAAGGCATGTAAGAATTCAAATAAAGTTTGCATTATCGTCGTTTATCGACTAATAAACACCTATTTGTCGTTCTGACGCAATAACGCCCTCTTGGTTTAAAGCATACGCAAATTTTGCCGAAAAACAACTGTTAATCGAAAATTATTTCTTAAAATTACACACAAACAAACAGACATGGACTGTTGAATACAGTGATACTTTGATGCATAAACAAGGTATAAAATGCGGCAGTCATGCCTCAGTCACACGTTCCCGAGTATACTGCCGTTCTTCAGTCGACAGCGTCACGAATCAAATATGTCAAAGTCGGGACAATATTATGAGAATCGGGGCTCGAAATTAAACTTTTGATCATAAGATCGAATATGTTCCGACAGCGTCCAGACAGCGTTTCGACATAGTCCCGACAGCGTCCCGATTCTCCCGAATGCAATCCGAAGTTTTCCGACATTGTCCCGACAGCGTTCCGATATTCCCGATTGTTTCCCGACTGTTTGACTATTTTTAATTTTTATTTTTATTTTTTTATGTTTATTTTTTTTGATTCTCACTATTTATTCGTTTACAAGTACATATATATATATACAAAGAATACAATATACATGGCAATACATAGCAACATATACTTGGTTTAATTCACTATAATATATGCTATGACATGTATTGAATTTATGTAGTAGAGAATCAATAAATGCATAAATACAGGAGAACAACAAAAGGAAAAAAGAAAAAAACAACATGGTAAATGTTACAGCATTTTTATCCATCAAAATATATCAATGCTGATTGAGGGGAGTGGGTGTATAAAAATAAACAATAACAGTTAATATTTTAACATTAATAAATGTATTTAATTTCGGCTGCAAAATAATTTTAATATGTTCATACAGCCCTTTCTTTCTTCAGACAGGTTAGTTTCTTCAATAATTGTGCATGATAAGTTTAGAAGTCTTTTTAAACCTTCTAATGCGGGGATGGTGTTTCTTCGTTTACAAAGAAAAATGTAACGCTTTATCTCTAGACAAAATAGATTATAGGCTTTTTTAGGTGAGCCTGAGATGAATGATTTAGAATTCATTGCAAATTCAGCATCAATTTGATAAACAATATTGTTTACATTGGATAAGAACGCTTGAACAATTGTGCAATCCCAGAAAAGATGTATAAGTGTTTCTGGTTCAGTTTTGCAAATCCATTCAGCTGAACTGCTGTTAAAATTTCTGTATAAAACAACTTTATCCATTTCATGAATGAAGGACCAAAGTTAAAAAATAATAAAGTGTTATTAATAAAATCAAAAGATAATGTGTCGAAGGCCTTTTCAAAATCTATCATCATTAAGAGTCCCGGAATATTATATTTTTCAGTATGATTCATTATGTCATAGATAAGACGTATGTTTTCACCAATAAATCTCCCTTTAACAAATCCTGTTTGGTATTTATTCACTAATATATCTAAAACCGATTTAAGACGATGAGCAATTGACCCTGAAGTTAATTTGTATATAGTATTCAAAAGAGTTATAGGTCGCCAGTTTTTTAAAAACTGTTTTGGTTTATCCTGTTTTGGAATGCAGGTAATAATACCTTGTTTTTGTGTCACTGATAGTTCACCATTAGTAAATGCGAAAGTTAGGGACCTAACTACAAAATTGTTTGATTATTTGTATCGTTGCGCTATCGGGACGCTGTCAGGAGCTATAATCGGGAATTTGTGACTGCCGCAATACTCCAGACGTGATATTTCTGTATAATTTAGGCTAAAAAAAATAATGATTTGTTTCTCAGGCAGCGCCGCAACGTTTTTTGTGGCCCGCCACGAATTTGATATAATGACGCCCCCCCCAACAATTATTAACTTTTTTTTGACGATCGCGCCCGGGTTTTAAAGGAGCAGTTCAGAAATATGTTAATAAAAATAAAAATTCGCAGAAAGTGTTTCTAATGGACATGTCACCGAACAAAATACAAAAACTAAGCATTGAAATCTGTGAGTTATTAACATTTTGGTAACTTGCTATCGTCTATTTTCTGTAAGCGATAACTGGTGATGACTCCAGAGTAAACAAGCATACGTTATAATATGTTCCCAGTGCTACAGATAAGCATCGGTTTTTCGTTAAAACGAATTGATTTTCTATAAAAACGATTTAAGTTTTAAAAGTTACAGTTAAAAAACTAATTAATAATCAAAAAACAAATTACAACCACATTTTGATCGTTTTTGTTGACAATGATTATTTGCCTGAGTTAATAATTACTATAGAACCGCATCAAAATAGAGACCGTTTTGACTTGTCTGGTTCCCTACTTTTGCCTCATTTATCAAGGTCTAATTACCCCAAAACGGAAGTCACATCCTCAGGGTTACATGCTGTCAGTTAGATAATACGCACATGTGGCTCAGTGCAGGATGCATATAATTTGTAAAATACAGTTTAAATGATATGTTTTGGTATCATTTTAAAGGTATATATGTAAGCAATAAGAAAAAAGGCTGTTTTGTGCACTACTTTTTTGTCTAGTGGTTCCCAGCTTCATAACTTTTGGCCCATGTATTCATGCGCAAAATGGCAGCCTCCATGCCCGTCAAAACCGGTGTGTATTTTCTAAGGTAAATATTTTGAGTTACAACGCATAGAATTTTTTGACATGCTGTTTTTTCAAAAGGTTATGTCCTCATCTTTCCAACAATGTATGGTGATATATTGGAAAGTAGCTTGGTCATGGTGAAAAGTGAGATCAAATTTTGAATATTTTATATGTAACAAAGAAGGAATTTATTTGCGCATGCGTAACCTCAACCAGATATTCAGGGTAGAGTGTAAGTTATAAGAATTGGGAACCAGACGTGTAACCGTTTCGACTTGGAACCAGTATTGAAAGAAAAACATGGTTGAATTGAAAATCAAAAACAAACTTCTGTCTATCAACGTTGATTTTGTAATTTAAATATTGGTCAAAAGGCTAAATTCTCCATTTATTGTTCATTTATTACAGTAAGTTGCAACCATTTATGAAATAGTGAGCTAAATTTGACAGCTTTTCAACAAGCAAAAGTGTAATGGACGAAATAAAAGCTGATTTTTATATCTTTCACTATAGACTGAAAACTATTTAAAAATTGATAAAAACTAATTAGTCTTGAAGGTGGCCAGTAATAATACGGTTTGATTACAAAATTAGGAAGTGAAAAACTGTTTGCCTGAAAAATTATCTCTAGCACTGATGTTCCGTTTGTACCATGTGCTTTAAACAATGTCTTTCGTAAATAAGAAACAGATTTCGAACGAATAAACGCCATAAACGTTCATAAGACCCATTACTAAAATTACGATGTATTGAATTAAATCCCATGGACCGTGGCTTAAAATTAAACGAATCCGCATTTTAACATAGCGGAAGAAGAGTAACCCGGTGGAGATTTTGGTATTTCCAGTAATTTTTTTCCTGTCTGATTTAATTGTATAAATCGGATATACATAGATTGTGAAATACTGTGTAAATTTTGAAAAAAGTCATATTCAATTGGGAACCTCTACACGGCCGGTAAACACTGACTCCACCTCTTTTCAGGTGAATAGAAAATGAGCAAATGCCACTTCCAAGGTGGAGCTCAGAACAGGAAATTGGTGCAAAATACCAACAATGACGAAAGGTAGGTCTGTTTTTTTCTTTAATACAGCACTTTAAAGCGCTATTTAAAAAATCGGAGAATGTAGGTCCACGTAGAAATTATCTTACTTACTATATAGGTAGAGCAATTAGCAGAAAACAAATATTTCTCAACGGGAGGACTTTTATGAATGGTAACATCGAGTCGATTCAAACGCAATATTGACTTTTTCCTATGTTTTAAAGCATTTTTCGCACAAAATACAGATATGTAGGCAAATGTTTAACATATTATTGATGTATGCAACATTATCAACTACTTGAAGTTTTGTTTGGACGGGTATTATGTATAAAAGTGTACTTTTTTCAAAAAGAGGTTGAGCCAATGCCATGGAGGTGGAGCTCAGGACAGGAGATGGAGCCAATGCATAATAAAATATACTACATTTTATGCATGCGTTAAGCACTGTTTAACCAGTAATATGTGCTGATTATATATCAATTTGAAGGCACCTATGTTCATTATGAACATTCAAATTGATTGTCAATTTACGTCATCTTGCATGAATGACCGTTTGTGATTATTTATATAAAGGGATGCTTATGTTGTTATTTAAACTTAAGATTATCTTTAATCTGAACTTATTTACTTGTTTTAATAAGTCATTACATAGTGCCAATAGAAAAGAGTAGAAGAAAAAAAAAATACTTCAATAAAAAAATATTCGCCCTCCCTCCTGAATTTTTGAAAAAGTGCCTGAGAAACAATTCGTTAATTTTTTAGCCTTATAATGCATTATGAATCCCGTTCCACATGACACCCTCCCGAATTTGAATCGATACAGCCGCCGAATCTATCCCGACAGAGTTCCGACCGAACAAATTCGGCTGAGTCTTCCGAATGTTAAGGGAAACCTTTACTGTCTGGAGTGCTTGGTCGATCACGCCGAACATGTCCCGATAATTCCCGATTCTTAGGACAGCGTACCGACAGTGTTCCGAAACATCCAGACAGCGTTTCGACAGCGTCCCGACATTCCCGACTTTGTTATTGTTTTATCGTAGCGCTGTCGGGACGCTACCGGGATCCATAATCGGGAATGTGTCACTGAGGCTTCACATATTCCCGGTAATGGCTCCCGACAGCCTCCCGACATCACTTCGATACAAATAATACAAACGTTAGGAATGTCGGGACGCTGTCGGGGGTTGTCGGGACACATTCGGGAGAATCGAGACGCTATTGGGACTCTGTCGGGATACTGTCGGGACGTTGTCGTGACATTTCGATCTTTTGATCAAAAATTGAATTTCGAGCCCTGAATCTCAGAATATTGTCACGACCTTTGGACATATTTGATTCAGGTCGCTGCCGGCTCAAAAATCGTGAATCCACGACGACCCAGCGAAAATGCGTGGAGAATAAAGAAAACTTATTACAACGGATCAGGTGTTATATGTTGCATGTCATTTAAATTGTGTATGTATGATATTTCATATAAATTATGTACACAATAAGCAAATGAAAGTGACAATAAAACTTGAAAGCAAACAGAAAAGCATAAAAACGAGGAAGGAAACACTTCAATATGAAAAAATCAACAAGTACTAGTGTCGACTTTTTCATCGTTTATTAGTGTTGTGTAACCTAAAACAACTGTCAAATCAACGTTTATACATGTATTTGAGTTTCCGCCTTTACAAACGAAAACTATTTGGTGATTAAAAACTAGTTTATTGTGCATCATTTAAAAGCAGTTTTTTCTTAACTTTTATTCTATTTTAAATGGAAAAATATGTTTGTTAACTTTATTTTGTTAATTGTATCCATGCCTGATTGCCGCTACATCTGTTGTAAGATCGTAAATACACGCTTTAAGTAAAATAATTAAACACTTAGTTTAAGTTGGATCATGTGCAACTTATAACGGTTTAGTATCATTTCGGTCATTTATAAATATTTCGAATTAGGCGAACCCGCAGAAAAACGAAATTTGTTACATAGACACAAACCGACGGTCAATAAACACGATATCGATACTAATGAGCACAGAAACAGCAAGCTGAACAACAAGTATATACTCATTTGACGACACTAAGAATTATGTTTTTCTTCCGCAAGGTCATTTGACTGTCAGACTGATTTAGATTTCAGACCAGTTTAATGACCCAGTAGTTAACTTGTAGCATTATACCGAGTTTGTACGGTGCTTTGATTATATCTGCATCTCTCTTTCCGTCAAAATGCTTCTTGGTAAGTAAAACGTTAAACGATCCAATTAAAATTGGTAGCAAAGGTTCTCAAACATTATAGATATTATATCTGACCAATCTATGTCAAGTGATTGTTAACCATTTTGTACTTGTTAAATGTTGACATACTCTTAAAATGAATCATACACTGGAATACAACTAGCGTGAAATCTGAAACATTAACATTGTCAAAGCATTTTAATGATATGTCATGTTAGTTCGTTTGTTACATGTACTTACGGTGGCTTAATCGATGGTTGATTGTAAAAATATGCAATTTGATATAAAAAATATTACGTAGAATCAACAGTTTCGCACTCAAACCTCGGTGTCTTTAAATATTAGATTATAATGATAATTATAAAACATCAGGCAATTAATATATGTGGCTTAAATTTGCCTTACAAGTTAATATAGAAACAAGTTATAATAAGTTAATAAGTGCAATGTATTCACCTCGAATAAAACATGTAACTATATTGTAATAATGTATATGCTATTTTATTAAAAGATAGAGATAAAAGCGAGAAACTGTATTTGAAACACATAAACTCTTTTGTTCGAATTCAAGTTTTTATTACACGGGATTACCTTAAGTTTTCAAAATTGCTTAATATTTTAGACCTTTATCCAAGTTTGATAAGTACAATTTGTTATCAATTTAAACAACACTTAAACATATAAATAACGTCCATTAATGCATTTAGCGGTGATGACATTAACAGAAGGAATAACTGGTTAATTATATGTGGTAATTGAGTAAACAAGAGAATATAAGTTACTATGTTGTTCCGTCGTTTATATAGTGTGTAGCACAGTACGTTGTTGTACTGTCTGGACCAGTCGAGAAATATACATACAGATCTGCACGTGCTCTAAAAGCGTATTGCCACTAGTGTGCATACATACAAACACACGTTTAAAGATATAATACGTAAATATATTTCACCGCAGAGGCTTTGTGTGTTACAATAACACTGTTACCAGGCTGAAACAAACGATTCATGAGCACCAATTGCCATGCACAGAAACACCAGAGCCACATTTGCGTTGATAACGACAGAGTTGGATTTTTTTTCCGCCTTTAATGTCTCATGGCAGGACTGTTGGATGGCACTAGCATTGATGTCGAAGAGTTTCCTCCCTTTATAGTCGTCGACACTGGTCTCCTCAACGCATGTCATCTGGTGATGGTGCAGTGGCGTGCCATATTGGAAAGCGGGCTCGATTCCCAGGATGGAGTACAAGCTGTGACAGTCGCATTTCAGGGTGTTTCTGTCCGAGAACAGGCAAAATGGAATCCCGTTTGCGTTTGGGCATGCATTGAGATTGTCTGTATACTTTGACATGTCCACTTGCAGGGGATTGTTCGTGAAGTCGACGCGGATAAGCTGATCCGACACACAGAAGGATTTCGGAACCTCATTAAAAAGATTGCTTGACAAATCTAGTACAAAGAGATTCGGGATTGAAGTTCCGTCCGGGAAACGACTGAGGCCATTACCAGCTAATAGGAGGGCTCTCAAGGAACCAGGAAATCGAACCGAGGACGATACGGATGCAATTTTGTTCTGACGTACATCCAGAGTTTCTAGATTCTCGAGGACAATTAGATTGTCAGGCAGCTTTGAAATCCGGTTTTGTATCAAGTCCAGTGTTTCGAGCGTTTGGTAGGGAAGTAAATCAAGAGGAAATGACTGAATCAAATTGTTTCCCAGCCGGAGGCATCTTTCTTTGTTTGTAAGTGCCGGAAAAGCCTGCAGTTGCTTGTTGGTCTGGGTCAGTTGCTGGCCTTGCGCAGGACAGTTTGTTGTGTATTTGAAGTAATTGCATTCGCTGTAGCCGTAATAATGCTTGGCAGAATCTGTGTAACTGAATGTCACGATCAACAGCAGGGCGACCAGATTAGAAGCCATCTTTATCTGCAAAAAGACATACAATTACCGTTCTGTAAAATCGTGTGATTATGTTTGACACTAGAGAGTTTTAATAAAAACAGAATACATTGCTGTAGCATGTACACAGGCATTTTACTATGTAATATTTATGCATTTGTACTACCTAGATAGTGTAAAAGTGATTAAACACTGAATACCGTAAAGCTGGCATTAACTTTGTTCGGTAATTATATATTGTGGAATAATTATTGTCTTAATAATTTGCAAGTTGCAAAAAGGATGTTTACCTCATAGGCAATACCCCGTATTGATATATTTATATCCATTCTATGTGAAAACAAGACTATGCCTGTAAATACATAAATGGCATTGATTTATTGTGGAAGCGTGGAACTGTGGGTTCATGTTTTCAGAATATCTGAAATAAAAGACTATAAATTAGCAACATACCTTTGCATGTGATCCACTCGCTGTTGCTACGATGATATGGAAAAACTATGACTGTTTACAAAAATTATCCCAATCTACTAACATATTATTGAACAAATGTGAATATTAGTAAACAATATACTAGTACTTATATCAAGTCAACAACGCGCGTTTAAGTGCGGTTATTGTTTTCGAAGTGGATTAGACAAGATTAGTAAACATTATAAATGTGGCGGAAACTGGATTGAAGTAAGGAGTACTTTGGTGATCAGGGCATAAACATGAGTTATCACTTATCTTTCCGGATGCACATGTCATCAACTGTGAGTAAACCGATTTAATCATACAACAAATAAAATCTTTAAAACATATTATTTGAACAAGTATGATTGAATTTTAATGGATTGTTATGGAACTTTTTGTACAAGTTAATATTTTCAAACAGAAATTCCGCAATATACTTAATTTAGCGAAATATCTTTATTCTTCGATTTTAATTTATAGCGGATAATAGACGTAATGTGACGTTTAAGTGTGCAGTATACACGAAGACCTTGTCGACTGACGTACGATTGCAAAGTGTTTCTCTTAACAAAAACTTCAATCAGGGATGAACTAGACTTATCATCGTACTATCCAGATACAATTGACACTCCAACTAAAGCTCTGTGACTCAATAATTGTATTTTTCCGCACAATAACACTCATGTTAACCATCGCAATGAGGATATAAATGCAAAATTATGTAAACATAGTTGTTGATTTTTTTTTCCAAACAAAGACTATCTATATTTTGTTAAATGAAAACACATAACATCATGCTTGTAAATTGTTAAATGTAACCATGGACCTTATGTTTCGAAAATGGTTACTTCAACAGTTTACTGTGTCAAATTAGGATAATTAATAAACATTCCTGGTATTTGTAAATGAATCACTAATAAAGTGAATAAACATTACCGCTAAGTGCACAATTAATGCAAAATGTTACATTTTATTAAACTACCCGAAACAAAATACTAATATGATTTTTCAAGTCTTGATATAATTTACGATCAGCCCCTCACGTGTTATACAAAAGAAAACGCAAACTATTTAAATGCTTAGCTTTATCATTGCAATATTTCTTCGTGTTCGTACTGTAACGAAAGAACGACAGTATCCATACTACGACGGTTTTTAGGGAAGTTCGTGTTATCATTTTTTTAGACTGTTCGCGGAAGCCAACGGTCTTTTAAAAGGGTAATTTCCAGAACGTGTGCCATGGGACTACTTCTCTGCAGGCAACAAGTCAGTTAATCGAGTCCAGAAAGCGTCTATCTTCAAAACAGCAACATGTCACACCTGTTTTCTTACCTTTTAATTATTTAAGATAGTGTATGACAAATGTATTATAATGAATATATAATGTGATTTATTACGATTACAGTTTATATTAAAATTGTGAATTCTAACTAATGACGTCCCTACTTTCGTTATTTACTTGTATACAACCGAAATATTCACCTGGCTGGGTGTCCTGGAATAAGACCGCTTAATTAATGCGCTACATCGGTTATTTTTGACTCGTTGGAAAGGTGTTATTCCTTGTTACTGATTCTTACTCTTATATGTTTGACATCAAATTTACCGCAATGTATTAATTTTGAACTGTTGTATGGCAAATCGAGAGCACGTATCGTATGACAACTCTTTACTCTGTAGGCTACGAAGCACTTACAATCGATGCTCCTTACTACTTCACTTCGTGGGTTTATTTGGCACGTTGTAGATTGGCTTGTTTACTCGTATGTATATGAATTGTAATTTTGCTTGTATTAGATAATTAGCTGGAAAATATTTGTTCGTTACTTACAAATTACTTTTATTATGATACTTTTGAAAAATAATCCACATTATCAAGTTTGGAGATGGGAAATAGAAATTGAAATAGCAACATATATAGATTAATATTAGGGATGTCAACGGCTACCAAAATTGGTATCCGGTTATTCGTATGTAATATCCGGATACTATCCGGATAACTGTATAGATCGGCATTGGTGGCCGGAATCTGGCACATGTTAAAGTAGCAAAATTAAGTTCACATCTAGACGATACTTCTAAAGCACAATACTATTTCATTATTGAAAAAGTATATGTGACAGACTACGTCGATATCTTTTCGTAAATTGTGCGTTTTGTTTGTTTTGTGTAGCGTGCAATGTTGTTATGCCCTTCAATTAAAGTACCCCAATTAAACATTTTGATTTGCGTGAAGGTAAGTAGGTGTTAAGGCTGACTGGTGTATGGTAAACCCGTAAATTACGATGTTTGAGTAAAACACGCAATGTGCTAATCTAATACACATAGACACAAAAACAATGATAGATCAATGTTACTATATATTTTATTTTAATTGACATTGTTTACTGGTTGAGAACAATCTCTTATCAAGAGGGACGCACCTAATTAGCATAATCGATTGTGACATCTTGCTTGTTTAATAGTCCTGTCAAAGTTAGTGTGGTGTGAAAGCACCACCTGTTGTTTTTTTTGATAATCGCCGACCGAGGGGTGTGTTTATGACACGTCCACAGTATGAGGTGGAGACCTGTAGAGGCCTATAGATGTGTTGTGTTAATAATATACATGCAAGAAGGGCGTTTGTATGCCTTAAAAAAACGAGAACAATCGGATTTTCAATTTTTATACGAATATTCGGTTACTAACTTGGTAACCGGATATTAATATAGTAACCGGATAGCCGGTTATCCGAATATTCTTTGACATCCCTAATTAATATCACACCTCCAACAAATTTCCAGCACTTCCATCGGCTAAAAGAGGTCACGTGACTGCCCCGTATTTTCCCATACGGGGCATCTCCAGAAAATATTAGGTCAGTAAAAACATCAAAATGGCCGTCGGTCTATTACAATGGTTTTCTTCGGCAATTTTGTGTTAACTTTAACTTGATAAGTTGGCAAATGTCAATACTGCCTACAAAAACGTATATGAAGGGAGTGACTGGTACAGATTTGGTTTATTCATATTAACTTCTGTATGACCTAAGCTTTCTTGCTGTTTAATTTTCATTGGACTTGTTTGATTGTTTACATTTTGTCGTTTCGTCAAAATGTTGCTGTCAAAAAGATGAGCATATACATGTACATCAAATGAAGAAATTGAGAGGAAGAGGCTAAAACTCCACTCCGAAAATACTTTAAAGACTAGATAAAATATTGGGTCAGTAAACAATGAGTTGAAATTTTGTTTATCATCTTACTTACTTTAAAATCTTACTAAAAGGTTGTCGGTGTTATATACACGATACAGGGTGGGAAAATACGGGGCAGTCAGGAGATTCATATTAGGCTTGACGCAAGCGTCTCGCCCAATATGTATCTCCTGACTGCCCCGTATTTTCCCATACGGGGCAGCAATTCACCCTGTATCTTATAATACTACACTAACGATTGTGCAAATATTGCACTAGCACCATGAAATGCTTCTAATTTTCAAATTCGGCATTCCATTAAAAGAATGCGCCTCCTACTTTAAGCATCGGGATATCAATATGAACTTGACATTAAGTTTATGGTAAAACTTCACAGAGCGGGTGGGATATATTACACGTTATTGTTCTGTGTGTTTCTTTTCAATACACTATTAATCGTATCATAATGAGGAAAAGAAATGCTAATATATATTTCCTGTCAATAAAAAAGCGAACTAAACTAAACAAGTACATGTCCTTGTATACAGAATCGAAAAAGCCAAACCACTACACAACCAGTACATATTTTAAATGTATGAACAAACGAAACGAACCAAACCAAGAAACCGTATCAAATCATATTTAATCAAATCAAATCAAATAAACTTGAACAAACAGGAGACGGAACTCATGGTTATGGATACTATTAAAACATGATGAGTTATCTATCCTGTATTGATTACCATTGGCATGGTAGAACTATGCATAATACAAACACTTAAAATGGGTGCTTAGGCAAACCAATTGCTGATTATTAGTAATAAAAATGAATTTTGACGACCTAGAGATTCTGCTATGCTTATACAGTATATACATTAGTGTTACAGTCGAAATAATATTTTTTATGATAATTTGTTGTCCAATAACCCCCGGGGAGGAGACGGATCTGTGTTACCAAATCACTCGTGCTTCGCAGTTTTAATATAATTCATACGCATTAATACTCCTTACCATGGGTTATTCGGCAATAAACTATGATATAACAAAATAATTGCTTAAGTATACATCATAACATTTGAATTGATAAAAAAAACTATAAAATGTTTAAAACATTTTGAATTAAAACGTGCTCTGTCGATTGTCTTGCTTCGTCTACTTGTGAATTGTTTGAGCCATATAGAGTTTGTTACAGTAGCATTCTGTATTTTATATTTGTATGAAACCCATTTTCCTTTGTTATGGTTCATTGTCGAAAAATAGTTTATAGACATAACTAAGATATTTACAAATAATTTTATTCAACCAATTTTGCCAGCAGTATTCATCGTCCAACGCTGCCAGTTGTTGATGAAGAATTTCCAACCGTCTGCAGTGTGTCCAGGTCAAACAAGCCTTTCTTGTACAAGAGGTACAGGCGCACTGAAGAATGGTACAGACAGTCAGTTGGGCACTACTTGACACCATTAACTTTAGCTATTTATTTTATGCTTTCCGGTGGTATGTAGAGAAATATAAGTGCGCCACAGGTGAGAACTATGACCATTCGTGATATTAATAGAGAATATTACGTTAGTGTTGGATAAAGATGAAGTTTATCATGCGAGGCTTAGAAACAGATGAGCGCGAAGCTTGCCTATATTTTTTTATCCTATTATGCTATGCTCCTAAAACATTTAAACGGTTTGAAAATGTGTCAAATTAAACAATAACGTTGTTTACCCAGCTTTAATACTGGGTTTTTTGTTTACTACAAACGTCATCATTTGGAATGACGTCACATTGAAATATATAGACGTAACGTCAACAGGTGGCGTACAAAAGCGGAACATACGGAACGTCATTTTCATGGAAAAATATTATTTTACGTCTACTTGGTAATCTAATACGCACTGCACTGTGCTTCGAAATGAATGAAAAATACAAGTATATTAATTCCATGTATCGTATGCATTTTAATTAGAATTATACATACATTTTAAAGGATTTGAAAACAAGTTATTGAAGTACGGAGACATGCATTTAAAAAGTTTGGACATACAAGCTGTATTGTGATATATTTCAGAATATTTGTAGATAATGTTAATCATAAGCACATTGTGTACTAAATGATCAGGTTTTAACCAGTTGTTTATATAAAATTTTTTAAACAAACAATGTTACACCCAGTTAAACAGCTATCGGTGGTTATATCATTCTCTGTACGTATACATTTCAATAATGCATGCGACTTGCTTTTTCTTTTTTTTCATCACTTGCATACTACTAGTTAGTTAAACAGATTTAACATAAACTGTTTGTATTTTGTAAACAAACGTGTAATATTCCTATAAACAAGCAATAATAAAGTCGATGTTACCGTATTTCCATAATATTAGAGGAAATAAAGGGAACAAGAGTAGTACTTAACGAGAAAGCTACTGGTTAGGTTAAGTTCGCGTTTAAACGACAGCATCTAAATTTCTCATTAAAGAGAAAAAGGAGAAACTGGACATTATATAAGTAACTGTTAACAACATAGTTTAGTCTTTTTCAGACGTTTAACTTCAACTTTAAATAAATATGTCCCTTGATTTATTTAATCTTTGAAACGGTAATACACGACGTTGACGTTTTTAACTAGTGGGACATTTTGGGGTACCCTAAACACCTGTTTAGTACCTATTTTTGTTTATGTATAAACATATATAACTTAATGTAAACATATTTAGAAATTGTAATTTAGATGTTTTTCTAAAATCGAAAAATAATCTTAAAATTTCAAAGCACATCAGAAATATAAGCAATGACAAATCAAACTTGTCAAAACGTTTCAAAATTTTTATAGAATTGGACATTTTGGGGTACCCTAAAAACTATATTCAAATTCATATTTATATTCGTAATATCATAAACAAAATTTAATCAGCCAAACTATACTCAAAATGCATTCCACAAAATCATTTTTGTCCTTTATTATACCAAAATACAAAGTTTAATCGACGAGTAAAAATAAGATATACAAAAAAATCATACAAAAACTGAAATCTTTCAAGACTCAGCACTGCATTCAAAAGCGTCCATCTCGTAAACCACTTATTAAACTTACGTCAGATTCAAATGCTTTAATGTTGTGTGTAATATACCACATATCACCAATTTTCCTGCAAATTGAAGTATATAATTGAATATTTTTTACATTGCATAGGCATTTTAATATGGAGGGGGTATGCATACATTCATAATCGTATGAACGCAATGCCTTATCACCGGCGTAGAAATATCTATGTGTCCTATTTTTATGCAAATTATAGTTCGACAAGAATATTTACATGAACTAAGATGTCTTATACTGTTCAATGTTACTCTCTTTTGCATTTATTGTTGACGTTTGATTAAATGTTTTTATAATTAATATACATGAACATTTTGTTCCAGTTCTTCTTCTACAAAAATCAATTTGACATTGTTTTTTCACTTTTGCTTGATAGTATAATATCATGCAAGGTCTAAAAGTGTTATTATTAAACAAAGCCATTTCGCTAGCAAGTAATATGTACATGTTATGGTAGTTTAGGTAAACATTACTTTTCTTAGAAGCGACCACAGAAAATCTCCATGACGTAACATCGGTTCAGGAACTTAACTTCAATGGATATGATTTTACATTGATGTGTCTATTTGCTAAATGCATTTAGATCGTCTAATTTATTGTGCATTTATATCACAGTTAATAATGATGAGTTGTTTAACATGTACAATAAGAAAAAAATGCATTTTGAGTTTTATATTAAAATGTTATCCTTTGTAATACAAGTTATGCCCAGGCAAAGATACGCCCGTGTGGTTGCTATTGATCGATGACCTAGCTTACACGTCTCACTGGTTTAGTGATGTCATTTGTGGATTGTTTTGCATTTTTCTCGCCGAGTGAAAATTTTGATATAAGGTGTGGATTTAAAGCATTTTAAGGCATGTAAGTCTCCATCTGTAGTGTAAATAATAAAACAGGATTATCCAGGATCTTTTAAACTCTCAGCCTAGGAATTGTGTGATTTTAAAGTGTCAGAACTCAACTGTGGTATAGAAGTATTCAAGATGTGGATTAGCTGTCTTGCTAACAAAGCACCTCTTATTTTATATTAATCTTTCTAAAGCATTCATACTGTTTGGTGCTTGTTGGCAATACCGGCCGAAATAGCAGTTCTTCTTGATGTCACAGGTATTTGTGCATTTGTTAAAGTTACTTTTTTAGTTTTGTAGCGATATGATTTATGCAAGGAAAATAAAAATGTTATGACTCATAATGTTTACATTAAATTTCATTTGTCGCAGAAAATTGAATGTAAAATAAGGAGAAAATGACATTTTTGTAGGGAACTATTTTATTAATCGTAGTTTGCATTCTATTTTGTATAGTTCGGTTACAAGGGGCGGTACTTCGCTGTTCCGATAAGAAAACTGCTGTGCGTGATATTTCTCTTAGAATGGCAATAAAATGCATGTTAAACAAAAATAATATAAAGGAATGCTATGAAATCATCACAAATATAATGTAAATATAAGGATTGAAATTAATTTTGGTTGTGTTCATGCGATTATGAACACAATGGTCAAACTGGAAAATTAGCAATGAAGCACTAGCGCGCATCATGGATTTGCCAGTTTGACCATTGCGTTCATAATCGCATGAACACAACCCAAATTAAATTCAATCCTTAAATGAGTTACAACATTTTAGGTATTCCGAGAAGTACCGTTTTGTTTCGTTTCACACACTTAATTTTACGTAATTTCTATGTTATTCCTACCAGTTTTTTTTCTTTATTAAAAAAAATAATACGATTTTGATATCAAACTATAAATATTTGTAAGACCTTTAATTTGATGTAACAGATTAAAATTATAGAGCGTTTAAGACGCAACGAAGGCAGATTTTTTCCTTCTTTTGACGTTACGTCATAGCGTTCTAAAAATAACAATCGAATAAACGTGTCCTAAAAATAGCGATAGGATAAAGCTTCAGTTTATACGATGGGTTGTTATTCGATCGATTCGGCTGTAGTGAGAGGATAATAATCAATGTTCGAGCGAAATCAACAAATATCCTATATTTCTGTCATAAGCGACACATTTCCATTCATGACCTCGGCAAGTGCATTATAATAATAATGAGATTTTAAGTATACAAATGCAATCTTCCAATAATGTGTTCATACTTCTTATTTGGTGGCACTCTCCAAAATTGCAAGCACCGTCTCCGCAGCATACGTTACAGAGTGCGGACTCATAAAGACAAATGCTGGATGTTTGATGATGGTAGCACATATCCATATCTTCGAATGCCCGCCTCATAAGTAATTTGCATATCTAAAAGATACGAAATGATCGAAATGAAATATCTGCAAAATAACGGCAAACAACAAATATACTGCGAAATTGTACGGTTACTATCGAATTAGAGGACGAAATGCAGCTGTGGACATTTTTACTCAAAGGGGTAATATTTTAATTCACAAATAGAAGTATGAGAAAATAGACAAACA
This sequence comes from Congeria kusceri, assembly GCA_027627225.1. Taxonomy (NCBI): domain Eukaryota; kingdom Metazoa; phylum Mollusca; class Bivalvia; order Myida; family Dreissenidae; genus Congeria; species Congeria kusceri. The sequence continues at coordinate 45,419,276 of CM051030.1, forward strand.
CGGATTTATCAACGCAGCATTATTTCATTCATGTGCTAACTATTCGTTTTAAATATGACGCACTGCTAATGTTATACTTACGAACTTGTTTTGACATCCATATTTAAAGGTAATTGGCGATGCAGGATGGTACAAATTTTCAGCATAGCAAACCTTAAACACAAAATAATTATTTTTACAATATAATTACTGGTTTGTATTTTTGAGCTGAAATGACTTAGCATTAAGCAATTAGCCGTTATATATATATATATATATATATATACATTTGACATCGGCGTTTATGTTGGACATAAGTATTCAAGTATTTATTATTTAGACATAAACAATGCATTATATAAGCTGAAGCTCAAAAATCTCAAATTATAACACAACAACACAATGGCCACTGGTGAAGATATTCAATATCTAGCCAGCCTCCAATACCTAGCTCGGTATTGGGGATTCATAATACACCGAATATCGAGCCATGGGTGAAAACCTAGCTGGGTATTGGGTATTCGCGAAATACATGATGCGAATATCTAGCCAGCACCCAATACCCAGCTCCGTGTTGGGGATTCAATATACACAGAATATCGAGCCATGGGTGAATACCTAGCTGGGTATTGGGTATTCGCGAAATACATGATGCGAATATCTAGCCAGCACCCAATACCCAGCTCGATATTGGGGATTCAAAATACACCGAATATCGAGCCTTGGAAGAATATACCTAGCTGGGAATTGGTTATTCGCGAAATACATGATGGCGAACATCTAGCCAGCACCCAATACCCAGCTCGGTATTGGGGATTCAAAATATACCGAATATCGAGCCAGGGCTGAATACCTAGCTGGGTATTGGGAATACCGAGCTGGGTATTGGAGGCTGGCGAGATATTCGCCATCATGTATTTACCCAATACCCCCAGCTAAGTATTCATCCCTGGCTCGATATTCGATATATTTTGAATACCGAATACCGAGATGGGTATTGGAGGCTGGCTAAATATTCGCCATCATGTATTTCGCGAATACCCAATACCCAGCTAGGTATTCATCCCTGGCTCGATATTCGATATATTTTGAATACCGAATACCGAGATGGGTATTGGAGGCTGGCTAAATATTCGCCATCATGTATTTCGCGAATACCCAATACCCAGCTAGGTATTCAGCCCTGGCTCGATATTCGGTATATTTTGAATACCCAATACCGAGCTGGGTATTGGAGGCTGGCAAGATATTGAATGCCCAATACCCCAATACCCATTACTTAGCCAACTTCATGGACCTAAGATATTGATAGTATTGTGTATCGAACTTTGACGAGGCTTTTCAGCTGCATGCTAATTGAATGTTTAGCAACTAATTTTTCTATATATAAGATATTTGGTGTTTATGATCATCGTTTATAAAGAATATAAATTGAATGTCCTTGATAAATTATAACAACTAATGAATTTGTCGATTTGGTTGTTTATAAACGATAAAGCACAAATAGGTCTCAATTCTGGGTTGATACATGTAAAAACGTCACTCAATACTTAATATTATTTTACCAATACTTTTATTTAAAATGAAACACACAAAAATATGTGCACGCGTTCTCTATTTAGTAGATATGTAGTCAATTACTAGACGAATAATTCGCCAAACGATAAATCTGAAACTTTGTTTGGATCACCTGAAGCTTGGAAGTATTGACCTGAAACTGACTTTATATGAAATACATGTATAACTTTTAATTCGAGCGTTGTAATTTGACCAAGCGATACACATCGTTCAAGTGAACACAATCATGTATTTATATTTAAAGAACTGCATTTGAAACACACAAGATACGTCACTATATTTGAGGTGAAGTTTATCATTTGGTTTTTCTCCGAACAAAAGGATTCCATGTTTTTTATCAGTAATATCTGAATAACCTTAATAATTAACAGTATCATCATTTTTTTCTACAGTACGTTGATCTAAATAACTTACTTAATGCCTACACATAAAAAACGGCAAAATTTTCAAACAGCATTATATTACTATTTATCTCGACGAAGGGCAATTACCATGGCACATTAAGTGCATTTCAAATAATAAGAATTTCATGTTTTCATAACATATTCATATACTTTTATTAGAATATGGCGAATTTAAAAAATATTAATTTGGTAATAGAATGCCTGCAACGTTTTCGATGATAATTACGTTAGTACACAATGCATTTACGATACGCACAAAAAGTAAATGGAAAATTAATAACATTCAGATCGTTGCCAACAATCTACTTATAGAAAGACGACACGTCTATTTATAGAGTTATAGTTTGCATTATAATACTCTATGCTACAGTAAATAGATTTTGTTGCATTTTCTCAAGTGCTCGTTTTTTTTTTTTAAAGAATGGAAATTCATTACTAAAATTATTTTTGAGATAAATAAAAGTATGCATGTAAATAAAACTGCTTTAAATTAACGGTTTTCCATGACATGGTGGCTAACAAAAATGACAAACAATTTACAAGTTGTAAAGTTTTCTTTTACGTGCACGCAGTTTCACGTCAGTTGAACAGCATTACTAGCATGTATTTATTCGGGACTACTGCTCTTCTTTTATTCGGCAATTTGATTAGTCTAAAACAATATATCCTATGTTAATGGAATATACACCTCTATTGATACAGCTCATTGTATATATGTTAGGGCAACTATTTTATTGAGAAACATAACTCTGAGTGAAGCTGCACAATAGTCACATAGTGAGTTCACCTAATAACACATTATTTAAACAGTGGTCTGCATGTTTTATTTATTGCCAAACACCCCCAACGTTGTTATCTCAGTCCAGAAATTCAAATCGGAGATACAGTTATTTGTACAAGTACGCTTACTTGTGATATTATTATTCAAGGACTCGGGCACTAATACTTGATAACATAATCTCATATGTATGTATCTGTGTGTTATGCGTTTTGTACACACAAAATATTAAATTACTATACCTGGTCCATATCACAGTTGGTGAAGGTTATGCAATCTTCGGGTCTAGTCACTGCTCCTTGGTCTGACTTGCTGGAATCACAGAAGTAGCAGTGCGATCGCGTTCCGTTGTCTGAAAATAATGGAATCACAGAAGTAGCACTGCGATCGCGTTCCGTTGTCTGAAAATAATGGAATCACAGAAGTAGCACTGCGATCGCGTTACGTTGTCTGAAACTAATGGAATCACAGAAGTAGCACTGCGATCGCATTACGTTGTCTGAAAATAAGCATTTAAGTTGTGTCATGTTATAATCCACATAGGCACACTGCTGTTGAGAAGGTAAGTGTTAGCGTTTTCTTTCATAACAATTACTGATCAATATGATAATTTAATTCACTATTTGTCCATAATATATAAAAAACTACTAAAACCGCATAAGCACTACACAATAAGAAATCAAATAATAAAACATAATTTAAATACCTGACTAATTGCCTGATTAATGAACTAATGTATGGCGTTCTATTTTGAAGAATATGTTACAGAATATCATGTATTGTTTGTATACCGCGAACATCTTACTTACCTTGCTTAATACCGCAGAGTAACCCGTTGCAATCATTCGTTGCGCAGCAACTATTTAAAACAAAAAACTCTTTTGTTGCTGATCACATGTTAATACGCCATCTTACAAAAATACAATTTTCAATTCCATTTATTTTACTTATCCCTCACCCATTTTATTCTATAAAGCTGGTCTTAGAAATAAGAATATTTTAGATTTATAATGGAATACCAACTCACTGTGAGCACGCAATTACTTCATCCCGTTTGCCACTTATAGCTCCACCTCCACCTTGGCATTGCTGAAATATACTTACATTGTTTGCTTATTTGAACGCATTAGTTTTTTTTTACTGTTGGCGCAATCCAACAGGATTTAGTACTTGTATTCAAAAGTCGGTCTTGAGGGAACTTCTTCTTTACTCTGCAGGCAAAGAGTCAGTTAATCGATAAATTACTGCGCTTCGCTAAGCAGTGAGGCTTCCTGTTATCGATGCTACTTCCTATGAATAGATGACAAGAAATAGATCCGACTTTAACACTTATAAACAATAATAATCCAGTTCGTCCACATCTACAAGTGAACTCATGTTATGTCTATTCACATATATAAGTATGATAGCGTTTCTGTTTGTGCCGTTTACTGGTTAACTGTGTACGTATTACATCATATTGCGTAAGTTTAACATTATATGGACCGAATACATATAGCGGATAAATCGTAAGCACTCGATTGACAATTGCTATTGTTTTTGAAGTATGCATTAGAATGATGGAAAAGCATTGTGCTTCTAAAGAGAGTTTTGAATGCATTTTACTAATTTAACTTATTTTTTAATTAAATCAGTATTTACTGAGCAAAGCGCTAGTGTTAAAAAGCACTGAACATTGATTTGAACTTATACAGTTCATCGACTATTTTTACCCGTTGTTGATTGACTCGTATGCATAAAACTCTGTTTGCTTTTTAAATACTTTGCAGAAAAAGTATTTGCCTCACACGAATTACAAAAAATAATGATGGTAATGTCGTGGATAAATAGCATTGAATAAGACGCGCGCTTTATAAATTTTAATTTGCAAAAGACAGTGGCCTGGATCTCCATTTTGAATTATGCCAAATACTAGCTTATACCAATTTATTTAAGTAGAGTTTATAGTTATTAGTTGCGATATTTGTTTTGTACAAATGAAATAACAGTCAGGCAAATTACTTTAATAATGTTCCTCATGATAAAAATACTGTCATCATTAATTCGCTTTTTGTTTCTCTTATCGCATACAGTCTTTCTACGCTGTCAGCGTTTTAACTAGTTATTTAACTAGTTAGATTTGTTTATGTTTAGTTGAACTCATATTAAGGTTTCAATTTGAATACCTATAAAATAAAATAAATAAATTATCCATTGCACTCAGCAAATCATCTAATATAACAAATCTATATAATTTACTGGTTATTCCCAGTTTTCCATCACACTTTGAAATTCATGTATACATTTCTTTTTGACTTACTTTTCTTATACATAATAGCATGATAAAAAATCTAAAAGAGCAGTAATATACCCCTTTTCCACGGCATCCGCCTCTGTAGACGATTGTGAACGTTTCAGTGATGACCTGGTCCATGTAGCACTCCTGTCAGTTATGTAAGATTAATTTAAACGTATTTATTTCAAACAAGAGTGCATTTACATATATTTGAAACATACAACATTTGTATACATACAAGTTTGATTTGGATAAGAACGAAAGACTTCGTCTTATAAAGTTCTTCTCCATAAAGGTTGTTTTAAGTTGCATGTTTTCAAACGAACATAATTGGTTGACTAATAAATCTAATAAAACGGAGATTAGTACGATAAGAAGTGAAAAAGTAATAAATAAAGAAAAAAATGACAAATATTAGATTAGGAAGAAATGTTTAACATAGATACATGTACAAGTAGACAGCAATATGATACATTAGTAAATTATATATAACTTTATACATGTGGGAAATGACTTAGTAAGAAAAGGAAGTTAGAGAGAAGTTCTGAAGCAAAGCTATGTTTCAAAACGTTTACTATTGATAATATACTTGTGTACTGCATCAGCAATTTTAGTATTAGTTTGATAATCCAGAGTGCTATCTCCATTTAAGATCGTTTGGACAGAGGGGACGGAATACATAGATATAGTGTTCAGAAGTTCTGCACGGATATTAACATAAAGCTGACATTCAAGGAAATAATGGAATGGTGATTCCCTTAGTCCGCATCGGCATAGAGGCGATGAAACTACATTACGCATGAAGAGGTGTTCATTTAGCGCACTACAATTTGTTCTGATGCGTGTGTGTAGAATTTGAGAGCGTCTTTCTCCATAAGAAAATATTGGATTTTGAATTGGTCGATCAGTATTGATTTGTCTTTTGAATGAATGAATCGATTCAGCATTTCTTAAATCTTCTGGAAGACGATTCCAATCGGATACTGAAGATGGTAGAAATGAATGTGAATAAGTTGAAGTTCGAGCATAAATGCACTGGAAATGTGACGCATTTCTAAGCGGGTATTGGCTAGATGCCCCAACTGTGTCAGGTAGAAGTGACTGTAAATAGTGAGGTGCTTCTCTTAAGTTCATTTTGTACATTAATATTAACTTGTGTTTACGTCGTCTTTGACTGAGACTTTCCCAACCTATCTCATTATAAAGATCTTCTAGTGATACTAATCGAGTACAACCAGATGATATACGAGCTGCCTCTGTTTGAATTTTTTCTAATTCATCTTTTTCATATTGTGTGCAATTGTCAAAAATAACATTTGAATATTCAAGTATTGGTCGTATGAATGCAAAGTAAATAGTTTCAAGAGATTTCCTATCAAGCATTGACTTTAGACGACGCATTATATTAATACGCTTCCATGCTTTTTCTTTTATAAAAGCTATGTGTTCATGCCAAGTACAGTCATTTGCCAAATAAACACCTAAATGTTTGTGGACAGTTACAATAGGTATATCAACGCCTCCCATTGAAAGTGGAGGGTGGTACGGTTTATTTATTTTACGGGATATAAGCATCGATTCTGATTTGGAGGGATTGAAGTGTACTAGCCATTGATCAGCCCATCGTGAAATTTTATCTATGTCTGATTGCAAAACAGCTGCAGTTTCATTCGGCGAGTTTACAACCATAAAAAGACTTGTATCATCAGCAAATAGGTTAATTTGGGCTTGTATGTCAGCTACTATGTCATTGATGTAAACAAGAAAGAGAAGGGGACCTAATATAGACCCCTGTGGAACACCAGCGATAATTTCGACAGGAGTTGATTTTGCTCCTGGTAGAATTACTTTTTGTTTACGGTTAGCAAGATAATTTGATAAAAATGCCAATAATTCTCCCCGAATACCAGCTTCTTGAAGTTTGAACAAAAGACCCTCATGCCATACTTTATCAAAAGCTTTACTTATATCAAAAAATACAACTCTGACTTCTAGACCATTATCCAAAGCTTTGCAAAATGTATCATAAATATAAGTTAACTGATTAACTGTCGAATCACAAGGCATAAAGCCAGATTGAGTTCGTGTAAAGAATGAGTTAAGACGGAGAAAATTAAAAACATGTTTGTGAATTATTCGTTCAAAAACCTTTTCAATAGTATTTAACAAGGATATAGGACGATAATTCGAAACAAGAGCTGGATCACCCTTTTTGAAGACGGGACACACATTTGCAATTTTCCAACAAGAAGGCATTTTACAAGCAGAAAGACAGGAATTAAACAGTTCACAGAGGGGAGAGCTAAGTTGATACATTGCTTCCCTGAGGATACGATTATCGATTCCATCAGGTCCGGATGCTTTTCCTACCTTGAGACATTTAATTGCGTCGATGACTTCTTCCCGAGTAATATAAATTGACTGTAAGCTGGTGTTGTAAGCATTGTGATGCATTGGAAGATCATGATTTGTTTCATCGATTGATGACTGATTTGCTAAATATTTATTAATGATTTCGGCTTTACATATGTCATTTGCCTCAAACGTGTTCGATTGTTCATCGTATAGGGGTGGAATCGATTGATGTGTGTTTGTAGAAATGAAAGTGCGCAATGTTTTCCACCAATCCTTAGCACAGAGCTCAGACGACTTCAATTTATTCGCAATGTTCTTAGAATATTCAAATTTTGAATTACGTAAGAGTAAAACAACTTCATTTCTGACGCGTCGAAAATTTGTCCAGTGCAATTCGATGTTAACTTTTTTAGCTTTTCGATATAATCGTTTTCGGTGTCGAATTTTTTCTTAATTTGATTATTCATCCATGGTAAATCACGTGGACGTATACATATTTTTTTATTTGGGATACACGACTTCGCAGTTTGTAAGATAACATTGGTAATATTTTCAGCATATATATCAATATCGTCACATTTAAAGAGATGCCATTGTGTATCAGTAAAAAGAAGTCGTAGTTTATCATAATCCCCAATATCATAACACCAAATATGCCGATAGTAAGTTTTTGCTAAGGGTCTTTTAAATTTCAAAATTCCAAAAATAGGGCAATGATACCGAATATTTTGGTCAAGCAAAGGTTCACCAATTCCAGAGAATATTACATTGTTCTGGTTACTTGCAAAAATTAAATCAATTATTGAAGATGTTTGCTCTGTGTGATGTGTGGGCTCGTGTATAAGTTGTGTAAGATTAAATTGTTGACAAAGATTTTCTATTTTTATTGCTGATGTTGGTGCGAGGAGATTCATTCATTATGTAAGATTGACGATGATTCGGCAAAAAAACACCACAGCATTGTTATTTTGTTTGTAGATAAACAACTCAACGTTTAAACTATACGAGTAAAATCATGTCGATAAGATCAGATATAAGTGCAGATATATTGTGTGTTTCAAATTTGACATTATACATTGTGTATTTGTAGGCTATTTTGAAATTAAGAAACAGAAATTTTAAATGTTTGCTTTGCATGCGTGTTCAGTATACTACAGATACCGCCCCCCCCCCTTTTTAAACGCCGCATTACAAGAAACAAGGCATGCTTTTTCGTTATTATTACTCTTATTTCAAACGCTATCTTAACACACATTAAGTATGCTGCCAGTTTGTTAAGAGTGCCATTACTTTCGAGCGCGGCCTTACAACAATTAAAGCAAAGCAGTTCGTTTTGGTTAGAACTCTTTTTAAATGCTGTATAAGAACAAACAAAGCATGCCATTTCTCTATGAGTGCAGCTACCGATAAACGAAACGAACACTTAACATTATAACAAAGCATGCCTATGAGTCCGGTTTACCTCTGTCCGGTTGTCACATACAGCCTGCCTCGTACAATCACGGAGTTCCAGAGCATTGTTGCAAAGACGGCACTTCAGTTGGTACTGGACAGGGATTTGCGATGCGACTGGACAAAAAAGTTGAAGCAACGACGAGGATAGGAACATATCGTTTAGTTGAGTGCATTATTAAATATATTTATAGAGGAATTAAAAGCAGCACAAGCAACAATGTGCAGATACAAATATGTTTGGAATGCACATTCTTGCATGATACCAAATGGTAGATAAGACCATGTGCAAAGTACTTGCTAACTGGCCATTTGCGTTGTGCCTATAAATTCATACTATGGAATAAAATGTAAATAAATCAGTATAATGTTTTATTAGAATGCTTTAAAACACAATAAATTGCTAAAAACAGCTCATTTATTTATATGCGTAATTCATGGTTAAGTTAAATGAAAGAAAATGTTTGTAGTAACCTTAATATTTTGACGGATCGATATAAAGACAGATCTAAGTTGCGCTGGGAATAATAAATTATATGTTATGCAGAGAAACCTTCCACAACAGAATGGTTTTCCAACAGTTAGGCGTGGCCATTGCGCATTATAAAATAAACTCGATAGTTGACTTGCGTCATTCAAGTTACTACACGCAGTCATGCCCGAAAGTCCACTTCCATAGCAAATGTTATTATACCAAAGTGTTCAAACATATTTTATTAAATATGTTAAATCAGGTAAAATGCCTAAATTATGATTGTAGTTGTTTTATTAGTTTTAATAACTCAATCTAAAACAATACTCATATGTTTAATTAAGAAGTACACATTTGTAAAACTGTACCTAACAACGCATTAATCGAAATCCACAGAACTGCTGATATGTCTGAAACATATAAATAGCATACGGTAAACTTTAAAAAATAAGTAACATATATTTTATCTATCCTTCGTATAACAGTGAATACAAAAAAACAAGACAATGCATGCCAGAAACTGAAACGACTTCTACGAGTAATTTGCATATACGCATGTATACGATACCTACACATTTCTTTCGAAAGTCTTCTCTGAAATAGATGAAAGAAAGAATGACAGCACTCGAACTATATACGACCAACCGAAATTGACATCATCAATTATATTAAAATTAAAACTTTTAACACGTGACTATACGATACATTGTTACTTTATCTACAAAGTAAGTGTTATTGTGATAACGATATTCAATGCGCTGTTGACTTCTTTCATGAGCAAACCAAATGTTAAATTGATATAAATATAATATATTTTAATACCTTACCTTAATTATTTTGATTTGCTAATTCACACACTTCCAGACCCTTCAAAGCCTGACCTATTAAGATGGCAGCGAAATTTAGAAAGATCTGAACTAGTGTGCCAGCTACTACCACAGATAATTATTTCAAGAGATAAGAACAGAGTCGTGACGAGAACAGAGTCGTGATTATTGTCTCACAAATAAAATAGCAAATGTTAAGTTCATTACTTTCGCTAAGGACGATCTGTTTGTGTCGGTGTTGTCTGTCTGTTAGTTAGCAAGATAACGTAAAAAGTTATCCGTAGATTTGGGTAAATGTTCTCCAAAAGTTAGAAATTGGCCAATAAACACATTTAATTTATTAGAATTTGGTGCTGAACCGTACCACTGTAACACCAGGTGTTTTATCATCCTCTGGATCCAGAAATTTGTTAAGTAAGGAACAGCCTTAGCTAAGGTCTATTTTTCTGAATGTTTTTCAGTATTTGTGTTGCAACTGATGCCTGCCTGATAAACATTTTTATGTAAACGGCGATCCGATGACTGCGTCAGACAATGTGATTCGTGTCTGCGAATCGTATGCGTCCATCGTGCGAATTGAATTACTTTTATAATTAATATCGACGCAAGGTAGTGTATGGTTATCGCAAGGTTTCCGCTAGTTGTTCGCATGGTCGCTGCAAGACAGAAATGGTCTTTTGGCAGCTACAAATGGAATATGGAACATGACAAGATGAGTGAATTACGCACGGTTGCCGCATCAGCTTCAGCGTTTGACGAAATATTAATGGCGTATAGCGTTAAATAACACGAAAAAAAAAACAACAACAAGAACAAAAAACGAAATACAATGTATATTGATATGACTTTTCAAAGTATGTTTGATATAATTTTCTTTCCTATAAAATCAAATCGCAAACAATATTTTAATATATCTAATTAGCTTTATTTATATTTGCATTTTTGGTAGCCGTTGACATCCCTACTTAAAACAATATGCGTCTATATGTAATAATAGTAATAAATTTCGACCTCGAGCTTCGTACAGAACTAATTACACTAAATCATCAACTTTCCTAAAAAAAACAACACTATACATAATCGCTATATATGGTGGCTTACACAGAATTAGTTTATCATGCTGCTAAAATGAAACTATAATTGAGCTAGATAACAATACATTATGCAGGTTCCATTGTCCTGTACTTGTGTCTAATATATACATAATATACATGTATAAATAAATATAATATAAACTCGTATATATACAGCGTGCTTATAATTGATTGTGCACTTCTGTAAATTAATTAAATACACCATAGAATTATATCATTACGAAAGGAAAAACATTTTTATTTTTATATCCTTTGTCATCGTGTATATTTTTGTACGTTTAGGTGTATCATAATTTATTGATATACATATCATTTACAAGAATAGTTTTAAATAATTAACAAAAAGCTAAGGCATTTCAATGAAATTCCACACAGGTTTAAAGAAAATGAGTGCATCGCTTTAATAACATAATTAAAAAAATGTAGCTATATAATAATCATTCAAGGAACCATTGAAATATTAAACATACACCTTAACATTTGAATTTATTTACTCTTAAACAATATGTAAAAGTAAAGCGCTTCCTTCTATTGTCTTGTTTCGTCCAATTGTGAATTGTTTCAACGATATAGAGTTTGTTCTAATATACTCTTTATTTTGTAAGTGTCTGAACCCATTTGATTGTGTTTGGTTCAACATGGTAACAGAGTTTATCGACATAACTATTACTAATCATTTTATTCAACAAATGTCGCCAGCAGTATTCATCGTCGATTGTTGATGAAGAATTTCCAACTGTCCGCAGTGTGCTCAGATCAAACAAGACTTTTTTTGTACAAGGTGTACATGCGCACTAAAAAGGTAAAAGAATTGTACGTACTGACAGTCAGTTGGTCTTAAATTGACACTATTAATTTTAGCTATTTTTCTGTCATTTTAAGTGACAAATTTCCAGTCATGACTTTGCCAGTGCATTGTAATCATAACCAGGTGATTTTAAGTGAACAATTACAATCTATAAATAACGTGTTCATACTTTTTATGGTGTGGCACTCTCCATAATTGCAAACGCCGTCTCCGCAACATATGTCACAGGTTGCGGACTAATGGTGACACATAGCCGTATCATTGTGGGAAAGGCAATGATCTAGATCATTATCAAGATCTCATAATTACTTTGCATAGCTAAAAGAAACAAAATTACAGGACAGAAATATCTGAAAAACTATTACAATCTTTAAATAACGTGTTCATACTTTTTATGGTGTGGCACTCTCCATAATTGCAAACGCCGTCTCCGCAACATATGTCACAGGTTGCGGACTAATGGTGACACATAGCCGTATCATTGTGGGAAAGGCAATGATCTAGATCATTATCAAGATCTCATAATTACTTTGCATAGCTAAAAGAAACAAAATTACAGGACAGAAATATCTGAAAAACTACGGAAAACACAAAATATACAGCGAACTTTGACGGTGACTATCGAATTAGAGTACGAACGGCAGCTATGAACATTTTTACTCAAACTGGTAATATTTTAATTCACAAGTATACGAAATAAGAACATAGACAAACATGGATTTACCAATGCAGCAGTATTTCTTTCATGTGCTAAGTAATAGTTTTAAATATGACGTACTGTTAATATAATACTTACGAACTTGTTTGACATCCATATTGAAAAGTCATTAGCGATCCAGGGTGGTACACATTTTTAGCAAAGCAAACCTGAAACATGTAATAATAATTTAACACTATAATTACTGGTTCGTATTTTTGAGCTAAAATGGTTTAGATCTATTTAAGTTTGCTGAAAAATTATGTATGCATTAAAATTATCATTTATTGCTGAACTATGCATGTGCGTTAAAATGATCTTTTAAAAGCTTTAAATTCAATACATTTAAAGAGCATTGTATGAATGTACATGAAATTTACAATAAAGACAAAAAAATTCAGCGTTGTTTTAAGACATGATTATGAATTGGCGATCAACGTCAAAAAAGTATTATATTTTAAATAATCATCCTAATTTGTTATTACTAGACAAATGCACACCAATATGCATTAAAACAGTTACTGTTTAAAATATAATTTATATTTCTTTCTATTGCTGAATCGGTACGAGTAGACCTACTTATTAAAACAGAAAATATCATTTCCAGGCTTTGACATTGGCGTTAAAGTTGACGTTGTAAATTCAATAATATAAACACTTGAATGTGTTTAGAAATGGACAAAATTGTATGAGTTGTCGCTCAATGTTCAAAAGATAAACAAACAAAAACAACACGAACGAATGGCCACTGGTAAATACATTGATAGTAGTTATAATTTAAATTAATTGTAGGAATATGCTTGAACATATTCATACCAAAAAATGCCAGGTTGTGACATTAATGGATTATACTACAATGTGGCTTGGCAGCGTCACGACAACTCAACTAAATATTTTAACAATTAAATCCAGTGTTTATCAGAATATCTATATGTATTAATGCAACTCATTAAACAGGTGTGTGAAGTTGGCAATGGCATCGAAAATCGAAGATCGATATTCGAATATCGAGCTGGTGCGAATATCGAGCCAGCTCTGTGATTGGCGTTAAATGTTTGAAAGTCGATGTCAGAGCTTGCTCGATATTCGCACTAGTTCGATATTGGCGTTTAATTTTTGAATATCGATGTCAACAGCTGGCTCGATATTCGCACCAGCCCGATATTCGCGTTCAATGTTTGAATGTCGATGTCAGAGCTGGCCCGATATTCGCACTAACTCGATATTGGCGTTTAATGTTTGAATATTGATCTCAGAGCTGGCTCGATATTCGCACCAGCTTGATATTGGCGTTTAATGTTTGAATTTCGATCTCAGAGCTGACTGGATATTCGCAAAAGCTCGATATTCGCGTTTGAATGTGGATCTCAGAGCTGGTCGATATTCGCACCAGCTCGATATTCGCGTTTAATGTTTAAATGTCGAACTCAGAGCTGGCTCGATATTCGCACCACCTCGATATTCGCGTTTAATTTTTGAATGTCGATGTCTGAGCTGGCTCGAAATTGGCACCAGCTCGATATTCGCGTTTAATGTTTGAATGTCAATGTCAGAACTGACTCGATATTCGCACGAGATCGATATTCGCGTTTCATATTTGAATGTCGATCTAAGAGCTGGTTCGATATTCGCACCAGCTCGATATTGGCGTTTAATGTTTGAATGTCGATCTCAGAGCTGGTTCGATTTTCGCACCAGCTCGATATTCGCGTTTAATGTTTTTAATGTCGAACTCAGAGCTGGCTCGATATTCGCACCAGCACGATATGCAGGTTTAATTTTTGAATGTCGATTTTAGAGCTGGTCGATATTGGCACCAGCTCGATATTCGCGTTAAATGTTTGAATGTCGATATTACAGCTGGCTCGATATTGGCACCAGCTCGATATTCGCGTTGAATGTTTGAATGTCGATCTCAGAGCTGGCTCGATATTCGCACCAGCTCGATATTGGCGTTGAATGTTTGAATGTCGATGTTAGAGCTGGCTCGATATTCGCACTAACTCGATATTGGCGTTTAATGTTTGAATATCGATGTCAGAGCTGACTAGATATTCGCACCAGCTCGATATTCGCGTGTAATGTTTGAATGTCGATCTCAGAGCTGGCTCGATATTCGCACCAGCTCGATATTCGCGTTAAATGTTTGAATGTCGATTTCAGAGCTGGCTCGATATTGGCACCAGCTCGATATTCGCGTTGAATGTTTGAATGTCGATCTCAGAGCTGGCTCGATATTCGCACCTGCTCGATATTCGCGTTTATTTTTTAAATGTCGATCTCAGAGTTGGCTCGATATTCGCACCAGCTCGATATTCGCGTTTAATGTTTAAATGTCGATCTCAGAGCTGGCTCGAAATTCGCACCAGCTCGATTTTCGAATTTCGATCTTCGATTTTCGATGTAATTGCCAACTTTACATACCTTCATTAAACCTACATAGGGCAAACGTCCCATTGAGAAACCTTTCTAGGTTATTAATCACATATTATTGAAACTGACTAATAGTTTGCATGGTTAAATGCCAAATCCCCCGTGTGTAGGTACGACAGATCAAAGCAAATTAGTACGTTTGCTTGGAATAATATAAATTAAAAGATTATGTTCATAATACGCGCTTACACTGTTTCGTACAGACTCATCGATTGGCGCCACGAAGAAGCGCTGAGTCTTTATATGTTATGACAATAATTGTTTGAACATGTAAGGAGCGTTATTATTTATCGGACATTCTAACTTAAAATGTATGTTATTACAGAATGTAATAATGAATGGGGAATTTCTTTAAACTTAGTGTGGATATTGATTATGTACAACTGTCGTTATTTATTTAGAATTGCTTATGATTTAACAATTTCTAAAAATGTTATTCATTCTATAAATAGACGTTACGACTTTCTCTAAATAGACGGTGTCCTTTGCGAAATGCAGTTCATGAGCATTTAAAGCCAATAAGGAACTGTTCATGACCAGCTCTTTGTTTGTTCCTGGATGTTGTTCATGAACTGTTATACATGAATTGTGCTTAAAATGTTTTCATAAACACTTTATGAATGGATGTGGAACATTTTAGAATTCATGAATTGTCGTTGATCTGCCCTTGCGAAATGCAGTTCAAGATTTCATGAGCATTTTTCAAGCCAATTAGGAACAGTTCATGAACAGCTCTTCAATTGTTTTTGGATTTGTATCATGACTTTTTTACACATGAACTGTCCTTAAAATGTGTATATGAACACTTTATGATTTATTGTGTAACATGTAAGAATTCATGATCTATCATTGATCTAGCCGTATTATCAAGTTATGAATATTTCTAAATTCATGAACAAGGATTTAGACCACTATTTGAATAAATAATATTAAATCAGTTAGCAAAGACTAACGGATTACTCTTGACAAATCCACGAACTCCACCGAATGTTAAAGCTTCAGAAATGTTCTGCATTTTGTTGCGTGTAGAGCAATATCCGAGTATCAGTACAATTTTATGTGTTAGTTAAACAACTCCCGAGCTCTATTGGACAGACAGTTTTACTTACATCTCATTG
Source organism: Congeria kusceri (assembly GCA_027627225.1). Taxonomy (NCBI): domain Eukaryota; kingdom Metazoa; phylum Mollusca; class Bivalvia; order Myida; family Dreissenidae; genus Congeria; species Congeria kusceri. Next base: position 45,435,546 of record CM051030.1, read on the forward strand.
GGAATGATCATCGTTATTTTTCAATCTACTGTTTCAGAATAATGTGTTGTGCTGTTAGGTATTCGTTTAGTTAACATTTTCTGTTCGGTTGGTTCTATTTTTATTTTGGCCACTTCAGATTTAGCTCAATATTAGATGCCTGTTGGCAACATTTCGAAACTGGGTCAAGTGTGATCAAAAACTATGTCATCAGGGCAAATTAAATAAAAAAAGCCTGTGAACACGCTTGACTAGTTCATTTGTTGCCCAATTAATATCAAACTTGCTCCTCGGGTGAGCGACCTAGGGCCTGATGGCCCTCTTGTTTTATGTAATGGTCTGGCCAAGCCAGTGAAGCTATTGATTTTTCTTATTTGACAAAAGAGAAAATATCTGTATTTCTCTAACTTCATGGCATTATGATTTTATATTATTGATAGTAGTGTAATATACGTGGTTTTATAATATTATAATAATTATTTATATAAATTCCAGTTGTTTGAAGCTGATAGTTTGAGTTGCTTGATAATATTATTGGGAATATATTGTTTTCATTTTCAGGAACTGTTCGCGAATTATAGACTTCCTGTTATAGTACCTTACTCTTTAATACAAGTTCAGAAAACTATTTGAGGCAAGTCGTGGGAAAACCGGACTTAATGCATGTGCGTAAAGCATCGTCCCGGATCAGCCTGTGTAGTCCGCACATGCTAATCCGGGACGGCACTTCCCACTTTTATGGTACTTTCTGTTTTAAGAAAGTCTCTTCTAAACATAAATCCACTGTAGGCGGAAATTGCCATCCTGGATTAGCCTCTGCGGCCTGCAAATGAACTATTGAAGGATCAACAGTTCAAGAACAGGTCATGAACTGTTCATAAAATGCTGTGCTGGACTAGTTCATGAACTGTTGATGAACATTTGAGAAGAAAAATTGTTTTTTGAAAAGTGTATGATCCAAATTCATGTACAATTCGTGAACTGCTATTTTCAAGAACCATTGAGGAATTAGTATCATTTAGCAATACATGTAATTATTTTTTCATGAATATTTCATGAATTGTGGATATCCGAAAACTAATCATGAATAATTCATGAACAATAACGGTTCAGTTTGCATGGGTGTGGATCGCTGTAACGCCGGGTCGGTATTCTTGTTACTTTTACGTCATGCGTGCAGCGTGAATTCACAAATCACAAAAAGTAGAAATAAAAACGACTGAAATTATTTTTTAATCGTCATCGTCTAATAAAATTTTAGTTTCGTGTTATCAAAAAAAATAAAGTTATCTTTATCTAATAAATAAATGTGCTTAATGTGCCTTCACGGGTATCCTTTAATCGGCATAAATGCCAATGTATAACAATGCTCAGTAGATTTATTGTCGTAATTGTGATAGTGTTTATGTACATGCAATAGATAAACTTTAAGATAAACTGACTACACGACTTTCAAATGATTAATAATACGCATACATATTATTTTTTCGCAAAAAATGATACATGATGCTCGCTTTTTTTTAGAATAAAGAACAAAATTATCGTTGTTAAACTACCCAATAAACAACGCAAAAAGTAGTACTGATTCTGAGCGCAGCATAGTGAAATGTAGTTCGTATTACAGTTGCAAAACCATTTGTCAGATCATGTTATAATCAAAATGATTTTCGCATTATCTTTGTTTATCGACCAATAAACAACTCTAACGCCCTTGTGGTTTAATTTCTACGCATCAGAACTCCAAATCGTTGTTTATTCTACCACTGACGACAAATATAGGGTCTGTAGATCGTCTATTGTTATGCATTCTCTTTTAAATATGTTTAACAGGTCGTCAAGAGAAGTACGCATGCACTCCGTAATAAATGATAAATTAGTATACCTGGTCCGTATCACACGTGGTGAAGGTAATGCAGTCGCCGGGTTTAGTCACTGCTGCTTGGTCGGACTTGTAGGAATCACAGAAGTAGCACTGCGATGTGTCGACATCGCCTAAAAATAACTACATTAAAGTTATATTTGTTAAAATTAGTTAGTATTCAACATATCCTTTAAGCAATAAAGTAGATAATTGTCAACATTTTTTTCACATTGTATTCGTTTAAATATAACATGGTATCAGATTTCCAGATCAGTGTACTCACTTACAGTCTACAATAAATATATCCTAAAATCGAAAATATATCATTATATATAATACATATGTTTGTTTCGTTATGTTGCAATTATATACTTATTTAGCTTACACGTTTTCTAAGTTAAATAGTACAAAACTTATTTAAAACTGCATTTAATTAACTAGTGTGGACACTACAATCTAACCTATGCGTGTGATCTACCGATCTTACCTCGCTTTATACCACAGAGATAACTGTTGCAATCACCACCGGCGGTCGAACAACATCTATTAAATAACAAACAGGATTTATTGATGTTGATGAATTTAACTTAAAGTAATCTTATTAAACAAATGCACTTTGTTTCACTAAATTACTAAATTAATACTACAACGTATTATATTCGAAAGACATGTTGGACTTGGTTTATCTGTATGTCAAGCACCTGTTGTAGCAGTAAATTGCCTTTGTTTTGAAGTGCCGGTCCACTAAATGCGTATTTGACATTAAATGTTAAAAAAAATAAGGGACATCTTTAAACATGTAAATTCTGTAGCTGACTACATTCAAACACGTACACGCATCGAGAATTATTTGTATTATTTATTCACCGAAGTGTAATGGTCATTTTTCGAAGTGAATGTCATTAAATAACGCACACGTTTACAGTCAAGCTCATCAATTTTCTTCAAATGTTCTATGCACTGTGTTTTCTTTTCATCCAAACAAACTTACGGACAGATAGACGAACATGTTTTTACATGAAATATTGTAAAATATACCCGATCGTATGATTGCGTTGTGCAATAAAACGACAAGTGATGCTGACTTTGTGTCAATTCTGCTGACATACATGGTGCCGGGAAAAACATGAACTCGCAAAGAATTGGACACCCCTATGCTTTTATCACGCTAAATATTTTTTATGACTGCATAAACAATATGAAATTGGGTGTGGTTGATAATGGAAAATTGAGCAAAAAATTCCCCCCCCCCCCCCGGGGTGGGTTTGGAGTGCCAATAACAACTAACGGCACGGCTTTGACGTTTAATGAGTTGTTAATTATAATTATACCACCGCTATTACGTTTCAAAACATAAACAAAACCTGTGTGACCCAATTTTTCAACACAGTAAAGACCGCGGAAAAGCGCGGGCTTACATCATTAATATGTGACGTCGTTATAAGTTATTTCCAAAATATGTTGTGTTTTCTCGACAGATACGCCGTTAAAGGTATTTCAGAAAGTAATATAAGCACGTTTTAAATGTGACAAATTATTAATAGATACGCCTGTAAATAAAATTAAACTATTATTCAAACATTTGAGAGATTGGGCCATTACGCGCACGTGAATTTTGGCGAGTTATTTTGCACTCGTGCAAATAACCGGAACTACCTGTATTGGCACAATAGCTAAAGGTTATTGATTTTTTCCAATACAAATTTGTTTCTATTTATTCTAAGGTATAAAATAATAAAAAAGATGTTAATACTACAAACACCAACTTACTGTGAGCACGACACGATCTCTTCCCATTTTCCAGCGGATAGTCCACTGCCACCTTTGCATTGCTAAAATATACCCAAGTTGTTAACTGATTTCAACTCATTGGTCTGCTGGCCTCTGATTAGATCAGCTATGTTTATTTTACATTAAAATAAAACTTTTAATTAAGGCGTTGCGATCAACAAATATATTATTATTGGTAATTCCTGGGTAACCACCACATTTTGTGATATATGTATACATTTCTGCTTAAAGATTTATTTTTGATATACATAAATTATAGTATGTAGTATGATGAAAATATTTCAAAGAGCGGTAATATACCTCTTTTCCACGACATCCGCCTCTATAGATGGCTGAAAACGTTTCAGTGATGACCTGCTCCATGTAGCATTCCTCTCAATAGGGTAGACATTGACGATGGTTTAGTGAGAAAAACGTTACTATATATTGTTTATAGAACAGAACATATATATGAAGCATTCACCATTCTAACTATACGTGTATTGACTAATACGCATATATTCGAATAAGATTGGGCAAATATAATGGTAGATTTCGTTTGTGTTTCAAAGGTGAAATGTATACATTATATATTAATATGCTATACTAAAATTTGGCAACAAAAACTTTAAATGTTTGCTTTGCATGCTTGTTCGATATGTTACGGTTAAATCCACCTTTAAAGGCTGTATAACAAGAAACAAGGCATGTCATTTTGTTGTTATTGCTCTACTTTAAACGCTACATTAACAGAAATAAAGCGTGTTGCCAGTTCTTTATGATAATCACTATCTTGAACTACTGCGTAAGAACACACAAAACTTATCAGTTCTTTATCATTACACCTACCGATAATAAAACGATACATTAGAACAAATATCATAAGACCAAATAAAGCATGTGTTTGTTTTACCTCTGTTCGATTGTCACAGACAACCTGCTCAGTGCAATCACGGAGTTCCAGAGCTTTGGAGCACAGACAGCACTTCAGCTGGAACTCGACAGGCACTTGCGATGCAACTGGACAAAATGATGAAATAACAACGAGAATATCAACAAACTTCGAGTTATTAAATAGTGTTATATTTGCACAGAAAGAAAACCACAAACACGCAATAATATTGTGTTTGAATGCAAACAAAAATGTTTGAAATACAGATTCTTGCATAATACCAAAGGGTAGATGAGAACCTTTTACTTCTTACCTTGCCAGTTTTGTTGTACATACCTATATTAATTTTAGTTTTAGAAGGAAAATCAGTCTGTTAATTCATCAGTAAAATTGTTGGTAATAATGTTTGGAAACACAAAAAGTTATTTGTCAGAAACAATTTGACTTTTGTATGTGCAATTCGTAGTAATGTAATTAGTTGATATTTCATGAAATATCTTTAATAATACATGTAACAATTAATTGTATTTTGGTTTCAGAATATCGTAACCGCTTCATGTGTGTGTTGAACTTTGGTCCATAAATGTTCAACTTTTGAATTTAATTTGTATTTAACCTTTAGTTTTACGTCGCCACATTTAAGCATTGGTTCTGTCTTGTTAACCATTCCGAAAAACGTTACCCGCAACGTCTTAAGGAGATAACAAATGAGTGTTAAAGCGTGTTTTATTGAACAGGTTAATCAATGCAAAATGTCTTCTAAATTAATTTGTTTCTTGGCGTAGATGTATAACCCAACCTTTGAACTTTCTCAACATCTAATCAAATGTTGTAAAAATTCCCCACGAGAAGTCCTAAATAATTACGTCCTAGCATTGCATCGGCTAATTTGAAAAAAAATTCCAAACACACAAGGTCATGAAAGAGTGGGTACAACATCCCAAAACTACGGAGGACGGATTCGTAACAAGATTTTAAATACTGATGGCAAATTAAATAATGATCAAACACAGGTCGCAGCTTTTAAAATAATGTTAATCTAATTAACAGTTTATATAGTAATAAAGTTGTCGTTTTGCAACGATGTACATGAATACACTTGACTACTTTGGCTTCTTTTATATTCATGCACAAATTGAGAATGCTCCCATCACCTGGACAACGCATATCGCTCGTAAACGAATTTATCCTCGGCTGTATACAGGTCATTGTCAGGTCAATTTCCTTGAGAACGACCAGACTGCTAGAATAGGCAAGAAACTTGACAAAATCGTCGCTGTTGAGATATTCTTTACAACACAACGAGATTTTATCTTGCTATAAATAATAAAATAATTAAACATTTCATTGCACATGTATTCTACAAACAGAATGATACTAGTTTCTAAAGTACATATACCTTGTATGTACCGATTACTTGATGCATCTTGCCGTTTATGCACAATCTTTCGTGTTGCATAATATATTCCACGAGCCCACAATTTTAAACTATCAACGAGAGCGATACAACCTACCGGAACACCACAGTCGTGTAGTATTCCATTTACCTCTTACAATCAGAACACCACCACAAAATGAAATATGCTACGAAAAAACAAATAATAATAACGAAATTGTACTGTTTTAGAGCGCGCATGAATATATGTCATGTACATCAATGACGTCATTCAATTCAAATCAACATTTTGCAACGGCATCATCGTGTCTATAAATAGAACGGAGTGTTTTCGAACATCGCTTGGCGCGTTACGGAATTATACGATATTCAACGAACGCAAAAGTAGTCCGGTTTTTTTCAGCCTTTGAATACGGATTTTTATTTCACGGTGGGAAAACGGGAATTAATCTGGCCTATTGTATTTGATACCGAAAATACACCAGTATTTGAGACATATTATCTTTAGGTATATAATAAAGTGTTTTTATTGTATTAGATAAACTTATTAACTGAATATCATGCATGTGTATGTTTAATGTTTAAAGAACAAAAACTAAAAAACATAAAATATGTAATGGTATCTAGGAGGCGTTAAGTACGATTTAGTATATGAGAAGTAAGTTCCATTCGGATCTAGTCGTGCAAGCAATATAATAAGTACGATTTAGTATATGAGAAGTGTGTTCCATTCGGATTTAGTCGTGCATGCAATATAATAAGTGAATTATTTTCGAAAAAAAACAACAACAGACCAAGTTAGATCTACGCGGTTTTAACCATTTATGTTCAAGTTCAATTTTCCTTCCTAATATGCAAAATTACCACAGACGCCGAATATCCTTTTTAAAGATATTTCTTGTTATTTTTAATGACTTATTCTAAAACGATTGTGTTTAGTTAAGAACTACTTATTTGTTAAACTTTACCTAACAACGCATTTGCCGCAATCCACAAAACTGCTGATATGTCTGAAACATGTAAATAGACGAGTTTAAATTTCAAAAAATAATAAACATAACTATCTATCCTTCGTATAACAATTAATACAAATATAACACAATGCATTCCAGAAACTGAAACGACCGCTACGAGTAATTAGCATATACACATGTATACGATACCTACACATTTTTTTTTTCGAAAGTCTTCCTCTGAAATAGATGAAAGTTAACAATAAAAACACTCGAACAGTGCTCGACCAATCGAATCTAGCATCATAGCATTTATATTAAAACAGCTTTTAACACTTGACTACGATTATTACTTTACATAGTAAGTGTTATTATGATTATAATATTCAATGATGCAATTTTTACTTTTGTCGTGAGCAAACGGAATGTTAAATTATATAAACATATTATATAGTAAAACTATAAATGTACCTGATTTATTTTCAATCGCTTACTCGCGCACTTCCAGACGCTTCAAACCCGCTTTAAATATTAAGATCAACACGAAGTGTTCACTACGGAATCCGGTTAGGCCGTATGGAATATCGTGCCTCTTACGGCGAGGGTGAGACACAAGAATTGCGGGAAACACGAAGCGAGACACGGTAATCCCGCGAGACACGAAGCGAGGCACGAGATCTCGCACTGTCACAGTATCCCATACCATGAAATCTCGCGGCAAAATATCGTATCTCGCTTCGTGTTTCGCGCAATTCTCGTGTCTCGCTTCGTGTATCGCGGCAAAATATCGTGCCTCGTTTCGCGTCTCGCGCAATTCTCGTGCATCGCGTTCAAAGGTCGAGACACGAGAAGCGAAGCGAGACACGAAGCGAGGCACGATATTCAGGCGAGGCACGAAGCGAGGCACAATATTATATCTTTCAAATATCGCCCGAATCTCGCGTCTTGCGGTAGATTTTTAAACCACGATACACGATACACGAAGCGTGACGCGATCATCCGGTGACACACGAAGCGAGGCACGATCATGACAGACAGACAGACATTATTTATTCAGATCCAATACGCCAAATGTGGCACATGAGGACAACATATTTACATACATGACATGGTAAACTATATACATATATTTACATAACATTCATGAGCATACGTTCTTGCGGAGAAGAATCTTTATTTAGAAAGTTTTATTTAAGTAAATTAATAATAATATCATTCCTATAATTATAAGTTTGTGGTGTTAAAATAATTTAAAATACATTGATCTTTCACACCAAAAGTTAATTACGATGTATAGTCTAATGAGACCATGAAAAACAGGAATTATAATTTATAGTCTTAATGAGAGAAAAGGATTTTAAACATATATTCGAGTATAATAAAGATATATAGTATAAAACATACCAACATGTTAAATATGTATTTTATCAGGCAAACACTAAAATACAAACTTTAAGATGCAACACGCAATATGTATCTTTTCATGCGTATATATATATGTGTCATTGAACAACATGTATATTCATAATTAAGAAACTCAAATGAAGTTTAGTCACAACAATAATCATTTATATAATATATCTGTACCAAATAGTAAGTAGTACTCGAAATATGCGCCCTATCGAGACGAAATATAGAGATTTTGCACATATTATTGTGGCTTATTGTGTTTTATCTTGTCATAGTGTTTTATGGCCAAAGTCTACCGAACCATACACCCTATCAAAAAGAAATATAGGGCTTTCGCGGTTATAATTATACCTAATTAGACTTTGTCGTTTAGTCTGAAATGTACTATGAGTCGAAATAAATTGTAAAATTAGTCAATAAAAATAGCAAACGTAATAAATAAGTACATGAAAAGTGTATGCAGGGCATAGTATGCCAACACACGTTAAAATCAGTTATAAAGCCATAAGGTGTTTGAAACACACATATAAACAATGTTTTATAGAGTTAAGCCTTTAATATATACAATTGCCGTACACAATAATACAATTTATAAACAAATCCCCCGGTCATAAAAAAAACGACCGCAACATAGTGGGTATAACTATCGATTTTAAAAGAATGTTGTAAAACAGTTATAATGTTTGCTCTTTAGCCTTAAAGCCGAGATATGTATAGCAGGCTAATTTTGTCAATGTAGTTACATTTTCTGATTTCAAAAGTGTGATGAATTTTGGCATGTTAGGTCTTATCCAATAATACCTATTAATATATTTCTTTCTGAGTTCTGTTAAAATAGAGCATTCCATAACAAAGTGAAATTCGTCATCGATTTTTTGACAGTGTATGCATTTTCTATCATTATATGGAATAGAAGTAGGCTTATGACATCGGCCAGATTCAACCAAAAGGCGATGAGAGGAGACTCTGAGTTTACATAAAGCAATGCGATATTGTTCATTTCTAACAATATTAAGGTAACATTTAAAATCATTATTTATGTTAATTTCCCTATATAAGAGAACTCTAGAGGATAATGTTAGTCTGTCATTCATGTCTTGGTAAAAACAATCGTTGGTTCTTTGCTTTAGTAATGATAGAAAGATTTCTTTTTGACCAACACCTTGTGTTATCCAGACCTCGTAAAAGCCTAAAGTTGACAATAACTGATGCAATAAACTAACCCAGTTTTTCTTAGTAGGTGTCGATTCAAAGTCATGTTTCATCATGTTGTATATAATTTTTATTAATTTATTTTCTTTACTTTCGAGGATCTTGAACCAGTATTTTACAATTTTAAAATGTCTATCGACAAGTAATGAATGACGCCCTAACTCTCCGTAAATAAAATCATTTTGAGTTGCTTTCTTTACACCTAATATGTTTTTACAGTATTGTGTGTGAACACATTCAATATTTTTAGCATTATGGAAGCCCCAGACTTCGCACCCATAATTTAAAATAGGATGTACAAGTTTGTCAAATAGTTCTAATCTGTGTTTAATACTTACGTTTGTAAAGTTATATAAATATTTATTAAGCTTAAACATAGCTTTTCGTGCTTGGACTGCCAGTGTTATTTGCGTTTGATTAAAAGATCCCACAGAGGAGAGAACAATCCCCAAATAAGACATATTACTAACTATTTCAATGACTTCATTATTATATGTAAATTTTATGTTTCTTGGCAGTGTTCCGGATTTTCGAAATACAATTACCTTTGTTTTATTAACATTAACCTTTAATTTCCACGATTGACAATAATTATAGAGAATATCAAAACCACGTTGTACGCGTTGCGGGTTGTCAGCAAATAATACAATGTCATCAGCATATAATAGTATAAATATTTGAAACATGTATGATTCAACACCTTCGTGCCCATTTAACATTAGCGTTTCTTCTAAATCATTAAGGAAAAGGGAAAACAACAGTGGTGATAAACATTCCCCTTGTCTTACCCCTAACAAACAACTGAAATCATTGCCTATCGTGTTGTTAAGTTTAATTCTAGATTTAATCGAGTTATACATACTTTTTATGACGTTTAGCATTTTTCCTCGCACACCTAGACGAATAAGTTTCGACCATAAGTTTGGCCTAACCACATAGTCAAAAGCCTTACTAAAATCTACAAAACCACAATATAACTGTTTTCTATTATTAATCATATGCGTAATAAGACCATGTACAACAAAAATGTTGTCCGTGGTACTCATATTTTTTATAAAACCAGCTTGAGCTTCAACATAAACAAAATAATGTTCCGCCCATGAGTCAATACGATTACTGAGAATTCTAGTAAAAAGTTTTCCCATTGAGCTCAAAAGTGTAATCCCCCTGTAGTTGTTACAATTATTGATACTCCCCTTTTTGTGTAAAGGTACTATAAAGCCTTCAGACCATGATTCTGGAAAAATTCCAAGTGAGAAAACCTTATTGAAAATAGAATTCAAACAATTTGAGAACTCATGGTAACCATACATGAAAAATTCATTAATTATTTTATCAGGTCCTGCGCTACTTCCACATTTTAATTGTTTAATTGCTTTATTTATTTCGTCTTGGCTAATTGTACTTTCTAGTTCATCAAACATAATTTGAAATTCTTGGTTCACAAATCTTTCGTTAAAATATAAAATGTCTTCGTTGGGGTTAAAAAAGTGATCATTTGGGTTATTTATACTCTCAAAATATTGCTCAAAAGTAGACATTGGTATGTTCGGTTCCGATATTCCTGCAGATTGTTTCAGCATTTTCCAATATTCTTTTGCATGTTTATAACGGTGAGTAATCAAAAGTTTTGTTTGTTTATCATCATACTCAAATTTGCATCTTCTTAATGTTTTCTTGTATTCACTTCTGGCATGAACTAAATCAATTCTATTCTCTTCTGATTTGCATTGTCTGAACTTGTTTAACATAATTATAGTTGAAATTCAACTTTTTATTTCTGCATTTGTCGTCATACCATTTATTATTATTATTATTATTATTATTATTATTATTATTATTATTTACGGATACGTTTTTCTTGAAAAAAGGAGCAGCAACTCTGTCAAGAATTTTAACAAAGTCATTTACACAAGTTTTCAGGCTATCTCCGTTTTGATCACCGTGTTCAAGCGCATCGACTACTGAAGCAATATTATTCTGAACCTCCTCACATCTAAGTGCGTCAATATAGTCATTTTTATATTCATTATTCCAAGTGAACTTGTATTTAATCTCAATATGTTTCATATTAATTTTTGTGTTGTTACATATATTTGAGTTCGAAATATTTTCATGTTCAAAATATATTGCACAATGATCTGATAATACATTGGGGTCGTCTACCGTAAAAACTTTAATCAGTTGAAAACAATCAGACATCGTTAGTACATAATCGATTAAACTACTGCCTCTACTCCCAATATAAGTGTAATTTCCTATTCCGTAATCATCCCCTATTCTACCATTTAACATTCGTAAACCTGACTGCCTACACATATCAATTAAGAGATTACCATTGGTGTTAACACCGCTATCTTGAGAAAATCGAGGAAAACGAATATCTGTTTCGTAATCATCGGGTAACGGTATAAAATCACTAGTACACTCGTACGGGACATAATCTGGTATTGTAGCTGTGCGACTATTAAAGTCACCACACAATATTAATTTTGCATTTTTAGAACCGTTTTTAATTTTGACAATAGATTGTAATATTTTATCAAATGGACTTGTTTCATATAAGTTATATCTCGAACTAGATTCTGGAACTATATAACATAGACCAACAAATAAATCTTCATCTAGACCTAACTGAGTTTTGCTAATCTTTAGCCACAACAGATCATCAGAGTCCTTCATAAAAACTATATCATCCGTTACTAAATTGTTTTCTAACATAAATCATTATTCCACCCGAGCTTCTTTTGCTACTCGAATGTCTTACTCTGTGAAGTGCAAAGGATTCGAAGCCTGGCACCTTATAGTCTATGAACTCTTCCGACCATGTTTCGGTTAATAAAACTAAATCACTTTTGTTAAAAAGTTCCTGCAATTCACTGCTGTTAATTTTGTTTATTCGTTTTGTGATCAAACCCTGAATGTTTAAAAGTGAAATTCGAAGTTTGATCTTCTCCTGTGTCCCCTATACAGAGGACGCAGAACCTTCAACCGGCGAGTCAGCGGTTCGAAGCGACGCGTCTGTCGCTATTTTGTGCGCTCGTTCCGGCGTGTTATTCGGATGTTGTGCACCGGGCAACGAAACTGCAGTGTTTGATTTCGCTTTCGCGGTTGGTGTCGTCTTCGATGCATTGGCAATGTTTACGAGTGTAGCCGCTACACTGTTGGCCGACGTTTTGTTACGTTGCGAATGGTTACCTCGTAGTTGCGACAGGTGTATAGTCGAACTTGAGTTTTTAAGTGATATTTTCGTAGCACGGCGCGCACGGCTAGTAATGACTGCCGACTGAACGCGCTGGCTTGCACCGTCCCTTCGAAATAGTGACCTTGACTTGCGCGCTGATGGAACCATTTCAGGAACCGTGGTTGAGGAAGCGAAGGGTGCCTCTGACATTGAAGTATCGGGTGCATTTACATCAACGTTTGCTACTTGTGAAGATTGACTATTTATGGGTGTTGTGAAGAATAGCAAACTTTGTGCATTTTGCTCAGTATCTATTGACAGTGTGTCTGACATAACATTGTTCATCGAGAAATTAAACATCGATGTACGACCACTATCATGATTCCAGCCAAGTGATGATTCTGCCTGGTTTACATTTGAAACTGGGTCAAGGTTGTCAAAGTTAATCAGCCTGCTTTTGCCCATCACCGAAAACCAGTCAGGGAATTCGTCACGAATCACCCGTTTATCATGCACTAACCTAGCAGGGTACAATATTTGCACTTTCGTGTTTGGATGTTTAGTTTTAAGTTCATGAAATTCATGCCAAAGTCGCTTCCGTGCCAATCTAATTTCAAGAGGGTAATCTCTATCTACTGAGTATCTGGTTCCCTTCAATTTGTATGCACTGCCCATTATCAGCTCGACGTCGGGAAAGTCTCGAAAGAAAACAATAATAGGTCTCGCACTCTCTCTTTTGAATTTCCCGCTTCGGTGTGCTCGAACCAGATACATATCGTCTGCAGCGAGTGCGAAAGAGTCACTTATTAAAGAGCGCACAACATCAAAACAGTTTTCAAAGCGCGCTTCTGGTATGCCAAAGAACAAAAGATTGTTTCTTTTATTTCGCGCTTCGCTGTCTATCGATCGATACGATAACGTAACGTTCTAATCAGCTGACTTTGGTTGTTTACAACAACAGTGACTTCATTTACCCTTTTATTAAGCTTTCCAATGTGTTCAATTTGGGACGCAAGTAACTTTTGAGTATGGCTAGTATCTGCCTTGATTGATTTCAATTCAGCGAAGATTTGCATTAGTGACTTATTCAACGAACTTTCATCAACAACAACGGCTGGATGCTCACCAGTATTCCGCTTACGCCTTTTTGCCTTTTCCCAAGCACCTTCATTGGCGATATCATCTAGTTCATACATGTTACTGGCCATAGTCAGCTTGTTTGAAGTTTGACTGTAGTACGTTCGGGAAGATTTATCCTTTATCACCAAAACACTGACCGCTAATCCTACACATACACCCGGTCGCTAATCATACACTTCAGGTCATTCAATCGTTATTTGGTATTTGGTGAGCGAACTTCACAATCACACACACATTCCTATAAATATGCAAAGCCATCAGGGAAAATGTCAAATAAAGTCAATTTTCAATTAATTTTGTATTTTATACTTGGGAAGAAGGTTCAAAATACACTTATCTGTATGTATGTCCATTTGTATCCAGACTCACATTATTAGAAAAATCGAAAATCCTCGAAAACTTAAGAGCCCACAAAAACGTGACCTTCCCACACAAAAGCATACACATTTATCGTTCAAATATCGCCCGAATATCGCGTCTCGCGTCTACCGGTGCACCAGGAATTTATCACGTTGTAGTTGTTTGGTACTATTTTCTAAAAATATGATCATGATGATGATCTTGTTGTTGTTGTTGTTGTTGTTGATGATGATGATGATGATGATGATGATGATGATGATGATGATAAGTAACACCGAAGTTGAGTTGACACCAAAGTGCGTTGCTACATAGGACAATAGGGCATGATGCAACCCCACGTCGTGTTGACCTACTTTCATTGTGAGAAATTTAATTTGGAGAAGGCCTTTAGTATACAACTATTTAAAAACGCCACAGAAGTAATTGCAGCCGTAATTTCCTCAAGACGGATGGGCGGGGACGGACAGGCAAACAAGAGACAGTCTGACAGAGAGATAGGCCGTTACTTCTACAGTAACAGGCTTTTCATGAAAACTCGTTGTCTGTCTGTCCGTCCGTCCGCCCATCCGTCTTGAGGAAACTGCGGCTGCAATTACTTCTGTGGCGTTTTCAAATAGTTGTGTACTACAGGCCTTCTTCAGATTAACTTTCACACTCTGAAAGTAGGTCAACACGACGAAGGGTTGCATCATGCGCTAAAGCATTGCCCTATTGTCCTATGTTACAACGCACCTTGGTGTCAACTCAATTTCGGTGTAACTTATCATCATCAACAACGACAGCACCAACAACAACATCAACGTCATCATCATCCTCATCATCATATTTTTACAAAATAACATCAAACAACTACAACGTGATAAATTCCTGGTGCAGCGGTAGACGCGAGACTCGATATAATATCGTGCTTCGCTTCGTGTCTCGCGTGAATATCGTGTATCGCTTCGTGTCTCGTGTATCGTGGTTTAAAAATCTACCGCGATACTCGAGATTCGGGCGTATTTTAACGATATAATATCGTGCCTCGCTTCGTGTATCGCCTGAATATCGTGTATCGCTTCGTGTCTCGCTTCGCATCTCGTTTTCTCGACCTTTGAACTCGATGCACGAGAATTGCGCGAGAAACAATGCGAGGCACGATAATTTACCGCGATACACGAAGCGAGACACGAGGTTGCGCGAAACACGAAGCGAGACACGATATTTTTCCGTGATATTTCGTGGTATGGGATACTGCGACAGTGCGAGATCTCGTGTTACAATATCGTGCCTCGCTTCGTGTCTCGCGGGAATATCGTGTCTCGCTTCGTGTTTCGCGCAATTCTCTTGTCTCGCCCTTGCCGTAAGAGGCACGATATTTCATATGGCACTAACCGGATTCCGTATAAAAGAGTGTTTCCTGCTTTGATTCTATGCTTTCAAACCGCGAGACTCGATATTCGGGCGACATCTGAACGATACAATATTGTGTCTCGTTTTGTGTGTCGCCGGATTATCGCGTCTCGCTTCGTGTTTCGTTTATTATGGTTTGAAAATCTACCGCGAGACTCGAGATTCGGGCGAAATTTGAACGATATAATATCGTGCCTCGCTTCGCGTCTCGCCTGAATATCGTGTATCGCTTCGTGGCTCGCTTCGCATCTCGTGTCTCAACATTTGAACGCGAGGCACGAGAATTTCGCGAGACACGAAGCGAGGCACGATATTTTACCGCGATACACGAAGTGAGACACTCGAATTGCGCGAAACACGAAGCGAGACACGATATTTAGCCGCGATATTTCGTGGTATGGGATACTGCGACAGTGCGAGATATCGTGTTATAATATCGTGCCTCGCTTCGTGTCTCGCAGGAATATCGTGTCTCGATTTGTGTTTCGCGTAATTCTCGTGTCACGCCCTCGCCGTAAAAGGCACGATATTCCATATGGCACTAACCGGATTCCGTACAACAGATATGCCCTCACGTTTCTATCATGGATTCAGGAGATAAGAATAAAGTCGTGATTACTGTCTCACGAATGTGAAGTTCATTCTTTTCCGAAAAAGGGGCTATGTTTTGCATGTGTTGATTTTACGGTTAGACTGTTTGTTATTAAGCAACATAATGCAAACACAAGTATGAACACGCTCATTGAAATTACCTCAAAGATTCAAACTGGCCAAAGAACAAATGAGTAATTTTAGGTGGCGATCCAATAACCGTCTGGATCCAGAAATTGCATCATCTTCCGGATCTATGACTGTTAATGAATCTGCTGCCCAGGCGGAGATCTGAGCTTTTCGAGTGCGTTCTAATATTTGGGATACAATGGTTCTGTTGCAGTTGATGCCTGTCTTATATGTCCAAGGTAATAAAATGCCTATGTCAGGTCAGAGTATGTGATATAATGTTTGTATTTGCATTTCATTCGGTTTATACAGGTCTACTATTTCTGCGATGCCTACATTTATTAAACGATATACTTCATTTTCATAATATAAGCACTTTGAATAAGCAGTTAGAAACCGGACGATATTGTTGTTACTATATTACTCATGCATCGTCTATACAACCGACTGACCACGCCTTAGGTGCAAGCACCTTAAGCGCAATGAAAGCATTTCAATACTTTGTATAACATAATTAATTGATTTTATACTACCATGGTGTTGATTTCTATACATTCCATGTATACGATATACTGGTAACAACGACAGAATCAGATGGTAAACCAACAAATGTCTTCAGACTGAGATTGTTCAAACATGTCGCAACTGGTTTTCGTAATCAACAATTGACACAAATGCATAACACATCATCTTCTTCATCACCATCACCATCATCATCAGCAGCAGCAGTTAATGTAATTTTAATCGTATTTTGTTGAACTTGTATCGTTATTTGTATTCTTACTGTTGTTGTTTTGCAGTATTTATACATGAAACTTGAACAGATCAATATTATGCTCATTTTTTAAAATATATTAGCTTCATTAAAGGGTAGAGCATAGTTCCCATTTGCGTATATTAAAATTTGTCTTATTAGTAAATATTGTTTCAAAGAATACCATAACAAGAACTGCATGAATGTTACAATTATTACGAACTAAAAAATATATATATATATATATCCGGAATGTCGTCAATCATTGCCGCAAGATCATCAGATAAAGGCACGTTAGAGATATCATTAGAACGTTTAATTGTGCATACATAATAAATCGTTATGATTGCTATATTTACGATGTCTTCTTTTAAACTATTATTAACAAGCCATTGGTGTAAACTAGTTCTTCAGCGACACACATACAACGAAGTGCATGCTGTAAAATGTTCACCTATGTATGCGGTTAACATTTACATTTTTGCCATCTATATCACTTTTTACATGTGTGTATATAGACTTTTCTAGTTTAACATGTGTACGCATGATGAATAAGCTAACATATACTTTATACGTATGATGAATAAGCTAACATATACTTTCTACGTATGATGAATAAGCTAACATATACTTTCTACGCATCATGAATAAGCTAACATACACTTTATACGCATGATGAATAAGCTAGCATAGACTGTCTACGCATGATGAATAAGCTAACGTACACTTTATACGCACGATGAATAAGCTAAAATAGACTATATACGCATGATGAATACGCTAACATACACTTTGTACGAATGATAAATAAGCTACACTTTATACGCATGATGAATAAGCTAACATACACTTCACACGTATGATGAATAAGCTAACATACACTTTATACGCATGATGAATAAGCTAACATACACTGTATACGCATGATGAAGAAGCTAACATACACTTAATAAAAAACAACAAGTTGCTTCGCAAAATTGTAAAGAATGATGATTATGTAAAAAACATTTTATACCATCAAGCACATATTGATTATGACGAGATTTATGTAATCCTACTGCTGTATTATAACCAACAGTCCGCAACGTTACGAATGTCTCGAAAAAACTGTTGTCAAGTCCAGTGATTGGTCGGACGTTGTACATATTACATACTATGCTTTGCCAATAGCAAAGTACGTACACCCGGTTAACACACAATACGTACATGTATGCAAGTTCGCTGTGGCGAGGTTAGGATCATACATGGAAAAACATGAGCGAAAACATTGGTTCAGAGCATTGGTCGATTCATTTTAATCTAAACTCTGTTTATCAATACATTAACTTGGAGTCATCTCAGATCATATGTAAATATCATTTGCATACTAATGTGTCCTATGTATTACCGGCATTATTGATTATGTGTACCGTGCATGTTGCCACCCAAGACACATTTGATGTAGATATGCAACATAAGACGCAACCATTGCAAATACTCTGTGAACACATATTTGGATTGAACACTAGTTACAATACAAATAAGAAAACATGTTTAATTGCATTTATCTATGTACATCGTTTGTTTGGCAAATATAAGTTAGTTTAGTTCAACAGTCAACATACAGTGGTTATCATCGGAGGTTTAAAAGTTTAAAATGTTTTTAATGTTTGAGATGTATTCGAAATTCCGACTATGCAATCGTATCAAAACATCGCGGATTGTAATAAGGGGTTATCTCCTGGTGATGTCGCTGGAGTTTCATTGTTCCTATACGATATACTAAAACATTACCATAGAATACGTTTTCAATTTATCTATACAGACGCAGTCATAAAGAGTTGAAAGAAATTTTGAAAATATTAAATAAACACAATACATTTTAAACTCAAGTTTCTGGCGAATCAAGCGAACGTGACATGTTGCAAAGGTATGACTTGCAAAGCAATAGGAACGTTGACGAGTGACGTCACGCGCACCGCTTTGTTTGGACTCGTGCCCACTAGTTGGCAAAGTACTTAATATTGGCAGGGGCGTAGCCAGGGTTGTAAAATTTATACGCACTCGAGAACATTCATCGTAATCGAGGGTATGAGATGGGTATGTCCCTCCCGCTGGTGGGGATTCGGGAGGGGGGTCTCATCCCAAGCAGAGAAAATAAAATAAGGGAAGAAATGGTGCATTCTGTACCATTTTGAGACATTTTTTTCTAGCGTTTGAAGTAATTCTTTTACTAACATAGAAACTTATTTTCATCTTGTAACATACATGGATTTTTATCGACAGAATGAAAAAAATGATTCTACGAAATGTAAAACGAAAACATAGAACCTATTATTATGAACAATAATATAAACATGAACATTAATCACGACTGGTTTTTGCAAAGATGTAGACTTTACAGCACCATGCGCACCGCCGGTACTTCTAACATGAAACGACGGTGTCGAAGACTTTAATTAATTGGCTTCAGACGGCTTTGATTTGCAAGGTTAATTATTAATACTTTTTAAAATAGGATGCTAGAGGGCTCGATGTAAATGCTTTCAGAATCAACGGTTTCCCATATAGCACTTGACGGTTTAAAAAGCCTTTTAATGCGTTTTGTTTCTTTAAATTCATGAAGTAGCTTACAAACAATGTGCGTATTAAATTCGGAAACCTCGATGTTTATGAGATTAATTTTGTAGCACCTTTGTTAAACAGTATGCGCATTCAAAAAATATTTAATTTCAAAGCTTTGCGTCAAAGAAAATTCAATATTGGTGCAGAAGTTTGCAATTACATGTTTATGGGTAGATTGTTCTACACAGCAAAATATTTTAGCCAAACAGATGCGAGCTATTTCTAGAATTCGCACTTACAGATGTTTTCAATATGTGACACTGCTAAAATTTCTTCGATGAACTAGAAATCTGGGCTCAGATACTAATAATCGGGTCCAGAACCAATTAGTAGTAGCTTCAACTTTAAACTAATACGTATTCTGTTCTCACCGTTTAAGCAAATTCTTCATTCCGCAGTTTTGTATTACGCACGTGCATATTGTGCGTATAGGACGCTACGCCCTTGACATTGGCATATATAGATACTGCTGAAAAAAACATTAGTTAATTTTCACAATAATTCAATGTTTTACAATATGTTGGCACATAATAATGTTATATAAGATATATTTAATTATGAAACGTTTGTTTGTATAATTATTGTTTACTAATGATGCATTTAAAAGTACTGAATTCATTGTTCCCAATATCCATGTATGCATCACTTATATAAGACAAAGTTGTTCGTGACAAAGGAAAATACAAAAATATGCATTTTAGTTAACTTGTTCCAGAATACAGGGCACTAAGGCAAATAATGATGGAAAGCATTATAATGGATCATGACAAATAGGCTTTATGTAATGCATTAATTAAATATTGAAACCTTACCAGAACCTAAACAGGTCAGAAAAAACCTTACCTGCTTATATATTTTAATCCTTTTTTTTATAAAAATAAAATGGCATATAACTTCTAAACTTCTAAAATTGTATCTAATCTTAATTTTTCTGTTTTCACCAGCTTGTGCATATTTCACACCCTACCCATCGTTTGAAATAAAATCCAGCATTTAATTGCCTCGTTGTTTGTGCACAAACCCATTATCTCATTATGATCAGATACTGCCCAGACAGTTACTAACTAACAACATGCGGTCAATTTTGATTCTAAGTGCCCTAAAACCACAGGTATGTATGTCTGGTCATTAAAGAACAGAACAGAACAGAACAGAACAGACAAGACAAGACAAGACAAGACAAGACAAGACAAGACAAGACAAGACAAGACAAGACAAGACAAGACAAGACAAGACAAGACAAGACAAGACAAGACAAGACAAGACAAGACAAGACAAGACAAGACAAGACAAGACAAGACAAGACAAGACAAGACAAGACAAGACAAGACAAGACAAGACAAGACAAGACAAGACAAGACAAGACAAGACAAGACAAGACAAGACAAGACAAGACAAGACAAGACAAGACAAGACAAGACAAGACTATTTATTTAGACGTGTACAATGTACATTGTCTTAACACAAACATGCATATTTAAATACAATAAGGTCAAGTAACAACATGTAAAGACATTAAGCATGGAAACGGTTAATTTTATATACATATTCTATTATAGCTTTATACATTCTATAGCATGTAAAGACAAGACAAGACAAGACAAGACAAGACAAGACAAGACAAGACAAGACAAATATTTATTAAGACTTGTACAGTGTACATCGTCTAAACACTAAAATGTTTTACATACATACATTTGGTCACGTTATAATGAATACAATAATAACAAATACAATCAAATTAACAATCATGTACATATATATTTTTTGGTAAATGCTTAATATAAATAAGTATAATGTACATTCATAATTTCTATGGGAGATAACTACTTATAGTTATGTCACAACATTAAGACAATTATTTCTTATAATTAGTGCTTATTTTACAAATTTTGCTAACTTAATAAGTTCGCATGTATTAGTTGTATTTAACAATTGGTGGAATTTGTAAACAGAAGGTCTATTGTAATAACATTGCTTTAAATAGTTTCGCCTAAGAACAGATTATGAAGAACATTTACAGACAAAGTGAAACTCATCTTCCACATCTAATTCATTGCAACAAAGACAATAGCGTTCGTTTCTTGGCATATTCTGACCAGCATATCTTCCAGTTTGAATTCTCAGTGGCAGAGCCGAAGTTCTAGGCTTTGTGACATAATGTCTTAGTTTTTTAGGTAGCAAATCTAAATAGTATTCATAATTGAAAATAGGCTTAAATACACGATACATATCTAAAACAGAACTATTAACAACAGATCTAAACCACTCTTGTTTATATGTATCAATTACAACATTTTTAAAGTGCGTTATAAATGTACTAACATCAACAGAGCTTGGATTATTAAACACGTAAGACAAACCGTAATTGTCTAACAGCTTTTTAAGATTTAAAACCCAGTTTGAACGTCCGTTGTGGCAATTGTGTAAAGCTTGCAAATATATGGATTTTATAATAATATTTTCAGTTTGGGTAATTTTAAACCAGTATTTAACAATCCTTACGTATCGATGAACAAAAAGTGGGTATCTACCTAATTCGCCATAGACTGTAGCATTACAAACATTTTGTTTATCGTTTAATAGTCGTTTACAGAACTTTAAGTGCACCGTTTCCAATTCTTTTCACTTTGTATTACCCCATACCTCACATGCGTAATTCAGAATAGACCCAACAAAAGCATCGAACAGTTGGCATTGTGTTTTGGGCTTAAGGTCAAACTCTATACATTTGTTAAATAAGATATTCATTGCTTTTAGTGCTTTACCACATAAATGTTCTTGGTTCAAATTAAAATTTCCAGTATAATTAAAAACAGTCCCAAATAGTTAAAATCGTTTACTACTTCAATTTGCTGACCGTCATATGTCCATTTTTCAGATGGCAATAGTCTTCCTCGTTTGCGGAACACCATTATTTTAGTTTTATTAGTATTTACCTTTCATTCCCAACAATTACAATAATTAGATAAAAGATTTAAATGGTTTTGCACTTCTTCTGGAGATTTACCTATGATTGCCATATCGTCGGCAAATAGTAACAATATCAGTACAATATCATCAATACTTAAACCGGACGTAGCCTCATTCTGCAAAAATAGTTCTAAATTCTCTATAAATAAAGAAAATAACAATGGGGACATAACTTCGCCTTGGCGTAGACCTACAGCATAATTAAAATATTCTGAATATGATGAACAATGCTTAACACATGACTTAACATTTTGGTACATATTTTTTATTATTCTTAATAATTTACCTTCAATGCCACATTTGAACATTTTTAGCTACAATGCATTTCTATATACAGTATCGAAACATTTCATCATATCAACGTAAATGACATATAATCTTTTATTTTCGTTAACATATTTTTGAACTAAGGACATAAGGATGTATATTGCGTCAATTGTTGAGCGCCCTTTTCTAAATCCGAATTGGGCATCCGAAATGATGTTAAAATTATTACAAAACGTTTCTAATCTACTATTAATAACTGAAGTAAATAGCTTAGATAAACAACTAAGTAGGGTAATTCCTCTATAATTATTAACATTTGTAGTATCGCCTTTGTTATGTAATGGGATTATAATACCTTCCGTCCATTTCTCAGGATAATGACCAGAGTTCAATACCGCATTAAACAAATCGCATATATGCAAAGCTAAAATATCAATACATTCAATTAAATATTCGTTCAAAATACAATCACTTCCATGGGCTTTATTACGCTTTAACAGTTTAACTGAAGCTTTTTTTTTTTTTTTTTTTTTTATCTCGTCAACGGTAAAAGGCTGATCTAATTCAGGGAAACGTGAATTTGGTAAATCAAAATTATGTGTTGAACAAAAAGTTTCGGCATCATCGTTTACACAATCAAACAAACCACTACTTATATTTAGAGAAAAAATTGCTAAAGTCTTCTAATGAAATATTATCAATTTTCGTTTTAGTATTTGATTTAAAATATTTCCAAAAATCTCTGGGTCTATGATTTTTTAATCCTTCGATTTCATTAACCTTAATTCTCAAATATGTCTTTTTCTTCGTATTTATTAATTTTTTATACTCTTTTTTATAATGCAGCAATTGAATTCTATTATTGTCCGACTTATCACAATTAAAAATATTCAACAAAGATCCATAATGAGCATGTGCCATTTTACATTCAACATCAAACCAATCTGCATGCTTAACAGCGCTACATTCTTCAAATTTCGGTTTGTTAGAAATAAAGTGTTCCTTTGAAAATAAAGGATCAGCAACATTGCGAATAACATCAGTGAATTTATTTAATGCAAAATTCAGAGAATCACTGCTTGAACAATCAATATCATCAATAATTCTGTTAAATAAAGGTAGGCTACAAATAATGCCTGATCTAAACTGGTTACGCAACGATTCGTCCCATTTAAACTTAGTCTCTGTAAACGACAAAGGATCAACAATTTTATTGTTACAATATACAGAAAATGATAAAGGTGCGTGGTAACTGAACTCGTTAAAATCATGTATAATAAAATCTTTAATAAGTGTGAAATTTCGTTCGAGACAAAGCAAATAACCTATTGTTGATAAACCGTTATGAGAAAAGTATGTAAATTTACTCGTATCTCCTACTCTACCATTCACAACACGATAATTTGAGGATTTACACAAATCAAGCAGTTTGATTCCGTGGTTATTGTGAGATCTATCAACTGAGGCCCTAACAAAGTATATATCTGGGTCATAGTCAATATCATCGGTAAATCTATATACAATGTCATGAATTACAAAATCAGATTTACTGCCAATTCTGCTATTAAAATCACCACAGAGGAAGACCTGACCTTGGTTATCATAAATGGAAATGTCATTTTCAAGCAAATCAAAAAAATCAACACTAATAATATTGTATTCAGGTGAATCTTCGCACCAAACATAACAACCACAAAGATAAATATCTTCATTTACACCAAAAAAAATTCGATCTAGTTTCAACCAAATAATTGAATCATGACAATTTTTTATAATTTCAATTCCATCTTTTAAATTTTCTTTGTAATACAAAACTACGCCGCCGCTACATCTACGCGCATTTCTGTTCTGAAATTTCCTATAAAAATTATGAGAAATATATCCATTTAAAGAAATGTTACTTGAAGAATTTGTCCAGGATTCAAATAAAAAACAAATATCATATTTTGACAAAATATTTACAAATAAAGGGTCATCATTCTTACATTTAGTAAGTCCGTTCACGTTCCACGATAAGATCGAGAGTTCTCCCCCATCGTGCCCCTATTCCTTGACTGGACGGCCGTCTATGTAGAGGGTGTCGTAGGCTATCCATGCTCTCTTGCCTTGCCCCCTCGCCTCTTTCATCTTCGGTACCAGCTTTCTACGCCTAGCAACCACTTCCGGCGGAAACTGTTCGAAAACGTTAAAGTTCGTACCATTCAAGTGTTTCCACTGTCGCCGTACACTCTCGCGGTCCTTGAACAAGGCGAACTTCGCCACGATAGATCGGGTCTTGCCATGGGTAGGTTGACTCGGAGAACGGTGCACCCTTTCAAACTGCATGCTATCAGCAGCGTCCTTGGCGATCCTCAGAGCCTCATGAAGGTGCGTCCGTAGCTTCCTTTCCGTGACTTCCGGTGTCTCTTCGGGAACTTCTGGCACGCCAGTAAAAATGAGTTTGTTTCTCATCGATTGAGATTTCAGGTACGCCAGGTCGTCCCGGAAGTTGTCGCGCTCCTTCTCCAGGTGCTCCACCCGACTCGTCACCTGAGCGACGGCTATATCCGACCCCTCTGTAGCGTGCTGGAGCCGATCGACTTGCTCTTCAACGCGCTTAATACGCGTGTCAAGAGCTAAACTCATGCATTTAATGTCTTTCTCAAAACTAGCTAACAGAACAGAAATTGTATTTTCACTTAAACAATACATGTTTATCGTGATATAAACAAATAATATACATAATTTAAGTATAGAACAAAGGTTTGGCAAGTTTGTCAATTTATAATAGATAAATATGGATGGACGTAATGACTAACAACGATGCACAAGTATATTGTATTTAAATATACCTATCATGGAACACATTTAAAGAACCGTTATTTGGAGCATGCTTATCGATGTTTAGAACATAAACCTATATTAATATAAATAATAGTAAATAATAGTACGAAGGAAAAACATCGATGCTTATACATGCAATTTGAAAGGAAAATACAGCACTATATGCATTTGTTTGTTAATGATACGAACCGAGCGTCAATGTTTCAATGTCTCAGAATATATAACAACATACATTTTATAAAAATCACTGCTTGCATGTTTGTATTTATATAGATTTACGTTGCTAACATTTGAATTGCAATAAAAGTAGTTATGGCTAAAATGTAACTAGTTGCCATTTATAATCAAAAATCTTTGTTTGAATGCCTCGCAGATGAATTTGCTTAATAACAATATCTCTTTTTTATTGTTGGTTGAAAGAAGTTGTATAAACTTAAACATACTAGGGCGGTTTCTATAATACCGCTTAATGTATTTGTTTTGTAAATTTTGATAAGGAGCGCAGACAAAAATAAAATGACATTCATCCTCGATATCCGAGCTATTACATATTTGACATAGTCTTTGGTTACGCTCAACCTGTTGGCCTCCATATCTGCCTGTACGAATCCTTAAATGTTTAATGCGCAGAAATACGAATTTTAGTAATAGAAGTTATTAATTTTCTACAATTTATTTCATTTAGATATGACTCAAGACCAATATTATCTTTGACATTTCTATATAGCGTCAAAACACAATTTTTTTCTAACGATGCTCTCCATTCCTGTAAATATTGATCAGTCAAACGTTGTTTGAACATCGAAATAAAAGCATTTACATTAATATCATGCAAGTTCAACCAAACATCTAAAAAGCCATGTTTTTCCAGAAGTTGTTTTACGTTTGCAAACCAGTTTTGTTTTCCGTTTTCAACATCTCTCAGAGACATATTTACGATAGTTTTTAATAATAATATTTTCAGGGCTACATAGTTTGAATAAATATTTAAGTATCCTAACATATCTATTTATGTACAGGGGATATCTGCCAAGTTCAGAGTAGGTGGCTATATTACTTGTAGATTGTCTTACTCCTAGTAGTGTTTTGCAAAATTTAATATGTATTCTTTCCAATGTATGTGATTTTGAAAAACCACACACCTCGCAACCATACGACATAATAGGAGAAACAAAAGAATAAAATAATTGTAAAGCAGTTTTAGGCTTTGTATCATATTTTTTCAGGTTTGTTATGAGATTATTCTTTGCTTTTAATGCTTTTCCCTGAAGAGTTTGTATATTCAATTCAAAGCTGCCAGTATAGTTTAATGTAACACCAAGGTAGTTAAATTCGTTCACGTTTTCGATTAATTCGTTCCCGTAAAACCATGTCTCACCCCTTTTTAATCCGCCCCTTTTTCTGAAAACGACAGTTTTTGTTTTGGCAACGTTTACCTCTAATCCCCATTTGTTGCAATATTCATATAATTTAGCAAGAGACAACTGCAACGCCTGTGGCGATGAGCCTAAAACTGCCATGTCATCCGCAAATAATAACATTGTCAAACAGATATCTTGTAAGCTTAGGCCACTGTGAATAGTATGCTGTAGATGCATTTCTAAGTCTTCTACGAATAAAGAAAATAGGATCGGTGAGGTTATCTCCCCTTGGCGTAAACCTATTGATAATTCAAAGTAATCGGAGATTGAGTTACAATGTTTCACGCATGATTTAACCGATTGGTACATGTTGCGTATAATGCGAAGTAATTTACCATTTAATCCTACTCCGTGGAGCTTTAGCCAGAGAGCATTGCGATATATTGAGTCAAAACGAGATTTGAGGTGCACGAATGTGCAATATAAGCACTTATTTTCCTGCTGTACTAATTTTTGTATCACATATTGAAGTATAAAAACTGCGTCAATGGTTGACCACCCCTTTCTAAACAAAATTTATAATACTTCCATGGTATTTAGCAGTCACTTTCATTAATAATATAAAACGCCCCAAAATACAGAATTCTTGCTCTTTTATAATGTATTGTAAAAACGATGCTCATTAAATTTTGTATTTTGTAAATTGCTGAAAAGATGTTCTGAGACTCAAGATTTTTAATCCGGTTTAAGCACAATTATGAGCATCATTAAATAATTATAATATACAACCATATGGATTAAAAAAAATACAACCTTGTTGCGCTAAATAAAGACAATTATTAAACATGTAAGATATTTAGGAAGTATAATTTACATTCCCAATATTTGCTAATTAACTACAGACGCCTTTGTTGCTTCTTTTTTTTCGAGTTATAAGTAATGAGATCATCAAATTGTGTATTCCAATGTGCTAGGAAAATTATAAATCGTATTTAAATATTGTCTTTTAACACGTATTACGCAACAAGTTTGTGTTAAGGTTGATATTACATGGCTAATCAATACATTTGTTGTGCGTTACAATGCACCTCCTACCACTTTCTTTCGTTAAAAAATAACACACACTAAGACACACAGTGCATTCATATCATTACTGTTCTGGTGCAAATTATCAGGATTCGTAGCAAACATTATAATTTTTAACAATAAAAATTATTTTATTCGTGTCTAAAAGAAATTTAACGTGTGATTTATAGCTTCGTTCAAAACATTGAAACTTGTTTGTTTAAGCTAGATGACCAGTCCATTTGATATATTAATTTAGTTTATAATATACCAAAGTCGGTATGGGATGGGTGTTTTTTTATAAATTTTATCTATAGTGTTTTAATATATATTTCAGAAATTATGATCGATTAATCGAGTAAAAGCATGCATGTATGCATGTTTTCTGTACCTGTAACCAGTTATTTTTTCCAACCAGTCAGTGCGCATGCGCGAAAAATTCCGATAGTAAACAATAATAATCAACGTTCCTATGTGTATCCTCTTTTTGGAAGGATATTGGCTCTCATATTTATTGTGCGATTTTATTGACCTGGCACTCATTAATCTCCGGTAACGCTCGGCTGTTTTATTTATATCGGTTTAACGTTTATCTAGCGTGTAAAGCACGGATTTCATAGTCATATAACAAAAAAACCCATCAACAAGTGTCAGGAAGAATGGCGCGGTGGATAGTGTTTTAGACTTTAAATCATAATGACTGTGGTTCGAATCCAGCCACAATCTTTATTTTTTCTTATTTTCTTTTGCTTTAACATCACTTATTCTCATGACATTTTTCTTTATTTTAGCATTTTTACCCTTTTTCATGTGTTTTATTGTAATTACTTTATCTACATAAAAATGCATTCACAACGACTCTGTTTCGCTCACAGTATCGATGCATATCTCTTCTGTGTCAGATTCGAGGTTGATGATGAGATTCCGTGTCACGACGTCAGCAAAATGATCCATTAAATAAATAAAATAAAATAAATACATTACATAAATTAAAAGTGCCTGTTCTGGGATTTGAACCTAAAACATCACGCTTTGCGTGCTTACCACTGCACTACAGTATTAACTGTAACGGAATAAAGATTTAATCGATACATATTCGCGTCTACGTCTCCTATCCGAGTTAGTATTAGTAGCTTAAAATAGATTTACGAAATTAAACGGAATATTCATGAGTGCCAGGTCAATAAAATCGCACAATACCGTTACACCTTACTTTTGCGGGGGGGGGGGCGGGGGCGGGGGGGGGGGGCGGGGGCGGGGGGGGGCGGGGGCGGGGGCGGGGGCGGAGGGGGGGCTGTTTTAAAATCTTACGTTAGTAATGAACCAGCCTTCGAGTTATTGTATTTCCCCGAATACCTCTTGTGCGAACGTACGCAGGTCAATATTTGACCGGTGTGTACACAATGCTGCTGCAATAGATGGTAATATTTTGTAAGTAGCAAAAGCTGAACAAGTCTGTTCAAACGCAATAATTTGTATGTGATAACTTATATTGACATAGTACTATAAAATCTTTAACTGGTCGTGTTCACTTTTTGACAGCTTATAACGCTTGTTCATGTACAACATTCATACCGCCCATGACTAACTACTGACTCTCCGCAATACATTCATACCGCCCATGACCAACTACTGACTCTCCGCAATACATTCATACCGCCCATGACTAACTACTGACTCTCCGCAATACATTCATACCGCCCATGACCAACTACTGACTCTCCGCAATACATTCATACCGCCCATGACTAACTACTGACTCTCCGCAATACATTCATACCGCCCATGACTAACTACTGACTCTCCGCAATATATTCTTTTATATAAATCAAGCTTTCATAAAATACCTAAACTGTATTAATCTGTACAAGAATCTCGCCGTCGATGTCTATAACCTAATGTCGAATTTGAAATCAAACATACATACTCATTTCAAGTTTCACAAAATGTTTCAACATGCACAGAACTATAAAATGATATAGACGGTAATAAAGGCCAATGCTATTATTAACACGTCTTTTTGCATCAATGTATTATTACCTTCAATATTAAGGTAAGAGTATGTTACTACTGGGGATTTTTTTCTGTAATTCTGTTATTGTTGTTCAGCTTTAAAGAAATGCCCTCCAGTCCACCTAATACTTATTACACTGATGTTTGTATTTGTGTATTGCTTGATCCAGTTCGTGATCGTGTTTGTTTAATTTCAATAATAATTATTATATAAACGGCAAACGAGACCTGATCATGTACATATATAGAGAGAGATTTGAGAAAGGAATTGTTCAAACAGTGTTAATATTTATCAAGTGCCCAAGCGCTTTCGACAATATGTCTTCTGCAGGGGCTAACACAGATGTGTGTTCATGAGTCAACTGTGCGAATGCATAATTGAATAATTAGATAGATGCCTGTGGTCACAACGTGTGACGCTCCATTGGTTAAAGAAATGCCTGTATATTAACAACACTGTTTGAACAACAATTTCTTTCTAAAATCTATTTATATATTTTATTGTTCCCGTATCCATTTTGGATCCAGTGTTTTAGAACGAATATTCGTTGGTGTTTCACAATCTTTCTCTACCATATATATACATATTTAAAGCAAATACAAATTACTTACAGATTTTATTTTTGTGACATAATAAGAAACGTAAACGTGAAAAATAAATTCTTTATTTCAAACAAAAATATGGTTGAAACAAAGAGAACATCCAAGTAAGTTGATCGAAAGCTTTTGAAGTGAAAGGAATGTTCATATACAAGTACAAAATTTCAATAACTTGCATTTTCATTTATGCTGTCATCTGGGCCCATATTTATATAGAAACTTATGTTATTTCTAACCAAAGTTAAAATAGGTCAATATTTGGTCAAAACTATGCACTGGACGAAGTTCATGAAAAAACTAAATATAAAAACACTCCAAATGTTCAAACAGTTCTTATTCGAAAAACCCGATCATAAAATTTCAGAGCTTCAATATTTATCTCAATAATTGATTAAGAATAAAATTCTTCATATATACCAGCCCAGTTTTGTAACGCATTTATCTCAGCCTTTAGTACTGTTCAGGACACACCCACGTGAGTTTAGCAGAGCAGACGCCGACTCCGTTTCGGTCAGCCCGGCCTGAGATAACTCTGTTGAGGGCGATGTAGATGTCCTCGTTCACACCGCCGTTGCTAGGATCCGCCTGTCCATTCAGGGCAAACAGGCATTTGTGACACAAAATTTGGTTAAGACCGTTGTCGTTGGTGATGCGTACGTGTTCGTTGCTAATGAAGAGGGTCACGTGATTCACTGCATCGAGTTGCACGGCATCTGTATAGGAGGCCAACAGTGACGGCAGGGTCGGGCAATTATCACTCCGTCTGACGTGGACACTCGGGTGGATAGCTTCAATTTCGGCATCATTCGTCTGGTGATTAGCGTCTCCACCTGTAGAGCAATTAAATAAGACATAAATAAATACAATTTCTTTTAATCTATGGTGGTAAAGTTTACGCATAATAAAATTACTACGGTGGATTGAGAACTTATATATGTGCTAGCATACCGTAGCCGTCGTTGCTGACACTGTCTCCAATGTTGAACATGAAACCTGAACGAGTAGTAGGGCTTAGGTCAAGGTCAACTCTCAACATCCGTCTACCACAAAGTGGATATGTCAAACAGCCGGTAATGCAAGGTGGCAACTTGTCAAAGGTGACCTAAAACAAGAACAATGTGGTGAATATATTCGATATCCTCGCGCAACTAAAGACAAACAAAATAAAAATATAAACGTGTTGACTATGAATATACATTTTAATGTCATATGAGCAAACTGCCACAGATTATCACGTTATTAGTAATATCACGTTTAACTTAATGCTTACTTTCAGAAGTGCTCTGAGGCTGCAGGTTTCCGGCGAGGAGGTTCCTTCGGGCTTCACGATGACTCGACCCACCCCGCCGTCAGTTACATACACGCCGCCTTCGCGCGGGTCCACCGTAGTTGTCCCGAGAGCGCAGCATGGTCGTGATACCGAATCCTCCACAGATTCTATCGCCTTTCCAATGACGTCACCCGTTATGGCTTTCTCTGCCACGAACTCTTCATCTTCTTAAGATAAAATTAAAATCATAAGTAGTGCGATTTTAATATAAAGGCTTATATGTATGGTGGATTGACGACATAATTGCTAGTTGCTGTTTTTAAATAAACAACTACATATGAGGAGTAACCCAAATTATCATTAAATGAAAGCTAAAGGCGATTCCAAATATCGCAGTAACATCGTTAGAAGTTGTATCTATTTCTTCGTAAACGACCGCAGTACCGTATATCCAACTATGCATATGAGTTTATATATATACTTTAGAAACAAATATGCACGTTCGTTACGCTCCCGTTGAAATACATTCTTTGCAGATTAATTAATGTCCTATCGTCGAACGAGCAGAGTAAGTAAACATTTCAAAAATTATCTCAGTGTGAAATTTATTGGTTTTTATTATCAAGTTATTGCACAAACTCTAACCAATTACTCTCTTAATCCAACCGACTACTATGATAATTCGAGTGTTGTTTTTTTGTGTTTTTTTTGCTTTCAGCGATTATGTGAGCACTAAAGTATTTTTGCTGGAGGCAACTTCTGCATATACCCGCACCAAACAAGAAACAATGAAACGCGAAGTTGTTCTTATATGAACGATTGTGTATATATTATCGCATACTCATTCCAATGACCAGCAGGGACAATTTATTCAAATGTTAATTAGTCAATAGGGTGGTCGGTCAATGAGTAAGTCAAATGAATCTCTCTTTCAAAACATTTACATATACAAATACACAAAGATACCCCGCGGCCTATTTACATGTGCATATAACGATAATGTAATGAACACATGGTGTATATTAAGATAATAATTGTAACATACGAGGTCGCATCGTGAAAAAGAGGTGTCACGCGATGTGAATCAACTGAGTATATTCATTATATAAAACAGTTTATTCATTCATTCACCTAACACGTGTGAACATGCGATATCGTTTAGACCATAAAACTGTATTTTCATGTAAAGGCAACCCGACCAATTGGATGCCTTAGTTTCTTCATATTAAAAACAAACCATAATAATATTGTTGTTAACATTTGAATATACATGTATTGGCAAGTGGGTGGCGACAGAGATCTATGACTCTCCAAACGCAACAGGGATGGGTTTTGAGAATATTGGTATAACGAATCTGGATGAACCGCTTTCAATTTCAATGAATATTATAAAATACTATATTGTACCCATTTTATTTTTTATGTTTATGGTTTTCAGATTGCATTCTTTGGGAAGCCTTTTGAAGTGTATGAAATGCATAGGAATAAGTAACATATGAGGCGTGTCGTGGAAAAACCGGGCTTAAAATGTCGTCCCAGATCAGCCTATGCAGTGCCCACAGGCTGATCCAGGACGACACATTCCGCCAACAGTAAATTTATGTTTAGAAGAGACTTCATTGAAATAGAAAATACCATAAAAGCGGCAAGTGTCGTCCTGGATTAGCCTGTGCGGAGAAGCATTAAGCCCGGTTTTCCAACGACACGCCTCATATGTATTTTGACTTATTAAAACATCATAAAAATTAATATACATCCAATAGATTCATGTTACACGTCTGTTTCAGGTAACTAGTTCACAGTCAATAATTTTGCTTTCTTGTTACACTATGCTTACGCAAACTTTTGTAAAGACCTTTAATGCACTGGTTGATTGTTAAAGCGTTACATTGAACATAAATAGTAAAATACTATTAAATAGTTTCAAGTCAGTACTATATAAAATGTTAACTGAAGTTTCTTTAGCTACTGTACTATGTGTATATTCGGTCTTTTATAAACATGAAAGTTAGATAATAATATATATTTAGCCAACAGCCCATACCTTGTTCAGTTTCCTCGCCAATACGTTCAACCAAGCGTTCCAGGAGGTTTTCAAGTTGAACCTCTCCGTTTGCTTCTAGAGCCCTCTGAATCTCCTGCCTCGACAGAGCGCCCTCTGTTGCCCAGTACAGGACACATACGCAGACGACAGCGAGAACGGTTCTCATCCTTTGCAGTGATCCTTTAAAAATACATACACTATGACTTTGAACTATACAATAATATTTCTACGCATATAATGTTACAGTAGACATATTGTACATTATATATTTGTTTACTTATACTTGTTACACAAACTTTGATATGAAATTCCTTCCGAAATATCAAGAAGAATTATGTGTATGCCATTTGTGTAGACTATTTTATTTGTATATTTGAACAGTTAACATCGGTACATCTTTCCAGATGAGAGGAGTTAACCAATCAACAATCTACTCATCGAGTATACACGTTACATTCGAGCCTTGGGTATATATAACCAGTGTCAGCCACTAATTGCTTATGACGAACTTTCACCCGTATCCAATCGCATGCTTGGCAACATCGGTACATCTTTCCACACGAGAGGAGTTAACCAATCAACAAGCTACTCATCGATGCGTTATGTTACTACTCATTGCTACATGAGTTTGGTAACTGTGTAACTTCATCACATTTTATGTACTGGATTGTATCCGGGTTGTAACTAAAACATTAAAATGTTATTGCTTGTACTGTTGCCATAAAGATGTTGTCATGTCATTAATGATGACTATACAGCCAAATGATTTGAACTCTTCATATACTCGTATATGAAATATGTTTGATTTATATAAGATTTGCTGACGTCAATTTGTTAAATAATCGAATTTTGAAAATAACACACCAGTATGTACAATTGACAAAAAAATATTTGTAAACAGTTATTCAAGATTGTATTGCACGCTTTATTCATGTACGTGCATATGAATTATTTAAGAAATAATTTTCGATTTAGAGTTCTTTATCGGCTAATAAGCAACGATTTGGAGTTCTGATGCATATGAATTTAACCCGAATACGTTAGTTCGAGTTGTTTAATATACCGCATCATACGGACAAATCGGTGTTTATTAGCCGATAAACAACGATAATGTGATTATTATTATTTTGATTCTAACATGACCTGACAACATTTTCTGCAATTACAATGTCAACTATATTAGTTTCGGAACTATGTTTTGGGTTGTTTATTGGTAGTTTAACGACGGTGAATTTTGTTCTTTGTTTATAGAAAACTCTGCGCGTGTCATGTTAGAATAGATAATAATAAATGTTTGGTATGGCATTAATCACAAAGACTAATGTATAGGGACATTATCACAAAGACTAATGTATAGGGACATTATCACAAAGACTAATGTATAGGGACATTATCACAAAGACTAATGTATAGGGACATTATCACTCAACAGAAAGACAACACGTAATTTGTTGTCAGACTAGTAAAATCAGAGCAGACAGCGTGACTGATAACATATTTTCTCATCTTTTATAGTGTAAGTTATTGACCATGTTTCAGTTTTTTATCCAATACGTAAGTAATGTGTAATAATTCCTTTTTAAGATTGAATGTTTTTTATGTACCTATATGCATGTAAACTGAAGAACTACCTGACTAGTGTAAGAAAGTCTGACCTTGCTGGTTAAACAGAGTTTGCTGATCACTTTTGAAATGTTGAAATGAGGCGTATCGTGGGAAAACCGGGCTTAATGCATGTGCGTAAAGTGGCGTCCCGAATCAGCCTGTGCAACCCGCTGGCTAATCCAGGAAGACACTTTCCGCTTGTATGGTATTTTCTGTTTCAAGGAAGTCTATTCTAAACACAAATCCACTGTAGGCGGAAAATGTCATCCCGGATT
Source organism: Congeria kusceri (assembly GCA_027627225.1). NCBI lineage: Eukaryota > Metazoa > Mollusca > Bivalvia > Myida > Dreissenidae > Congeria > Congeria kusceri. Next base: position 45,471,469 of record CM051030.1, read on the forward strand.
AGCCTGTGCGGACGACACTTTACGCACATGCATTAGGCCCGGTTTTCCCACGACATGCCTCAAATACATTTCCAAGACCGCAAGTTACTGTAGCTGAGTGACAATATGTGTGCGAAACATTTAATGGAAGATATTTTGTTTAAGACAAAGCTTTTCTATATTTAAAAGTTATGGTAATGTCGAATTACTCCCCTGTAGATAATAGAAATTGGGAAAAAAGAGTACTTGTAAATTAAAAGCAATTATTTATAAATAAATATTTACTGAATATTGCGTGTAATATAAATACATAGTATTACATTAGAGAAAGCACATCTAATAGTAACAAGAGTACATCTCACTGAATTGAAAGACGCAAACTATATTCTGTACATGTATCCAAAACAGTTAATGTTATTGCTAAACAATAGTTATCAAAGCGGAACGAGAACTAAGGTGAACCCGTGTGAGTGCACTCTTGATCTTAAACCTGATATGATACCGAAATAGAGAAAGACGAAGGGTAAATGTAATACATCGCACTTAAGTGAACACCTTTAGATCAAATTATGCATTGGTTTTAATACTTATATAAATATCGATGTAAATTTAAAGTTCGAAAGTATTAACCAATAAACTTTCGTCGTTGGCGATGCTCTAGTTCGTTGTAAACTGTATTCATATTTATAGTAATACTGTTCTCTGTTGTGGTGATGCAAAATTATTGATGTCAGTTACCGACTTTGCTATTGTAGCGGGGCCTGGTTATCGAGCCAGTCAGGTTCTTTAAAATTTTATTGCATATATATTATAGATGGCCAGGAACACAGTATATTCTTCTATAAAGGTCTTTAAATAATTAATGCATTAAGAGACATAGTCAATTAGGTATATATAACTCTGATAAAGTTATATTGTACCTTATCCTCCAAAAGCCAGGAGTGTTATGATAACAAAATAAGCAATGAAGTAGGCCACTAGACAATCAATCAATGTGTTCAAAATAAACAGCATGGAATGCATGCAAAAACAGTTCGCTGATACAAATTCTTTCCATCTGACCATCTCTCATACACTAATTGGACAATTGCTAAAACCAATATTAAAGGATTACAATCAGTATAGCACAATTGAATACCCTGCTACATTATAGTGAAGGTACACATGCATATTCCTCGATACAGATTGTGTTCTTATAAATGGGAATGTTATAAAATCAAAGCGCTGAAGGCACTGCCGTTGTTCGCTGTTGCGTAACACTGGGCACATCATGGACAGTCTGGGTAATTAAATAGGGATGATATACGTCACCTTAAATACAGTTGTAAATGTTGAAACGAAAATATTCATTTACGTATTTACTATAACATTTGTTCAATATTATAAATATGACTTGAAATTGCTAAGCGATATATACTATTCAAATAGGCAAGTTTAAATACAATTTTGCCTCGTAAACATGTACATGTACATGTAAATCAAATTTTGAAATAAATATATCATCATATTGTAATTATGTTGTTTTTTTCTCAATCATGTCGTTTTGAATTGTTTCAATTCAATGTGTGTAGCTGATGAATTTAGGTCCATTGTAAATCGTACGCCACTAATTAAAACGTAATCAGGTGCAAAAACTATATAAAGTCACTTTCAGCAGCTTAAAATTCTGTACGAGTACACTTTATTTAAAGCCTTTCAAAAAAATCAATTCAAAATGGAAAAAAACAGTGTCGGGCAAGAAACATAATGAGACAAATTATTTGTCCGATTTTCAATTGCATGCTCTTTCTTTGGGTTACAAACATATATTAATTTAATGACATTCCTATTTGACATTCTGACATTAAATAGTCATTACTAACACACATAATCTAGGTATACATGTATAATTATTGTGAAAAAGACAATTATGAGTTTCATAACCGGACATTCTCTGTGGAAGACAAATGATTATGCTGTCGAAGATCAAAAGCTGTGGAGTGGAACAAAACTCAATACTAATCTTAAAACAAACAAGGTGATGAATATTAAAAATATTAAACAGTATATGATAGCAAAGACTGTGCTACAAGCATTTCAACCGTATTAGCAAGTGGTTAAGTTCTTTAAAGGGAGTTACTATCAAAATATTGTTGGTTTCTTTTGGAAATGTCTTAAAATGTATTCCCTTTCAATTAATTAAGCATCTGGAGTAGCAAAACTGTCAAAAAGTATATGTAAAAAATTATCCACCTCTCACGGGAATCGAACCCGGGTCCTTCACATTGAGAGTCAAACGTTCTTTCTACTGGGCTATTGCCGCGATGACGTCATGCGAAGAAAAATTCTGCCTATTGAAGTTTCTGATATGATTAGTATATCCGACCTCCATCGTGATGCATCGACTATTTCCGGAATGCTCCGTAAAAATCAACCGCTACTGCGTAATAATCGCTAACACTTTATCGTTATAATGATGGCCACGTAAATAATCAAATGAGTAATAAACATTCACAACTAAACAAATTCACTACTCAACAAATTATCTTTACATGAGTCGGCGATAACGAGATGAATAGGTAAGGGTTAGATTTTGTCTATTCGGCTCGCCTCTTGACCCAAGACTTTTATTCATTAATGTATAAGTACGTTGCTTAACGTACTATTTTATTGTTCTTCCGCAAGTACAGTCATATTTGATCCTAGATTGAAAGTTGTTGACTTAAGTTTTCCCAATATGTCATGTTCGAATTAAATTATCGTAATGATTGCCATTTGACAATTAAACGATATTCAAAACGGCACTTCTTGCACGTAGTCGACAGGCCTAAAGCTGTTAGGATCATAGTTCTTAGACTGTTCAATTTTGGAATTGCGGTATCTTTAGTTGTTCTGCGAACAACTAATGAACTCTACAGTAAATTAGAAATTGAGGCGTGTCGTGGGAAACCCAGGCTTCATGCGTAAAGTGTCGTCCCGGATGAGCCTCCGCTTTTATGGTATTTTCTATTTCAAAGAAGTCTCTTCTAAACATAAATCCACTATAGGCGGAAATGCCGTCCTGGATTAGCCTGTGCGGTCTGCACATGCTAATCCAGGACGACACTTTACGCACGTCAGTATGATCATGAGAAATATTAAAGGGGCTATGTCTACCAATGGGTACTACCATACGTCAGTATGATCATGAGAAATATTAAAGGGGCTATGTGTACCGATGGTTACTACTATACGTCAGTATTATCATGAGAAATATTAGAGGGGCTATGTCTACCATTGGTTACTACTATACCTCACTATGATCATGAGAAATATTAAAGGGGCTATGTCGACCAATGGTTACTACTATACGTCAGTATGATCATGATAAATATTAAAGGGGCTATGTCTACGAAAAGGATCTCAAGGGGTCAATTCCCCTAAAAAATCTGAAACATAGATATGAATATATTCATACAATAATTGTTATTAATAAATAAGGTATTTGTAAAAAGAACAGAGTAAACACATTCTGAGATAAAAATATGTATAATAAAGGTCGTGTTGGACCCTTTTCTTGTTTACATTTTGACATCCGAATTATACGTTGTGTAACCTTAGATTACACACGTTTCCCTACATAGCAGAATCGACGCTGTCTACGGTCATTTCTATGGTTTTATCAAATATCTAATTATGTATTATTTTATTTATTCTTTATTTAATTTACATGTCTTAATATAGTGCATTTCTATTATATATTGCCTTTTATAGTGCACTATGAAACATAATTTTTCTTGGACATAGGCCTTCAAACAAACTGGAGTATACACTTAAATTTGTTTTACACGAAAAATAGTAGGCTTCTGACCTAAATGATATTTTAGATATAAAGGTCAAATCTAATGGTAACATATAAATTAATATGTTTAATATTTTGCATGGACCCATTTTTACACATCGTTTTGAGATACACCTATTCTCAAGATGTGACTATGTAGACCCAAACAGGTGAATGGATGTATGACCAATGATCACCAAAAACATAATTAAACAAGGCGTTTGGATATATCGACCAAATGTTTTGTTCAAAACAATTCTAGATTAAGACCTATTCAGCATGCTCGATGTGTATATATAACTATTAAAGGGCGCTGGGGAGCGCAGATCATCCCCAAGATAGATAATACTTTTCCAGTGATAGGACACCTTGATTACTTGCTCCTCGTTGTCTTTTCTAGTGATAATTTAATCCCAATTCCCTGTCTTGCAATAATTCAGAACTATGTTAAATAAGTCTGAGGTCAGGATTTTCATTGGCCCATTCAAAACGTCCACGATGATTTTAGCCTAGTCCGTTTATAACGTGGTGTGTTAAGATTAAATAAGATAGACTAACCAACACCGACAAAAACAAAGCGTCATTGGCGAAGGTAATAAATGCGATCTACAGCCTGCTCAATAGAGGTGTGTAAAGTTGGCTGTTAGATGTTAGATCTGCACCAGCTGTTCAAACAAGAATGCATAGCTATGCATCAGGTGTTCGTCAGATGTTCAAAGGCAAAATAATAGCTATACACCAGGTGTTCGCTAGGTATTCACATTCGAATGTATAGCTATGCACCAGGTGTTCATCAGATGTTCAAAGGCAAAAGTATAGCTATGCGTCAGGTGTTCGTCTGTTGTTCAAAGGCAAAATTATAGCTTTACACCAGGTGTTTACTAGGTATTCACATAAGAATGTATAGCTATGCATCAGGGGGCCGTTTTATCAACAGATCTTAGGACGGTCGTACGTAAGATTATGTCGTACGTTAGTCGTAAGAACGGTGGACCGTCTTACCAACTCAATCGCAGCTACGACGACGTAAGATTTTTGTCGAACCCTAAGACTGGGTAAGACCACTCTTAGCGTTCGTAAATATGGCGGCCATCGGCGCGTTCGAAATAGCTCGGCCGAGGGAACCGATGCTTTTCGCGAAAGAAAGGGGTTCCACGACCTCAGAGACGCGGAAATATTGAGCCGCTATCGTCTCGACAGACCAACTATACTTCAGCTAGAAGAATTGCTTAAGGATGATCTTACCAAGCCAACGAGAAGGTCATGTTCCATACCTTTTCTCACTCAGATTAGATTTTAGATATACCAACATACAGATTTTATAGCCCACGAATCATTGTACCTAAAAGTAATGTATTTGTAAGATGTGTTTGATAACGCCAAACAAATTCGCTAGATCAAAACGGGTATTCAGGGGGGATAATCATTTTCTTCGAGCATTCACATTTAGATGTACTAAGGCTACGTAAATCGACAATAGGAATATAATTATGACGGATTAATGCAGCCGTGAAAAGAATAAGTATTCTGTTTCATTTTTTACTTTTGTCAAACACAGTGTCTGCTAATGTTGTTTTAAGTATTATCTTTTAATAAGAAAGTTGTAGGGTCTTAGTATTATTTTCGGACCAGTTCATAGTTTGGACGTTCGGACTACTGCAATTTTTTCATGTATTTGATGTTTTCACATGCATTTGTACCGAAATGTTAATAGTCCTCATTTTTCAAATGTAATTTTTTGTCATTAAAAGATATATCTTAAGATATATAACTTGATTGTCTTCAATTTGATGATACAATGAAGTAGTGACATGAACATATTAATTATATCCTATTTATTTTAACATACTGTACTTATTATTGGAAAATTGGTACTCGAGTAAGTACGAGTACAAGTAATAGTACAAGTAGCACATCCCTGTCACAATATAGCCACATCGCTTTTTATGAAAGAAAGACTGAATCTGTAATTTTCAGGTGCTTGTGGGTCTACGGTACTTGGCAAAAGGTGATTTTCTGTCTGAAGTAGCTGATCTTCATGGAATAAGCAGGCACACCTTACTCTTTTCTTTCCATCTTACACTCTCATTTATTAATTAAACTGTTTAATGTACAAATACATATGAGGCGTGTCGGTAACAGTTTGAAAACCGGGCTTAATGCATGTTGTCTGCACAGGCAAATCTGGGACGACACTTTCCGCCAATAGTGGATTTATGTTTAAAAAGATACTTTCTTGAACCAGCATATATAATAAAAAGCGGAAAGTGTCGTCCTGGATCAGCTTGTGCTGACTGCACATGCTGATCTGGGACCACACTTTACGCACATGCATTAAGCCCGGTTTTCCCACGCCACGCCACATATATATTTAAAGAAAATATACACACAGTAACACCAACAAAACTTTTAAATCAATTAACATTTCAACCAAGTTTATATATAGTTATACATGTCTTACACTCTGGGATGTGGGAATATCAAAATTGTTTTGTACTTGTACAAGTTCATTAAAAAAATCTGCTTGTCCGCAAGCGACAGTCACTTATCCAAACAAAAAAATAGATTTAAATCCAGGCCTTCCTGATATATTTTTATTAAATAATAAACAAAACACAATTTGTTATTCAAATGTATGATAAATAATTTCCAACTGCTCAATCATTTTCACATCTCGAATTGTACTTGTCCATGAACAAGTAGACAAGAAAAATTAAGTTGATTGACAGTAAAATTACCCGTGTCTGACAAGTCTTCGTAGGCTTTACACACCCCTTTGTTGTATTAAAGAACTCCTTTGTTATATCCGAAAAATAATTTCGCATTTAATAAAAACGTGGACACATCTCAATAATATAAATCTTATCAATATGTATTCTTTTTTAAGGTCCAGTGCATGCCATATAGTTGCAGCCTTTGTGAATGCTGTCAATTTACGGATGGATAATATTAGGTAAGCATTTCTGTCCAAGTAGTTAAAACAAATTGAATTTTCAAATTGATGAATAGAAAAACCTTCCACTTGCTGGTCAAACAATAGACTTAAAACCGCCCACACAAATTCTAGTACCGGTAGGTTTTGTATACTGACCGTATCCTGTTTTACATGTCTGTCTTGTACTCGCTATGGCATTTATTGTATGCTAATAAATTTGGAAATGTAAATGAAATTGAGCAGAATTGTGCCACTTTTTGTATTTATAAATTCAATTTAAGGTTTGCATGCAAGTACATATCTCTGTAAGTACAACAGATGTTTAATTGAAACTTCACACGTCTTCATGTTCATTATGTAAGGTCACTGGCCCAGGATCATAATTGTGACCAGCATTTTAGCAGAATTATGTCCCTTTTTTGTAGTGACAAAGGCCCATAACTCTGTCAAAGTGGTTGAATAGTCGAGCGCGTTGGCCTGAGACAGCTCTTGTTTCTGCTACGCTTGGTGAGTTTCAATTAGAAAATATTGCACTTTCTTACAGGTTGCCAACTGGAATAACACTGGTTACTGTGAAGCAAGGATTTTATCAGAAATGTGGCATACCTAACACTGTGGGAGCAGTTGACGGCACACTAGTGCCAATAATTGCGCCCTCAGCCAATGAAGCAGTGTTTGTCTGCCGCAAAGGGTTTCATGCAATTAATGTGCAGGTTGTGGTTGATCACAACGCCAGGTATACAAAAAAATTGAATTAATGTTTTAATAAATGTATATACAGCAAGGCATTGTTGCAATATATCGTGGACACAAAAAAAGAAGCAACATCCTCCCCCCTCCCCCCCAAAAAAAAATATAATTAATTATGAACACTTAATAATTGATTATTGCAAGATATTGATTTTAATCATTCTGCATAGCAAACACGTCAATTTTGGTGATTATTTTGTGTGTTTCTTCTGATCTATGTTTTTCATATAAAATGCACAGATTTTAACATTTTAATTTGTTAAAGGGACTATGTCAACGAAAACTTGGCTTCCTATTGCACTATAAATTATCCCTTAAATATTCTAAAAACCATGGAACATTATAAATTATTTCCACTTTCACGTTGTTGTTTGTTAATATGTATATTACATTATTTAGAACTGTGGTTTGAAGGTATAAACATATTTGTTTGCATTGATTTCTCAGAAACTTACTGAAATGTTATAAAACTGTTGGCTGTGTACTGACATGTGATTGTCCACCATTCCATTTATATTGAACTGTTATGGATTGATGAATTGACAGTTTACAAAATGATAATATCATTCAGATTATTTCTGTATGTTTTAGAAGTTTGATGATATCACCTGCAACAATTACAGGACATAAAAAAATGCACAAACAAGTATAAAACATCGGAATGGTCACACAATTAGCATGTTATACTTTTGATTAGGAGGTGGTGGGTTTGAATCATATGGAAGCAACTTTTTTCTGTCTTTTTTATTATGATGGTTTTCTTGGTACATTACTTGAACTGATAATTTAATAATAATTGAATCAAATAAAAGTTTGTAAGTTTAGCATCGAAATTTAGAATTGGGTCATTAACAATCCATTTATTAACGAATCACTTATGGGACTACTCTATAGGCATGCAGCCCTTCTTGTTTCTAAAGCATTGATTTGGTATATTCTGACTCAGGTGCCTTCATAAAACTGGCGGATGTCTGTACATGAAGCCAGGAAGTGCTGCCGGACAGTAGCCGCCTGTATGAGACTACATAACTTGTGTGTTGACCAGCAGGTGCCATTACCAGACCAGCAGAATGATCCGCCGGAGCCGGATGAATTTTTTTTCTTCATGTTTTGGTAAATGGTGAACTTGAAGATTATAGAACTAAAAAAATATTCAAAACATGTCTCTAATATCATAAAACATTGTTTTGAAGTGGATGCTATCAAAACAAAACACCTATTTATCCAGATAACATTTAACTAATTTTTGATAACAAGTAAAATAAACAAAAAACATATCTGACTCACTCAATAAAATGATAGCATCAGGGCTGTTTTTAGTGTCATTTGGGTAAACTGAAACAAACATATTTTTTTTCACACCTAACTGCAAACTAGGGGATTCTTATGCAAAGCTATTTATGTTTTTAGCGCCACTACTAGCTTTCCTACTAGCCCCTGCGTTGGCGTCCGCGTTTGAATTTGGGATAAGTTTTTTTACTTCAAAACTACATACGTTTTTCACTAGACTTGGAAAATACCTGTTTCATAAACTCCTGTGTCATGGGCAACATTTGCCTATAACTCTGTTTTGCATTTCGGCATAGTTAGGCCTTTTTTCACATAGATTTTCTGGTTAAAGATTATACCGGTATTCAAAAGTTGTGTAACTTCAGAAACTAAATAATTTATTCACTTGAACATAGGAAAATACATTTGTCATCAAATTCAGTATCAGGGGCAACATCCCTATAATTGCCATAACTCATTTTTGTATTTTAACAAATGTTTGCCCCTTCCACTTTTAAAAATATGTACCAACTGAAATACTTCGAATAGTCGAGAGCACTGTCCTCTGACAGCTCTAGTTATCTCGACTATTCACCCAATATTTTGAGCTATACTTCTCACCCGTTCGCTGGCGTAATGTTTTCATACATGTAACTACTACAGATATTCAAGTGATACCTCCCACATGTCTCCAGGTGTTCGTCACATGTTCAAAGGCAAAGGTATAGCTATGAACCAGGTGTTCGTCAGATATGCAAAGGCAGAAGTAAAGCTATCTAACATTTGTTCACTAGGCATTCAAATCAGAATATATAGCTGTGCACCAGGAGGCCGTTTTATCAACAGATCGTATCTTAAGCTGATCTTATCTTAAATCCGAGACTTACGACTGCATCTGCGATCAGCGAACGTCCGTTTTATGACGGCGATCGTAAGTCTCGCATCGCAGCTAAGACTTGAATTGGGCGTACGATCTGAAACATCGCTTACCAGTCTGAAAACGTCATCAACTGTCACGCGATCTCCCGCGTAAAAGGCATATCGTCTGTTGTCATAATAAACAAAATGGCTGCCAAGAGGAAACCAAATTGGCCTGAGGCCGAAGAAGTCATTCTGGTACAACTATGTGTTGACAACCACGAACTTATCTATGCAAAGCCGGTTGGGACCCCCACTAAATTACATTAAAATATATAGTAACTATCGGACTATCGGAGATTTTCATTTTGCGGAACTTTAATATTCCGCGAAAAACAACGCTAATATAAGCATATAGCAGCCGTCGAAATTTCGGGAATCAACATTTTCCGACGGACAGAAAGATACTAATTACTTAACAATTTTCGGGACATTTGTTCCCACGGGAAGAATTCGGAATCTAAAAATCGCGGAACTTGTAACTTTTTCCGACGGACAGAAAGATACTAACTTAAAAAGCAGTTTTCGGGACATTTGTTCCGACGGCTAGAAAGCATAATCTAAAAAGCGCGGAACTTTGCAATTCTTCAGACGGAAAAATTGCGCAATGAACACTGCACAAAAAGCGGAATCTAAAAAGCGCGTAACTTTACAAATCTTCCGACGGAAAATATAACACATGAAATACTGCACAAAAAGCGGGTTGCCATGGGTTACCCGAGAAAATAATTTGATTGGTTCCGATACTTAGAACTGACCAATCAGTAATAGTGTCTCATCCAGCTTATATACTACAACAACAACAACAAGTAAGTAGAATAAACAAGTCACGAGGTTTTTATGTTAGTATATCTTATAAATAACTTAGTTATTATTTTGTTATTTGAAATATATTAATTTAAATATATGTACGTTACACATGCTATTATTTTTATGCCACTCCAGCGTTTTATGCGAATATGGGCAGGAGTACCGACGAGTATTTTTTGGACGCGAGTGTTTTCCGGACATTGTTTGCCTTAATTTAAACTTTCAAGTCATAATGATAACAAGCACTTAAGATTTAATTATATTTGATCATTATTCGACTTTTCAGTGATTCTGTTACAGGAAAAGGAAATTATGATGCCAGTTTGTGGCTTGAGCATGAGACTCGGTTAAAAGGTGAGTGCCTCCTTGAATATATTTTATCTGAGTACGGCAACACTTTCCTCTTCTTTAAAGGGATTTTATATTGAAATTTGAAGATTTACTTTGTACAATCTGCGTTGTATCAGAGGCATTGGTATTGGCACTACCCCTTGTTGGGTAACAAATGTCACACTCACAGGGTGAGAAAATTGAACAGCCAGTCCAGGACTCAAACCCGAGACCCGGCAAGTGCTCTTCCCACTGAGCTTACCGGGTCACTACACAATAAGTCCTTCATAGTTACCAAGTCCATACCATCACAGATTTATCTTCATGTCTGTTAAATATTAAATGATTACCAATTTTGCCTTCAATTTACAATAAAGCAGATTCTTACTAGTGATGAAATGTTATAGTGATTTTTTTTGTATTTGGTAACAAGGATACCTTTTGCAATTCGAAAAAAAAACGCTAACTTTTGGTTATGACAAATGAGATCCTTCACAAAATCCTCTAATAAACACAGTTAACAACCACAACTGAATTATTTTTACCAGTAGAACTTGAGTATTCTTGTTAGGCGTAAAAATAATTGGTTTCAGGTTACCCAACCGACCCTAAAAATGCCCTGACCCTAGAACATCTTATTGAGTTTTTCAGATATTTTTTTATTATTGTTTTTTAATAACTAAATGTTTTTGTTTTGTGGTTTAATTAGTGTTTTGTTTTGATAGCATCTACTTGTTAAACTATATTACTGCAGTGTTTTGAATATTCATTCAGTTTTAGAATCTTTAAGTTGATTAAATTAAAAAAAAACCTACGTACTTACCTACCCTAGTTTATTTGGTCATGTAACCTGAAACAAAAATATATTTGACGCGGTACTAAAGTATTTTCAAATCATGAGGTATCAACCTGAGATACTTATTTCATCTTAAAGACATTATTTGTTCATATAAATCAACAGTGTGCTTCTTTCAACAGAAACAGAACAGATAAAGCAACATTATCACAGTCTTGGTCAGCAGAAGATCATAATACATGCTTGCTAAGAGAACACCACAACTACAGGTTTGATTTTTATGCTCTGAAAATGAGATATTACCATAATTTTCATTACATTTGTTTACTCATTTGCTATTGTAGGAATGTGCTGTTGATTTTTATAGTATTAAATTATCTTAAGTTAAAAACTATTATAATATCTAAATTGATGTATTGATTTCATTCATATAGAGATGTACATGTATATAATTTAAACGCCTCATGTAAGAAACAATGCTGAAACAACAAATTGAAAGTTTAATTTGTGAACCCTTAGTAATACTGGCACATCTTTGTCGAGTAAATAAAGAATAAATGCACAATTTTAAATTGCTTAGACTTTCAGTTAGATAAATGTTGTACAAATAGAATAAACCTGATTGTGCAAGATTTTATAGTTATCAGATGTTTAAAATAGATATGTTTATTGCAGTGACACTATGAGCATACTGGATGTGGTGAAGTGATAAGAAGAGCAAAAAGATGTCAAAGAAGGAGGCAGTACATTTCCAAGGTTAATTATATTTCAGTCTTTATCGAATAGTCCGAGCTATACTTCTTACCCGTTCGTCAGTGTCGGCGTAATGTTCTAGTTAAGGTACAACAAGTATATATATATCTGTAACTACTACAGATATTTAATTGAAACTTCACACATGTCTTTTTGTTAGGTCATAGACCAAGGTCTATAACTGTTACCTCAGTTTAGCAGAATTATGCCCCTTTGTGTACTTCAACAACTTCAGGTTTAAGTTTGCATGTACCAACTCCATATCTACTACAGATATTCAATTAAAACTTCACACACGTGTTCCGTGTCATTATATACGGTCACTGGCCAAGGCCCATAACTGTGACCAGTATTTTAGCAGAATAATACCCCTGTTGTACTTAGAAAAGTCACGATAAGGTTCGTGTGCAAGAGAAAATTGAGGTTAAGATTTGCGTGCCAGTAAATATCATTGTAACTACTACAGATATTCAGCAGAAACTTCACACGTGTCTTCAGGGTAATAATATAAGGTTACTGGCCAAGGCCCATAACTGTGGCCAGCATTTTAGCAGAATTATGCCTCTTTTTGTACTTAGAAATATTCATGTTAAGGTTTGCGTGCAAATATGTATCTCTGTTACTACTACAAATAATCAATTGATACTTCACAAAGGTCTTCGGGGTCATTATGTAAGGTCACTGACAGAATATATATATAATCAAAGCGGAATGAATTGTTAAGCATGTTGTCCTAAGACAACTCCAGTTATTTGCAGACATTTGTAAACATTATTCAAGTGTACTGGTTAGTTTATTCATATAACTATGAAATGATTTTATTATGTGCTATAAAATCATTATATATGATGTTCATGGCTTGATTCAAGAGAGCTTTTTCCTGACTAGCTTCATTCAAAATTTGTTCTATTATTCCATGATGGCCACTGGAAAGTGTAAATTGTGAAAAATCTGAAAATTCAGGAAATTTGACCATAGTCATAGGAAAAAATTCCAAAGACAGATGAAACGTGAAATATAAAATCTAAGACATAATTCAACACTGTCACAGATACGCACAAATTAGAATGGCAATTTGACAAAAAATATAAGGAAAAATCACATTCTGGTCAAAGAAAATCAGGAAGACAGGGTTTTTCTTCCGAATTTCAGTGGCCACCATGTGTACAATGGTAAATACTCAAGTTCAAACTTATTTGCACATCAGACAAGTAAATAGTCTAAATGTTAAAAGAAATTTAGGAATATTATGAGAAATATGGAGATTAAAACGGATCTACTAATAAGAAACATTACAGAATTGACTCCTAAAATGAATGAATCAAAATAAAATTAACAAAATTATGTTTAGAACAGGCTAAATGTGCTTGAAGGCACACATAAACTTTTTTAATGAAATCCAGGCAATAACTTCATCAGTTCTGTCATAAAGTGAGAGTAATTAAATATGCATGTTCATACACATGTCAGTTCACAACACCAACAAGCTGATTTTGCATGCAAAAGTAAAACACACATGTATACATATAGTGTCTCTTTAAAGAAACTGCAACACAATGCTCTTCAATGTTTAACAATGCTCACAGATGGCTAACAAAGATAATAATGTGTCCTTGCATGTTTAACCATTCAACAAGAAGATCCATCATCGTGGGTCTGAAAAACACAAAACAAAGTACACAATCAATACTGGACATTTTCATTACATCAGTTATTTGTTTTTAACTATTTACAACACATGACCTACATTGTATTTCTAGAAATCGCAACAACTGTGTCAGTAATCACAAGTCAATTATTTTTAAATGCTGTAGCATATAATTGTTGAAGCATGCTAAACTAAGGCTTAAAGCAAGCTTTGGACTATCAGGCTGTTTGCATTTATTGAATACTTTAAATGCTTTAGGTAAAAAGATAAATAATATAAGTTATGATCAGTGTAATCACAGATAAAGTAAAAAGTTACCAGCATGTACCGGTATATATTTACTAGTTACAGATAACCAAGTAAAATAGAACTGTTTACTAATTTTTTTACAACAGCAACTACTAATTTTTTTACAACAGCAACTACAAATATTTTATTGAAGTGACTAGTATTTAGTTTAAACCTATGTATTTTTAGTCTGCATTCCTCGAACGCTCGAGACTTATTGCGACACTTGCAAATCGTTTTCTTGGAAGAACCAGAACTAATGTCTTTTTGAGAGTCCTAAGTAGAGATCAAACTCATGATCCCTCATCGCAAGGTGGACACCAATACCATTACACTGTTGTGACTCAAGTTGCTAGTATTGAACAATAAACAAGTGTCATCCGTTTGTTAAAATGTGAACTTACCTCTTCATTAACCAATAACACGGGAGGAATGTCCATCATCCTCTTACTAATACTGGATCCAAGGTGATATTCTTCTTGCGCCAAGTGTCATACAGGGCACTTCAACACACAGTCATGCAGGTCCTACAATAAGAACACGCGATATTTATAAGTGCATAACATCAGAATGTAATGTTAACATATCAATTTAAACTTACATATAAATTACATTACAACAATCTTCCAAAAAGCCTTTCCAATTAAAGGAGTCCACCTTAGGATGATTTTTCTAATAAATTATTGACATACATTCCTGGCCATTTTTAAAATCTGCCCACGCCCCAGTAATTGTACATTGCACTTTTGGGCACTTTCAAAATGAATTGTGCACTGTATTTTAAATTACTGGTTAACTACTGTACTGTGTTTTCTTTTTTTGAGCAACATACAAGTTTGTCTCTTTAACTATGGTTTTGGTCAATAAAGAAATAAAACAAGAGCTCGCTCGACTATTCAACCGCTGTGTCAGAGTTATTGGCCTTTATCACTACAAAAAGGGCATAATTCTGCTAAAATGCTGGTCACAGTTATGTGCCTTGGCCAGTGACCTTATATTATGAACTCGAAAACATGTGTGCAGTTTTAATTTAATATCTGTAGCAGATACAGAGATATGAAGTTGTTGCACGCAAACTTCAACCTGAAATTTCAGTACAAAAAGGGGCATACATCTGCTAAATTGCAAGCCAGAGTTATGAGCCTTGGTCAGTGACCTTCTATAATGACCCTCAGAAGACATGTTTGAAGTTTCAATTGAATATCTGTAGTAGTTATAGAGATATAGAGTTGTTGCTTGCAAACTCTAATCTGAAATTTCTAAGTAAAAAAGGGGCATAATTCTGCTAAATTGTCAGGTCAGCGTTATGGGCCTTGGTCAGTGACCTTACATAATGACCCCGAAGACATGTGTGAAGTTTCAATTGAATATTTGTAGTAGTTAGAGAGATATGCACTTGTTGCACGCAAACTTTAAGAAGAGCATTAGTGCGACGCCGACGAATGTGTGAGTAGTATAGCTCGAACCATTCGGTGAATAGACAAGCTAAAAAGATTTCACTTTCCCAACAACCAAGTATAAAATGATTACAATAATTCCTTAACCTAGTAAACATACCATCGTTTTTGTAAATATTGCTGTCAGCGTCTTCTATCTTTGCGAAACATCATCTGAAAAGAATGCAAAATCAGGTTTTCTAGTTTTATTTTAGTGTCCAAAGTATCCAAGCCATGTGAAATAGCACTTATTTTAAAATCATTAGTTACCATACTAGATAATGAAAATAGACATTCCATTTACCATTTCAAATTGATTTTGTTTATAGCTGTAATCAAAATCATCATCATCTCTCAGACAATTGGCACACTTATTTTCATATGTGAAGAATATGAGTTTATTGCATATAAAATACCAGACTGTAGATCTTATCTCAAAATGGACAGAAAATGTGAAGAATGAGACTGTGAATGTGATGTGTGACTGTGAAGAATCATTTCCACACATCATCACATGTGAAGAATGAGATCCTATTTTTGTGAACAATATGATTTGTACAAATATGGTCCCACATACACTGATCCATCTCCGAATCTCCGAAAGTCCGATAGTTACTATATATTTTAATGTAATTTAGCGGGGGTCCCAACCGGCTTGACATACTTGTCATCTCTAAATTTACAGATGCTGTCACTTAAAGGAAGAAGTACGAGTTTTGGGCTGACGCATGTGAGAAGTACGTACACTATGGAAAGCCGGTTGGACCCCCGCTAAATTACACTAAAATATATAGTAACTATCGGACTTTCGGAGATTTTCATTGAGGAACTTTCATATTCCGCGAAAAACAACGCTAATATAGGCATATAGTAGCCGTCGGAATTTCGGGAATCAACATTTTCCGACGAGCAGAAAGATACAAATTACATAGTTATTTTCGCGACATTTGTTCCGACGGATAGAATTGAAAATCTAAAAAGGGCGGAACTTTTACATTTTCCGACGGACAGAAAGATACTATTTATATAGCAATTCTCGGACATTTGTTCCTACGGCTAGAAAGCGGAATCTAAAAAGCGCGGAACTTTGCAAATCTTCCGACGAAAATTATAACACATTGAGTACTGCACAAAAAGCGTTGAGTACTGCACAAAAAGCGGGTTGCCATGGGTTACCCGAGAAATCGGAATCTAAAAAGCGCGGAACTTTGCCAATCTTCCGACGAAAATTATAACACATTGAACACTGCACAAAAAGCGGGTTGCAATGGGTTACCCGAGAAATTGATTTGATTGGTTCCGATACTTAGAAACAACCAATCAGAAATGTTGACAGAAATACATCTAGAAGCTATATTTCAACATGGTAGACGTTGATTGTGTACACAGAGTGGAATTAATAAAGGGTAAGTGATTTAAATATATTACTTATTATAGTGTCATTTAGTGTGAATTTGGTTGGGTTTCATTGAGGCAAATGGAGTTCTATTTGCAAACATGAACACTTATAACCAAATGGGCAGAGGGAAATTAAATACGAGTAACGCTTCGCCCAATAACGGTTCGCACCTGCCTAAATTAACTACCCACTAATCCAAATTTTTATACATAGATCTACGCAGAATAAGATGATGTCATTATAGATATATGGATCAGTGTATGTGGGACCATATTTGTACAAATCATATTGTTCACAAAATAGGATCTCATTCTTCACATGAGATGATGTGTGGAAATGATTCTTCACAGTCACACATCACATTCACAGTCTCATTCTTCACATTTTCTGTCCATTTTGTGATAAGATCTACAGTCTGGTATTTTATATGCAATAAACTCATATTCTTCACATATGAAAATAAGTGTGTCAATTGTCTGAGAGATGATGATGATTTTGATTACAGCTATAAACAAAATCAATTTGAAATGGTAAATGGAAAGTCTATTTTCATTATCTAGTATGGTAACTAATGATTTTAAAATAAGTGCTATTTCACATGGCTTGGATACTTTGGACACTAAAATAAACTAGAAAACCTGATTTTTCATTCTTTTTAGATGATGTTTCGCAAAGATAGAAGACGCTGACAGCAATATTTACAAAAACGATGGTATGTTTACTAGGTTAAGGAATTATTGTAATCATTTTATTCTTGGTTGTTGCGAAAGTGAAATCTTTTTAGCTTGTCTATTCACCGAATAGTTCGAGCTATACTACTCACACATTCGTCGGCGTCGCACTAATGCTCTTCTTAAAGTTTGCGTGCAACAAGTGCATATCTCTCTAACTACTGCAGATATTCAATTGAAACTTCACACATGTCTTCGGGGTCATTATGTAAGGTCACTGACCAAGGCCCATAACTCTGACCTGACAATTTAGCAGAATTATGCCCCTTTTTTACTTAGAAATTTCAGATTCGAGTTTGCAAGCAACAACTCTATATCTCTATAACTACTACAGATATTCAATTGAAACTTCACACATGTCTTCTGAGAGTCATTATAGAAGGTCAATGACCAAGGCTCATAACTCTGGCTTGCAATTTAGCAGATGTATGCCCCTTTTTGTACTTGGAAATTTCAGGTTGAAGTTTGCGTGCAACAACTTCATATCTCTGTATCTGCTGCAGATATTAAATTAAAACTGCACACATGTTTTCAAGTTCATAATATAAGGTCACTGGCCAAGGCACATAACTGTGACCAGCATTTTAGCAGAATTATGCCCTTTCTGTAGTGATAAAGGCCAATACCTCTGACACAGCGGTTGAGTAGTCGAGCGAGCTGTCCTGAGACAGCTCTTGTTTTATTTCTTTATTGACCAAAACCATAGTTAAAGAGACAAACTTGTATGTTGCTCAAGAAAAGAAAACCCAGTACAGTAGTTAACCAGTAATTTAAAATACAGTGCACAATTCATTTTGAAAGTGTCCAAAAGTGCAATGTACAATTACTGGGGCGTGGGCAGATATTAAAAATGGCCAGGAATGTATGTCAATAATTTATTAGAAAAATCATCCTAAGGTGGACTCCTTTAATTGGAAAGGCTTTTTGGAAGATTGTTGTAATGTAATTTATATGTAAGTTTAAATTGATATGTTAACATTACATTCTGATGTTATGCACTTATAAATATCGCGTGTTCTTATTGTAGGACCTGCATGACTGTGTGTTGAAGTGCCCTGTATGACACTTGGCGCAAGAAGAATATCACCTTGGATCCAGTATTAGTAAGAGGATGATGGACATTCCTCCCGTGTTATTGGTTAATGAAGAGGTAAGTTCACATTTTAACAAACGGATGACACTTGTTTATTGTTCAATACTAGCAACTTGAGTCACAACAGTGTAATGGTATTGGTGTCCACCTTGCGATGAGGGATCATGAGTTTGATCTCTACTTAGGACTCTCAAAAAGACATTAGTTCTGGTTCTTCCAAGAAAAAGATTTGCAAGTGTCGCAATAAGTCTCGAGCGTTCGAGGAATGCAGACTAAAAATACATAGGTTTAAACTAAATACTAGTCACTTCAATAAAATATTTGTAGTTGCTGTTGTAAAAAAATTAGTAGTTGCTGTTGTAAAAAATTAGTAAACAGTTCTATTTTACTTGGTTATCTGTAACTAGTAAATATATACCGGTACATGCTGGTAACGTTTTACTTTATCTGTGATTACACTGATCATAACTTATATTATTTATCTTTTTACCTAAAGCATTTAAAGTATTCAATAAATGCAAACAGTCTGATAGTCCAAAGCTTGCTTTAAGCCTTAGTTTAGCATGCTTCAACAATTATATGCTACAGCATTTAAAAATAATTGACTTGTGATTACTGACACAGTTGTTGCGATTTCTAGAAATACAATGTAGGTCATGTGTTGTAAATAGTTAAAAACAAATAACTGATGTAATGAAAATGTCCAGTATTGATTGTGTACTTTGTTTTGTGTTTTTCAGACCCACGATGATGGATCTTCTTGTTGAATGGTTAAACATGCAAGGACACATTATTATCTTTGTTAGCCATCTGTGAGCATTGTTAAACATTGAAGAGCATTGTGTTGCAGTTTCTTTAAAGAGACACTATATGTATACATGTGTGTTTTACTTTTGCATGCAAAATCAGCTTGTTGGTGTTGTGAACTGACATGTGTATGAACATGCATATTTAATTACTCTCACTTTATGACAGAACTGATGAATTATTGCCTGGATTTCATTAAAAAAGTTTATGTGTGCCTTCAAGCACATTTAGCCTGTTCTAAACATAATTTTGTTAATTTTATTTTGATTCATTCATTTTAGGAGTCAATTCTGTAATGTTTCTTATTAGTAGATCCGTTTTAATCTCCATATTTCTCATAATATTCCTAAATTTCTTTTAACATTTAGACTATTTACTTGTCTGATGTGCAAATAATTTTGAACTTGAGTATTTACCATTGTACACATGGTGGCCACTGAAATTCGGAAGAAAAACCCTGTCTTCCTGATTTTCTTTGACCAGAATGTGATTTTTCCTTATATGTTTTGTCAAATTGCCATTCTAATTTGTGCGTATCTGTGACAGTGTTGAATTATGTCTTAGATTTTATATTTCACGTTTCATCTGTCTTTGGAATTTTTTCCTATGACTATGGTCAAATTTCCTGAATTTTCAGATTTTTCACAATTTACACTTTCCAGTGGCCATCATGGAATAATAGAACAAATCTATGAATGAAGCTAGTCAGGAAAAAGCTCTCTTGAATCAAGCCATGAACATCATATATAATGATTTTATAGCACATAATAAAATCATTTCATAGTTATATGAATAAACTAACCAGTACACTTGAATAATGGTACCAAATGTCTGCAAATAACTGGAGTTGTCTTAGGACAACATGCTTAGCAATTCATTCCGCTTTGATTATATATATATTCTGTCAGTGACCTTACATAATGACCCCGAAGACCTTTGTGAAGTATCAATTGATTATTTGTAGTAGTAACAGAGATACATATTTGCACGCAAACCTTAACATGAATATTTCTAAGTACAAAAAGAGGCATAATTCTGCTAAAATGCTGGCCACAGTTATGGGCCTTGGCCAGTAACCTTATATTATTACCCTGAAGACACGTGTGAAGTTTCTGCTGAATATCTGTAGTAGTTACAATGATATTTACTTGCACGCAAATCTTAACCTCAATTTTCTCTTGCACACGAACCTTAACGTGACTTTTCTAAGTACAACAGGGGTATTATTCTGCTAAAATGCTGGTCACAGTTATGGGCCTTGGCCAGTGACCGTATATAATGACCCGGAACACGTGTGTGAAGTTTTAATTGAATATCTGTAGTAGATATGGAGTTGGTACATGCAAACTTAAACCTGAAGTTGTTGAAGTACACAAAGGGGCATAATTCTGCTAAACTGAGGTAACAGTTATAGACCTTGGTCTATGACCTAACAAAAAGACATGTGTGAAGTTTCAATTAAATATCTGTAGTAGTTACAGATATATATATACTTGTTGTACCTTAACTAGAACATTACGCCGACACTGACGAACGGGTAAGAAGTATAGCTCGGACTATTCGATAAAGACTGAAATATAATTAACCTTGGAAATGTACTGCCTCCTTCTTTGACATCTTTTTGCTCTTCTTATCACTTCACCACATCCAGTATGCTCATAGTGTCACTGCAATAAACATATCTATTTTAAACATCTGATAACTATAAAATCTTGCACAATCAGGTTTATTCTATTTGTACAACATTTATCTAACTGAAAGTCTAAGCAATTTAAAAATGTGCATTTATTCTTTATTTACTCGACAAAGATGTGCCAGTATTACTAAGGGTTCACAAATTAAACTTTCAATTTGTTGTTTCAGCATTGTTTCTTACATGAGGCGTTTAAATTATATACATGTACATCTCTATATGAATGAAATCATAATACATCAATTTAGATACTATAATAGTTTTTAACTTAAGATAATTTAATACTATAAAAATCAACAGCACATTCCTACAATAGCAAATGAGTAAACAAATGTAATGAAAATTATGGTAATATCTCATTTTCAGAGCATAAAAATCAAACCTGTAGTTGTGGTGTTCTCTTAGCAAGCATGTTTTATGATCTTCTGCTGACCAAGACTGTGATAATGTTGATTTATCTGTTCTGTTTCTGTGGAAAGAAGCACAATGTTGATTTATATGAACAAATAATGTCTTTAAGATGAAATAAGTATCTCAGGTTGATACCTCATGACTTAAAAATACTTTAGTACCGCGTCAAATATATTTTTGCTTCAGGTTACATGACCAAATAAACTAGGGTAGGTAAGTACGTAGGTTTTTTTTTAATTTAATCAACTTAAAGATTCTAAAACTGAATGAATATTCAAAACACTGCAGTAATATAGTTTAACAAGTAGATGCTATCAAAACAAAACACTAATTAAACCACAAAACAAAAACATTTAGTTATTAAAAAACAATAATAAAAAAATATCCGAAAAACTCAATAAGATGTTCTAGGGTCAGGGCATTTTTAGGGTCGGTTGGGTAATCTGAAACCAATTATTTTTACGCCTAACAAGAATACTCAATTTCTACTGGTAAAAATAATTCAGTTGTGGTTGTTAACTGTGTTTTTTAGAGGATTTTGTGAAGGATCTCATTTGTCATAACCAAAAGTTAGCGTTTTTTTTCGAATTGCAAAAGGTATCCTTGTTACCAAATACAAAAAAAAATCACTATAACATTTCATCACTAGTAAGAATCTGCTTTATTGTAAATTGAAGGCAAAAATGGTAATCATTTAATATTTAACAGACATGAAGATAAATCTGTGATGGTATGGACTTGGTAACTATGAAGGACTTATTGTGTAGTGACCCGGTAAGCTCAGTGGGAAGAGCACTTGCAGGGTCTCGGGTTTGAGTCCTGGACTGGCTGTTCAATTTTTTCACCCTGTGAGTGTGACATTTGTTACCCAACAAGGGGTAGTGCCAATACCAATGCCTCTGATACAACGCAGATTGTACAAAGTAAATCTCTAAATTTCAATATAAAATCCCTTTAAAGAAGAGGAAAGTGCCGTACTCCGATAAAATATATTCAAGGGGGCACTCACCTTTTAACCGAGTCTCATGCTCAAGCCACAAACTGGCATTCCTTTTCCTGTAACAGAATCACTGAAAAGTCGAATAATGATCAAATATAATTAAATCTTAAGTGCTTGTTATCATTATGACTTTAAAGTTTAAACTAAGGCAAACAATGTCCGGAAAACACTCGCGTACGAAAAATACTCGTCGGTACTCCTCCTCATATTCGCATAAAACGTTGGAGTGGCATAAAAATAAAAGCATGTGTAACGTACATATATTTAAATTAATATATTTCAAATAACAAAATAATAACTAAGTTATTTATAAGATATACTAACGTAAAAACCTCGTGACTTGTTTATTCTACTTACTTGTTGTTGTTGTTGTAGTATATAAGCTGGATGAGACACTATTACTGATTGGTCAGTTCTAAGTATCGGAACCAATCAAATCATTTTCTCGGGTAACCCATGGCAACCCGCTTTTTGTGCAGTATTTCATGTGTTATATTTTCCGTCGGAAGATTTGTAAAGTTCCGCGCTTTTTAGATTCCGCTTATTGTGCAGTGTTCATTGCGCAATTTTTCCGTCGGAAGAATTGCAAAGTTCCGCGCTTTTTAGATTATGCTTTCTAGCCGTCGGATCAAATGTCCCGAAAAATGCTATTTAAGTTAGTATCTTTCTGTCCGTCGGAAAAAGTTACAAGTTCCGCGATTTTTAGATTCCGAATTCTTCCCGTGGGAACAAATGTCCCGAAAATTGTTTTGTAATTAGTATCTTTCTGTCCGTCGGAAAATGTTGATTTCCGAAATTTCGACGGCTGCTATATGCTTATATTAGCGTTGTTTTTCGCGGAATATTAAAGTTCCGCAAAATGAAAATCTCCGATAGTCCGATAGTTACTATATATTTTAATGTAATTTAGCGGGGGTCCCAACCGGCTTTCCATAGTACACAAATATTTGTTTGGGAAAATAATTGCCATTGTCAAAATGATTTAGGAAAATAATTGCCATTGTCAAAATGATTTAGGAAAATAATTGCCATTGTCAAAATGATTTAGTTATCAGTTGACAGTTGATTGAACGTTGCGTTTTATCTGTAATTCAGTGTTTTAGGAAAGTAATTGCCTTGTCAAAATGATTTAGTTATCAGTTGACAGTTGATTGAACGTTGCGTTTTATCTGTAATTCAGTGTTTCGTCATAGATCTACTTGGAAATGGTTTTTTTTTTCAAATAATTCTATAAGATTTAAGTATTTTTTGCATTTTTTGTGTTTTTATGATCGACGTTGAAGTATAAGTTAAAATTTTATGCGGTGTACACTTTACATTACGTTTAAAACTGTGTCGTTTGGTTGGTATATATAATAATGAGTTTAGTAATGCAACGTATATTTAAATACCAATATTATTTTGTATAGTATTTATTTTTGCAAAGCATCAAAAATATCATGTTTCAAACATCTTTCATTTAGAACTATGTAAAAACAATATTTACAGGGAGGTAATTAACGTATTCAAATTAGTCCCCTTTGACTCTCCAACAGGTTATTTCTGTTTGAGTACTATTTCAGCTTCAAATTTATAATCAGCTGCATCCATTTATACTGTATATATTTGTTATGGTTTACTATTAATATCATAATTTATGGTTGGTATCTTAATGATTTGTATTGAATAAGTAAGTTATAAATAAAAGTTGTATAGCTTCACGAAACTGACTCTTAATTTTCAGAATCAACAGCATTGGGATGTGTGCCAGAGAGGTGTCAGAAGTGATGAAAAAATGGGCAGACTTTAAAGTATGTTTAATAATGTAACATTTTGTATATTATCACAATAAAAATATATTTTGTAAATCAAAATATTTATTCAATAACATGTTGCTGGATTTGTGCTTTGTACATTAATGTATATAGATCTCTCTTAATCTCTCTATATACAATTTGTGTAGTTTGCATTAGAGTAACACCAAAAAGAAGGAACAGACGCGCCTCCGAGAGGCACAACAAACTGGGGGCGGTGGTGCCAGTTCAATTCTATTAGATTGGGAGGAAAAGGTAAGAAATGTAGCAAGCATATTCAATGTACATGACACACATATTTAAATTGGTAAATTTAAATTGCATATATTGAAAACTGGCATTTTTCGAAATTGTGTTTTCTGTATTACAGATTGTCACCATACTACCTGAAGAGGCGTTTTTGGGAATAGCTGGTGGAGTTGACACCTTTCAGTCCAGTATGTACTGACTTAACACATTCTTAATTTCAAGTTATCCTTCATGTAACTATCGGCAAATTTTAACCTCACTTTAGTGCTTGATTCATTCTGTTTTTTTTAAATGTACATACATGTAGGCTCAATTTATTTTTAGGTGTACAGCGAACACCGGAAACAACATCAGCTGGCCCATCCTGAGAACACTTGGTGGTGAGAGAAATAGCACACAAACATCAGCTCATTTTTGTTATAAATTATTTATTATTATCACACTATTCTAGGGTGTATGATAAACACTGTCATAAAAGTATAATAACAAGTTAACAAACAACTTTAACAGATAATGGGTTTCTGAAAAAAAGGTATGCCAAAAAAGTTATAAAGGTTCTTTTAATATTTTGAACTATTAAGTGTAATAAATTACTGTATTACTTGAAACACTAACTATATGGTTTTTATCAAAATAATTGTATCATTTTATTTACAGAATATGTCCGTTTTGTTCATTATATGGATATATTACAGTTCATAACGACTGATAGCTCATTTATAAGTTTTTGCATTTACAGTGTTAACCATGTAAATATGCATACAAAGGAATCAAGAACATACAATAAACACATAAAATGAAGTTGGCTTATCTTTAAAATGATATAGATAATGGCAAAATATTTGAGAAAATATTCATTTAACATTTTGAAAATGCAAAACAAAAGTTAACCAAGAAATAGTCCATTTTAATTATTCTAAGTCAAAATTCGGTTAGGGACAATGTGAGGTATTTTTGAAATAATTTTTTTTTTTATATCTTTGCCATATGTTACTGTAATAGGACGAAGAGTACAAAAGTGACAGTGATGTTTCGGAAACAAGCCACTGTGACGAACCAGATAAGAAACGGAGAAGAATGTAAGTGTCATTGAAAAAAAATATTTACAAAAATGTATTTCCATGTCATTGTTTAAATTGTGACAGCTATTTGTCATATAAAAGAAAGAATCATATGCAATAACTGTATAAATATTAAAGAACTAAAAGGTGCATAATTCTGCTAAATTGTCAGATTTATGGGCTTTTGTCAGTGAACTTACATAATGACCCCGCAGACATGTGTTAGGTATCACTTGAATATCTGTAGTAGTTACATGTATGCAAACATTACGCCAACGAACGGGTGAGTAGTATAGCTCAAAATACTGGGTGAATAGTCGAGCTAACCAACTCTTCTATTCGAAGTATTTAAGTTGGTACATATTTTTTAAAGAGGAAGGGGAAAACATTTGTTGAAATACAAAAATGAGTTATGGAAATTATAGGGATGTTGCCCCTGATACTGAATTTGATGACAAATGTATTTTCCTATTTTCAAGTGAATAAATTATTTAGTTCTGAAGTTACACAACTTTTGAATACCGGTATAATCTTTAACCTGAAAATGTATGTGAAAAAAGGGGCATAATTATGCCGAAATGCAAAACAGAGTTATAGGGAAATGTTGCCCATGACACTGGAGTTGATGAAACAGGTATTTTCCAAGTCTAGTGAATAACTTATGTAGTTTTGAAGTTAAAAAACTTAAACCAAACTTCAAACGCGGACGCCAACGCAGGGGCTAGTAGGAAAGCTCACCTATTCTTCCAATAGTCGAGCTAAGAACATAAATAGCTTTGCATAAGAATCCCCTAGTTTGCTGTTAGGTGTAAAAAAATATGTTTGTTTCAGTTTACCCAAATGACACTAAAAACAGCCCTGATGCTAACATTTTATTGAGTGAGTCAGATATGTTTTTTGTTTATTTTACTTGTTATCAAAAAATAGTTAAATGTTATTTGGATAAATAAGTGTTTTGTTTTGATAGCATCCACTTCAAAACAATGTTTTATGATATTAGAGACATGTTTTGAATATTCTTTAAGTTCTATAATCTTCAAGTTGACCATTTACCAAAAAAATGAAAAAAAAAATTCCTACCTACCTCCCCTATTTTTTGGGAGGGGGGGTGAGAGGGCGACGTAAACTGAAACAAACATATTTTTTTACGTCTTATACAAATAAATTAATAATGTGTTGCCGATAAGCAGCGGCAATGCGATTCGGCTGTGGAGCAGCATGTACAAATTCATCCGGCTCCGGCGGATCATTCTGCTGGTCTGGTAATGGCACCTGCTGGTCAACACACAAGTTGTGTAGTCTCATGCAGGCGGCTACTGTCCGGCAGCACTTCTCTGGCTTCATGTACAGACATCCGCCAGTTTTATGAAGGCACCTGAGTCAGAATATACCAAATCAATGCTTTAGAAACAAGAAGGGCTGCATGCCTATAGATTAGTCCCATAAGTGATTCGTTAATAAATGGATTGTTAATGACCCAATTCTAAATTTCGATGCTAAACTTACAAACTTCGATTTGATTCCCTTTAAAAATATAAAGTATTGCGAAATAGGCCATAGTCCCTTTAACTATGTTTAAAGGGGAAAAAAAAAACAGCTGTCTGCACATTCATAACATTTGGAGTGTTACGATATTTGGCAAAAACACATACAATGTACAGAATTGAATGAGTATTATAAATATTATCATGATAAAACAAAGATATCAGTGAATTGCGCTTTGCACATGAATGGGAATCAAAGTCCCAATACTTAATAGAAAATCATTGAAAGGGAAAGCCCTGTACTGTGCACACCTCATTTTGATAATGAAGCATCACATACAGTTTCATTCTATGGCCAGTAGTTGCGAAGAAATATCCCAGACAAGAATTGTACACTATATTATAATTTCAGAAATCTTAAAAAATCCCATAACTCTTAGAAGCGGAACATCCTGGTTCAATGCACACATACTCTTGGTAATGAAGCTTCGCATTAAGTTTCATTGAATTCTGGGCCAGTAGGTGCTAATAATTAATCTGGGCAAGAGAACGGGACAGACGGACGGCATGACGGACAGACGGACAAAGAGGCGACTATATGCTCCCCTGAATGTTTTTCGGGATAATAAAAAAACTTCATTATGAATATGGAATACTGATAGATCAAAATGGTATACCTAAATCTACTCTTTATCAGGCCAAAAGCCCTCACTATGACCATTCGTCCACTGGACTGTGCGTTATTGTATCTAATCTCTGCATCAGTTGACGGCGTGAGGAGGTACACTTTTAATGGATAGCACGAGACACCAAAGAGATGTCCTATATGGTTTTCTTCCAGAAATGTCTGAAATAAATGAAATTTGTTCACGGATTACAATAAGAAGATGCTCACGAACATGTGATTGTCTTGCACAGTGTTCACTGCGTCCTGCAAGCTTAAAAAGGATTATGTGACAACGATTGCCAAATGCTGGCAAATTTAATACAATTTATATTATTTCTATTTCTCTTCTATTTTTTCAATTAAATAAAATGTCATTTTTGTGTGTTTCATATATGCCATTTAACGTACAAACTGGACATATTACATATGAAATTATCAGTTCAAGTAATGTAACAAGAAAACCATCATAATGAAAAAGACAGAAAAAGTTGCTTCCGCATGATTTCAAACCCACCACCGCCTAATCAAAAGTATAACATGCTAATCGTGTGACCATTCCAATGTATTATACTTGTTTGTGCATTTTTTTTATGTCCTGTAATTGTTGCAGGTGATTTCATCAAACTTCTAAAACATACAGTAATAATCTGAATGATATTATCATTTTGAAAACTGTCAATTCATCAATCCATAACAGTTCAATATAAATGGAATGGTGGACAATCACTTGTCAGTACACAGCCAACAGTTTTACAATATTTCAGTAAGTTTCTGAGAAATCAATGCAAACAAATATGTTTATACATTCAAACCACAGTTCTCAAAGACAGAGGCGTCGTGCGTGGACACTGGCCATTTTGACACAATGTCAATAAATCTGTAAATAAATAATGTAATATCAAGGCATACATATTTAAAAAAACAACAACGTGAAAGTGGAAATAATCATAATATTCAATGGTTTTCAGAATATGTAAAGGGACTATGTCATCGAAAAGGGCCTCAAAGGGGTAATTTCTTTAGAAAATCTGAAATTTAGATATTAATACTGGTTAGAACAGGGTATATATAATGGGAAAAGAGTGTTTGCTTTCTGAGATAAAAATAAATTATAAAATGGGACTGGGTTGTGTTTATTTGGCCCTATTCCTGTTTACATTTTGACATCAGAATAGTGAGCCTTTTGTAGAACCATATTTTACAAACGACTCCTTACTAAGCATGATATGGCAGTTGGTTAAAGCGCTGTATACTGTCATTTCTGCGTATGGCTCCCAAGTCGCGAGTTCGATACCCGCTTGGGTTTTTTTTTTCAGGCTTTTTTGCCCCTTTGTTTTTCATCAAATATCTTATTGTATATTATACTATTTTTATTTATTTACTGCATGTGTCTTAGTAAATCGCATTTATATCAAATACTATAATTTATAGTGCAATAGGAAGCCAATTATTTGTTGACATAGTCCCTTTAACAAATAATTTTTTTTAAATCTGTGCACTTTATATGAAAAAATAGATCAGAAGAAACACACAAAAATAGCAAGTGGATAAATTTTTCAAAGCAATAAAAATATTCATAATAATCACAAAAAATTGACGTGTTTGCTATGCAGAATGATTAAAATCAATATCTTGCAGTAATCAATTAGTTAAGTGTTCATAATTATTATTATTATTTTTTTTTTGGGGGGGGGGGGGGAGGTAGAGGGGAGGATGTTGCTTCTATTTTTGTGTCCACGATATATTGCAACAATGCCTTGCTGTATATACATTTATTAAAACATTAATTCAATTTTTTTGTATACCTGGCGTTGTGATCAACCACAGCCTGCACATTAATTGCATGAAACCCTTTGCGGCAGACAAACGCTGCTTCATTGGCTGAGGGCGCAATTATTGGCACTAGTGTGCCGTCAACTGCTCCCACAGTGTTAGGTATGCCACATTTCTGATAAAATCCTTGCTTCACAGCAACCAGTGCTATTCCAGTTGGAAACCTGTAAGAAAGTGCAATATTGTCTGATTGAAACTCACCAAGCGTAGCAGAAACAATTATAACAAGAGCTGTCTCAGGCCAACGCGCTCGACTATTTAACCGCTTTGACAGAGTTATGAGCCTTTATCACTACAAAAAAGGGGCATAATTATGCTAAAATGCTGGTCACAATTATGGGCCTTGGCCAGTGACCTTACATAATGAACATGAAGATGTGTGAAGTTTCAATTGAACATCTGTTGTACTTACAGAGATATGTACTTGCATGCAAACCTTAAATGGAATTTACAAATACAAAAAGTGGCACAAATCTGCTCAATTTTATTTACATTTCAAAATATATTAGCATACAATAAATGCTATAGCGAGTACAAGACAGACATGTAAAACAGGATGTGGTCAGTATACAAAACCTACCGGTACTAGAATTTGTGTGGGCGGTTTTAAGTCTGTTGTTTGACCAGCAACTTGGAAGGTTTTTCTATACATCGATTTCAAAATTCAATTTGCTTTAACCACTTGGACAGAAATTCGTACCTAATATTATCCGTAAATTGACAGCATTCACAAATGCTGCAACTATACGGCATGCACTGGGCCTTAAAAAAGAATACATATTGATAAGATTTATATTATTGAGATGTGTCCACGTTTTTATTAAATGCCAAATTATTTTTCGGATATAACAAAGGAGTTCTTTAATACAACAAAGAACAACTGTAACAGGGGTGTGTAAAGCCTACGCAGACTTGTCAGACACGGGTAATTTTACTGTCAATCAACTAAATTTTTCTTGTCTACTTGTTCATGGACAAGCACAATTCGAGGTGTGAGAATGATTGAACAGTTGAAAGTTATTTATCATTATACTCATACAATACATTTGAATAACAAAATGTGTTTTGTTTATTATTTAATAAAAATATAACAGGAAGGCCTGCGGACAAACAGATTTTTAAAATGAACTTGTACATGCACAAAACAATTTTGATATTCCCACACCCCAGAGTGTAAGACATGTATAACTATATATAATTGGTTGAAATGTTAATTGATTTAAAAGTTTTGTTGGTGTCACTGTGTGTATTTGTTCTTTAAATATATATGTGGCGTGTCGTGGGAAAAACGGGCTTAATGCATGTGCGTAAAGCGTCGTCCCAGATCAGCATGTGCAGTCCGCAAAAGCTGATCCAGGACGACACTTTCCGCTTTTATGATATATGCTGTTTCAAGAAAGTATCTTTTAAACATAAATCCACTATTGGCGGAAAGTGTCGTCCCAGATTTGCTTGTGCAGACAACATGCATTAAGCCCGGTTTTCAAACTGTTACCGACACGCCTCATATGTATTTTTGTACATTAAACAGTTCAATTAATAAATGAGAGTGTAAGATGGAAAAAAAGTAAGGTTTACCTGCTTATTCCACGAAGATCAGCTACTTCAGACAGAAAATCACCTTTTGAAGAACCGTAGACCCACAAGCACCTGAAAATTACAGATTTATCATTGGTATTACCTTCATCACAAATTGATGTGGCTATATTGTGACAGGGATGTGCTACTTGTACTATTACTTGTACTTGTACTTACTCGAGTACGAGGTCGTGGAACCCCTTTCTTTTGCGAAAATGTCTCGGTTCCCTCGGCCGAGCTATCACGAACGCGCCGATGGCCGCCATATTTACGAACGCTAAGAGTGATCTTACCCAGTCTTAGCGTTCGACAAAAATCTTACGACGTCGTAGCTGCGATTGAGTTGATAAAACGGTCCACCGTTCTTACGACTAACGTACGACATAATCTTACGTACGACCGTCCTAAGATTTGTTGATAAAACGGCCCCCCAGGTGTTCGTCAGATGTTCAAAAGTCAATGAATAGCTACACACCAGGTATTCACTGTGTATTTGCTAGATATTCTAAATAGAATGCATAGCTAAGCATCAAGTGTTCGTTAGAATGTCAAAAGCAAAAGTATAGCTATGCTCCAGGTATTTGCTAGGTATTTAAAACAAAATGTATAGCTATACACCAGATATTTGGTAGGTATTCAAAAAATAATGTTTATCTATGTAACAGGTATTCTTTAGATGTTCTAGGGCAAAAGTATAGCTGTGAACCAGATGTTCGTCAGATGTTCAAGGCAGAAGTATAGCTATACACCAGGAATACGCTAGGTATTCCTAACGGAATGTACAGCTATGCATCAGGTGTTCGTCAAAGGCAAATATATAGCTATTCATCAGGTGTAAGTCAAATTTTCAAATGCAAAATTATAGATATTCATCAGTTGTTCATCAGATGTTCAAAGGAGAAGGTATAGCTATACACCAAATATTCGTTAGGTACTCAAAACAGTATTTATAGCTATGCACCCATGTACCAGGTGTTCGTCAGATGGTCAAATGCAACAATAAAGCTATACATCAGGTGTTCGTCAGATGTTCAAACGCATATGTATACCTATACACCAGGTGTTCTTAAGGTAATTGAACACAGAATTTATGTTCATAGGCAAAAGTATAACTATACATCAAGTATTCGCTAGGTATTCAAAACTGAATGTATAGTTGTGCCTGAGGTGTTCATCTGATGTTCAAAAGCATCAGTATAGCTTTACACCAGGAGTTCGCTAGGTATTCATATCGGAATGTATATCTATGCATCAGGTGTTCGTCAGATGTTCAAAGGTATAGCTATACACAATGTATTCGCTACGTATTCAAAACATAATGTATAGCTATGGATCAGGCGTGTGTCGCATTTT
The DNA here is from genome assembly GCA_027627225.1 of Congeria kusceri. Lineage (NCBI taxonomy): Eukaryota > Metazoa > Mollusca > Bivalvia > Myida > Dreissenidae > Congeria > Congeria kusceri. Next base: position 45,504,332 of record CM051030.1, read on the forward strand.
TAATCCAAACTAGAGTAAATATGACAGCGTATTCTTTGCCCCATAGTACACGCAGGCATGTCAGATCTTTGTCGGTAGTTTTATTAGATACCCGTCACTTACGTTGAACATATGTTGAATTTATTCCTTTGCCTTCAAACATATGATGAACACCAGGCGCATAGCAATACATTCTGATGTGAATACCTAGTGAACACCTGGTGTATAGCTATACTTCTGCCTTTGAACATCTGACGAACACCTGGTGCATAGCTATAAATTCAGATGTGAATACCTAGCAAACACGTTGTGTGTAGCTATACTTCTGCCCTTGAACATCTGCCGAACACCCGATGCATATTTATACATTTGCCTTTGAAATTTTGACTAACACCTCATGCATAGCTATACATTATATTTTGATTACCTTGCGAATAATGGTATAAAGCTAAACGTTTGCCTTTGAACATCTGACGAACACCTGATGCATATTTATACTTTGACCTCTGAACATCTGACGAAAACATGATGCATAGCTATACTTTCTATTTGAATACCCTGCGAACATCTGATGCATAGCTATACTTTTGCCTTGAACATCTGACGAACACCTGGTGCATAGCTGTACATTCTGTTTATGTACCTAGCAAATACCTGGTGTATATTTATTATTTTGACTTCAAACATATGACGCACATCTGGTGCATAGCTATACATTCTGATGTGAATACCTAGTGAACACCTGGTGTATAGCTATACTTCTGCCTTTGAACATCTGACGAAAACCTCGTGCATAGCTATCCTTTTAGCTTTGAACATCTGACGAACACCTGGTGCATAGATGTACTTTCTGTTTTATTTACTTAGCAAATGCCTGGTGTATATTTATTATTTTGCCTTTGAACATCTGACGAACACCTGGTGCACAGCTATATATTCTGATTTGAATGCCTAGTGAACAAATGTTAGATAGCTATACTTCTGCCTTTGAACATATGACGAACACCTGGTGCATAGCTATACCTTTGCCTTTGAACATCTGACGAACACCTGGTGCATAGCTATACATTTGCCTTTGAACATCTGACGAACACCTGGTGCATAGATATACATTCTGATGTGAAGACCTAGTAAATACCTGGTGTACAGCTTTACTTTTGCCTTTGAACATCTGACGAACACCTGATGCATTAGCAGCATATCTATACTTTGACCTTTGAACATCTGACGAAGACATGATGCATAACTATACATTCAATTTGAATATCTTGCGAACACCTGATGCATAGCTATACTTTTGCCTTCAACATCTGAAGAACACCTGGTGCATAGCTGTACGTTCTGTTTTATACCTAGCAAATACCTGATGTATATTTATTATTTTGCCTTCAAACATATGATGAACACCAGGTGCATAGAAATAAATTCTGTTGTGAATACCAAGTGAACACTTGGTGTATAGCTATACTTCTGCCTTTGAACATCTGACGAACACCTGGTGCATAGCTATACATTCTGATGTGAATACCTAACAAACACCTGGTGTGTAGCTATACTTCTGCCTTTGAACATCAATCTGATTTGATTACCTAGCGAATACCTGGTGTATATCTATCTATACAGTTGCCTTTGAACATCTGACGAACACCTGATGCATAGCTATACTTTTGCCTTTCAACATCTAATGAACACCTGTTGCATACCTATACATTTTGATTTGAATACCTAGCGAACACCTAGTGTATAGTTATACTTCTGCCTTTAAACATCTGACGAACACCTGTTGCATAGCTATACAATCCGATTTGATTACCTAGCAAATACCTGGTGTATATTTATACATTTGCCTTTGAACATCTGACGAACACCTGATTCATAGCTATACATTCTGAATATTCAGCTAATATGTTTAAGCTATATTTCTGCCTTGAACATCTGACGAAAACCTGGTGTATAGCTGTTTTCTGTTTTTAATACCTAGCGAATACCCGGTGTATAGCTGTACTTCTGCTGAACATCTCACGAACACTTGGTGCATAGCTATACTTTTGCCTTTGAACACCTGACGAACACCTGATGCATAGCTATACGTTCTGATTTGAATACCTAGTAAACACCTGGTGTATAGCTATACTTCTGTGTTTGAACATCTCACGAACACCCGGTGTATAGCTATAATTTTGCCTTTGAACATCTGACAAACACCTGATGCATAGCTATACTTTTGCCTTTCAACATCTGACGAACACCTAGTGCACTGCTATACATTCTGATTTGAATACCTAGTCAACACCTGGTGTATAGCTATACTTCTGCCTTTGAACATCTGACGAACACCTGATGCATAGCTATGCATTTTAGTTTTAACAGCTGGTGAATATCTAACATCTAACAGCCAACTTCACAGACCTAAAAATAAACCTGTTCAATCGAATACCCTTTAGAAGTCATGGACGCATTAAAACATTAATGTTTTTCGAGAGGCAATATGCATTATTACCTACTTTACTATATAATTGATAATGTAGCATTTTTAACTGCTTACCACTTTGCTTAACCAAGCTCCTCCCAACAGGCAACATTTTATGATGTTTCATGGTTTTGTTTCATTATGTTGCCCTTATCATTATTCAAAGAACGTTGCGCAATGTAAGTTTATAGTAACACTGACTGCTAGCTGACTGTTACAAGCAGCTATGACCCAGGACAATGATTGGTCTATTTTGTAGTTGTGAGTCACAACCATCATATTAGTTTTCATGGAAAATAAAACAATTACATATTGTTGTTTTGTTATTTTTATTAAGTATTAGAAGTATGTAATAAAACAGATATTTCATTGTCATTTTGGAACAGTCAAATTGTTTACTTCAGTATCGGGTGCAACATTTTGAACTGTTGTCCTCGGCCTAACGACCTCGGGAAACAGTTCAAAATTTGCCCCCCCCCCCCCCTATACTTCAGCAAAACAATTTGACTGTTCCCAAATGCCAATGAATTATCTGTATATTGTTCTATTCCTTCGTCATGTTTTGTGTTCTGATATCTTAAAATTCCTTTATTATTGCATAACATGTGGGAACGTAGGCTACACAAGGGACATCTCTATTCAAACAAACCTTATAAATAACTGCTTTATAGTTTACAAAGAGGTGTATTTAAAGTTGTGTACGTTAATTCTAAAGGGTATTGTATCTTTAAGCAACGAAGAACACTTATATATAAATAAAAGAAATGTATTTCGAACAGTTTAATACCCTGGTCAATTGTAATATAACGAATACGGTAACCAATTGCTGTCAGACAACCATAGTTTAATTGAGTTCTCATCCTTTGGAAGTTCAATTGAAGTGATCAATTGCCTATACAGCACCACATACAATGCGGAAACATGATGAAACAAACACAATCACTAATTAGAAACCCCTTAGAACTGTGGCCATCGCCTTGGTTCGGTAAACTCATGTAACGTCGGCGATTTCAACGAGTTTAATGGCGCGCCGAATCTCATACTTGGTCCAGAATTAAATTACAAACAAGTACTATACAAATGGGTTTGATACTCACTGACCGCTTGCTAGTTGTTATTTTCTATCTCGTAAACATATAGAAATTGTCACATAACGGATTTACTCTCTATATTTTTATATTTATTTTAGTACGCAATTCGTTTAACAACTCTGTAGTGATTTCACATGTATCAGAAATTGTTATATAAAGCGGTATTCCTTCTCTGGGGCCAAGCGCGTACCTTTACATGCAAAAGTAAATGCTGCGAATTACATGTTGATGCCATTACGTCAGTGATTCCTCTAACCAAAACATTTTTTGAGTAGTTACATATGTTGTTGTTTTTTTCATTTAGTAAAACCGATTGCATTTAAACCAGTATAAATGGATAGTCATTTTTTGTGGAGCAATTTATACGCCCGTGTGTATAGGTCTACGACTCTGCCGGTTAAACAGGTAGTTTTAGTGATAAACCTTGATAACTAAGCCTACCGACAAATAAACCGAAATACGTTCTTGAATAACTGAAACGAATCGTCAAACATGAGTATTGTATAGAAAACTTCCAAATCACATTTTAATGCAAGGTAGACAACCTCGTGTATACGGACATAACTTCCATGCGAAAGTTACTGTTTTAAATGGACACATATTTTACGTATTTTTTGAAAATGCCATTCAATGTCTTAACTGCTAAAACTAAAGCATGTGGACTAACAAATAACAAATATTAAGTAGGAAAAACAAGTAAATTAAAAAATGTGCCTTCGCCGGGTCTTGAACTCAAAAATCTGACGCGCTAAACACTCTGCCATCCTGACTTACTAACTATTAATGGTGTACTTGGTAATACATGTGTTTCCAAAATACAGATGAAAAGCGTTACAAACGTTTTATAATGTAATCCATTTCATTTGATGATTATTTATAAACTGCATTATATTTCCTATACATTTCTTAGTCAGAAGTGTTATTTTGCTTGTTTATTTATAATGATTGTATTTTTGTTTTGGGGCGCTATGATATACAAATAAAATTGTCAATTTGCCAATCCCTTTAACGACGTTGTGATATTTCATTAGAAACCTAAAACTGAAAGAGACGAGTATGCCGAGTGAAATGTGTTTCAATAGTGTACATTAAATCGAAATTTTCGATAAGACTGTTTCAAACCCAATTCTCAGAGTTATATCACTATTAACAACATGAACTTTTTTCACGGCAAGATAATGCTGCATTTGGCAATACCGTCTTGGTATAGTATTTTCTTTTGCAGTTCATAATAGGCAGCATGATTTACAATGTCTGCACATTGTGCGTCAATCAACATACAGAACAATACACAGGGCTCAATTTCTATAATGGTGACCAATGATTCGGAACGTAAATGATAATCGACACCTCAGCTAGTTGACAGAGGATAAACGATCTAACAATAAAACAATAATTAGGTTTGTTTGAGGCTAAATTGTATTTACAAGTGCGTGCATTTTGATTAATTCTGGGCTATGTGTGGGGTTCGGCATGCCTTTAAACCGGTTTAAACCCCCAATGCTTTGCATGGAGGTAACACAAGTTTTAATCATGTTTGTGTTTTGTGTTGTGTTGTGCGTACTGTCCTGTATTGTGTAGGCAATTGGTCACTTCCTCAAAATAAATGACCAGCGGATGTTAATAAGGGTTTCTCTCCTGGTGATGTCTCTTGAGTTTCATTATTCTTATATTTGTGTTCATATTGAAAAATGTAATAACATAATCTTAAATTGTACAATGTTATATATTATCGTATTTGCTTTTGCTCTTACAAAACACTTTGTAAATGTTAAGGTGTCATGAAAATACCGTGTACGCAAATTCTGCTTAATAATTTAAAGTTGACAGATGTTGGAGTATATATCGTGCATTGTAAGTAACACTTTGTGCTTATTGATATCAATTCGAAAAGCAACATGTTAAGACAGACTATTTCGGCATGTGGTTATCAGAGACAGTAGGAGTTGGTTTTTGTCCTCCTTTATTTTGATACCATATCTTAAAGGTACAGTTTCACAGGTTTTCTTTTTGCTGTGAGAAATATTTTTCTTAAATTGACTCTTTCATTTTCTATAATACATTGTATTGTTTATATTTCACGGTTTTTAAAGCATATTGCTTTACCCCAACACACCCAGGGACCACCAGGCTTCCCCCCACCCACGTACCAGCAGTATACGCAGGTCAACCCTCAAGTCCAATCACATTAGCATGACACTAGCGCACTGATCGCCATGATACAGAAACTGGATAATCGTCTTCAGTCAATCGAAAACTCAGTTTCAAAACTTGGTATAATACAAAACGAGCTATCCCGTGTGAAAGTTGATGTTGCTGCACTACGATGTGAAAACACCTCCATCAGCTCACGTTTGAACGAAATTGAGGTAAGCTGCCAGTCCATGAGTGATATTGCGGACGACTTTCATTCATACAAAATAAATTCATCAAAATCACTATCTGAACTTAAATTTAAAACTGACAAAATCGAACAGCAAACGTCAAACTTCGAAAATGTAAACATACAGCTCCAAGAGAGTATTACAGATCTGCGGTGGCGTAGCATGCGTGACAACCTAGTGTTTGTGGGAGTGCCAGAAAGCACAAAGACCAACACGGGGGTACAGGGACAGTGTGAAACCATTTTGCGCCGTTTCCTCACAGAACGGATAGAAAATGATCATACGATAAACAAGAACAATGACATAAGCATCAAAGAAATATCATTTGCACGTGTTCATCGCATGAGTGGAGGTCCGAACAAAAACAATCTACCCCGCCCGATAGTAGCAAAATTTGAAAACTACAGTGACCGCGAAAAGATCCGACGAGCAGGCATAATTCTCAACCAGAAAAAGTCTGGTTGTTATATAAACGAACAGTTCCCACCAGAAATAGAAGAACGCCGAAGACAGCTATTTCCAATTATGAGACAGTACAAAAGTGACCCTTTCAATAAAGTTAAATGTACCTTGGTGCGCGATAATTTGTATGTTGGGAACAAGGTGTACAACCTAGACACAAGATCGCTTGAAACACCGAAAACTAGATCACGGACATCTAATGAAAAATCAAATCTCCGACAAAACCCCAGTTCAAAAATACATATGACCCAGAAACCACAAATGGCGGAACCGATTGATTTCAGAACAAGAAATATGTTTGATGCTTTAAGCACTGACCGAGAAGAAACGCCTCAAAGACGCAGACCTACATATGAACGCTCGCCACGATCCCCACTTGACGAAACAGAGTTGAAAAGACCACGGGAGCAGTCTAGCGAGTCCCCGTCGTCCACCGCCCCTGCACAGCAGACCACGATCCTCGAGCAATCCGTGTCCTGCGATACACGTGATAATCAACTCGGCGTGACTGCACAATAGGATACACAGGGAGAGAACAATTGCACTTTACGGAACAATGAACACTGTATATATAGTAACAGTGCGAGAGGATTAAAATTTCTCTCATTTAACGTTTGCGGACTGAGATCTAAACAAATTTGTCCAGAATTTAACTCATTTATAGGTAATTTTGATATAGTTGGTTTGCAAGAATCTAAAACTGACGATTTCGATAACTTACAAATTGAAGGCTATACATTGTTTTTTAAGAACAGAAAAGCATTTTCAGTACGAAAATCTGGTGGAATATGCCTTGCTGTTAAAAATACCTTATGTAAATATGTTACCGTTATTCACTCAAACTGTAAATTTATCTTATGGTTCAAAATCTCAGAAGAATTAACACTTAACGATGATTTACCATGCGGTGTTGTATATATACCGCCAGAAAATTCGGGCTATGCAAGTGATGACCCATTTTCCGATATCCAGTTTGATATTGATCAATTTAAATATAGATACAATAAAATATGCATGTTTGGCGATTGGAATTGTCGAACAAAACAGCTTCAGGACTATGTTAAACCTGATCATGAAATTTTTCGCGAGTTAGACCTAGAAGACATATACAGTGAGTTAATTGGTGATGAAAAACTGTTTACAGATTCTAATCTTACAATAATACGAAATAATCAAGATAAAATGACAAATGGTATGGGATACAAGTTTATAGATTTTTTACAAAGAAATCGATTTTACATATTAAATGGCCGAACAAAAGGTGATTATATGGGACATGTCACATGTAAAAATGTGAGTAGCGTTGACTATTTTATTAGTACCCCTATGTTATTTAGACATGTAGCTTATTTAGAAGCATTAGAGTTTTGTCCATTACTTTCAGATGTACATAACCCTGTTACTGCGTTATTTGATTTTTCAATTGATTGTATGGTTAAAAATGACGATTGTGTGTACAACAGAAGTGAACATATTGTTGACTGTGCCATAAATGTAAATGACATTGATATCACTGACAACGATAATAATAATAATAATAATAATAACAATAATAATAATAATAATGACGATAACTGTAATATAAATCTTAGCCATGAAAATGCAAAACTGTGGGACAACGACAAAGCGAACAATTTTATCGAAAATATTAACCTCGTTAATGTGGATGCTATAATTCAGGATCTCAATGTCTTTGAACTTACTTGCACATCTTCATTAGATGACCTTGATCGTATAGTTAATAAAATTGATTATATATTTACTGACACTTGTAAAAGCAGTTTTGGTACTTATAAAAATAAACACGAATCGCAAAATAATACTGCAAATTATAGCCATGAACCTAAATGGTTCGATCGTGATTGTAGATCAGCCCGGAAAAATTTCCACCATGCAAAATATTTGTACAAAGTAAAAATGTCCGAGACTAATCGCCTAAATTTGAACAGCTCAAGCAAATTATATAAGAAAACAGTTAAACACAAGTATCAATCATTCAAAAAGAAAAATTCACTAAAAATAAAATCATTAAAAAATACGAATCTGAAAGCCTTCTGGAAGATACTTTCAGGCAAAAAACGTAACACGGTCAAAGCAAATATTGATGCCCCTGAAAATCATTTTAGAACTGCTAATGCTGATGACTCGGATCTTGACACTAATATCGGTGAATCGCAACCAGCTGCTATCTATAATAACGATTTGCTTAACGTTGAAATAACTTGTGAAGAAATAGAATATTGTGTAAATTCGCTGAAAAATAATAAAGCATGTGGGATTGATAAAATATTAAACGAACACATTAAACACTCATTCCCTATAATGAAAAATGTGTTTGTAAAATTGTTTAACATAGTATTTAACTCTGGTATTGTACCTAGCAAATGGACTGTGGGTATTATCAACCCAATTTACAAAAATAAAGGTTCTGAGAAAGATCCGGCAAACTATAGACCAATCACTTTATTGAGCTGTTTAAGTAAACTATTTACCTCAGTTCTAAACACTCGACTCGAACAATTTATTATGAAATATGACCTCATTAGTGAACACCAAACGGGATTTCGGAAACACTTTTCAACAGTTGACAATATGTTTGTTCTTCATTCGTTGATAAATATTCTTAAAGCTCAAAAGAAAAAACTGTTTTGCGCGTTTATTGACCTAAAAGCTGCTTTTGATACTATAAATAGATCACATTTGTGGTACAAATTAGGGCAGCATAGTATAAGTGGAAAATTCCTAAATATTGTTAAGAGTATATATAATAATGCGAAATCTTGTATTATGTCAAATGGCAAAATTACTAATTATTTTCCATGTTCTATTGGGGTAAGACAAGGAGAAAATTTATCCCCTGTTTTATTTTCATTATTCATTAATGACCTTCATACATACTTTAATAACAACAATGATGTAATTGGAGTAGAGTGTTATACCCAATCAAATGACGATATCTTAATGTTTTTAAAATTGTTTGTCTTGTTGTATGCCGACGACACTGTAATTTTAGCAGAGTCCGCAAGCGACTTACAGAAGTGTTTAAATTTGTATTCCCAATATTGTGACCAATGGAAATTGACAGTCAATGCATCCAAATCAAAAGTTGTTGTTTTTAGCAAGGGTAGACCTGGGAATTATACGTTTTATTATAAAGGAAATCCTATTGAAATTGTTAAGAGTTATAAATACCTTGGTATATTATTTAATAGTAGTTGTTCATTTTTCCAGGCAAAAAAGAATTTGGCTGAACAAGCAACCAAAGCTATGTACTGTCTTATAACCAAATGCAATAATCTAGCTTTGTCTATTGATATGAAAATCGATCTTTTTAACAAAATGATTAAACCTATCCTTCTGTATGGATGTGAATGCTGGGGATTTGGAAATAACTATGTACTAGAAAAAGTCCAGTTAAAATTTCTTAAAATAATACTAGGAGTCAAGCCCAGCACTGCGTCATGTATTGTTTATGGCGAAACTGGAGTTATGCCCCTACAAATTGATATTGAAACAAGAATGATTTCTTACTGGTCTAAATTAATTAATCCTTTATGTGTTAAACTTTCACATTTTGTATATAAAACATTTTATTAGAAATGCATAAAACAGAAAACTTCAGCTCTGACTGGATAGTATGTATACGAACTATTTTTATAAAATGCGGAATGATGAATATTTGGCAGTCACATGATTTTACTAACAGCATATGGCTTGTTAAAAGTACAAAACAAAAACTGTCTGACCTATTTATTAACGAATGGCACTCTGATGTGAATAACTCTAGTAAATGTAGTAACTATAAATTATTTAAAGATAATTTTGGTCTAGAACCTTACCTAATTAATACGCCAGATAGATATCTTAAATATATGATCAAATTCCGAACAAGAAATAGCAGATTACCTGTTGAAACTGGAAGCTGGCATGGGATTTTAGCAGATCAACGAATATGCTCATTATGTAACTCTACCTCCCAAATTGGTGATGAATTCCGTTATTTACTCGAGTGTAATGCTCTAAAAGATGTTAGAAATCGACTTATTAATACACACTACTATGCAAGACCGAATGTTTTAAAATTTAAATCTTTAATGACAACTGATACACAAAACCATATTGAGTACAGAAAGTTATGTATTTTCATTAGAGAAATATTAAAACGTGTCTCATAAACCATTTACATTTACGATGGTGTACGTACATGTGTTACCTTTTCCTTTTTATTTTTATTTTGATGTTATACATTATGCATTACTCGTCATTTTGCTATTCTCTCCCAAATATTGTACTATCATTTTGCATTATTGAATTTAGCCCCTTCACTTATGTATCTCTCTTTGTTTGCTTGTATGTAATTTCTGCTCATATTGTCATGTTATGCATGAACTGAGCTTTGAAATAAACTTGACTTGACTTGACTTGTACCAAGTTAAATTTTGGCGAATATGTGTTGTTGTTGTTTTTTTTAACACAAAATGCTACACGGTAATATGCCTTAGTAATTTGTTTACACAAAAAAAGACATAACAAATATCGAAATAGCAAACTTTACATTGTATTCAATTTGATCAAACCAAAGATGTGCGCAATAAGCCGTAACCAATTATTAATTATAACATTATACATGTGTGTGCGTATATGCAGAAAAACATAGTGTCTTGTCAAGATTGTATTACGAGTGGTTTAATATACGGAAACACGCTTTAAGGAAACGGTGGTGACTTTTCTATACTTGAGAAGTGTTGAACAATACTGTCGTATTAAAGGATACTAGAACACTATCCGACATGTATATATGGAAATGTGGTGTCTATAATGGTTGGATACACACATGTTTAAAAAAAAAAAAATTATCGTTTTGATAATACAACATTCTGATAACGCTAACGACGGATGTATGCGAGTTGAATATTCTAGAGGAATACGATTATTCTGTTGATTTTGTGTCGCCGATTTGTTACAAATTAAGGATCAACAGATTAGATTGTTCAATGTCAAAGCTACAATATTTACGCCAGGTCTCCACGATAAAACGGTTGGCAGCGTGAATGGTGTAGTGAAACGTATAAAGAAGTAAGTTTTAACTTTTGTTTTAATATTGTTTCAAATACATGTACAGTCGAAACGCGACACTACGAATAGTCAGGGGAGACAACTGATTTGCTTGTAGTATCGCGTTTTTTTGCAATAGCGCATCTGTCGGAAATTACGGTATTACCGTAATTTGTATTACATTACGTGTTAATTTGAGTCATGTCGTAGCGTTTATGAACATTAGCATTCTTATTAAAGTAATTGCATTTGACATTACAATTGTGTATGTATTGCATTATAAAAACAAAGTCTAAAATCAATCCACGCACAATAATCGAATTTGTAGTTACATCTAGGAAAGTAATTTAGTAAAACGCAACAATCTCACACCGCATCAATTAAAGTGGCTTAAAATGGTTAATACATTTGAAAACAGCTACCTTTGTCCACGGCGCAAACAAACAGACTGGGTGTCTGACTGGGCACAGGTGTGAAAACTTCGTAGAGAAGGTGTGAAAAGTCTCATTGACGATATGATTCGTAGTATCGCGTGAACAGTTCAATACAAACATTATGATGGGACCGGAAAATTTGTTCGTATTAACGCATCTTTCGTAGTATCGTGAATTCGTAGTATCGCATCTTTTTATAGTTAAAAATAAAAGGAAAACGGACGGGATTGGTAGCCTTATTCGTAGTATCCCGTCATTTCGTTGTATCGCGCTTCGCAGTATCGCGTTTCGACTGTATATTCAATTAGTTGATTATCACTTATATTTATTGTACATGCTGTAATTTCAGTTAACCCTATCTATTGCTATTAATTTACACCAAAGGAGTAACAAATATATTTCTACCTTATGTGTTGTTTATTTTTTATGTGTTATGATCCATACACGAAAATAAATATACAGCTCTATCATACACAGCACAGACGTGACAGTTAAAAAGATAAAAATAATAACCGTTTATGCCACTGTAAGTAACAATAGATACATGTTTATTTTCGAAAGCTTTTGTCGACCACATATGTTTGACGTATTATACACGGAGCATGGTATATTTCAAAACAAACAGAACAATAGCACAGTGTCGGATGCTTATCATTTGTACAAAACAGATGTGAACTCAATACGTATAACTACACTATGTTCCTCAGTAATTTAGGATATTTCACCCGCAAAAACAAGTGTATCACAATGCATGTCATGTATTTTAATTCAGCCTACAATTTCATGTCAACGCATATTGATTTTCAGGTTAATGTTTCATAGTGGTCCATGCTTCTATTCTCGGAATCAAATATCTGTTTGAAGATTCCATATTGCTTAATTGTCGCTTGAATAACCAAATAAGTCATTATAATAATTGATGTTAACAATCGTTATCGGGTTTTCATGTAATGATGCGTGCAATTATAGTTTCATAAGACAATACTAAAAACATTTAATTTTAGAACATTAATTACGTTATAAAATAAAAGTAAAATGTTTTAGAAACAAATATAAAAATATATGTGCAAAACGGCTTGCCTGGTTGCATAGAATTGCGCAGGACTGTTCTGAGTAGCCGGGCATTGTTAGAATTCCAAAAGCGCGCAGGGCGATCTGTTGTTCCGATTACAATAACAATACAATCGTACTCGTGTACGAGTATGGGGATTAATCTAACATGACGACATAAATGGTATTTTTTTTAATTCTAGAAAACCATTTATCTTTTCATTGTTTTAACATTGATTATTATACTTGTATATGTTTGATCAATTGTATGAGTAAAACTATATTTTGGTTCAAAATAAAACAACTAAGTGTCCACATGCTCAGCCTGTTGGTTTATGCGCTACACCCTCTCTCCAGGAAAAATAATATTATTTTAGATAAGATATTACATGTGTATTTAAATATTCGTTATCGGGGTAGCCTTCCGTTAATCATTTTACTTGATAAATTGGTCATATGAAGATTGGTCTCTAAAAAATGTCAAAGCCCAATTGTACCTGACTGATATCGTGTTGATAAAGTAATACACACTAGGTATATTGTTACTCTAGAAATTACATGAATGTTAAAGTTAAACTCACAGAAATTACAGTTGAATGATAAAGTTAAACTCACAGAAATTACAGTTGAATGTTAAAGTTAAACTCACAGAAATTACAGTTGAATGTTAAAGTTGAACTCACAGAAATTACAGTATGGCATCAAGTGTACATTGGCTATTTACTTTAAGTTGAAATACCAATGCGATATCTCTTTAATTACAAATAAAATTTGTCAGTTTACAATCGATGCATTTCATCGTGAGGGCCAAATTGAACAACATGTTGAAATGTTGAACAATAACCTTCATAAAGTTTATGTCTGTCAAAAATATTTCTGTTATGCCTAGCCCAGTCAGTATGAAGTCCTTTATACGACTGATTGACGTCGCCTTAAGGGCTGGCCCCGATTTCTCGAAAAGTATACTATAACAGGATTAGTTTAAGCTCATTATTTTCATGTTGTAACAAGTGAGTATAAATAATATTACAAAGACAGATTACCTTTTAAATGAAAACAATATCATGCGAAGTAAAATCAAGTTTAAATTATAATTTTGATTGCTAAGACTTAAGCCTAAAGAGGCTTATTCTTAAGAACATTCGAGAAATTGGGACCTGCTGTTTAAATATGGATTTTGAAACATGTTTATTGTTATGAAATAGGCCCTCCTTGTTGGCATTGCCCAGCACTTTGATTATTTACATTTAAATGACAATCTACAGATTTGTCCATTGCACATATTTCTGGAAATGCATAATCGATGTTCTTTCTCTATTGGTATCCTTAACTGAACTGGGTGTCCTCTGTGAAGAAACTTTTAGATGATTTTGGTTTTTCGGATGTATTTTTGTATCCCGAAAGTATCCATGGTTCTTTTCCATTAATTTTCAAACAACGTGTAATTGATAACTTTATCCAAGAATGGCATGGTTCATTACAACGTAGTTCAATTCTGTTGGATTACGTTTATTACAAAAATAATTTTATGTACGAATGTTATCTTGATATATTGCCTGCTAGTCTCAGGAAATTTTTTACACGTTTTAGAATTTGTGCTCATTCGTTAAGAATTCATACAGGCCGCTATGGCTCAAATAATATACCAAGAAATGAAAGGCACTGTCTCTACTGTGGAAGGCGTGATTTAGAAGATGTGTACCATTTTATATGCATTTGTCCATGTTACTCAACAGTAAGGCGACGATTTCTTGATAAACGATTTTACGATAGACCATCTGTGTATAAGTTCAATTCATTAATGGGATCAGTTAACTCTGATGTTGTTAAAAGTGTTGCCAAATGTATTAAATATGCATTAGCAATTAGACAATCTATTCATGTATAATATACATGTACATCACTCTCCATACGTTTGCAACTTATGTTATGTTATACTGCAATTAATTCGTTTCGTTTTGAATTTGCATATATTTCACGATTTTTAGAACAAATTCCGAATGCATTGACCGCGTATAGAATGTATATATGTTCGTTTTTTTTTTCTAGATCATGTACTTTGTACTAATCTTGAATAAAACTATTGTCTTGTCTTGTCTTGTCTTGTCTTGTCTTAACATGCAAATCTTGTATCGTAGTACCTAGTTCGTTAAGGCGCTATGTAATATAATGAAAACCATCATTATAGTATTACACGGTATATTTTAGTGTGCAACATATTTTGTTTATCACAACTAGAATTGTTAGTGGGTAATTATTGATTTAAAAACCTTAATCAATCCTCGAAACAGTAAATTTGAAATACATGCATGTGTAGCAGAAGCGAATTGCCTAAAGTAGTTTGATATATACAATTACCGTAAAATATCTATATTTTCGGACACTAAAAATAATTAAACATTTTCGTGTCCGATAATTTGGATACACTCAAATATTCCCAAATTACAGGTGTCCGAAAATTTATAGAAACTATGACAATATTGCAATTACGTTCGGATATATCCGGTGTATAACGTTTTTTTGCCGAATATTCACGGATAGTATCGATTAATGATTTCGCGTGCTTGTTAAATACCACGCCGTAAAGTATTATTAATTTTTAGCGATGTTTGCAATTAATTTTAAATCATTTCATATGTTTGATTTTGTTTTACAGAAAATTACGCCAATACTGCATTTTTGTCGACCGAGTTCAAAGATGACTAAATTAAGCAGAACTTATTGGTAAATAATTAAGACTGGTTAAGACTGGTTCCTTAATAGGATAATTTCAACAGCATATTTAATATACGATTTCAATACCGGTATACACAATCGGATAAACCCATTATTTATTGCACATGGCTCTGAACTCAATGACGCTGATGTAACGGTCCACCGCCTCCATTCATTCATCTGCCAGGTTTTATTACATTCATCCATTTGTAAAAACACACGTGCGATGTGTCACCGGATTAACGCTAACAGGTTAGAATTCTGCTAAAATACCACTGTCATATCAAATGTCTGAAAATTAAGATTCATTAATTATGGTTTAAAATCAGGACGTCCGAAAATATATAGTGACAAAAAAGTAATTATTTTGGCTAAAAAAGAGGGTGTCCGAAAATTTACAGTGTCCGAAAATATAGATATTTTACGGTAATTTCTTTGCAAGTGTTCGTGTTTCAAAATATGTCTTCTGTACGAGAAATTACATTAATAACTATACAGCATAATACGACGAAAGAAAACCCACTTAACGAAAATATAGTGTTCTTGTGCCATATATGTTTTTTCGTAAGTGGTTAAATTTAGACGCATAAATATGTTTTATGCTATTATGAACACCATGAAGTAAGTAAGATGTTAGATTTCGTCCATGGTTTTACAGTGTTTTACCAATGATATTTTTAATTGCATTGTCCCATTTGTGTTTGTAAATTACTTTTAAACGCGTGGTTTCATAAATATATAGACCTACAGTGATATATAAATGCTGTTCAATAATATAATACCAAATATGATGTATAATGTGACGTCACTGTGGACGGAAGACGCTGATGGTGTTTAAATATCGGCTATATTTCAAAATTTACACATTCATATTTTACACTTATTTTTTTTAAGAGATTTGTACATATGTTTAACGCACAACAAAAAGGAATGATCACGGTCCGTATTCCAAAAACGCCGTAAGATAAATTCGTGAATCCCCTAACAGGCAAGTAAACACTTGTTAATACTAAGTTGATAAATAATACATACTTAGCACAAAACCTTTTAAATTTGAAATAAAATGTTAAGGAAAAACAATGATTTTAAGATTAAAGATACTATTTTACTTAATATGTTTCTGGAATCCTGTCGCTGTTTTAACGTCTAATTGATTAAAAAATGCTTGCAGCTCGATCGACTTACGTATGCTGCAATTAGGAAAACCGTCTGGGTAACATCAAAACTTTTGTGCGATCACTGCGAATAGCGTGATAGATATTTTCTGCCTGGCTTTATTTTCTGTCCAGCCGTACAAATAGCTAAATGTAAACTTGATCTGGTGTTGTATGGCTTATAAGCTAAGGTCGGATTACTTAGGTGTAGTTAGACATTGGCTGATAAAAAAGAAAATAGGGGGAGAATTAGAGATAATGAGGAAATGTGGGACACTAGGAATTCGCTAGAAAAATGTTAGTTTTAGAAGAGAGTCAGATTTTTATTATTATTCTTACCTTTGGTCTCATTGTTTAAACTAGAAGAACTGATTGTAAAATAATTATTAAACGTTGTGAACTATTACCAAGAAATATTTGTGGAGTACGTTAACCAATTTGGATTTATTTTAGTGTGTATAACAAAGCGGACATATTGAAATTCTTGGACAATTATGAAATGTGAATATCAGGACTCCGGGACCTTTTAATGAATTTGACTTTATTTTATTTGGATTACTATTACATCATGTATCTTTGTACGTAATTAAAATATTGGGTGAGTTTGTTAAAAAGAGATATTTCAAATAAATTTTGTGTATGTTGCTGGATTCTTTGTCTCTGTTGCTGTCACGTTACAATAGCAAGCGTAAATGAAAAACTGTTAAAGCGTTGGAACATGTGGTTAAGTCAGATTACACCTCTTATCCTCATTTATGGTTACTTAACACGTCTTTAAACTTACGTAAAACTTTATCCCGTTGATCAGTAATACGGAAGCTCACCGAGGTATGCAAACGTGCCATCAACGGAGATAAACCCGCTGTGAATTGATCGTGAAAGTCAATGCACAATCTTTAATGATAGGGATAGAGTAACTTTATCGTATTATAATTACTCCATACCTAGGTCGATGGAACACCGGCTCTAAACATACCAATGGCGCGCGCGTTCTGTATTATTCATTCTTTGCACGATGTTAATTACAAAATAATTGATGTTAAATTTCTTTTAGTTGGAGTGTCGTTGTTAAACACTTTGATTATAAGCTGCATTGAATTTCCACTGACATCACGATTTTCTCGTGCAGTCATTGGTTGTGACACCTGAGAGAACGAGAAGTATCACTTTACACTGAAGTGTTGAATTGTATCATAAATGTATTGGAAATTGTGTATGATGGGGCGGTGCAAAATTTGAAACCGATGTCATGCTTGAAATCATTCACTGTCCGACGAAGTTGTGGATTTGAAAGCTAGATCAATGCGGAACAATTAACTGTTTTTTAATTTCGCAGAGGAAAATACTTTCGATGTGCGCAAAAATGCAAATTGCGTCAACAAAATTCATACATTTTGTGAAAATGAAAATGACTTGGCAATACCCGGTGCGAAGGACAACATACGGTTTAATTACTATCAGGACAAATTGACTGTTAAACAAAAAGTGATGGACCCAGCAAGTAACGTTGACAAGCGCGCTAGTGACCAATTCCCTCGTGGAATTCAAGAGAGACGCAAGAAGCTTGTCCCATACATGTTGCAGGCCTGTCGTGAGGAGAAACGTTCATCATTGGTCTACGACAGTCTAAATATTGACAATCGGTCGTATACAGCCGATAACCCTCCTCTAGATTCCATATCAGAAATGCCGCCGCGCCAATCCGGGAACCAGCCGCGTAATCAGAGACGCCCACGCCGTGACGAACCACCGACGGTACCCGGAAACCGCTCTTCCCCAAGAACGTAGGACAATTACAAGGAGCAACTTAAATTTTTACTCTGCAATGTCCAGGGTCTTGTAAATTAACTATGTGATAATGACTTTTTGAACTTGATAAATGACTTTAACATTTTGTTGTTATGTGAAACATGGCATTCCAAAAATGATAATATTAATGTAGAACATTTTGAAAACTTTTCTTGTTCAAGACGTAAATTCAATAAGAAAGCTAAACGCTTTAGGGGTGGGCTGTTAATTTATTATAAGAACACATATTCGGGGCATATTGAACTTATTGATTTAAACGAAATAGGTTGTATTGTAAAAAGGTTAAGAAATCTTTCATTGGAACGGAAAACGATTTGTTTTTCATTCATTGCTATATACCACCCGAAGATTCGAACGTTTACAAATCAATAAATTCTCCGCTTTTTGAGTTTGATTTTTTTGAATATATATTCGACTTAATAAGGAGATTTAAACAGGTCGGCGATGTCATAGTAACCGGTGATTTAAATGCTAGTGTAGGCCAAAGATCAGACCTTATTGAAAACATTGATTTGCAGCGCTATGTTAATCTACCAGTGGAGAATTTTGATATAGTTTACCGCTACGCAGGTCTTATGATACTAATGCGTGCGGATTTGGAAAAACGTTGTTGACTTTATGTAAACAATGTAGCGTGTGTATAGTTAATGGTAGAAGTAAGCCCGGTCTTTTCACCTGTTATAATTTAAATAGAAACAGATTTGGTGCTAGTGTTGTAGATTATGTGTTAGCTGATTATGAGATATTTTCGCTATGTAATAACATGAATGTTTATGACTTATCGGAATTCTCGGACCATTGCCGTATTGAATTGAGTATGGCTTTTAATAATCTAATTTGTGCCTATGAATGTGCAAATGTTGAAAACATATTATGGAACGATAATAAACAAAATGATTTGAATGAGAAATAAGATGCAAAAGCTGACTATTTCGATAATCTTGTTCATTTTTTTTTTAATAATGAAACTGATTTAAATTTGTGTATTGCTAGTATGTCTGATATAATTTATGACATATCCTATAGCATTCATGGTAAATCATTTACGCCGAAGAAAAACACACCTCCTTTGAATAAATCTAAATGGTTTAACACTAATTGTAAAGTAGCTAAAGCCAATTAGTATCGCTGTAAAAGATTATTTTCCTTAGACAACAGTGATGTCAATGGTGTTTCATTTTTGCAATCTATAAATGTATTTTGTCTTATGAAACGAAAAGCTAAACATGCGTATGATAACAAAGAAAGACACTCATTATGCTCATTAAGTAAATCTGACTCTCGCAAGTTCTGGAAGTATATTAAGAAATCTAGCCAAAAGAAATCTGATAAAAACAATATTGCTGTTAATGATTTTGTTAACCACTTTTTTCATTAAATTCAAATCCTGCATGTGAAGTATTACTTATATATATTTGCAAATCAACCATTTCAACTGTATACAAATAATGGGCACATTCCTAAAGTTAAATATCTACATTAAAATCTTCAGAGTAGATATTGTTTCGAGTAAAAGGTAATTAGAATCCTTGTGTGAGTATTTGAAATTTACTTTTATGTTTATTTTATGAATGTAAATTTAGTACAATATTACAGAACAACGACAAATATGGAGGAAAAATGGGAATATAATATCCAACAGACATTGACAAAACCTTTCCAAATTCTTCTCAGTTTGCTTCAAAAATCGCGTGCACGTTATACACGGTCTTTTACGGAACTCGCACATTTTTGCGAGCTTGGGGAAAATGTACTCGCAGTTTCCGAAACATACTCGCATTTTGTGAGTATGAAAGTCTAAATTCGAACCTTGACATGTATACATTTATTGTGAAAGTAAACATGTTCAGTTTAAAATATATTGTATGCAATAAATTGACAATCGTATTTCACTGAAGAACATTTATTGCACTTATGTACATTAGCATTGTGTCATTATTAACCAGAAATATATATTTAGATCTTTTGGTTTAGAAAAGACAGAATAATATTTGTGTGAATTTTAACTGTGTTGTTATTTGTTTGATTTGAAATTATAAATCAAATAAAGGTTTAAACAGTGTAATTAAAATTTGTTAATTATATGTATGGCCAAATAATATCATTTATAAGCTGGCATAAGTCTTGTACATAAAATGATTTAGTCAATATTTCCAGTCATATCACTGTAATAAGAGTGACATGTACAGTGTTTCAGCTATAAGTTTCAAGGCATTTTCATTAATTGTATAAAATAATTGTAATTTCCTTTCTCTGTAAGGCATGTCTACTTTTTCACCTTCTTAATCATAATACCTAAGGTGTATATGATTTGTTAATTAATACTGATAATAATGAAACATACATAAAAACACCACTTTGCAGAAGAACTTTTTATTTTATTTTATTTTTTTTAAATATATAACAGTCAATTTCAAGATCCTTTGAATTGCCAGTACAGTTGGCCAGCCATGCACACAAAAGGAATCCAGCATTTTCTAAATGAATCAGCAACCTGAAAATAAAAATGATTTTTTTTCTCAGAATGTATTAACTTTTATATAAACATTATTTTAACCTTTATTATATGCCAATAGTAATATTTAATGTTCAGACTGTTACTGCAGGAAAACCAGACTTAATGTCGTCCCGGATTAGCCTGTGTAGTCCGCACATGTTAATCCATGACGGCTCTTTCCGCTTGTATGGTATTGTCTGTTTTAAGGAAGTCTCTTCTAAACATAAATCTACTGTAGGCGGAAAGTGCCGTCCTGGATTAGCCTGTGACTACTTTACTCACATGCATTAAACCCGGTTTTCCCTCCGCATGCCTCATATATTTATATATATCCACATCGACACTGTAAATTCGGGAACTCACTTGAAAGCAATGCGTCTTTAAATTTGACATTAAATTATCATTTTATTATACTTTACAAATGATTTGGGAAAGCCACTAACTGATCATATGCATACAGACCAACACTTTCAGCTAATTGTACAATTGAACTCCGCATATTGGGGCGCTAGAACTTAAAGAAATCGCCGTACATTACAGCTGCAACTGTATTCATGTATGCGGTATACTGATACGTGTCTTTTAAAATTGTAGCCCATACAATATTGTGCATGGCAACATTGGCATATGTACTCAGACCGTGTGCAAAATTATAATAATATGAAAATGATTAACAAATCGTCATCAATTTGTTATGGATTGACCGGTAGACCGGAATAAGTAGATATGTCGAATTCCATAAAAAAAAAAAACATATCAAATAAATAACTGTTTTCTCTTATTTATCTTATTTTGTGTTTTACTAATCTCTGAAATAACAGTGTCCAACACTTAATTCAACGAAAATCGGAAACGAACGATTGACATTGTTTACTCAGAAACGTTGACCTACAGCTTTCAGTGACAACAAGGACTGAAGTTGCACTGATAGAGGCAGAGGAATACTTCATTCTAAAATATTCCCATTGATTTTGTCACACCTGCTGCTTTTGCTCGATGAATTCCCGCAATACGGTGAAGGGAGTAGCGATAAGCAATGTGATAAATGACACTGCTCTTCCAAGGAGATCTTAAACCCTAAGCTACTTTTGTTGATAAATACTGGTTATTTTTGTCGAAAGTCAGTACATTTGTCCGTCTGTCCGGTTGTCGGTTCGCCACAAAGCTTGTCCGCTCCATACCTTTAAACCGCTTTTAAAAAGGAATTCGATGAAATATGACAGTATTGTGTTTAAATCGATATTATTCGCCTATATATCGTATTTTCTTTATTGTTTCATATTTGTTTTGTAATTCGAAAATGAATAATATTCTTCATTTAACACATTTATTAGCCATTCTAGTAAATACGTGATTTCAACGCGAAATGTACTTTCAACAAAATAAGCTTGGACTCCAAAATTGGCATTTCGACAAAAGTAGTCTACAGCTTAAAACTTCCCGCTCTTCCAACACTCCACGTCTTGTACCCATGATTAATGATAACGGAAGACAACTCAGTACTTCAAATGGTCGACACATGTACCTGGCAAGATCTAGCACAAAAAGCACATGATACCCTACCATACCGTAAAACATTTTTATTCGTAGCTTTTATTTTCGGAAAATTCATATTCATATACGACATACTCATCCATATCATATTTCATATAGAAATAAGTGGTTGTTTTGTCCGTATTTGTTACATTTTGCCTTAAAGTATGACCTTTAATGATGACCTATATTATAGATTTAGTGATGCAGTATCTGTCATCCCACTTTAAAATACTATTAGATGTATATAATAATACGTATTTAGAAACATATGTGCAGGTGGATGATATATAGCAGTTTGTCCATATTTGTCCTTATTTTCTTCATTTGACCTCTGAAGGTGACCTTGACCTTGAATGTAGAGTCCAAAGTTTTGCATAAATGTCTTCATCTTATAATTATAAATATGTATGCATGTTTATGTGAAATTACCTTTGACGGTTTTGAAATTATACAATTATTCCAGAAATCCTCATTCAAATTATCCAAAAAACCTGAAAATGCCCCCAAATATTTTTCCCGGACCGGAACTTTTGGGGACTTTGTGGTTTAGGAAAGCTGATGCTATTTCCAACTAGCATGTACAAAATCAGTTTTGTTATAATTTTGTCCAGGTCTAATCTAAACATCCTTGACTATTATGATTCTCCAGACGCTAATTGATGCGTGTGTATTAACACAACTTTACCGCGCGCTATTTTTAGAATGATTTTCCTGCTAGAGTTGTTCTCGCTATAATTAATTCACCGGGACGACAGTCGGTTACAGCGTACAATAATATTTTTACACAATGATAAAATAATAGGAAATATAAGCTCAATTAAATTTTCTAAAATGTGTTTTGCTTATTTATCAGAAAAATACCAGAAATTTACCACTTTATATTTTGTGCTTGCGAGCTCAACAGGCAACATTGTACGTTGTGACCGACTGTCGTCCCCGTGAATTGTAGCATTGTAATTGCTATTTATAGAGCGCGCCGATTATGTAGGCTAAACAATATAGTTTATCATTTTGTGAATGAATATAACATTCTGATCATGACATACAATGAGTAAAATTGTTCATAATTATGTTCATTTCTAGAGTGTATGTCGAAGATATGTTTATAACTTGAATTTAACCGCTTATGTAAACAATTATGTAAATTTTTGATCCCCCAAAGCGTGCAACAGTTATAGGTATCCGTTAAACCATTGTTTGAAGTGTGCATTCACTAAACTTAGAAAATTTGCCCAATTCTATTGGCATTCAAGTTCCCGCTGCATAATTACCGCAAGAAATCTAGGTCAAAAGTGAATTAGACAGCTACGCCAAAAAAAGATGCAATTGGTATACCCCCACACTCGTCCTTTATTTTCTCTAAGACCGTACACATGTTGTCGCTGTATAAAGGATGGGCTTTGGGGAAGTTGCTCGTATCAAACAGATCATGATGCTCTCTCATGTCAACGTACCATTCGTCTGTAGCTATTTCGTAACCAAAGAATCAGTATCTGTGAAGAGTAGCTGAGCTCACTCGCCATAATTAGTTTTCATAACATGATAGTAAAATTGATACATGTATATTTTTACAATATCAAGTATACAGAATCCTGCGTAAATGGGTCTGTTTAACACGATGTTTGTTTTTCTGAAGTTGACCGCCACCAAATGTTCGTGGATGATTCCAAAAGATTGAAAATTTGGCTTTGCACATACTTTTCTGAGCCTTTTTGGTGTGTTAACCAACTCGACGTTCATTCTCTTCCTCATATTTCCCACGGTCTTTCCAAAGACGGCATTATTTATAAATTTAAAGAAATCTTTGTCAAATGCATTGTTAAGTTTAGTTTTACGTAATAACGTGTTGATTTTACGATATTACGTGTTTTTTTCGCGTTATTACGAGTTTTGGTTTACGTTATAATGTGTTTCTTCACGTTATAACGAGTTATATTTTATATTATAACGTGTTCGTTTTGTGTAAGTACGTGTTTCTTCGCGTTATTACAAGTTTAATTTTACGTAATAACGTGTTTATTTTACGTTATTACGTGTTTGTTCGCGTTATTACGAGTTTAGGTTTACGTTCTAACGTGTTTCTTCACGTTATAACTAGTTAAGTTTTACGTTATAACGTGTTTGTTTTGTGTAAGCACGTGTTTTGTCGCGTTATTTCAAATTTAGTTTTACGTATAAACGTATTTATTTTACGTTATTTTGTGCTTGTTTGCGTTATTACGAGTTTAGTTTTACGTTATAACGTGTTGTTTTGCGTTATAACGTGTTTTTTTTTTTTGCTTTCACGTAATAACGTGTTTGTTTCGTGTTATAACGAGTTTGTTTTGCATTATTACGTGTTGATTCGCGTTATAACATGTTTTGCTTTACGTTATAACGTGTTTGTTTTGCGTTATTGCGTGTAAATGTGCATTATTACGTGTTTTGATTTACGTTATTACTTGTTTGGTTTGCGTTATAACGCGTTTCTTTGCGTTATTACGCATTAAAATATACTTTTAACGTTCGTGTGACACTAATAGGCTTTCGTACATATGAATAATTTCAAATTGATATAATAAACAGTTTTAAAGTTATAGTCATTATTCAAGCGGCGGTTTAGGACTTTTGAGTAGTGTATTTTATGGATATGTCCACCAAAACTCCAAGCAGGTAATTACGTTTTTTATAAATGTCAGAAAAAATACGTAGGTTTGTGTGTTTGAAATTTTTGTACCATGTTTGTACTACTGATAACACTAATGACCGGTGGATTCGAGTTGACGTTATTGCATTGCATGATAATACTGTTGAGGCCTAAAATAAAATATTGTTTGTTTCCCCTCCCGCGACCAACCCAGCAAAATCGCCGCTACCCAAAAAAAATTATAGACCAAAGAAAAGTATATTTTATTTTATTTGTGTGTGAAAATGTGGGGTGCGAATCCTTAAAAATAATCCAATAGCCTGTACAAACTTACTTTCAAAAGACGCTTATAAAATGACTTTAAACGGACAGTTCTCGGTAACGCGTAATTCGGCGTATTTTTACGCATGGTTTTTACGAAAAGGACGCCATAACATTCAGTGTCAGATTCTAGGGCGCAGCCATTTCCGCTCGCATATGCATGTTTTTTTTAAGAGAAAGAACGCCCGCCGGCAATTAAAAAACTCGCCTTTATGCACCAAGCGTCCATTATCGATAAAATCTTGACGCAGTAGAAGTCAGCTTAACAGGAGCTAAACAGTCAGCCAATGAGAACGCATATAATTTCCAACATGCAAATGAGCGTCGTCGTTAGAAACTTTATCACGCCCTCATTCTAATTTTAATTGGTAAAGGTACAAGTCATTTGTAACACATTTGCGTTAGGTATGTGTTTTGTTATAGATATGCGTGTTTTTAACAGCCGCGTTTGTAATAAATTACTAGAAATTAAAATAATAAATAAATAATTATAAATAAATATCATAATTTTGGTGAATTTTGGTGAAAGGAACCGTTTACAAAGAATATGAATTACGACGTCAGGTAAGTCGACAAACTGATCGCGTCAAACGTCTTATTTTGTTAAAAAAATACAATTACTAGATCTATAATAATTAGCGAAAGTGTTATTCAAACTCATCACTGCACACGGATTAGAATTGTGCAAAAACTTTAGCTGAGGCAACATGCGAATGAAAGTCAACGGAACTAAAGTCCTTGTCAAAAATGAAAGTAAATAAACTTCTGCGCCTTTTCTTTTTATTTTAATTTATCAACAATGTTCTGTTGCTTTCTTTTTATTAATGAACAAAGTCCTATTTGTTTTTATTTCCATAGAATGCTAATTCATTTAGACTCTAGCATTTGCTTTGTTCAGATACAGTATTACAGATTGGTGCTTTTAAACACTATCCGCGCGCTAAGCGTGTAACACGCTTTTCAGCTACAAACTGCTAGCCGCAGTTTGACAGTTACCGTTGCTATGGCTGTTGCTAACAGCGTTCTGTGTTGGATTCCCGGCAAATTGCAACGTCACGCTATTACTCCTTAGTTTTAACAGGTTATTATTAACGCTCTTTTTTTAACGTATGTTATTGTTTGTTCAATTTTGATAAATTATTGTAAGGTAATTAGAACATAGTATTACGTAAATAAGCAGAACGTTATTAATCTACCACAACGAACATATTAAGAATTTATACTATAACGCAACATTATAACGAAACAAACAATATTTTATTTTCGGCCTGATTTTGTCCGTCCAGCTTGGTGAATACTTCGGTCACGAGATTATATTGCTCAATGTCGAAGATACTGCGTTACGACCCGTATGATAAAACGGTTGTCGTCGTGAATCCCGCGAGGTGTAGTTGGATTATACTAATTCATGCTTTAAGCAGTGCTTGAACAAATCTTAAAACGTTGGATAAAATGACTGAAATACATCACACACGGATGTAGTGAAAATGATAAAATTGTGAGTATTAATATTAGCTTCAATGTTGTTTCAAGTATATCCACTGGGCTGATCATACATATTTATTTTGTATGCAAGGTGTAACCAAACATTGAAATACCTACTAAGATTTAATGCATTAAACGTATAAAAGCATTTAAGTTATGGTAATGATAGTGCAAATTTATTTCTGCCAAATTCACTTTAAGCTTTATTAATATGATATAAAACACTGTATTTACGTATAATCATGTAATATACATATGATCTGACACGAGTTGTGATTTCATATAATTATTTTATCAAACGAGTTCAGGAATTGTGTTAGTGAGCGAGCCTTTGACGAACTTACTAACGAATTTCCAGGACGAGATTAAAAAATATGGTATGAAATGACAACGAGTGTCAGATCTTTCTTATGGCATGTTTTTGAACGAAAAAAACTTATAAATTAACCAAAAAATGTTGATAAATCCTAAAAGTTGTGTATTGGCATGACGTCATTTCATGTTGACGACGTCATTTCGCCAAAATAACGTTATGCGATTGGTCAGTCAAAGAATATGTAGCCAATGAAAACGCTCAAAATGTTATCTTACACATGTGTAAAATAGAAATATGAGTAATGGTTGTATTTCACGGGATACAAGGTATAGCATGTGATAAAACTACATCAACAACAGAGTTATCTTAAATTGTCAGATTCGTTGTCGTTTCAGTTGATCGCAGAACAACTTTTAAATGCACGGCTATTTCAAAGTCGAACAGTCAAAGAACTAGGCCTATGATCTTAATAGCTTAAGGCCATGTTTGTTCTTAATTTTTATTCTATTTTAAATAGAAATATATGTTAAATCACTTTGGTTAATTGTATTATGCCACTATATCTGTTGTAAGATCGTACATACATACGTTAACAGTTTATTATCACACGCAGAAAATCAAGCGCTCATCGTCATAGTTTTTGTTTAATACATTTTAACAAGCGCCTATCGATTATTAGCCCACAGGCAATTTCCGGAAAACACCAGTTACTATTTGTATGCGGGTACCGGCGATTGATTCGATTTGGCAAATGTTAAGCCGCCCGGCTGATACCGGCGTGCCACGAATGGTACGCGGATGTGGCGAATCAAATTGGGCCTATATTATATTACATTCCAACGCAATGACATTTTAAAAATTATGCAGAGACGGGTATACGGGATTTTACAATGGGATAGTGAAGTAAGGTATATTACCATGCAATTGTGTGTATCTATCACAAGATGCTTGTCTCGATATCTATCTGAACACAAAATGTTATAGCTCAGCATGTTTAATTTGCTATGAATAAATTATGCAAACTATATACCGAAGGGTTAAAACTGCATTTCCATTGTGTCGCTAAGGACATTAAACACGAATCTTAAAGCAACTGCTTGAGATGTTAGGGCAGCTTTGGTGTACATTTTCACTGACTTGCGTTTAACTGCGTGCAAATGCTTAAAAGCTGCGTATATAGTAATATGATGAAAGTCAAGGACATGGGAGGAAGACATATTAATGCACTCGTCTAGTATGATACACTAAAAAAACGATAATGTGAGAACACTTCTGATAATTGTTATTTATTAAAGCTGCTACGTCACAGATTGGGAAAATTACAAAAAAGAGAAACAAGTTTTAAATCTAGTAAATTTATATATCATTAGTTTAAACATATTTATTTCTCGTGTACAACTAGCAAATATACAAATAGATGCACAATGCAATAAGAATAAGAAAAGGATTGAAACGAAAGAATTAAATTCTTATATAGTTTCTCTCCTTGAAATAGTTTTTACACATATAGATGGCAAGGTTTTATAGAACAAACAACAAGCATTGAAGCCAGATAAAGATGTATATGTTATAGGTATTATAAGTTTTAGAAAGACAAACGAGTGGGGCGAGAAAAAAACAACAAAAAAAACAAACAAACAAACAAACAAACAAACAAAAAAAGATTAAAAAACAAAACAAGGAGTGCAGGACTGGTGATACACGGAATAAATAAACAGCTGACGACGGAATCGGAATCGGATTGTTAAGAAAATCGTCGGGATTCGCTTAAATACTCTTGGACGTGAAGAAATATGGTGGAATTTACATTATCGTCTAGATTTATATTGCCGAATAATATTACATTGAGGTCTACGTTGCGACTTATTCTATAAATATTGTTAATTAATTTAGCTCGTATTGTGTTAAAATATGGGCACATAAAAAAGAAGTGATGATTCGATTCAATATACCACAGGAACACAGTGGAGAAGCAACGACATGTTTTACATAGAGATGTTCATTTAGCGAACTTGAATTGGTTCTTAGCCTCGTATGAAGTATTTGTAGATAGCGCTTACCGATATAATAGTACGAAGGGTTCTTGACTACGTTTCGGTTAAGATTGTATTTAAAGATATTCAACGAGTCGCTATTTTTTACTAATTCTGGTAAACTATTCCATTTTCTAATAACTGCGGGTAAGAACGAATTATAATAAAGAGTAGATCTAGTTTCTGATGTACGAAGATCATTAGCGTTTCGAAGAATATACCTAGAAACAGAACCAATATGTTGAGGTACCAGATCCATCAAATACTGAGGTGTAAGTAAATTTTGCATTTTGTAAAATAATATAAGTTGATGTTTAACGCGTCGATCTTGCAAAGGTTCCCATTTAATTTCGTTAATATGTAATTCTGATAGGGAAACTAACTTTGATAATCCGCATGCAATTCGTGCCGCTTCGTTTTGAATTTTGTCTAATTCGTGTTTTTCTGCCTGGGTACAATTATCCCATATTACATCTGAGTATTCTAATAAGGGGCGTATAAACGATGTATAAATTATTTCGAGCGATTTTCGGTCAAGTTTGAATCTCAATTTGTCTGTTATATATTTAATATGCATGTGCCATATGCAATCGTTCGAAAGAATAACTCCGAGATGTTTATGAGAACTGACATCTAGTATATTTGTGGAGAGCATTGTAAAGTGATATTGATTCGGTTGTTGTTTTCTTGAGAAAGTTAATGTTTCTGACTTGGAGGGGTTAAATGCAACATGCCATTTTAGATCCCAGTTAGATATTTTGTCGATGTCGTTTTTGTAATATTGCATTTGAGGTGTTAGGGTCATCTATAATTATGTATAAGGATGTGTCGTCAGCAAAAAGGCGAATATTACTTTGGATATCATTAACAATATCGTTTATAAAGATTAAAAATAATAAGGGCCCTAATATAGAGCCCTGGGGGACACCAGCTTCAAGTGTGGCCCAGTTATAGCATGCGCCTGGAGCACTACGCGTTGGCGTCTTCCAAGTAGGTAGTTTACAAACCAAGAATGTAACTTTCCGCGAATGCCAATAGCTTGGAGTTTGAGTAACAGACCTTGGTGCCAGACCTTGTCAAAGGCCTTACTGATGTCAAAAAAGACAGCTTTAACCTCTAGCCCATTGTCAAGGGCTTTGCAGAACGTATCGTATATATAGGTAAGTTGATTTGTGGTAGAGTCACCCGGCAAGAACCCGGACTGAAATGAGGTAAGTATTCTATTATTAATGAGATGGTTATAAACATGTTTAAATATTATTTTTTCAAAAACCTTTTCCATTGTATTAAGCAGCGAAATTGGTCGATAGTTACTTACTACTTTTGGATAACGCTTTTTAAAAACTGCACTGACATTAGCTTCTTTCCAACAGCTGGGCAATATACATTTGTTGAGCGAGAAATTAAAGAAGTCACATAGAGGAGTGGACAGTTCAACCCGACACTCTTTTAAAATACGGTTACTTATACCATCAGGCCCAGAGGCTTTGTCAACAGAAAGTGACTTAGGAATATCGTGAACATCAGTAGGTGTGATAATGATCGACTCTAGCGAGTTTGCAATTGGTACATAGATGGGCTCCGGTGCGTCGTCGTTATTAATGTAAATTTTTGACTGACTTTCACAAAAGTTGTTTAGAATGTTCGCTTTCTCACAACAATCAGTTGAAGTGGAGTTGTCGGCAGGATTCACGAGCGCAGATATAATGTTGTTATTATTAGGCTTATTGATAAATGACTTAAGAATCCTCCACCAGTCCTTAGGTGCAAGATTGTTGTGTTTAAGTTTTACACTTATGTAGTAATTCTCTTTAGCTTGTCTAATTAATAATATGGTCTTGTTTCTTATTGTTCGAAATTTGGACCAATAATAGTCAGAATTTTTCGATTTTGCGTATCGGTAAGCCCGTTTTCGTTTTCTTATCATACGGCGTATCTGTGTATTGAGCCAGGGAGCGTCACGCGGTTTTATTTTTATTATCCTGTTTGGGATACAATGTTTAGCATTACCGATAATAGTATCGGTGATATTAGTGCAATATGTGTCAACATCAATACTTGCAATAGTATTCCAATCAAATGTAGAAAAACTTTCACGTAACATATCGTAATTACCATCGTCATGTTTCCATAAATGACGATCATATGCTTTCGCATTTGGCTTATTATATTTAAATAGACCATATATCATTAGATACAACTGACTGAAAAACGTTGTTGACACATTAACACAATTTTGAAACACATTGGTTTAATCATTATAACGCATTGTGTCAACCGATTTCAAACGCGTCTCGAGACGCTTTTCAGTTATTTATAATTCTTAGGTTGTTGTAAAATTACCACGTTGTCCATACAGCCAATCTTGCTTCCGGAAATATGTAGTTTATAAAACACATCCGAAACGACAAGTAGCGTTAAGAGCTTTCCAAAACACTTGAACACGCAGATGACCCGGATTCAATCACCCGAAGCAACTGGGGCACTTTGTCGACTTAAATTTAATGTTTACGACTTTTCCAATATATTTCGTGCAATATTATTTTTACGAAATCGATCAATGAAACAGTAAAACAGTTCTAAAATATTATTATAATCTTTCGTTGTAATAGTCCCCTATTGGATACGCACAGTTAACATCGAATCTTCAATATCACACACCAAACAGTGGCAGTCTTTTTTTTAGATGCGTTTACCCAAACGACTCGTAAAGTCCGCTTTTATTTGTAATGTTGTTATACTATTAAGTGGTGTTTAATCGACTTCATTTGATGATTATGGTGGCGTTTACATTATAAACAAGGTTTTGGCCTTAGTTATATATGTCTCTTCATCTGTGGAGTACCATTTTTAGGTTAGTTCAAGCTTACATTTTGATATTTTGAAATCAGTGAAAGAAATGCTGTAAGATAAATTTGCATGAAAGATACTTTGATGGTTGTTTTATTTCAATACAATATGTCTTTATGGGCAGTTGAACTGTGAAATGCAATATGTTTTAAGTTTATTACAGCGGCGTACCTTGAAGAGATAAGCTGAATTTGCCATGATCATTTATGGTGATTAACTTTCAATACTCCCATCATCAATGTATAAATTAAACTGTTTGTTTAAACATTTCGTTAAACATTTCCATTTGATACGCTTACAAATGTTCACCAATAATAAAGGCTGCAAATATTAATGGTATTTTCTGTTTCAAGGAAGTCTCTTCTAAACATAAATCAAATGTAGGCGGAAATTGCCGTCCTGTATCAGCGCGGACTCATGTTTTGTTGTCACTCGTATAACTAGCATAACTTTTTGACAACATGGAAATTTTTGTGCTTGCTTATTGCTATTTTAATCTCAGTTCATCCGGGAGCCATTGTATTTCTAATGAAAAGGTTTCCTGTTTGCGGTTGACAACATGTAGACTTTCTGTCTATCCAAATGCTGTCCTTTAACTGATCGAATAAATGAGCTCCGGTTAAAAGCGGATATTCACTATTGTATTCGAAAACAAGTGCATGGCTAATGTGTTGACTAGTTAATTATTTCACTATTATACAATATAATGTTTGATATTCTGCAGTAATTCCGGAATTACGTTTCTTATGCCACAGTGCTTTTTTTTTTAAGTTATTGATTGCAAATAATGATTGGAAAATAGAGATTTGTTTGCATTGTTTACTTTTAATAATTTACATTAGGACTTGATCTCTATATAAAGTATATTTTTTGTTTATTTAGATCACACGATAAAATCAAGATTTTAATCAGCATTTAGTCATAGACATGAAATAAAGCAAATGTAGTGGTGGTAGGAACTAAGAAGATAAACTTCTTTCTTCCTTCAAAATTGCCTGTTGATGGATGTATCAATGTTTTGTTTTGGGCTGATTGAGCTATCCCTTAAACATTAATATTATTTTCATGCATCAAACTTCTGGATAACATAACATTTAGAGAAATTTGAATGTCTAATATGTGTTCATCTAAGCTTTCCATGAAACTCAAATTTTGTAAAATAAAATGTGTGGAATGGATAAACTTCTAAACGAGTGCATTGCCATCATTTTTGCATATGCATGCATATTGAAACGTTAAAGGTACTATGTATCCTGTGTCTCCTTCAGCAATTCCGATGTTATTAAGTTATATGATTGATTAATACATTAGCATATACAATAAATAAAGTATGAATAATAGGCTACATTATTAGTATTTTGATAAGACATATACACAAAACTGCTCGAAAAAAGAAAACCCAGAGTAGGATGAAACTCACGATGATAAAGTCATAAGAACAAATGACAATTGGCCGCCCGCTAAGCCACTGCGTCAGTTTTCTACTGATGAAAATGCATGTGAATACCATGGTTATATAAAATAACCACAACTCTGTAAAAGAAAGTGTAAACATGAAAAAGTCCAAACAAACACGACCTAAATTACATGATTATTGTTTTTTTGCTCAGAATTCATATTCTCTTTTCCATAATATGTTCATTATATTTACTTTTTATGTGACAATATTAATATTTAAATTTCAAAACTGTTACTGCAGTTACCCCTTTTTCCTTGACATAGTTTCTTTAAAGTAGTAACAAGAAAATGTCAATATCTAGGAGACAAACCGTGTACGCTCTTTTCAACGATGGACGAGTATTCAGACAAGGATTTATTTCTTACATGGCAACATTAAACTGTTTAAATATATATTCTAAAGACAAGGCTTTGCGAGCAATCTCACACGTTAAAGGGACTATGCCAACGAAAAAGTGATCTGCTTCAGCAATTTTAATGTTATAATGTTGAAATGAGCAATACAGAGGCGTGTACAAAAAGTAACGTATGAGTAATATACTACATTATGAGAATTTTGATAAAAACCAATACAAAAATACTTGATAAACGAAAACCCTGATTTGTGAAAATGCATGTGGATAATATGGTTATATACTAGATGCCCACAAATCTGACGTCAGAGAGTTAACAAGAAAAGGGTCAGACAAACACGACTTTAATTATAGAATGATTTTTTTCTCGGAATGCATTAACTTTTTATATGTAAATCTACAGTATTTTAACCTTTATTGTATGCCAATAGTAATATTTAATGTTCAGACTGTTACTGCAGTTTCCCCGTTGGGGCGCTTTTCGTTGACATTGCCCCAGTAACGTTTTGCAGTAGTGACAATGTTTCAAGTTATGCAGACGCATACTAACATATTTGTAAACATAGTGTGCATTCTATAAAGCAAATTATATATGAGGCATGTCGTGGGAAAATCAGACTTAATGCATGTGCATAAAGTGTCGTCCCGGATTAGCCTGTGCAGTCCGCACATGCTAATCCAGGACGGCACTTTCCGCTTGTATGGTATTGTCTGTGGCAAGGAAGTCTCTTCTAAACATAACTCCACTGTAGGCGGAAAGTGCCGTCCTGAATTAGCCTTTGCGGACTGCACAGGCTAATGCATTAAACCCGGTTTTATATATTCACATCGACAATGTAAATTCGGGAACTCACTTGAAACCAATGTGTCTTTTAATTTGACATTACCTTATCATTTTATTTTACTTTGTAACTGATTAAGGAAAGCCACTAACTGATCATATGCATACAGATCAACACTTTACGCTTATTTTACAGTTGAACTCAGGATATTGGCGCGCTAGAAATTAAAGCAATCGCTGTACAAAACAGCTGCAACTGTACACCTATATACGGTATACTGATATGTGTCTTTTACAATTGTAGCTCATGCAATATTGTGCATGACAACATTGGCATATGTACTCAGACCGTTTCCAATGATATAATAATATGACATGATTAACTAAGTGTCAGATTATTGTAACATAAAATGAATAGACCGGTAGACCGTTATAAGTAGACATGTATGTTGACATGGCGAATTCCATATGAAGCATGTCAAATATATATATGTTTTCTCATTGATCTCATTATGTGTTTTGCTCATCTCTGAAATGTCCAACACTTAACACAAGGAAAATCGGTAACGAACGATTGACATCGTAAATACTCTAAAACGTTGACCTACAGCCTTCAGTGATAACAAGGACTGAAGTTGCACTGATAGAGGTAGATACTTCTTCATTCTAAAAGTATTCCCATTGATTGTGTTGCACATGCTGCTTTTGCTCGTTGAAATCCTGCAATGCGGTGAAGGGATTAGCGAAAAACAATGTGATCAATGACACTGCTCTTCCACCACACCACGTCTTGTACCCATGATTACACAGGCGCGGATACATAATTAGTTGTTCGCAGAACAACTAAAGATACCGCAATTCCAAAATTTAACAGTCTAAGAACTATGATCCTAACAGCTTTAGGCCAGTCAACTACGCGCAAGTTAGAAGTGCCGTTTTGAATATCGTTTAATTTGTCAAATAGCAATCATTACGATAATGCATTTAAATAGAACATGATATGTTGGGAAACCTTAAGTCAACAACTTTCAATGTAGAATCAAATATGACTGTACTCGCGGAAGAACAAATAAAATAGTACGTTATGCAACGTCCTAATACATTAATGAATGAGAGTTTTGGGTCACGAGGCGAGCCGAATAGACAAAATCTAACCCTTACCTATTCATCTCGTTATCGCCGACTCATGCAAAGATTATTTGTTGAGTAGTGAATTTGTATAGTTATACCTCATTTTATTATTTACGTGGCCATCATTATAACGATAGAGAACAGTTTAGAGATTATTACGCAGTAGCGGTTAATTTTTACGGCGCATTCCGGATAAAGTCGATGTATTACGATTGAGGTCGGATACACTAATCATATCAGAAACTACAATACGCAGAATTTTAAACGCGTTAAGTCATAGCGTCAGCCTAATGGATAGCATGTCGGACTTGCATTCTGAAGGACCCTGGTTCAATTCCCGGCAGGGGTTAACCAACAATATTTTGATAGTAACTCCCTTTAAAGAACTCAAAACACTTGCTGATACGGTTGAAAAGCTTGTAGCACAGTCTTTGCATTCGTATACTGTTTACTGCATCATCTTGTTTGTTTTTAAGGTGAATATTGGGTTTTGTTCAACTCCACAGCTTTTGATCTTCGACAGAGTAATCATCTGTCTTTCTCAGAGAGTGTCCGGTTAGGAAACTCATAATTGTCGTTTTTCACTATAATTATACATGTATATTCAGATCATGTGTGTTAGTAATAAATATTTGATGTCGGAATGTCAAATAGGAATGTCATTAAATGAATACATGTTTGTAGCCCAAAGACAGAGCATGCAATTGAAAATCGGACAAATAATTTGTCTCATTAGGTTTCTTGTCCGACATTGTTTATTCATTTTGACTTGATTTTTTGAAAGGCTTTAAATATAGTGTACTCGTACAGAGTTTTAAGCTGCTGAACGTGACTTTATCTAGTTTTTACACCGGATTACGTTTTAACTAGTGGCGTACGATTTACAATGGACCTAAATTCATCAGCTACACATATTGAATTGAAACAATTCAAAACGGCATGATTGGGAAAAAACAAAATAATTACAATTTATTTCAAAATTTGATTGACATGTTTACGAGGCAATATTGTATTATACTTGCCATTTTGAATAGTATATATCGCTTAGCAATGATCAAGTCATATTTATAATATTGAACACATGTTATAGTAAATAAGTAAATGGATGTTTTCGTTTAAACATTTACAACCACTATATTTAAGGTGACGTATATCATTTCCATCTAATTGTCCAGACTGTTTATTGTGTGCCAGGTGTTACGCAATAGCGAACAACTGCAGTGCCTTCAACGCCTTGATTTTGAGATAGAGGGCGCGGAAATAATTTCAGTACCTGAAAACAGTTGCCAACAAACGCCAATTTGTCCCTCTATAACATATTGGGATAGATATCGGAAAGGTGCGACATCGACAAACGAGTTTAAAAAATCGAATGTTGGACAATTTTAGAAGGAGCGTACGCCGCCTCCGCCTCCCCCCCCCCCCCCCCTTCTATGTCCGCCTACGTTACAGATTACTAAAGACAACTCAGTACTTCAAATGGTCGACACATGTACAGGGAAAGATCTAGCACAAAAAGGACATGATACCCTTCAATACCGTAAAACATTTTATATAGCTTTTATTTTCTGAAAATTATGTTTGTTTTTTAGCGTCACTCGCGTTGCTGAATGCGTATTTCTTGCTACATGCTACGGAACACAAAACGTAATAGACGTTTTATTCCAATTCAGGTAGTTCAGTGTGGTTTAGAACAAAATAGATAATTTATGTAAATATAATATTTTTGATAAATAGTTTACATGGTTGACAATATTTTTTCTGAATTAAGATGACGTTGTGAAATCTATTGTAATTGACAAAACAA
This sequence comes from Congeria kusceri, assembly GCA_027627225.1. Lineage (NCBI taxonomy): Eukaryota > Metazoa > Mollusca > Bivalvia > Myida > Dreissenidae > Congeria > Congeria kusceri. The sequence continues at coordinate 45,542,129 of CM051030.1, forward strand.
AATGCATAAAAACGTAAACATGGGTAAACATGTTATATTCAATTCTTTTCTGTATTTTATTCAATTCTTTTCTGTATTTTATACCCTGTGGGCAATATTTAATTTCCTACATTTTTTATTTCGCGATATTTACATGCACAACTTAGAGCGCGTTAATACTTAAAGTTCAAATCTTACTTAGAGCGCTTTAATACTTAAAGTCAAAATCCGTTCACCATGTGAGTATTACCCATAAGGTAATCATTATTGAGAAATCAGTTATGCATTGTTTATTTTTTTAAATACTGAACTGCGCTTGAATTACAAAAGCAACAAACGTGTCGGAGGTAAAATCGTCGGAATTAATAGATACTCTTTCCAGTTTACTGATTATATGGTATAACCAATGTCTACATACTGAATCCTTTAGTTTCAACATTCCTGCACACAGCTGGGCTTACATAGTTTGATAGTTTGATAGTTTATTTTCATAAGTTCCATTGATAGTTTGATAGTTTATTTTCATAAGTTCCATTAGGTCCAAAGACCCATGAGGACAACATATTTACATAAAGGTATAAAGGTTTAAACAATATGGCAGGACAGAGTATAGAACCAAATTAACTAAACAAGTACATGTATACAATGTTTGTTGCTTATGGAGCATACAATTATGAAAAACTGTAAAACACGTTGGAGATGGAGATGGCGCAATCATATTTTACTAAACAGGATAAGAATAGTGTATTGTAACATACAAGGTGGAGATATAACTATAAAGAGACATATGTCATAGAAATATGCATACGCTTGCGAGCCTAACAATTTCAAATACATATAAGTCACATGATTAGGACATCTCAGTTTAAGTTAAGTTTAAATCTCAGTACATACTTACAGTTATAAAAAATATAACAACAGTCTGGTTAGTAAAATTAGTCATATAAAGACTGATTTCTTAAATCAAAAGAATAAAATATATAAGCCCCTAAATTTCTAAGCAATTTTTTGTTTTTTGTTTGAAGTAGTTGTATGAATTTTTGCATATTTGGCCTGGTGCGAAAATATCTGGGTATATATTTAGCACGTAAATCATTATATAAAACGCATTCCATAATAAAGTGATATTCATCTTCTAACGTATTACATAAATAGCATGTTCTGTTTTCAACTAGTGTCGCTTCTGGTCTATTCCATCGACCTGTTTCTATATGTAATATATGAGATGAAACACGTAATTTTGTAATACACATTCGAAATTTTTTGCAGTTAACTACACTCAGGTAGTCATGGTATTCAAAAGACTTGATGTTATTATACAATAGTGCTCTACTAGACTCACTCAATCGACTTGACCAGTTTTGTACAAATGCGTCTATTAGACGTTGGTTAACGATTGATAAAAACACTTTAACATCTCCAACGCCTTGCATTATCCATACATCGTTAAAGCCTAAGGAACAGAGGAGCATTTTAACTTGTGAGCACCAATTTTTTTTTATTTGGGTTATTTTCGAAATCGTTTTAACTTAAACTTTTTTAACAAATTTGTTTTCATTACACTGTAATAGTTTAATCCAATATTTATTAATGTTATAATGTCTCATAGTCTGCATAGAAAACCTACCCAGTTTACCATAAACAAAGTCATTTTGTGTACTCTTTTTAACGCAAAGAATACTTTTGCAAAATTGCAAATGAATACGTTCAACAGCTAGGCCTTTATTAAAGCCCCAAATTTCGCAACCATAATTCAAGATAGGTACAATAAGTTTTTCAAATAAGTCTAGTCTGTAGTTGATGGTTACTTCTGTAAAATTGTGTAAGTATTTATTCATTGTATATATGGCTTTAAGGGCTTGTCCAGAAAGAGTGTGTTGTGCATCAGTGAATAAGCCACCAGTAGTAAAAACTATGCCTAAATATGTGAATTTGTTAACAATTTCTATGGGATTAGTTTTATATATGAATTTTAGATTCTGATGGTTTCTACCACCTTTACGAAAAATCATAACCTTTGTTTTCGTCGTATTAACGAGGAGTTTCCATTGATTACAATATTGTTCAAGTAGATTAAGAGTGATTTGTAGTTCTTCACTACTATTAGCAAAAATTACAATGTCATCAGCATAGAGAATTAAAAACATTCTGAACATGTTAACGTCAATACTCGATAGGCCACTGTGAACGTATATGTCCTCAATGTCGTTTAAGAACATGGCAAACAAAAACGGGCTTAAACATTCGCCCTGTCGGACTCCGAGCATTCATAGAAAGCTATCACTTAACATATTACAATATTTAACACGTGATTTTGTTGAGACATACATAGAACGCATAATATTTAGTATCTTACTTCTAATTCCTAATTGTATAAGCTTTAGCCAAAGGTTATCACGTATTACATAATCAAAAGCCTTCGAAAAATCAATAAATGCACAGTATAGATGTTTACCTGTATTCAATATATGAGATATAAGGCCATGCAATACAAATATATTGTCAATTGTACCCATTTTGGGTCTAAATCCTGACTGATCCTCAATGTATACATTATATTTTTCGGACCAAATCGAGAGACGTAAATTTAAAATTCGTGTAAATAATTTGCAAAGTGTACTTAATAACGTTATACCCCTGTAATTGTTTACATCATTCACGTTTCCTTTCTTATGTAGGGGAACAACATATCCATCTGACCATTCATTTGGGAAATAGCCTATTTCAAAAATGTTATTAAACAATGATTCTAAGAAAGGAAGTAATTCGGCTTTACCATATATAAAACATTCATTTAAGTAATCATCTGGTCCACCGCATCTATTAGTTTTCAAGTTACTAATGCCTTTTACAATTTCATCAGACGTAATACATACGTTTAGCTCATCAAACATACATGTAAACTCGTCACGTTCATATCGATCAATAAAATGCAATACGTCTTCATATGGCATAAAGAATTCAGACTGTGGATTGTTCTCTGCTTTGAAATACTTCTCAAAGTCAGTCAAAGGCACTGTGGAAGATTTTACATTGGTACAACCCTTTAACATATCCCAGTATAATTTGGCGTTCCGATATCGAGCATTCGTTAATTCGGCTGTTTTACTTTTATTATAGCCGTATCTACATTTGCGTATACAGGTTTTATATTGGCTTCTTGCATTGACCATATTTATTCTATTTACATGAGATCTATTTGTGCGGTAAATATTTAGCATATGATAAAACGCGTCTCTTTTCATAAAACATTCTTCGTTAAACCATTTATTGTTTATATTACACTTTTTATCTGACTTCGTGTTTGCAATATTTAAATTCCTCTTGAATAATGGTGACATAACGTTATCCAGACAAAGCTTAAAATTATCAATGCATGTAGTTATATCAGCTGGATTAACAGCGTGCGATATTGTACTACAAATGTATTCCAGTTGATAGCGTACACTGAATGACTATCTATAACTGATATGCTATCGACAAAAATAGATTTTTTCCCACTATCCCACTTGTATACATAATCTTTACCAGAATATTTTAAAACATTGTCACCAAAAAGTGATGATTGCCCGCATATGTCAAGCCCAAAATTGAGTAAGCAGTGATCACTTAAAATATTTGGATCATCCACGTGAAAATAGTTAATAGTTGGTAACAAGTTTGGTGAGCAAATAACATAATCCACTAAGCTTGATCCCCTATTCCCAAAAATGTACATTTACCAATATATTTATCATCACCTGCTCGCCCGTTTACAATCCGTAATCCTGATAGCTTGCATAATTGGTAACCATTGCTATTAATGCGGCCTTTATCTTGAGAATACCGTTTAATTTCTATATCAGCAATATATTCGTCGAGTACAAAATCTAAAAATAATGTAAAAATAAAGATGTATATTATCTGTATCGTCTACTACATAGTCTGGCGAGTCGGATGTGCGTGAGTTAAAGTCACCAGCAAGCAAAATATAACAATTGCTCTCACACTTTGCATCTATTTCTGTAATAAAAGTTGTCAGTCTATCAAAAACATTATTATCCACCATTGTTTGGCGACTACTATCATCAGGTATCACATAGTCTAAACACACATATAAATCATTATCAATCATCAAATTTTTCTTCGAGATTTTTATACAAATAATATCATCGTGGCTTTTAAAAACTAGTGTATCGTCGCAAACAAATGAATTTCGCAGATAAATGACAAGTCCACCAGACGAACGTTTACTAGCTTTCTTATTCTCTGTTCTGTTCAAAACATAATATTCAAAATTATCAACGTGTAAATCAGAGTTAGAATTTGACCACGTTTCTGTTAACAGAACAATATCATTATTTTCAAAAACTGATTTTAGTTCTGACGAACAAAGTTTATTGGTCATCCTAGTTATTAAACCCTGTACATTTAAAACAACACATCGACGCGTTGCCTTCTCCACGTTTTCCTAATTTACAGTTCTATTTATAGCCGGCGGGGTAAATTTATTGTCAACTTTCCCGGTTTTCCCCGTCGCTGAGGATCTATCTATAACATCCGTGTTTTTTTCGAGCAGTACTCCGTGTATCACTGTTGTCTCGGCTGTATGGTTTCGATGAAAGCGAGCGTCGCTCTGTTCTAACCGAGGCACCTGAACTTCGTGCGGCTGGTCTTCCACGGGTTTTTAAATTACTAGTTTCAGTGTTATTACACGTAAAAGCTTGGTTAGGAATGTCACAATTTGGAGTGAACGTAAATGTATGTTTGTCCGTTGGTAGATGTGGTGTTTTAAAAGTGGTGGACTCAGCAGTATGTGCAATATTTGTGCTGTCAGTCTGGATCGGCTGTTCTGTGTTGCCATAAGTCACATAATATCGATGGCTTAAAGCTAGAACCACGTATCTCTATTTCACCAAATTTTTCAGGAGAGCAGAAAAACGTGTTAATTTTACAACTATTTGGATAATCAAAAACATTTTTTTCCTGTTTATAGTAGACCTGAAGCTGTTATTTTTTATGAACGTTTGCTTGACCATCTCTTTACCATATATGGGCAAATTGATAGTTTTGTTTTGGCATAAGTATTTTATATAAATGTATAACTTTCACACGGGCCAAACTAGTGTATATTGAAATACATTGTTTTGGCTTAATACTATATAAGAATAGACCAAGGCTTTTGGAATGCCAAAACCATGTATCTGGATATACCACTCTATGGCTGATATTACCATAGTAGTTTGTAGGTTAAACTGATGTGCCAATACCAAGTATATAACCATGCTTGGTTTTGGTTTTTAGCAAAAACTATTATTTGAAAGGAAAATGCATGCCAGTATCATACACATAATGATAACATATTTTGGCACCAACGAAACACATAACGAATCAATGATTTAGTATAATGCCAAAATAAAGCATATGTGCATAGGTTATTATGGCATGCATAAACCTTAACCAAACTTAAGTTAATTTGGGTTTCAAACAAAGTATTATGGGATAGATTGTTCTTTCACTAAAGTATGGTGACCAACGGATGTATTCATTTGGAAATAACCGCGTATCTGCAATGTGAAATTTTGTTATCCGTGTATGTAACACGCCTTTTATCACATAAAATGGGGTTGTTAGCTCTTAATAAATAAGATTTTGTTACATTACGCTGCTTTGAGGCATTTATTATGTAAAAAAATAACGTTGCAATTCTACATAATTATAATGTAATGTAATATCGACATAAAAATTATTTCACTATGTTCATAACGAGTCATGAATAATATTCATAAGCAGTTTATTCAGTTGCAGATATAAGATAGTTGATATCATTGGCATTTAAATATGTTAGATTACATCATTAGATATAATATATATTTTATTATGGAGTATTACAATAAAACTATTGTAATAAACATTGAATGTTATTTACATCAATAAAACGCCATTCGTTAAGACGTTTCATCAGGTTTGAAATTAACCCGCACTGAAAGCTATTTTGCCTTGTCAAACGAAAATAATGCAAAACAAAGTAAGTGACCATAATCTTTACGACCATAAATCTAGAAGCATACCGCCAATACATAACTGGTAACGTGACTGACAAAATATTTGGAATAATTACCAAAAATGGCTCTATAAACAACATCGTAACAATACATAATAAGAAGATACCAAATAACAAATTATATTCAAAGTTTAAACATTGGGTTTTTGATGTGAAATATCTGGTGACATTAAGATTATAAATTATTTACAGCGTTGTTAATATTGCCAATTGGTGTATTTCCCATCTGGGGTTTATCATTATCGTCTGGCTGTTAACATCTAGCATGCGTGTCTAACAGTTGCATACTATGTTAATAAGCCTCACTCAATGTTTGTGTCATAGTCACTTTCTTCACAATCTGGTTCTGGTAGGTTTTCTGATACGCTTTGACTTGCTGGGAGACTTTTGTAAAACTCGTGGAATTCACTCGGAATGATTCCATTTTTACACAGTGCTAATAAGTCTTTCTTTTTAGCACTTGATATGGGCAGTTGACTCTTGTATAGTTGCTGTGGTTGGTCATTTGATGATCGTTTGTTCATTTTAACTCGGTCAAATTCGCTTTGATCCATATCATACTTGAATAGTACGTTTTCTGGCTCACTTTTTAGGAATCTCATCCATTTCATGCTTGTCCACATAACCTTTTCACCACTTTCGCTCTTTGATTTTGTGCATTTTGTTTTCCATCCCTTGAAGTCTAAAAAATCAGAATACTTCAGGGGCACTACATTGTATGGGTTTTTCCGTCTAGCCATTGTGATGACTGTTTCCCATTGGGTTGGCACATGTATTTTTGTTTTTGATTTTGCAAATTCGATAGCTGCATGCATTGAATCGCATTCCATATGAGTGTGACCACTTTCGAGAAATTTGTGATCGATTGTAACTAAATTTGAATTGACGGTAACAGCATTAAGAAGACACGAGGCTACAATTTGATTACGGTTTTGACCAGTGCATGAATCCGAATATAGAATAACATGCTCCACAACACTTGGCAAACTGGCTAGATATTTATGTAAGCATGTCGCAATCTCATTAGATCCACGTTTTCCACCAACTTCTGACCACAAATAACAGTTGCCTTTTTTGTCACTTGCACTGTACAATGTTAGGTTGTAACAACAGAGCTTTCTCATGTAATACATAACACTAACAAGCGAGCAAGGTGTGTACAAAACAGACTGTAAGTCAAAGGTACTGCACACAAGCTTTTCATTATGTTTTGCTTTTTCATTGTCAGAGTATTTTTCTTCTCTTGCATGCATTTTTCTTTTTTGATGATTTTCATATTCTTTTTTCATCTCTTCAGTTAGTTTATTTTCAGCCTTTGAGAGTTCATATTTGTGGCATACGGTACATTGATCTTTTTTCGGTGTATGAAATGAAAGATTGTATTCTTCATTAAAAGTCCGCCTGTATATTCCTTCTTTTACTCCCGCTGTATTTACAGAATTACACTGCTTTTCATATTCTTCATACATTTTAGTTATGTTTAAATCAGGAGCTAAGTATTTTCTTTGTGAATCCTTTCTAATGTAATGCGGATCAACTGTTGGAAAGGATTCTATGTGCTTGCGAACACAATTCAATTTCTCGATGCTTGTTTTATTGTGTGGTGTGTGTCTTCCTCTCTCATCTCTGCCTTGAAAATGACCAGTTGTTTTTTTAGACAATGCCTGCTCTACTTTTGATTCACCAATATTCAAGGTCTTCAGAAAAAATCTTTTACACACTCGAACAACATTGTTTTCTACTTCGAAAGTGTAATTTCTAGCTACTTGCTTTTTCTTTGCCACTCTGTTTCCTAACTCGTCCATGTAGGTTTTCGTGGGCAATTCTTGTACTCTCGCACACAAAAAGTCTTTCTGTCTTTCGTAGGAACCCAGTGCGTAGTAGATATTTTTTAGTTCACACCTTTGAAGATCAGTTAACTTGCTATTACATTTATATTTACATTTTGAACAGTCACACGGCAATACTTCTTTACATTTAATTACTTTCCCAGATAGAGCAGTATATTCTTCACCACATAATTTACGTTTCTTCCTTATATTTTTCTTCCAGTTTTCAGGTGTTGCTTTTCTTTTTCTGACAAGAAGTTTTTTCTTTGGAGAGATGTATTGTGCTTTCTTTCTAGGGGAAACTTGGTTCACTGTTTTCTGTCTTGTCAAAGTGGCATTTGGTGATTCCATCTGAATGGGAGTAGCTATATATGACTCAGTTTCTTGGTTTGTAGTTTCAATAGGCATACAAGCATCATAATGCTCCAATATGTTTGGAATTGAAATATATGCTAACATTACATCTTGTCCAGTACATGAATCTGTCATTGTAGGAAGTATTTGTATAAGCGGTTGTTCTGGCTTGCTAGTAAATATCGTTACTCTTCTTTTAATATAGTTAGCAAGTGCAAGCGGCAAAAAATCAGCAACTTTGCTTGACCAGTGACCATGTGATTTTAAGTGTTCTATTTCATCAAGATATTCTATTAGAAACTGCTCTTCGTCTTCTGGATTGTATTTTGTTAGGAGAAAACCCATGTATTCTTCGACATTTTCTTCAAGATGTTTGCACAACGATTGTCTAAGGCTTTGTTGGTCTTCTGTTAATTGTCCTGAGAGACAAGCTGATTGAAAAAAGCAATTTCCATGTGGAGGCACAGGATGACGTTGCAAATTGTGGTTGTGCAAAAGCTGGTCAAGACGTCCTTCGTTTGCCTCTTTCAATGTGTTTTTATGAAAAAATTCTATACTACTTTTGATTTTCAGTATTTCCACATCATTTGAAATATCATCCTTCTTCAGGGCTTTGCGTTGTTTTCTTGTGGTATGACACTTTTTCCGTTTAGTTAGTTTTCGTTTCTCTGTTTCCCATTCATTCTTAAATTTTTGCTCAATCACAAATTCTTTCCTTGCATTATCTGACAGATTAGAAAAGTATTCTGAATCTGTTGAGTTTAATTCATTTGCATTAGGTAAATATGTAGTGTCATCGTCATTGTCACTTCCTTTTTTCATGTGCAGTCGTTTTGCGTAAATACTCAATGGCATTTCGTCATCTGAACTTGTGGAAATGTACTTCAATTTCTTTCTAGTAGGATTTTTCTTTCGTTTGCTCTTTTTTCCAACTGACGTTTGCAATTTGCTTTGTTGTTCATGTTTAGTGCAGTTTTGCACTGTATCTAGCACACCATCATGTTGTTTGTTGTCCACCTCTCTTGTGTCACTATTTGATAGGTATTGTTCTTGTGATGCATCATTCGTTTTAGTATGAGACTCTATATCGTTTGATTGGACACTCGCATCTGGGACAGTGGAAATATCATCATGTTTTGTGCAGTTTTGCACTGTATCTAGAACACCATCCTGTTGTTTGTTGTCCACCTCTCTTGTGTCACTATTTGACAGGTATTGTTCTTGTGATGCATCATTCGTTTTAGTATGAGACTCTATATCGTTTGATTGGACACTCGCATCTGGGACAGTGGGAATATCATCATGTTTTGTGCAGTTCTGCACTGGATCTAGAACACAATCATGTTGTTTGTTGTCCACCTCTCTTGTGTCACTGTTTGACCGGTATTGTTCTTGTGATGCATCGATTGTATTTGTATGAGTCTCTGTATCGTTTGATTGGACACTCGCATCTGGGACTGTAGAAATATGATTCCAAATCTGCTCTCGTTCAACCCACTGGTTTTCAATATCTGCAACATGCTCGGTATAACCACATTCCCTGGTTGCACTACTGACATGTCCATTATGATTGTCTGTTATGCGTCTTTCATGTTCAGTGGAACGTTCCAACTCCTGCGTCAACTTTAACAGATCATCATCTGAATCTGCTAACATCTGAAAAAATGTATGGTAATGTTTTGTAAGTTGTATGTTCATGTTGTGCAGTCAGCGGTTAATAATAATAAAAAAATATTACAAATATTCAATAAAAATGCACAAGTATTTGGTAGACAATTTATCAGCACTGTAAGTTGTGATGTTATTGAATAAATCAACTTATTATAATTATTTGCATAATGGGCTTAAAAACGATGTGCATTCTTTGTTTTCCCAGAATACCAAATAAAATAACAAATATTAGTGAGAGAATATAATCACATACCTTTTTGTTGATAAAAATAACAGAAACGATCCAAAAACACTATGTTAACCCATTCCTCTACATTTTTCAAATGCTCTGTAGAAGTGTGAAAATAACCGTACAATCTCTCATTAAATTTTTTAATCAGCTGGCACATTGAAATAAGATACCTGGATATCAACTCTAATTAACTCTCTCACACTGGCTTTTGTTTACTGACAAAACCAATTAGCCACACATGCAATGGTTTAGCAGTAACGAAAGTTTAAAATAGTTGGGTATGTTTGTGTGCCAAATCAGTTCAACAGCAGATGCAATGTTTTGGACTTTGTTAATATCTTCCAAAGGGCATTACATAAAATAGTATCGTCATATACGTGGTTTTGGCACCAAAATATTAATTAATTTTTTTATTTTTTACATTAAACCAAAACAAAGTATCCCAAGATACATGCTTCTGGTTAAATAAAATAGACTGTGTTTCAATTGTTTTGTTTAAACCAAAATCAGGTAAAGTTAAATAAGTTGTTCTGGACATTCAATATCAATGAGATTTAAATTGATTTTGTGTATACCTGCAGATACCGTGTTATGGCAGCAGAAAATTTGATTAAAAACAGATACTAGGTTTGATCTCTAATCAACATCTCAATAACTAATTAAGATATAGCTCTCAAATTTTGACACAATGTGTAATACTCATAATTGATTATAGTGAACAAAAAAACTCATTTTGGTCAAAATGGTCAGATACGTGGTTTTGGCTTTAAGCCATCGATATGTCTTTGGTGTACCGTCGAACTGTGACGGAGCATGGACAGACACGGCACTTTGTAGTACCGGAAATTCCACTATGCTTGAAGGGGACGGATCTGAAAGCGTGCTCGCCGGTACCGGAAGTTCCGTTGCGTGTGTTTGGACAGGACACGTGCTCTGTGGTACCGAAAGTTCTGTTGTGTGTGTTAGAACGGGACACATTGTTGCATTTTGCCTCTCAGACTGCTTGTTAGTACTGCTTAGGTCAAGGGCAGCGTCAGTTTGCACGAGCGGCTGAGGTTTCGCATGAGAAAAGGTTGAAGCACGAAACACTGATCTCGCAATCCGTGTATGGAGTAGTTGAACATGGGACCACCAACCGTTTGCTCTCGTCATGGAACTGTGTCATTTATGGTGTATACTGTGATACCCTGTTGTGTTGGTCAAGAAGCACTGTGTCACCGCCCTGTACGTCCATATGTTCGTATAAGAGGGGGCTTATAGTAGGACGCGCTAGTGAAACGACGAAACAACGAGTTTGGTATTTTTTTCGGCGTAGCTGTCTAAGATCACTTTTGACGTAGATTTCTTGCGGTAATTATGCAGCGGAAACATTGAATGACAATATAATTGGGGAAATTTTTCTGATTTTAGGGAATGCAAACTTACAACAATGGTTGAATGTTTACCAATAACTGTTGCATACTTTTGAAAAATAAAATTTACATAATTGTTTACATAAGTGGTTAAAATTAAGCTATAAACATATCTTCGACATACACTGTAGAGCTGAACATACTTATGAACAATTTCATTCAATGTATGCCACGATCAGAATGTTTTATTCATTCACATAATGAAATAACTAGATTGTTTAGCCTACATAATCGGCGCGCTCTATAAATAGCAATTACGATGCTACAATTCATGGGCACGACAGTCGGTCACAACGTACAATGTTGCCTGTCAATAGTGTTAAGGTTTCTTGTGACAAGAAACCAAATATAAAGTGGTAAATTTCTGGTGTTTTTCTGATAAATAAGCAAAAAATATTAGCAAACTTGATGGAGCATATAATTCCTATTATTTTATCATTGTGTAAAAATATTATTGTACGTTGTGACCGACAGTAGTGCCCATAAATTAATTCTAGCGTAATTCTAGCTTAGCAGGAGATTGAAACATATTGAAAATAGCGCGCGGTAAAGCTGTGACAATACACACGCATCAATTAGCGTCCGGAGAATCCTAAACCCGAGAATTTCAATAAATGGGGAATGTATATTTATAAACTTACTGTGCATGTTAATTCGGCATAGCTGTCGAAGATCACTTTTGACTTGGATTTCTTGCGATAATTATGCAGCGGGAAAATTCAATGCCGAAAGAATTGGGCAAATTTTCTAATTTTAGGGAATGCAAACTTCAAACAATGGTTTAACGTATACCAAAAACTGTTGCATACTTTCGGGGAATAAAAATTTACATAATTGTTTACAAAAGCGGTTAAATTAAAGTTATAAACATATCTTGGACATACACTCTAGAAATGAACATAATTATGAACAATTTTACTCATTGTATGTCATGATCACCATGTTATATTCATTAACATAATAAAATAACTATATTGTTTAACCTACATATCGGCGTGCTCTATAAATAGAGAATCATTCTAAAAATAGCGCGCGGTAAAGCTGTGTTAATACACACGCATCAATTAGCGTCTGGAGAATCCTAATAGTCAAGGATGTTCAGATTAGACCTGGACACAATTAGAACAGAAATGATTTTTTGCCTGCTAGTTGGAAATAGCATCAGCTTTCCTAAACCACAAAGTTCCCAGAAGTTCCGGTCCGGGAAAACAAATTGGGTGACATTTGCAGGTTTTTTGATAATTTGAATGAGGATGTCTGGAATAATTGTATAATTTCAAAACCGTCAAAGGTAATTTCAAATAAACATGCATACATATTTGTAATTATAAGATGAAGACACTCATGCAAATCGTTGAACTCTACGTTCAAGGTAAAGGTCACCTTCAGAGGTCCAATGAAGAAAATGAGGCCAAATATGGACAAACTGCTACATAGCATCCACCTGCATATAGGTTTCTAAAAACGTATTATTATACACTTATAATAGTATTATAAAGTGTTATGTCAGATACTGCATCACTGAATCAAAAGTATAGGTCATCATTAAAGGTCATACTTTAAGGTCAAATGTAACAAATACGTACATAACGACCACTTATTTCTATCTGAAATATGATATGGATAAGTATGTCACGCACGCTTATGTAGGTTATATTAACCAAATGTAGTATTAACCATGTCCAAAATATAAGGTCTGATGTATAGGGCACACTCTGTTAAGGGTAAAGGTATTAAGGTGTAAAACAAAAATATTGTAATGACGGTCCGTCCGGTGGCCGTCAGACGGTGCCGACACCACAAAAACCCTAAACGCAAAATGTATAAAATAACACAATTCATATTACAACAATGTTTATTTAATAAATGTTCATGTCGATTATCAATCTATAACTTTCATCAAACAGTTTCCAGGTCAAACTTTCAACAGTTATCTACCTGATTATCCATTGTCCGTTTAGAACCTTCTCAGTGAGCGACAAAAAGGCAACTAAAACCAAACGACAGTTCGGCCCTATTTAGACTCGTAGTAAGATGACGTCTAACGCATTTCTCAATGAATGACGTCATATTGTAGTAAGCATTCAAAATGGCGGACAAAAGAAAATACCGCGAAAATTGAGAGATTATTGTAATTTATAATGAAGATAATCATTATAATACAATGAATTCCTTAATAATAAACCTAGAAAATATCATTATATTAATATATTGATTACTATTTACATGGCAATTAATAATGATGTAATAAACAATGATTTACATTCGTACTCAACGTACATTGTAATAAATTAAATAGAGTGATTTTCAAGGCGTAAAAAAACAAGCATATCCAAGTTTATGTACCATAATCGTATCTCTTATCGTGCTAGCGACCGTGGGATTGCATTGAAAGTTGGATATGGCTTTTCAACCAATTTGAATACCATGAATGATTGAAAATTAATTCCATGCAATATGCAGCCTAGTATTTTGATGTAGACTGCCTCCAAAGGAGTTAGGTCAACACGTTTTTATTCAGTTCAGAAAATCGCGGTCCCAAATAAAAGATAATGCAAGAGAGGTGCTGGTCAAGTAATAGGCTAAGCATTTAAAGCGATAAAGGGCGGTAGTTGAAGCGATAATGCCGATTTGATCGCCACCGGGATTTTGAACGCCACAGTCGACTTTGCGTAGGGCGATGCGGCCGATTTCGAAGAGGTGTTGTTCAAACGGAGCGGCCGGTTTCTGGAGGGAGGGGCTATTTGGAACGATCATGGAGAGAGGGAGGTTCTAGCCGACTTTTGTGGCGGGGGGTGGTGTCCGGGATGCCGACATGCCTTCAAGAAATCCTTCGGGAAACACTGTTATTATTATTATTATTATTATTATTTTATTACTATTATTTATTTTAGCTCGACTAATCACCAAATAGTTCGAGCTATGCTACTTATCCCTTCGTCGGCGTCGGCGTATTAATGCTCTGGTTAAGGTTTGCGTCAAGCAACTCCATATCTGTGTAACTACTACAGATATTCAATTGAAACTTCACACATGTCCTACGGATGTGTATGTAAATTTACTGACCAAGGCCCATAACTATGAACTACAATTTAACCGAAATATGATCCTTTTTCTACTTCATGTCAAAATTAAGGTTAAAGTTTGCATGCAACAACTCCATATCTCTATATCTACTTCAGATATTCAATTGCAACGCCACACATGTCTTCGTGGCCATTATATGAGGTCACAGGCCAAGACCCATAACTATGACCAGCATTTTAGCAGAATTATTACCCCTTTTGTACTTGCAGAAAATTCAGGTTAAGGCTTGCGTTCAACAAGTACATATCTCTGTAACTACTGCAGATATTCAACTGAAACTTTATACGTGCCTTTGGGGTCATTATGTTAGGTCACTGACCAAGGACCATTACTCAGATCAGCAATTAAGCAGAATTATTATCAATACTATTATAATAAAACAGTATAAATTTCACATACTACACCGTTATTGTTAGGGAAGTTAATATAGGCAACGTTGCTAAATGGACATTGGTCTGCATGCACGCACAGCAACGGATCACACATCCCTGTACAATTGTGACCAATAATGATTATTTCATAATGATTATTTCATGTTATCAATAAGAAAAAATGAGATTGCTTATCATATTCAAAAGAAATTTTGTAATGTGATTAACAATAGCATCGAAAATCACAGTTTTATGTGTTATCCGAATAAATGTTAATTGTCCGAATATTTAGCCACTATTTGGTATGTTTTAATGATCATATTTAATTCAATAACTATTAGGTGACAATAAAATGATAAAATGTGACTTAGATACCCAAACTGGAACTAAATGGGCAAATACCAGTGCAATTACAGTGATATAATGGAATAGTAAAATGCTCTTTACATTTGGCAGTCTGCACTTTTATGAAATGAAAAAAAAGTTTAACACAGGGAAACAACTCTAAAAAATTGCTCATACTTTCAGATCTAAATGTAACTCAACAATTACTCAAATGTAACTTCTAAAATTAGTACTGCATATACCTTGAGTAATTAAAGTATTGCAGTTAAATTGCAGCACAAACTGACCATGTAAAACAATATAATAGAAGTGGTATGTACTGGACCTCAGCGCCCCGCATCTCCTATACGTAGATTTCCAACTTTCTTTTGGAGTATCTATGTACTATGCAATGTGTTCTTTAAATACATTGATCAAATTCTAGTAAGCACTGTCTTTTCACATTTGCTATATTTTAATCAGAACATTGTGTTTGGACCAGCGTAAGTTCAGAGAAAACTATTGTTAAATTTCGTATTGTCCGTTACCCCACCCACTGGCAACACTTTTATTTTTATTTTAAATGACCTCAGAACTTGTCCAAAACTGCCAAGATGCGTTGATATGGCATTTCTTCATCATATTAGTTCAAATTTTAAGTAATTTGGAGATATACATGTATATTTGATGCAACAAAAACGAAAAGTACGTATATTGCTTAAATCGAAAATAAAAACCATTTTTCTTCCAAATTATTTTCTTAAATATATTTAAGCGCACGGGCCAACAATTATAAACACCTTTCTTTGTTTATGTAATTCAACATACTAGTGATTGTTTTGAACATTCAAAACATTCTGATCGGCAAATACACACTGCTGGTAAGTATTAATGAGTTAAAGTTGTTTTTTTTTTTACAATTTTGGCGGCCATTTTGGCGGCCATCTTAGATTGTACAGTTTCCCAAGCCGAACTTTTGGGAACTTTGTGGTATACTACAAGTATTTAACTAAATGATAATCCAAGTTTTATTTCTGTTCTAATTTTGTCCGGGCTTGGCATATTTGCAACAGCCTTGACTATAAACCCGAGAATTACAATAAATGGGGAATTTATAAACGTACTGCTCATTCATTCCCGCTATTATTTTCTGACAATGTTAATTTGTTAAATGTGCCTGACAAATTTATGTATCAAGTATGTTAACGTGAATTACTAGTAGTTAGCTTATTCATGTATCACTGGTGAAAACATTGGGCGGTATATAATCGGTTTATTCACGGTTCAAATATTAATAATTATTGAGTTTATCTCAAATTAATTTTTGGGGCCGATACGTTTTCTTATTGTGTCCGAAAAATCTAGTGTTCGAGAAGTCTCCTTAGTAGGGACCGAAAAATCTGAGGTCCGAGTAGTCTCCTTAGTAGGAAACGAAAAATATGGGGTCCGTGCAGTCACAGCTTGGTCATCTTGTATTATATTTAGGGCAAAAAAATGACATCTCAATATTAATTTCTACGCAGATTGTCTTTTTTAAATACATTTCTTGTTTATATTTGAATTGTGGAAGCGTTTTATTAAGAATTATTTATAATTGCAACATCTCCAGTAAATGTTATTCAAGTTATAAAAATGTTCAACATCTTTATATAAGTAAAATGAGGTGAAAGAAGTCTCGTAAATACGTTGAAATGTTATTCATGTTACTTTAACTTCATTTGTGTAGCATGAATACACTATCTGCAATACTAATGATATGTATCGTATATAATTTACACTTGTCTGCTACATATAATAATTTTCATTCGTTCCCGCTATTATTTTCTGACAATGTTAATTTGTTAAAAATGCCTGACAAATTCATGTATCAATTATGTTTACATACATTACTAGTATTTAGGATATTCATGTTTCACTGGTGAAAACATAGGGCGGTATATGATTCGTTTATTCACGGTACAGACATTAATAATGACTGAGTTTATCTCAAATTAATTTTGGGGCCGATACATTTTCGTATGGTGTCCGAAAAATCTGGTGACCGAGAAGTCTTCTTAGTAGGGACCGAAAAATCTGGGGTCCGAGAAGTCTCCTTAGTAGGGACCGAAAAATCTGGGGTTCGAGAAGTCACGTAACCAATCATCTTGGTTCTCTTGTGTTATATTTAGGGCAAAAAATGACATCTCAATATTAATTTTTACGCCTAATGTTTTTTTAAGACATTTCTAGATTATTGTAAAAACGGACTTTGTCATCGTTCATTAATTTATTTATTTAATGGTATATACTATATTGAGATGTCAGGTGTTGTCATTAATCGTAATTATATTAATGTATATTAAATGTATAATATAAACAATATTTTATGTTAACAATATTTTTGTTTGGACAAGTGACTTGAGCTATCGGACAAGTAGATTCTTGCAGCAAACTTGACTGTGGACAAGTGAATAATTGCGATATTTCCATAGTCCTGAATAATACAATTACAGTGTTTTAGTGGGATATTTATATTCAACGTAACGGTATTTTAAGATATTCATGCATAAAGGTCAGGATCAGGTTAATGTTTGCGAGATTATAAATGAATTGCACTCGTATCAGCGTTCATGGCGGACCCGTTGAACCGGGGTGATAACAATATAATGGCCCGGTGAGCAAAACCATTAAATAAACTCGGTGGTAAAGGGACTACGTCACCCAATAGGTCAAGGAGAATATAAAATCTGAAATTAAGATAACAGTTTTGCTCCGCGCTCTCGGTGTCTGCCTCTGCTGCTGCTTCTAATGCGTCTAATGTTTCTGTCGCCACTGTTTCTGCTTCTATCGCTACTACTGTTACAGATACTGCTACTGCTAATACTGTTACAAGGAATGAGGTCAACTATATCTAGAAACCCGGTCCGAACAGATACGTAATTCAAATTAAATTAAGCATATCTCTACAGCTCATGTAGGTTGTGTAAATACGATGTACATACATATTTTTGTAAACAGCGTGCTTATTAGCTTGAATACAAACACCGTGTTTGTGAAAACCTATAGTTACCGCTTCACAAAATTTACAAATCGATGAATGGTTCCATTATGGATGAAAAAATGAATGTATACGATATAATGGAATGAGTTTAAAAATGCAAGGCGACGTTGGATATCCAAACTGGCCAACCCACCAAACAATAATTTTACATAGACCAGGGCCCATATCCACAACGCTTCTTAGTGAAAACTTAAGTAACTAAGGTTTTACTTTGTTAAAGAATCAACAGATGTTTCTTATTTTACCATATTTCAAGTATAAAATATTGATTTTCACAAGGAAAACTGAATGGGAATATTTCCTTAAATATGACTTACGATTTTTATTGGGAGCTTTGTGGATAAGGACCCAGCGGCGCCCTATTTCGGCATGAACGTGAACCGGCTTGAAACACCAGTGCGCGGCAATGTCCTTTCCACAAGGCGATTTTGAAACATTTTTGTGTTTTATGTCTGTATCTGTTTTCTTTTCTTTTTGTAACTATACTCCACTCAGCCAGAAAACAACACCTGTAAAGTGTATCGATTTTCCGGAAATTGTATCTTGATACAGCGTAAAAAACTGACCCGTAGATACTTGTCAATTAACGACTAAGTTGACCAATTATGGGTTTATATTTCAGTGGCAAATAATAGCAAGTGGTTGAATAATCCAATCAATTTACTTAAAATCCTTGGTTAAACAACCTAAAGGCGGAGTGACCTATGTTCGTATACTTAAATTAATTGTATTAATTTAATAAATTAATTAAAAGTTAATTGTAAAATTATTTAAAAAAATAACGATTTGAATATGTGCATTTTCGTCTTTCTTACGCATTTATCGATTATCAGTTTTGTTTGAAAGAGTGGTTGAACTTTAATCCACAAAATGTAACGTTCCTGTTTTAGCCGAGTATATGTTGTATAGGAAACTGGTCACTTGCCGTTTAGTGCGATATCTCGTGTTACAATATCGTGCCTCGCTTACGTGTCTCGCGTCTCGCGGGGTAATCGTGTCTCGCTCCGTGTTTCGCGCAATTCTCGTATCTCGCCCTCGCCGTAAGAGGCACGAAATTACATATGACTCTAATCGGATTCCGTAGTCAGAACTGTCCGAATCGGAAACATGCTTGTTACGCATTCTATTTCACAACATGTAACTGTAAATAAGTCTTTAGTAATGCGCGCTGACGCTGCAATATTCGGATATTTCCACTAAAATAAGGCTTTTATTCCGTGTCAAGTTAATTAACAAGATCAACACGTATACATTTTTAGAAAATTTAAACTAAGCATAAACAGAAATTTGACAGTATGATTATGCATAGAAGTCGCTTTTGTAACGTTTCTTTATATTTTTGTAAATAGGCCTACATAAAAACACGCGCGTTTTTTTTACTATATCACTGATATATCAACATGTATTCGTATTTTTTTTACATTATTTTGTACTCAATCCTTAGACATTTAGCTCTGATTGCTAAAATAATACTAGTTCATATTTAATAGTTTGAAAATGATGCCCAATGGTTAATGTCACTTTAAACTTGCACTTATAGTGTACTGATTTCTCTCCGCGTATGTTATAATTATGAAAAAGTACACCGTGACAAACGGCATTCATGTCGCTGATATCGGCCTGGCCTATCACTGTTGTTGAATTATAAATGATGTTGGCAAATGCGGTGCATTCGGGTACTAGAATAAGATGTGTCGCATATGGTTCAGATATGACTGTGTTGGTGTTATGTGTGTTCCGAGTGTAAATACTGGACAACTAGGATTATGTAAAAATATACATCTCTAAAGTATTATCATTTTATTGCGGTTACGTGTCAAGAATGTTTAAAAATACATGAGCCGTGTCGTGGGAAAACTGGGCATAATGCAAGTGCGTAAAGTGTCGTCCCGGATTATCCTGTGCAGTCCGCACAGGCAAATCCAGGACGGTACTTTCCGCTTTTATGGTATTTTCTGTTTCAAGGAAGTCTCTTCTAACATAAATCCACTGTAGGCGGAAAGTACAGTCCTGGATTAGAAATTTAGCCTGTGCGGACTGCACAGATTAATCCGGGACGACACTATGCACATGCATTAAGCCCGTTTTTTCCACGACACGCCTATTGTATGTATTATCGTTTCTAATTTATTTTGTTGTTGGTGGTGGTGTTCGTGGTGGTTATGTGTGTGTCAAATTAAAACATATTCACGGATGTAAACAATTAAGTGTGTGTTTGTATTCTACATTGGTCTTAATCGTACTTCGTGCTTCCAGGACAAAGATGCCATGCTCAAAACAAAGGTGAAGAAACTCGAATGCAGCGTCATGTCGAATGCTGTCAGATATGCTTTCCTTTTCGGGATTGTCCTTTGCCTTGGAACAGTTATCTACGTTCTAGACAGCACTTTCAAGATACAGAACGTCAGAAGCTTTCAGAGGAAATATTCCTCTGGTCCAGATGCTGCCTTCTTCTATTCGCATGGCGTCCGTGATCAAATGCGACGAACCGCGGAAGGGTTTGAAGTGCTAACCCAAGAATACAAGAACCGAAAACTACGAGAACCCAAGACTACGAGAACCCAAGACTACGGGTCGAATGTCGGGCGGAGAGTAAGTACAGGGTCACCGGCTTACTCCGAGAATAACTCCATCTTTTATGTTGACCGATATAACATTACGGACGAGACTATAGAAATTATCGGCTACACAGGCCAGAACAACAAAACGAGCATAATTAGGTTAAAAGGACTGTCGAATTTGTTAAGACTTATAAAACCCCATATGAAACCAGACAATAAACTTAAACATATGTATTTCCCACACAGACATTATTTTCATACAACTAGAATGGTGACTGATGTCAACTGCAATGCTATATTTCAAGGCAATAAGACTGAAATACAACGTACAGAAAGTATAACAAAAATTAGAATATTTCTCCAACCTCACAACTATACAGAAATGACAAAAAACTGCTCACGTTTCATAAAACAACGTGGATATATTGACCACTACTTAACTGAAGTTGAACGTGACTTTCCAATAGCGTTTAGCCTGCTTATGTTCAAAGACATTGAACAATCTGAGAGACTTCTCCGCGCGATTTATAGACCTCAACACTATTATTGTATTCATGTTGACTCTAAAACTGACCAAACTATACACGACGCCATGTCGTCCATTGCGAGCTGCTTTAATAACGTTTTTATTGCGTCAAAAAGATTTGACGTCCAGTGGGGTACAATGACCGTTCTCGATCCAGAGTTACTCTGCATGCAAGAGCTTTGGAACAAAAGTGCAACGTGGACATATTTCATCAACTTGACTGGACAGGAGTTTCCGTTGAGAACAAATTACGAGCTAGTTCGCATTCTTCAAGCTTACAATGGATCAAATGATATCGAGGGAACTTTCAAAAGGTAAGGTGAAGCGAACAGTTACGAAGTATCTACATCTGTATCGGATTCATATCATAATGAGTAAACAAGTTATTTTGAAGGTGCATGCAAGGCGGTGTTTAATTCGTATTTACCGTCGAGGAAAATTTAATGTTAAAAACATGTCAATGCTATGCTTAATTTATTTTTTGGCAATTTATGTGCACATCTTGCCGTGTATATTTCAGTTAAGTGTATCTGTAAAAATAACATTTAAGTCAGATAAATCATCCAATCACAGCCTAGCTGTGTCCGCTCGTTATACCTCCTTAGTTTGCAATTAAGAAATTGATCATTAATTAAGTAATCATTGTTTAAATGACAATGTGGCTAGTCGATAGCCCAAATATTGAAAAGGGATCATAGCAGAAGCAATTGCCAAGTGGACCAGGCACTCAAACTGTGCTGCTTTTGTATTATTTGTTTCAAATTCAAAAACAACATAAATAACAAGAAGTATCTTAATAGGTATTCGGCGGTTGTGATAAGTAATGTTAAATGAATTTCCTGTATAAATATTAAGATGTGTAATTGTGTTTGTTTTATAGACGATATTGCATTTATCCACTTGTGTATGAATAGACCAGTACGGCACTTAACGCTATTATTGAAACAGTTTTAACATACTTTTTACATCCGTTTCTTAAGCATGATAAAAACAAATTTATACATTTTCAAGAGAGCAATACAGCGAATCCTTCGTAAATGGTAATTAATACATTGTGTAAGCAGTACATACACGGAAAGCTACATGTTTGGACTATTTCAATACAAATAAAGTATGGTCATGCAGTACTTATTATAAAATAGTTCTTCATGCCGTTCATTCTATTGACTTTTGCATAGTGCTATTTTGCAGAAGAAAATTTGACCGACCTTAAAGCCGATGATACATTTGGAAATTAATTTAAGTAGTGTTTGTTGTTGAGCGTCGTGTAAATTTTACCAAGCTATATATATATAGCTCTGCAATCTATCTTAAATCTTAGACACACGAACTATTCATAGATTTATCATTAATGGTGAATATACAGCGTACAAAAAAGCGGGAACTCGAAGATAGTAATAGGTATTAATGTACATCGTTGCAAATTAAAACTGTATTGCTCTATCACATGTCAATTACATGTAAAATTAGTTTAATAGTACTGGTTGTGTATGAAAACTTGTATTTTATGCGAGTTCAGTTATACCGTAATTGAATTTGCCACCAGTATTTCAAACAAGGTATGACTCTCTCCTCTATATACATTTGTATGTTGAACACATTATTTTATGATCAGTTTATGATCAGTTTCGTGCGCCTCAGCCGATGCAATTTAAGGATTTATTCATTCGGGACTACTCGCTTTGGATGTCTACTACGTTTAATTAGATATTGAGAAGATCTTGAGAATATCAAAAGCTGGGTTAGACATATTAATTACAATGCCTCCTCACATATCCAGAAGTTTCCAATACTCTTAAACTTGGGCAAAATTACAAGAGCCCTGGATCAGATGGCTTAACAACACATTTCTTAAACGTTTTTTGAAACCAAATTTGCCAGTTTGTAGTAAGGTCCTTAATTTTTTTCATTTACTAATGGTGAACTAACAGTGACACAAAACAAGGTATTTTACTTGCATTTCAAAACAGGATACACCAAACAGTTTCTTAACAACCGTCGACCTACATCTCTTTTGAATACTGTATACAAATTATTATCAGGTTCAAGTGCTCATCGTCTTATATCGTTTCTAGATATATTAGTTAATAAAGACCAAACAGGGCCCGTATTCACCAACCCATTCTTAGACTTAAGAATAAAGAATAGACTTAGACTGAAGAAAAAATACTTGTGCGTTAGCAAATATGCCGGGTTCTAATGTTGCCTATGCCATTAGTAAATCATTCTAAATGAAGAATGCTTAAATGAGCGTTGTTGAATACCAAGTAAAATTCAGATTAACTGTCTTTTTAGAACAGAACAGTTTCATAAATATTCTTTATTCTTAAGACTTAAGTCTAAGAATTTGTTGGTGAATATGGACCTAGGGCTGGTATTTATAAAGAATCTTAGTCAAAAATTAAGAAATATCTTAAAATTCTCAAATTTAATTATTGGATTTTCTGACAAAGTAATGCATTTCGGGAAGATTTTGACACATAATTTGCAATAATATTCAAAGTGTATTAATATCTAGAATTAGTCATGCAAATGTTCCAAAGCATGATGATTTAAATACAAACTCTAATTTTGACTATGTTCAACTTAAGTTAACAATGGCTTAAGAATCTTTATAAATACGGGTCCAGAACTTGTAAAGGGGAGGTTTATTGGTGAAAACATACGCCTTATCTATGAAATAATGAATCATACTGAAAAATATATTATTACATAGCTTACTATAAATAGTAACACATTTATGTTGATTTTCAAAGTGCCAGGCATACACAAGTGGTGTGCCAAATATGGATTTTTCAACTTCCGGTGTGCTGGAATACGGGTATTTTGGCATACGACCGATTTCTCGTGCCGTCGTTAACCGCGCGTTGACGTCATTACTGCAGTTAGCAACGTCAAAATGGCCGCTGCAGAGCGTACGCTCAACTTTTTTGCAGATCGTTTGTTGGAATTAGACGGCAATATTCAAGACAATGAGCGAGAAATTGATACCCATGAAATATTTTGATTCCATGAAAAATGAAAATACCAAAAGAAAAACGAAATTGGACGTTAATCGGGTACTAAGTAAAAACACGGCTTCAAAGTAAGGTTGAAGAGAGAGAATTGTTTGAAATTCCGGCAGAGGTGCTAAACGTATTTTAATGTATTTGTTGCAATAAGTACAGTATTTTGGTTAAACAAATTGATGTAACTAATTAAAAGGTTGCTTAATTGACTTGCGTAGAAGGTATCTAATAAAAACGTTAAAACACGGCAATGGTGCGCCTTTAGGCCGTATCGACGCAATTATTGCCAAAGGTGCGCCGATACGGCCTAAAGGCGCACCATAGCCGTGTATTAACCTATAAATATTCCGGGACTCTTAATGCTGATAGATTTTGAAATATCCTTCGACACATTATCTTTTGATTGTATTAATAAAAAATTTGTATTTTATTTTTTACTTTGGCCATTCTTTCATGAAATGAATATAGTTGTTTTATACAGAAATTTTAAGGGCAGTTCAGTTTAACTAATTTCTTTGAAATACAACGTGGATGCCGTCAAGGAGACCCTACATATTCATTCTCTGCGCCGCACTGTTAGCTGAAAAAATAAGGATCTGTAAAAATATAAAAGGAATTTTATTAACAGTGTTGAATATAAAATATCTCAATTTGCTGATGACACCTCTCTATTATTGGATTCTAGTGAAGCCGGTAATATCTTGTTTAAAGGTAAACTTTGGAAAAATCAAGTTATTTGAATGTGTGCATCGAAATATAGTACACGGTCAATGAAAACAAAACAGTAGCTCAATTGGGGGGGGGGGAGTACTTATTTCAGATTACTTGGAATATACATTGATGTTGACCTAGATAGAATGATAAAATAAAATTTCGAAGACAAAAATGATACAATAAGTAACTGTATTCAATTATGGAACAGAAGAAAACTCAAACCCCTATGTAGAATTAGTTATTAAATCAGTGTTACTGCCATACCAAACAAATGTGTTTGCCACCCTTCCAAGACCAAATACACATTTTTTTTTACTAAACTAAATAAGTCTTTTTTATGATTTTTTTTGCAAGGTAAGCAAGAATAAAAAGTAAAGTTCTAGTCAATGATTATACTGATGGTGGATTAAAAATGCTAGATGTTGTTGCATACATGAATATCATCAAATTCACCTGGTTTAAACGTTTATTACCAGGTGCATATAGCAAGTGGTGTATTTTAGTTTGCAATAATATTGTCTATCTAAACCACTAATTTAATTTTGGTAAGGTCTATCTAGGTAATTATATTTTAGAACAATGCAAAAATCCATTTTGGCAGAAGTTTTTCAGTCATGCTTGGATTTTATATATAAATATGAAATAAAAAAAACTATGATATTTTTTTAGGACCACCTTTATTTATAACCACAAGTTGTTGGTTGGTAATGACCCAATTTTTGTCAAAGCTTGGTATGATCGGGGAATTCGGTATGTAAAGGATTTTATGAAAAATGATGTGACTCTTTTAGATAGATCGGAATTTAGCAAGAGAATTGGAATTCCAGTAAATTTCTTGCAATATGAAGGTATACGAAAATTTATTCGAGTCTATTAATTATTTTAAAGTCTCTTAATATTGCTGACATCACAGCTAATACATGTTTCCCTTAATAATAAGCTATATTAAGTGATTAATTATGTTTACAAAAGGTAATGCTGCTGTATATAAAGCTTTCATGAATAATCAATAAATTCCAGCATGTTTGTGAAAAGTGGAATAGTGCTATCAACATTGTTAAATCCGAAAGGCAGTTTTTACATAGTTGGACATTTGATGTCACAAAAAGATTCGTACTAACAATATTCCAAATTAGGCTAACTCATAACAAATTAGGTTGCAACAGTCTTCTTTCCAAAATAAAAAAAATGGTTGTATGTGACAAATGTACTTTTTGCAAAACTGAACAAGAAACACTAATCCATCTTTTCAGGTATTGCCAAATTTTTCTAGCGTTTTTATCCAGTATAAACAATACCACTGTCTGGGATCTCGGTAACACGAGAAATGGACACGGGATTATCTTCGGTCACGGTTGTCGGACGATTTCGCAGTAGGTTGTGTTTTTATCATTAGAGTTAGAACAAGCAAAGGAAACATCTTAATCGGATTGTGAAAAAATCATTTGTTAACTGAAAATTTTTAGTATTTGTTACTATTAGGAGATACAATAAGTTTGGCTATAATAACTAATTTAATTTAATTTTCCTTTGTTTTTCTTTTTTTATTTAATAATAGATCTACCTTGATAATGGACCGATTACTTTTTTGTGAAAGAAAAGTATATTAATAGTTAGGTTATTAATTTTAAACGAAACTTTTGTTTTATATAACATAATTGAAAGTTATTTCCGTGCCTATATGCATTACAGTACGCAAAATATGACTACATCACTGATTTTCACCTACAGAACACCTACCGAAATGTACCGGACATAAGAACGACATCTTTTATTGAGTAACGGCTGCATGTCGACCTTGTTACAGTAGTGGGACGATTTTTCAACATTAATGAGATAAGTTTTGAGGAAAATGATGTGGACTTAGACGAAACAGACGTCTCCATGAACGTTGCTGTGTTTCAGTATGACTATCACTGGATTGTAGAACATTCCCTTAGAGTCAAATACCAATGCAAATACTGTGAAAATTCATTCTACTATAAAGTCATTTACCATTGTCACAACTAATTAATCGTCATGTTTAGTATACAAAGATGATAACTCCCTGAAATATCATCCGACCGAACGACCAGACAATGTATGCATGTCCTCTTGGCAGGGATGCTGCATATAAGTTTTGCTGAATTCCAGTTATTACTTCAGGCGGATCCGTGGTCTAGTGGTAACGCACTGGCTTCACAACCCAGGGATCACAGGTTCAAGCCCCCGCCACACCCTTACCAACCGTTAAACCGATGTGAAGTGTATTAGGTGCTTCACATCGGGCAATAAAAAGACACAGGGTCACCTCTGGAATGGGGCGTCTCCTGTATCTTGAAATATCCCCCGTAACCCAACAAGTCTTTTGGGGGCGATATCCATATGTGAGAGAATACCGGTGCACTCGATAAAAATGTACCACACACGAAATCATGAGATCTCGGAAACGCCGATTTTCTATTAAGGGGGAATGTGGACGGTATTTATCATAAATATAAACACGTATTAAAACAGTGCAATATTCCGATTTGTCACGAAATATTCCTGTCAGCAAAATATATTGAATGAATTAATAAGAAACAAACACTACGCAAAAAATAATAATTTCCTATTCACGGTTCCAGCAGGATTTGAACTAACGCCTACACAATTGCGCACTCCTACGCTAGACTACATTGATCAATAGTGCGCATGATCGTAGCAATTCTATATGTACATTTCATTAATTTTCCTATTTATACTAATGTTTCCGCGCCCGCGAAAAGTGTCACCTAGACAACTTTTTTATTATCGATATACCCCTTTAAAATGTCAAATTTATAATAAAAAGCAATAACTTCCTTGCAATTCACCAGAACGGAACGACCTGAAAATATGCGCATGACAACTCTGTTGCGTATAAAGTGTCATTGAATTCGAGGCATATATCCTCAGATCTCGTGCGGAAACGAAGTACCGGACTGCAGGACGGAAGTATATGGAGTGTGGTGGATAAAATTATATTTTTAACACATGTTTTCGTTATTATAAATATTATATCTACGCAACCATATTTGGAGCTTTAAGTATAGTCATTGAATTAAGAGAAATTTATAATATTTATCATAATACATGTACACTTATATTTCAGTACACAGTCCTAACAGTAAAATACACAGGATGCTTAACAAATGAACATAATAAATACCATATACCATTTAATGTGTTTAACACCCACACATCAAAGTGACATATCGTTCGTCCCGTAACTGTTACCAAAATCGTCCGAAACCGTGACCGTAGATCGTCCCGTGTCCATTTATCGTGTTACCGAGATCCCAGACAGTGAATATTGTTAATATATTTAGTACTTAAGTTGATTGTAAATCATTAATTCTTGGTTCACCTACAAAAGCATATACCCAAGTTTTGTCTAGAGACATGTTTGTTTGTAAAAGAAGAAACACCATCCTCGAATGAGAAGGTTAAAAACACTTTAAATTTATCATGCACAATTTAAAAATATATATATACTTGTGCAGTACCTAAATCCAGACACGTTTGCTGGTTTTTGGACGATTTCTCAGGATAATAGCATCAAACGAAAATATAAAGTTAAATATAATAAGTTGGGTTTAATATTTAGCTTTGGTCAAAATCTTAGTGGGAATTGCTATCTTAAAGTAACAGTATGATGTGTTTAAAAAAAGGCCTGTAACACGTATCAAAATACAGCTGGAGAGTATCTAAATCCGGACAATTAAAAAAAAATGTTTTATTAAAAAAAGAAGAATAAAAATAAGCATTCAACTACAACATGTTTGTCAGTATTCATGTTTTCTTCTCTATTTACATTGTTCTGGTGTTTACTTTAAAAAAAAATTCTGTAAAGCTTTATTTAGCAGATCTACTGTATTGATTTCAATCCTACCGCGTGCAAATGTTTACATTTGAAAGGAAGAAAAAGCAATAGTAAGTGAATAATTTAATACTCAATTGATTTTGTTGAAACTTGACATACATTGATGAGACAGGTGCGTGCATCAACTAATACCATACAATGATGGGTCTTGATCGTACAAACATTCGTTTTTAGGTGTCCGGATATAAGTACGATCCGGATTTAAGTACTTTACCAGTATGGACATATTAAAACTATTTTGCAGCTCCAAATAATTTGAATACACTTATTACAATATTGAAAACAATTATTTGTATACACCCTTCCCTGTCAATCAACATGTTATATATTATGGATATTAATATTGTAACATTTATCAAGCTGTTTTTTATCCTTTTCCTTCACCTTTATATTGATTATTATCTACTACATAAATTATATACATGCCATGTCATATAATGGTTTATATCTTTGTTTGCTATGTATTGTCTTGTGTATTGTGTTCTTTGTAATATTTATGTACATGCAAAAGAATAAATAGTGAGAATCGAAACACAAATGGGTGAGACAGCTAGGTAAAAAAAAGGTACTTTTACATCGATTTAACAAGATGTGAGTACGGATAATAACATGTCGATCGTATTCGATTTGTAATATTCCTGTGCATTAAGTCCAGTGTCAGGGAAATTTGTCCGATCCAAAGATACAGTTTACAACAGTGTCTAAAACACAGATCCATCAAGTAAAGCTGTTTATTAACGTATGCTTTATCTAGCCGGTAAGTTATTTGAACCGAAAACAATCGCCTAGATGGAACATGGTTTAGTTATTGTAGAAATTGTAAAGCTTTAATGACAATTAAATTATTAAATAACCATTCATCCAATAAAATATAGAGTTACGTTTGCGTCCATATTCATTTTAAAGTTGCTACTTCACAGATGATTAGACAAATATAACTGAGACCAGTTGTGTTGTTTGTAATGTAAATGTCACGATACTCATCAAGTACAGTCAGTTAAACATTATTTAATTGTAAACTTACTAAACAAAAAATAGTGGACTTCACGACTCGTTTGGGAAAGCCCTTCTATATATAGACTACCACTGTACGGTGTGTGATGATGCAGATGCGATGTTCATTCTGCGGCACGTATAGTTAATAAAATTTCATTAAAAGAAAACGTGATGCGCACCCCAAGGGGATTGAACCCGGGTCCTCAGCGTGAGATGCGGATAGTCTAACCGCATCGCTTAATGCTCTTTTATTTCTCACTTGAAAAGTTCTATACGCTTTTTGTCGCATCGGGGGTACGCTTTGTAAAAAACGAAATTCCGGAAGTGAAATCGATATAGGTTATATGGACCACGTGGTAAGTTCACAACAACAACCTAAGAGTTATAAATAGTTGAAACGCGTCTCGAGACGCTTTTGAAATCGTGTTAAAACAATGCGTTGTAATGATTATAACAGTGTGTTCTGAACTTTTGGTTACGTGTCAACAATGCTATATCAGTTAGATTTGCCTAATAATATTCTATTTTACTAGAATTGAAACTTTTTTTTTTCATTTTGTCATTTTCACCATCTGTGACGTAGCAGCTTTAATTATCTGTACTGATTATGCAACCCTGTGTTTTGGCTGTGCTATTTAGTCAAAATAGATATATAAATTTAGTTATACTTATATGAGCATGAGTCGCGGTGTATGGGTGTAAAACGTATTGCAGATCTTGGAGGGAAATTCTGTTTCACAGAGAAAACACTTATAAGTCATTAATAACACATTTGATGGCATACTGAACGGTCGACGGGGAATTGTGTTTCACAGAGAAAACACTTAAGTCATTAATCACACATTTGATGTTATACTGAATGGTCGGCATGATGCATTTTTTTACCACATAACATGCAAATCGAACGTGATTAAATCTTTGAATAGAACAGGGCTTAAATATCATTTAAATAAAAAAAAGAACCATATGACAGCTCAAACATTTTGAACGTTAAATAAATAATCCAAAAAGATTCATAGGGCTGTACGGTTTACGACTATGTCTTTACGCAGCCATTCAGTCTTCACAAAATTACCATTGAGCGTTATCATTGATCTGAACATGTATATTATTCTTGCCAATGTTTTGCAGTGAGGTCTTTAATGTATTCTGTGCATACACTGTGTAAGGCAGAAAGACGGAGTTTAACATTCGTTTATACAACAAAAGAATGCATCAGCATTTATAAAACATCAACACAACGAAAACTTTTAAATCTTAATTTATTTTGCAGCAATGCAAAGTTAAGTGTTGACGAGACATGCAGCTAAATTGATTATGGTAGTTTATTTTATCAGATCAGCGTTTGACATTGCATGCACATGTAATGGAGCTCAGTTGTTGTCTTTTTAATTCCGTGAAACACTTTATGCTTTTAAAAGATACAATGCGTCAATCTAATATATGCAACACGACTTGATTAACGTTGACATATAATATAACGCCATGCGATACTCTTCAAATATATTATAATTTGAGGCATAAATTAACATGTTTATTCGTTGTTAGTACACATGTGTACACCGTTTCGTCCGCCCATGCAATGTACATAGCGTTAGATTGTAAATGTTTTATTAACTTCCAGTCTTGACATTGTCTGTACTATTCCCTCTATTGATATTATCACAATAATATGTATATATTAGTTTCACTTTGTTTATATTTACAATGTCGTGTTGCCTTAAAACAATTTTGTAAAGGCAAATTTAGATCGGTATAGTGTCTTTGGTTTCTCAAGACAGATATTATGTTATCTTTCTTATCAATAAATACGTGTATACAATTTTAATGACGGTACCGGGGCTGATACGGAAGCATTAAATAACATAGTTATAGGCCATTGTTGATTGTGTAAGAATCCTGTACGAATCGTGTCAGTATCTCGTAAGAATACGGTAAATTCTACAATACCGTACAAATCATGTTAGAATCCTGTAAAAATCCTGAACAAATCCTGTAAGAATCCTGTAAGGTTCATGTGACAGTCATGTACAAATCTTGTAAGAATCCTGTAAGAATCCTGTACACTTCATGTAAGAATCCTGTAAGAATCCTGTACAAATCCTGTTAGAATACTGTAAGAATTCGGTAAGAATCCTCTACAAATCCTGTAAGAATCCTGTACAGATCATGCAAGAATCATATATCACGAATTATGTAACAATCCTGCTTTATTTATATTTTCATGATGAAATGCATTTGTATACATGCTGCTTTTATAGCTTACATTAAGAAGAACACGACGAACGAATGCATGAATGAAACTAGGTAAAGAACGCAAATAACAATTAACCGTTTGCGAAAGGCCAGTGAAAGATACGTGATGCTGATGCGGTGAGTGTTTGCACAAATTAAAGGACATGATAACGTTTGCTGGATAGTTTCTTAACACAGGCCGCAATACATCTGCGCAGTTTTTATGTTTATCAGCAATTTGTCAATCAAAGAACAACATATTTTTGAAAGGGACTTTTCAAAGGACTTTATAGATTTTCTTCATATAAAAGGTGTAAATGCTTTCAATATAAAACCCTACTTCATTGATTTTTATAATAGTTAAATCAACTTATGTTATATACATGTGCAGAAACACGCCGGTTCTGGGTTTCAATCAACTTTATTATCTATCATTCATCTAACAATTAATAATCCTGCACATATCACGGACTTGTGAGAAATATGAAATGGATTAAGTGTGGTATTACCATTACCATTTGGAACCAGTAAAACAAAGTTCGTCAAAACAAGGTTATAAGGTTATCAGGCATCTGATATTTTATAAGTAATCCGGAACTTGTCCGTGCGTCTCTCCCGTAAATGTTTTGTTTTGTTTGATCATACAAAACAGTCAATGGTTTTAATATATATGCATGTATGGGGAGGGGGTATTTTCCAAGTAATGAATTATTTAAAATGTTTGATTCCATAATTAAACCAATCTTATGTTGTGGCTTACAAGTATGAATTTAGTCCAAATATAGAATTGGTACATAATGATTCCTGCATAAAACATTTATTTGTTAATAGGTGTACGACTATATGTATGGTTTTAGGATAATGCGGAAGACTGCCTTTATGTATAACTTATCTTGCAAATTGTATTAAATATTTGTGTAAACCATTACATCTATCCAACACATGATACCCTAAAGAATGTTAAGTATGACAAAGTTGATAGGCTACAAAAGTTTATAAGGATATCAGTAAAACTGATGGATGCTCTTCAATGCGCTTTGTGAAGCAATATTAATGCAATGAGAACGACAGAGATATTAAAATGACTAAAAATACCTTAAACTGCAAGACCAAATCTGACACAAAACTGAATGTGAACCTGCCACAAAAATACCACATGAACATGCAGATGAAGCAGAATTAATATATATATACATATATATATCAAAGGTCCACAACTATAAAACAAATCGAAGTGATGGATCATAAATTTTATATGGTTATTTCATCGTAGTTAGTTAACGTTTCATCAAGTATCATTGAATTTCATACAGCAGTACGAGAGAAATAGACATGAAACAATTGAAATATTCAAAGTCCCATAATTCTTAGAAAAAACGTTTGGAATTTTTTTTTTTTCACTTAGTTTTTACTAATCTTATACGTAATGACAACATGATCGACACACAAAATCACCACCACCACCTATAAAAAGTACCGGTACATGGGAAGATGATGATCGGATCTTAAATTTGAAATAATATTTCTAAATTTCGAATTTCAACATTTTATTGTAGTAAACCGATTTTTAAAAAAAACGGGTTAAAATTCTTTGAAAAGAAACAATTAGGAACTTGAAATCATTTACATCGACTCGTCAATTTGAAATAAAAATATCTTATAAGCTATTTCGCAAAATAATAATAATACGGTTAAAGTTAACTGATTCTGGGTACGCTTCTTTATTTTATTTATGAATTTAATAGAATTTGCAAATAAACGTCCTTAATACATACTTTAATGCATTTTAATCGATTTACAAAATTTATAGTGCACGCGCTTACGACATATTAAAGTAATTAAATTATGTTTTCTATCTTAACAATAACAGGTTATGATTGAGGTATTGTATACCTGTCACACATTGATGACATTACCCCGAAATGTGTGAAAAACATTGCATAACATTACGTACCAATTTGATAATTCAATTGAAACTAGCACCACCCAAAATGGCACGTTTTTTTTTGTTGTTCACTTAAATTGTGAATATTATCGAATTTGTATTATGTATTTTGTGTTTTTGGAGTAATTTGATTTCAAAATTAATAAATAAATATTTAAATATGCACTTAATGTCGTCTAAATTAAAATGTTATTTCTTCCCAAATGCACGATTCATGTTTGTTTTTTTCTACTGATATGTACATAACAAATTTGACATAACACTTTTATTATTTAAATACAGCGCTTGCCATAACATATAATTACACATTGTTATTACATATCTATTTAAATCCTCCAATCAGATGTCGTCATTCATGCCACGTGACCGTCCATATTGGACGCGCGTGCGTACAATATTTTCCGTATTGGACGGTCTGAGTATAAACATACGATAATGTCCGAGTACTCCAAAACTGAACAAATATATGGAACTTTTAGTTTTACAACGACCAATGATGACTCCTATCCACTTCTTCGAAAACGTCTTTTAAAGTGCAGCCTCAATCATTATAATTAATTTTCATATATCCACGAAGATTTTTCTTGTGTAAACCGTTGTCTGGTCAGAATGTATGCTTTATGTAAGAGTAAATTTGTCTCCAAACCTATATCCGATGATGAATGTCACTTCTAAAATTATTTGTTAATTTTACTTAACTGTTTGCAACATTACTGGTACAGAAATAAAGCCTGCAACACGACACATACAATCCTCGAGTTCAGCGAAATCTGGTTTCTGTCGTCGCTATCCATTTTTGTTTACATATAGCATCACTCATATAGATCTATATTGCGTTATTCTGGTTCGGAATATCGATGAAAATTTTTTAATCAACTGTATAATATGCAATTCAACAATTTGCTCTAGTGTGTAATATTAATTAATTGAAACAAACGCGCTGCAGACACTTCACATTGATCACGCCACTTTTTAAACAGTACACGTCTAAATATAGTTTCTACACAATAAATGTTTACAGTTAGTACAAGGTCATGCTCGCTTTCTGTGATATATATTCCTAAAGTACGGAAGGCAGTGTTAGCGGTTAAAATTAATTAATTAATTAATTAGATGTTAGTGCAGGTTACAGAATAAAATACAAACATGTATGTTTGCTAATTGTGTATCACGTAGAGTGACGTCATATATTAATATTGTGAGCACTCTCGCTGTTCCACGGACTGTGTGTCCTAACGTAAATATTATGCAAATAATACAAAAATATTAATAGGTATATAATAAAAATATTATTTAACAGCGTTCTGAACAATACCGTGATATATTTGGACTCATACACAGCTGAAATACTCACATATGCTATGTCAGCTGTGTACTCGTCAAAATATATCAGCGTATTGTTAACGCTGTTAAATAACATAATATTATAATACGAACATTATTATTACATTTAACTCTTTTTTTTCAAATTAACGATTCATATGTTTTCATATACAAGTATATACGCTTGAGAAATTGTATGACCATAATACGAATTATATATATTTTAATTCACTTGGAAACACAAAATTTCATCTAATCATATTTCAACAAAATTATATACTAAGTAATTTCCACTTTGTAATAACACAACCTTTTTATAGTTGCTCTATTATTAGTTGCTAATTCATGCAATAATTAAGTCTCATTTGATGTTAAACCGATACACAATATAACAATTAACCAAACGCCGCTCCAAATATTTTTTTTTAACATACAAATACATAAAAATTATATCAATTCAATTATAAGATAAACAATTTGGGTCCGGTTTTACACCATTGGGGCCGGTTGTGCCTAAATGTGGGGCCGGTTTTTGCTTTTTTGGGGCCGTTTTAGACTTGGGCCTGTTTTGACTGGAACCGGTTTTGCCTGCTCCCTGCATACCTCTTCATTGAAATGAAGCTTCCAATAAAGTTGTAATGACATATAGTCATAGTTGTTGAGTAACAGCCCAGACAAGAATGCACTATGAACTAATTTCAGAAGTTTTCAAAGTCCCATAACTCCAAGAAAAATAACTGAAACGAAACATAATGCTTATATGCACACCTTTTCTTGGCAATGAAGCTTCCCATTTTATTAAACTCTTGCCAGTTATTGCTGAGAAATAGCCCGGAAAAGAATGTATGCACTAAATACTAATTTCAGAAATTTTCAAAGTCCCATAACTATAAGAAAAATCATTGAAGCGGTACGCCCTCCTAATATGCAAATCTCCACTGGGTAATGAAGCTTCCCATAAAGTATTCTTGAATTCATGTCAGTAGTTGCTGAGAAATAGCCCGAACAAGCAAGTCAAGAATGGTGCACGTTATACTAATTTCAGAAAAGTCCCGAAACTCGGAGAAAAATCATTGAAGCGGAACGTCTTGATAGTATGCGTACCTCCTCTTGG
The DNA here is from genome assembly GCA_027627225.1 of Congeria kusceri. Taxonomy (NCBI): domain Eukaryota; kingdom Metazoa; phylum Mollusca; class Bivalvia; order Myida; family Dreissenidae; genus Congeria; species Congeria kusceri. The sequence continues at coordinate 45,578,776 of CM051030.1, forward strand.
TAGTGCAGTTTCCCATAAAGTTTCGTTATTTCCAGACAGTTGTTGCTGAGACATAGCCCGAACAAGAAAGTGGAACGGAAGGACGGACAGACGGACGGATAAAGCAGCGACTATATGCTCCCCCGATATTTTTCCGGAAGCATAAACATATGTTATTTACTTATGGCTTTGGATATGTGTGGATTTTTCAAGAAGTTGGGGGATGTAAACATTTTACTTAATATGTTTAAAGTTTCAACAAAGGCTTATCGGTTGTTATACACAAAACAGGTTCAAAAATACAAATAATTCAAGGCGATGTTTTCACAACAAAAACTTTGAAACATAGTTAAATGTCGAACGATATTTATTATTAGATATACCTCTTTAATATGAAAGAGCATTTTGCAGATTTCGATATTGCAACCATAAATTAACTATTGAAATTGGAAGATATCATCAGGTTCCTAGAGAGGAACGTGTATGCACTTTTTATCAAGTTAATAATAATGTAACGTTTGTTGATTGTGAAGATCATGCTTTCTTTATTTGTAAAATTGTAAAAAGTATGAAGCAATTGGAATCAATTTTCTGTATAATTGGTATTATGGTGGTTAGGAAATGCTTGACTTTTTTGAAATTATGAAAACAAGAAATGTTGATATGTTAAGCAAACTTACACTCTATGTATATCATTTGCTACATGAAATTAACAGATAAAATAGTAAAAAGATAATGAAATTGTGTTCACAAAGACACATCTCTTACATATATCTATGTTATTTAAATGTATGTTATATATTTCGGGCCGGTGACCTCTGATTATTAATAAAGAGTATTGTCTTGACTTGAACTAATTTTATCCAGTAAATTGTATTTTGTAAACACACTTGCAGGATGTCACCCGAGTTGAAATAAATATGTATGCTTTGTTTGAAATATGTTCTAACTTTCCAAATCATTTCAGGGCCAACAGGGATAGGTGGCAAAGAGCCGGGGCGCCACCGCAAAATATCACCCCCTTCAAGGGGTCCGTCCATGTCGTGGTCAACAGGGGCTTCGTGGACTACATCTTGCACAACCAGCGGGCCCACGACCTCCTGAACTGGACGAGACAGACAATTGTGCCCGATGAAACGTTCTTCTCTACGCTCAATCATAACCCCCATCTTGGGGTACCAGGCGCTTATTTGGGTATGTGCAGTAATATTTGTATTCATTGGGGCTGTCCGGCTAGCGCAGTGGTTGGTACATTCGCTTCACACCTAGGCTGCCCGGGTTCGCTCCCCACTCGGCGCAAGTGAGTTTGGTTGGAGTGGTCACCAAACCGGAAATGTGGGGTTTCCTTCGGGTACTCCGGCTCCCCCCACAGCACAAGACCACATCGAAATTAAACATATTTCAGTAAAATATACCAAGCTGGACATTGCAGTTTTGGTTCAAAATTTGTCCCAACTTCCGATGCGTCTAAAAGTAAATTAGACAGTGTTGCTGGGACACACCCCGGTCCTCACATAATGCAGCCTCGGCACGGAAGGACCTCATAAACTTGGAAACACACACACACACACACACATTTGCATTCATTCAGACACACGGCACATTAATGAAGCCATATGTAACTAGAATTGTCACACGAGTGACGAATATACCCCCACAATATGGCCTTGTTAAAAAACTATGGCATCCATTCGAAAGAAATGGACACAGAGACATTGCTTTAATTTGTGAATGTTTACCGTGTATTTGGAAAAATTTAATTTTAATAGGAGCCATAACTCTGTCAACATTTAGTAGTTTGTAACCAAAGTTCAACTTAATCTGTATTTTATGATGTTACGCCTGTGTACCAACAATAATTTAACAAGAAACGTGGAAATTCCAGGAAAACCAAAATTTTCAAACGAAATGCATTAAAGTCAGCACAATAATGAAAGAAAGTTCTGGGTGCCAGGTGAAGGTCATACACCTATGGCTAGGAAATGGTTATTTTAAACCATGTAATCCAATGCGAGGTGTCAATATAAGGTATCTACATATGAAGTTTCATTAAAATATCTAAATAAGTTCTTAAGTTATTGAGTGGATTCCGTTTTTTTTATTTTTAGAAAAGGTAAACTTGACCCCACCCACTCCATATGCAATCACAAGAGAGGTCTAGCTATAAGGTATCTACATATGAAGTTTCATGAACATATCTCAATTCTTTCACTAGGTTTTTAGCGGAAACTGTTTGTCTATTTTTAGTAATGGTGACCTTGACCACACCCACCACATATGCAATCCCAAGCAAGGTCTCAATATGAGGTATCTATGAATGAAGTTTCATTAACATATCTCAATGCATTCTCAATTTATTGAGCGGAACCTGTTTTTCTATTTTTCGTAATGGCGAACTTGACCTTAATCCCACGCACCCTATATGCAATCCCAGGGCAGGTCTCAATATAATGTATCTATGTATGAAGTTTCGTTAAAATATCTCAGTGCTTTCTCAAGTTCCTGAGCCGCAACTTTTTTTTTTTTGTAATGGTGACCTTGACCTTGAACCTACCCACCCTATATGCAATCCCAAGCGAGTTCTCAATATCAGGTATCTATGTACGAAATTTCATTAAAATATCTCGATCCGTTCTCAAGATATTGAGCGAAAACTGTTTTTATATTTTTAGTAACGGTGACCTTGACCTTGACCACATGCAACCCATATGCAATCCCGAAGCAAGGTCTTGCTATAAGGTATCTATGTATGAAGATTCATTAAAATATCTTGATGCGTTCTCAAGTTATTGAGCGGAAACCGTTTTCTATTTTTAGTAACAGTAACCTTGAACTTGACCCCACCCATTCCATATGCAATCCCAAGCGAGGTCTCGATATAACAAACACAAAACACACAGGAATAAAACTGGGGCCACCGCCTTGGAACGGTCAATGCAAAGCATTGGTGATTTAAACCGGTTTATGTGCGCGCGAACCTCACACTTGGCCCAGAATTATTCACAAAACATGTAAGTGTAAATAAAAATTAACCTCATAGCATGAGTCACATTTTTGTGTCACAAGAGTTTGCATTGATTCAGATTTACAGGCTTAGGTTCATTCAAGCAGCATAAATATTTTGTGGTGAACAGACGGCATGAAAAAAATGCAGTAAAACACAGTGTGCCATAAACCTAACCCTAATGAAGTAGCTATATATTATACCCATTTCTGTTATTTGCTTATTGTATTTAGCATGTTGATAATGAATATTTTAATCTAATCATGTACGCACGCGCATCGTTTAGTGTGCTTGTATGTGCATATTGCAATGATAGATACGCTTGCGTATTAAAACCTACCACTCAAGCACTAAACAAACGTTCATTTTTGGAACATTTTAAATAAATAATTAACAATAACGTATTCATAATGAAACGTTTAATACAGTACCATTCCATTTCTTTATATAGATGTTAGGTTAAAACTGGTAACAATTGGATTAGAATACTCGTTTATTAGTAGGATGTAACACAAATACGTCAATAGACGGCGTGATAGTTAAGCCATCTGCGTCATAGAGTTTGTTTGCTGTGGATGAGATTTCATTCATCGGTGGTTGTGTAGACAATAAACAAAAAAACACAAAGACATTCGCTAACCGTTTTATTACCAATTGCTCTGTATATCAGGATGTCGCATGGGGTGTTAAGGTGGTACGCGATTATAACGTTGACGACGTTTTACCACCACTGTTGTTTCTTACAAGTTTGACAAAAACGTTTGTTTAGCTTTAACATACTACATCTGCGTGGGGTGCTTTATTACGACTTTCGACAGTATTACTTGTCTTATCAGTATAACTTTTAATTCGAAGGTGTACCGGAGACGGACGATGTGATCAAACCGTTTATGGCTCGATACAAGGACTGGGGCGAGACTGAGTGTCACGGCAAACGCATGCGTCTCATCTGCGTCATAGGCACCGGCGATCTGCCGCAACTAGCCAAAAGCAAGAAGCTCTTCGTGAACAAGTTCCACCAGAACTTCCATCCCTATGGCTACGACTGTCTCGAGGAACTCATCGCCAACCGCACTCGAGACATTTACCTCGGTGATCTCGCGTTCGATGCTAGTTATTACGGAACTTTAGGATTTGTGAAGAACAAAGTTGGTTGAAACTTTGAAATTATGTTCTTTGTGGGTTACCGTATTAGGTATTTTTTATTTATTAATTTTGTATTTCACGTTATGATATCAAAAGTTCAAAAACTTTTGGATTTGTGAAGAACAAAGTTGGTTGAAACTTTGAAATTATTTTCTTTGTGGGTTACCGTATTTTTTTATTTATTAAATTTTTATTTCAGGTTATGAAAGTCTTAGATATGCTGTTATAGCTGGAACAATGTTGAAGCCCCGTACTTACAAAACCGGAATCTAGATACCAGTTATTATGGAAACATTTTCTCTTTTTCTTTTTGAGACGAGACGAACCTTCGTGCTATAAACAAGTACGGGCTTTTGTCGAACGTGCTTCCATTCGCTCCCGAAAACGTCTTACAGAAAGGATGATTGGTCACTGCTTAGTTTTTTTACGAATCTATTGTTTGATATTTGTTGTATAGATACATGCAAATTCGTATTTTGTCATTTTTATACTTTCTTGATGTTCTATTTTCTTGCTTAACAATCACTATATGGTTTGACCCATGTGTTACATTATTATGAGCACCGCTGAACAACGTAAGGCAAAGAACAAACACGATACTTCTGCATAAAGACAATTAATATGTTATCAGGGCGACACCTGCTAATGCATTGTTTGGTTCCCACGCGTGTAAAGTGTGGATATTGCCATACAAACGACATATCTTGAGTTTTTTTATCTGCATCGTTGAAGGAACAATTTGATTGCACTCGACAACACTTTGAACAAAATATAGCAATTCATCAAGAAGACGTTATTAATTTTACGACCATTTAAATAGTAGAGTTTATTTAAGTGTGCACTTTAATGCAATATGTATTGCTCACAAATTGAGATTACTTGCGTCAATAACCTGTTAGATTTAAATGCATATCAAACCTTGGTCATACAAAAAAAGCATACACTGACAAGCTTCTTGAGAGATCAAGTCACCGTGTTCGTTTAAACGTCAGCATTGAATTTAAGTAAATACAAAACTTTCGTAGTATTAAAATATATGGTTTTGCAAATCAGGTTAGATGCTTCGTTTATTATAGTTTTCTGCTATGCATAATATGTTCGTCAACTAGTATCTTTTTGAAGAATGTCAACACTCACATAGGTTTATAGTTCAGTGCGTTTTTTTATATTGATACTGTTGAAATAAATAGCAAATTGCGTGTTTTGACTCAATTGTTGAAATGGTAATGATATATAAGAGTTTTGAATCTATATGTTGATATGGATTTTACTGAAAACAAACGATGTATATTTGTAAAATGTGCACACATATTTTGAATCTTCCTATTAAATATTGTTTAAAAATACTTTGATTTCCTCATCATTATTGTTTAAAGTTACATCACCCTCCAAAATCATAATACAATTAATAAATAAGTTGTCAGCCAACAGAGGTATAAGTATTTGTTTTATATAAATTCAATATTACAATACAAGAATATTACTTGATATAATAAAAAAGCACTCGCATTAATTGTCTACAAAATATAAAGAAATGTTAAACAAGTGACCCTACTTTCCTAAAGTGTGTTTACATTTGCATTGAATTATTGCACACTGTTCGACTATATCAATGTTATGTCTCTGTATAATGTTGACACTGCTTACGTGATCACACTAGTTTTAACCACATTTGATTCTTAGGTTACACCCAATTGTATTTTCTTATTATTTGATATTTATGTGTCTTCAAACACATATAATTCCATGTACCAACATTAACACATCGTTATTACCGGTATTATTGTTTTACTTAATACGAGTATGATTCGGTTTTATTATTGTTTTACGTAATACGAGTATATCTCCCCTTATAATTCGGTTTTATTATTGTTTTACTTAATACGAGTATATCTCCCCTTATGATTCGGTTTTATTATTGTGTTACTTAATACTCGTATATTTCCCCTTATGATTCGCTTTTATTATTGTTTTACTTAATACGAGTATATCTCCCCTTATGATTCGCTTTTATTATTGTTTTACTTAATACGAGTATATCTCCCGTTATGATTCGCTTTTATTATTGTTTTACTTAATACGAGTATATCTCCCTTTATGATTCGGTTTCAAACAGGGCCGGTATTCACAAAGCTTCGAATGGAAATCTTAACTTAAGTTGTACTAAAGTGAACATTTTAAATCAAAATCACTATGTGAAATCCAATGATATTTGTTAACAAAAAGGTAAACTATAAAACATCTTAGCAATCTTTACTAGTTTGATACATTTTAATGTAAAACGACCTATGCAAGAAACAGCGAGAGACTTAATGAATTTTATGGATTTCAGAAATTTACTTAAGTATTCCCTAATGTTACACATTATATTATGTGCAGATGACGTGCTATTCCAAATTACATGTAAAACAAAAACAACTACAATGTGTTGGTTGTTTTATTCTAAACACCATACGTTGTTATTCAAAAGAAATACGATGATACATAGAGAATAACAGGTTACTGCCTGGTCTTGTGTAATATATATCAGGTGAGGCTTAGAATAATATAACGGCGAGGCTTGCCGAGCCGTTATTTTATTCGTGCCGAACTTGATATACTACACAAGACCAGGCAGTAACCTGTTTTTCTATTTATCATACCACATTTTTCGTAAAATATCACCAAACGAGCTGATTTTTATATATTTAAAAACTAAGGACAGCGCTGATTTTACTGAGCCGACTTTTACACGTTCACGTACATGTAGTTATGGATTTCTAAAAGTTGACTGAATAATACCTTATTATTAACATTTCGTAATGATAAGTGAACTGTTTTCACTACGAATACATAGATTACACGCATGCTCATTCATAAAATACTGAAAATGCGAACTGAAATGGATTGCAACGATCAATTTTATCGGAGAACACACAACGCCGAATTGTTTGGAGACGCCATTTTGGAGTTGTGTATTAAAATTGACATTTCCAAGATCGTGTCAATATTGACAGTATTTGACTATAGTGTGTTCAAATTTTGGTAATAATGTTTTTGGTTCAACATAAACTGATGCTGTGTAGTGACTTTTAGTGCATTTATTATGAATGCATTGAAATAAATGTGTATGGATGATGTATTGTGTTCCATAGATGACGTCATATCACTACCAAAGTGCGGGTTTATGTGAATATTTAAAAAATAACGTTTTTGTGATCTATGACGATTAAAAATAATAAACTATATACGTTCTTGGTATCAAATTGTTTGTTTTGTTGAATCTGATATATTTTTACTGAAACTGTTGACTTTATAGTTGTTTACGAATAATATGACGTACCTCCAAACATTGACTGATATAAACGCTACTGACATGATATAAAAAAAATATATCAGGCACCTTTGTATCAGGCCGATATCAGCATAGTGGTATGATAAATGACAATATACAATTCCAAATCTGTCAGACAGACAGACACTGTCAAACAAATACTGAAGGTGTCTGGCAATATTTTAAAACGTCTGAAATACATTTTGAGGTAATTATCCTTAACATAGTGTATACATTGTTGTGTTAATGTTATGAAAAGTGTATACCCAAAATGAAATAACTGGCCATATATTAAATTGAACCTCATTTTCCTAAATATCTATATATAGTGGTGTGTATGTCGTGCAACTTTGTGTCTAACAGGGCATTTAGTTTGAGTATATAGTCATGTTAAATGCTTCTATAATTGTGTCCCCTGCATGTATAATATTGGTGTTATTGACGCATCAAACATGAAAAGGTCGTTTGTATAATATTTAATAAATGTTTTATATACTTAAGCTTAAACAAGAAATGTCTTTAAAAAAGACAATCTGCGTTGAAATTATCATATTAGATATCATTTTTACTCTAAACATAATACAACAGAGGACCCCAGATTTTTTGGTCCCCACCTATATAAGGAGACTTCTCGGACACCAGATTTTTCGGACACCACAGGAAAACGTTTCGGAACCTCAAATTAATTTGAGAATAATTCAATCATTCTTAATATTTGTACCGTGAATAAACCGATCATACCACGCCATGTTTTCATCAGTTATACACACATAACCAAAATAAATTCCGTTAACATAATTGTTGTATAAATTTGTCTGGAAAATTTAACAATTCAATAATGTAAGAAAATAATTGCGGGAATTAATGAACATTATTCTGTATAAGACAAAAAAAAAAAAAAAATGTTGTTATTGAAAAGCATCTACTGGAGACGCTGACAGAAATGTGCAATTCTAAATAATTCGTAATAAAACATAACCGCAATTCAAATTCAAGTTAACATGCACAGTAAGTTTATAAATATGAATTCCCAATATGTTGAAATATTCAGGCGGCTTATGATTATTTGGATGCTAATAGATGCAGCTATACACTGGCTGTTAATGCGAGCAATTTTCAGAACGATCTGGAATGTGTTAAACCGGAGATATTAAACTCTGTGCTACTTTTGTTGATAAATTCTGGCGCTTTTTTCCAGTAACTTGCACTGTGTCATCTCTCCCGTACATGTTTGTTTCAATAAAAAACTATCGATGCACGTTCTGTAAATAACGGGTTTGCTATAGATTAGAACGCACCGTGTTTAAATTGCATTGCATATCGAAAATATTTTGAATTTGAAACGCTGATTAGAAGCCCGTATATTACACAATATTCTGATTTAGGGTCAAAGGGTTCTGTCCTAATTCTGTCGCAAAGTTGAGATATGTCGTGTCTATCGCTGTCACAAGGATATTGATACTAGCAACATGTGGTTTTGAGGTGTAAAATGTATTAGTTAAAGAGGGACTGTCTGATTTTTTATATTTTTATTTCAGGTCTTTTTCGTTACCAATTAACAACACAACCTTTTATATAACATAAAAAACGTCAACATCGACACAAACTAGTTCTTAAATCGAAAAAAAAATGCAATAGTCTTATTTATCCTACAACAACGGTTACATTCGGTTTTGAAAGAGAAAGTAACAACCGCGCATGCGCCAACTACCGATCTGACTCGTCTAGATGATGAATATACAAGTGTATAATAAATAGCTGCGCAGCGAGGTATTATTTTAGTTTTAAATATCTCAATTAATACGCATTTACGAGCATTCGTCATTCTCAACATTTATTATAATATTATGGTAAAAATATATTGACATCATTAGAATCAATTGATGGTTTTACATAATTTTCGTACAAATTCGTACAGTCCCTGGGAAAAGAAATTGAAAATTAGGAATAACTCCATAAAATATGCAGCTAGAGTTATGCTTATTGTGCACTGATCATACTTTAGAGTGACATTGATACTGGTAAATATATATGGAGAACGACCAGTATCTATGGCGTAGGAATGAAGAATCCGGCCGAATTTTGAAGGACGGGAAGGGTGGTTGTGTGACTTCTTCGGAGGCCGGAAACCGATAAAGTCTAGATCAACCGTCGACTTACCTTCTGCAAAGGTAAGTTTGCTTAATCATTCGATTATGTCGGTTTCGATAGCGACTTCAATTATGCTATTTTTAGAACTATTCACTACGTACCAGTAATATGAAGAACTAGCCTGAGGAGCAAACATCTAATTTCTCATTTTCTACTCAGCGGCAAGTCAATGTTACAGTGAGTACCAATTAATTTCATGATTTTTTGTTGAATACTCAGTTGGACTCAGCGACCTCATGCAAACGTTTGAACGAATAAAATTATAATACATGCTCCTTCCCTATGCTTTTGGTCAGACTCATCACATATAGACGCGGCGCTCATGCGCATCGCCAATGATAAGTCGCTTAACCCACATAACCAAAACTGCGCGCCCCAATGTTTACAGACCGATGCCTCATACACATGAACTTGCAAGCCTTTTACTACTCCTCCTGTTCTTCAATCTGCCTCCTTCAAAGTAAGGTCGTATGATATATCATTATAATCAAAACTCAGGTGAGCGCTTTGGGCCATCATGGCCATCTTGTTTCTACTTGTTGTTTTTTTCATCCGTTTAGCTCATATTTTCCAATTGTTATTCAATACTTGAAACATATAAGCTTTCGAATGTTTGAATGTTATGATGATATGTGTTCACTTTTACATTGTATATATACAAATAAAACTTACCGACATTGATTTTTTTTTATAATACCAGTAAACGTTCCTATATTAACAATAATGTTAAGATGACACATAGGCCCATTGTGCCGGTGTACTTTAGGATTTGTGTTGACATTTATTTAAACGTTAGATTAAATGATGATAATCTAGATGTGTTACACATGTATTTGTTTTGAACAATGTTAAGACACCGTTCGAACAAAGCTGGAATCTAATTGCTAGTTATTAGAAAGCTTTATTCATTTTATATTTTTTGCTTAAAATGCTATAAGTCACACACATGATATCTTGTTAGAGTTCCTGATGAGGAGAAATTTATCATTTTTGGAAAAACGTGTTAAACACAAATTACTTAGCATGGTTTACACTCATCACCTGAAATAATTTACACTTAGTATACCTCACTTGATTATTTCTCTATAAAATGCATATATAATAAATTAAACTGTAAACTGCAGCGGGCAACAATTTGAAATGTCTCCCGGCAATGTCGCCCGCTACCGCTATGTCGCCCGGTACGCAAATGATACCGGACTGTTCGGTATAATAAAATAAATATTGACTTCCTCGAGGGTGACAGTGCGTCGCGTCGAGTGCCTTCGGTTGACAAGACGCACTGTCAAACTCAAGGAAGTCAATATTTATATATTATTACCTCACAGCCTTATACTGAATATTTTCGCACATTGTCAAACATAAACACTATTTTATTGGTTTACATAAGGGTACATTGTCATTTTTATGAAAACAATCGAACGTTTCAAGTACATTTTGGACTACATACAATATTTTCCCACAATTAACTGACATGACATACTTATTGTATACAGCTTGCAAAGCATCTTTCATGAAATAATCGTGTTTTGAAAATCTGCCCAATACCGCACGGATGGATTTATTTCCTGGCGATCTTTCGGCAAACATGAGGTCGATTAAATTGGCTTACCATCCCAATTGTGATGTCATGCAATCATTCCATTTCAATAACTGTCAAGGAAATAGCTTTTTGATACAAGTGTATTTGCTAGTATACAGCGGTTCTTATTATGATTACCAGTGTGATTCATTGCTGTAATTGCAAAAAAAATCGCTCTGTATATAAAATGTAAGTACTTTGGCACAATGACTTCATCGAGCCCGCTATGAGCGGCAATGTACATGTACATATATATAGTAAATTATAAATTAGTAACTTACGTGGTTCCCAATCTGAAGTACAAATAACTATGATACCAGATGCCGTTTTCATAGCAGTGTAAACGCAGTCTTGAGTACAGAGGTCAAAACAATGGAAGACTATGTTACTGTTATGATGGGCCTTAACAAAAAGTACATTTTCTGTGATAGGAATTTACACTAAGACCAGCTGTTGTGAAATGTATGAGCTAGAAGTCATCTTTATAGTTAAAACTTTGAAATGTAGCTCAGCACTGGCATAAACATAGAAACTTGAGCATTATACTTATAGTGTTCGTAAATACATATAGTATAGTCAACTTGATATTTTATGTGTGTTTTATATTCACTGAGTTGAATACCGGAAACTGTTTCACTGTTGGTTACTTCATGTAAAACTTCATATGTTGCCATTATCAGTTACTCTTGTGACGTTAACAAAATCAAACGATTAACGTTAAAGTTGAACATGGCATTGAACTTATTTTGTGAATAATAAATCAGAATTGCAGATTTGTTGATAAGGCAATACTATTTACTAAACTGTGTCTATTTCATTTCATTTGAAGTCTTCATACATTGCATACCACCAAATGCAAAATGTATAGTATATTTGCTGTAACCCGGATACACGTGAGCTATGCACTGGGTTGTTATGGTGTAATTATATGGACAGTGATGCAGCAACGTTAACAATCTTCCAGCAGAGTTGTCGTTCGTGGCTCTCACCATAGATCTGCAACGAGCTTAATGACAAGAATCTTGTCAAAACGGAAAAAAAAATGTATTTAACGTACATTACAGTTGATTGTATGGTCCACAAGCATAGAAATAAATAATAAATGTTTTCTTTAAATGATCATAAATGGGGAAAAATTAATAATTTTAATTCCTATTAATGGAAATATGGTCTTGCCCATTTACACAGATGGAATCAGATAGCAGATTTAAACAAAATGGACAGAGTGGATGGTATTGCGCGTTGCGTTTTGAATGTTATGATCATGTGATTAAACCATGTGAGTTGGTACTTACTTTCCGAGCCATCAACAGAGATGAACGGGACTGCAACTTTTATTCGAGTTTACTCCTGACTGTCAGCAGTTACGTCCGTTGGCAATTTATTAACAAATGTCAACCACCTAGAAAATCATTTCATATCTGGATAACGTTAGGCTTATTATTTTGTAAAATTCCCTCTGATATGTTGCATTTTTGTCCAACAATATTGAAAGTTGCATCTAAAACAAAATATGATAACTAAAAGTGAAAACACAGAAATGCAAGGATTTAAGTGTCTCCGTTGTTTTCCATCATTGTAATTTTACACCATGTGAACTGACTATGGTCATTTGGAAGTTTTGATTCGAGCTTTGGCAGGGATTTGATTCGAGCTATGCTCGGAACCAGTCAAATCTCTGTGTGGAGGTTGTCTGACTTAGGTTTTGTATTACTACCATCCTTGACGCGGATTTATATTTGTTTTCCAGTACAATTACCCATTGTGTCCATTGTTTTACAGTTTAGAGCACATATAAATATAAGAATAGATACAGATATTTAAATATTTGTGTGACACTGTCCCTTGACACACACATGGAACATATTTGGAGTATTTCACTTTGTATCATTTTTTGCAGGTTTTCGTTAAAAGTACAGCCTTTCTGTGATGCTTTTTGTGATCATAAGCAAAACGGTGTCTGTAGTTTTATTATGTGAATACGAATTTGAAATTACGTTGTTCAAGATATGTTCGTTTCAAGTTGGTTCCGTGTGACTAGTGTAAGAAATGTACTAGATCAACAGCAGCAACGCTAAAACACAGTAATTCTACACATACTTTATCAAAAATGTCTGAAATTTATAAGGTCATCAGACACTAGCAGACAAATCATTAGCCTGTCGTATTATCGTCCAGATAAAAATGTTTTTTTAATTGTCAAACATTTGTGTCCATTTATCAAAAGTCAAATAAAATTGTACGTTAAAATATGAATAAATATCTTTTTCTAAAGTGCATTTTATTCAAGCAACGGCATTGCATAAAAGTACGTACATTCCATATTGCTGGTCATCACAAATTCACAACGTTTTTAACTTACTTCCTGTTAAATATGATGTTTTGAATAATTACATGATATCAGTTAGCAGTATAATTGAGTGAAACGAAACACAAAATGCAAAACTTTCTATCCTTGCCTGATATTTGATATTAAAATAACCCCATAAGCTTACATTTTCCGTCAATTTGTCAACATTGGTATTCAGTCAGAGAATATTATTACGATGCAGGTCGTTTCATCAACATCAACGACATGGCGTCTTTCGCGCAGCAGCCGACACCTAGCGGCGAGCACGTGAGTGTGTTCGGCATCATGTTCTGTTGGAGCGCCACCATGTCACAAATGTCCTTCATGTCGCGACATGGAATCATGCGGATGTTCTCGGTGTTCATGCACAGGTACACGGGGTCGTTCATAACGCTGCTGCCACCGAATGGGTTACCTCCCATCAGGAGGGCAGCCATTCCCCCGGGAAACTGGGCAGCTGAAAATCGAATAAATAACTCGGTTTAAAATGCTAATGACAAACACAATCGCTAATAGACAGTGTATTTTTACGTATGAACATGTCTAAATAGGTATGAAGATTGCGCCGCTGTTGTTTTTTTTTTGTAATGGTACGGAGTAACGGATGAGTAATCTATGTTTGAATAGAAATTCCAAAGTGATACATAGAGCAAATGACGTCCGTATAGTTATGTTCTCGTACAAACATAGAACATGTGGCGCATTTTATTACGCTAAAATATGTTCTAATCAAACTTTAAAAAGTACATTGATTGCATTTTCTCCATTCCTATGCACAGTTTCTAAGCTGTTCGTTTATAATGCTTTTTTGCAAAAATTATGAATGCTATGCACTTTTAAACCTCCGATTGTTAATACATACTGGTAGAAGACATCAGTTACAGAGGACCTTTAAATCAGGTATTATCACTATATAGAGGTTATTTGTGTGTTTTCGGTGTGATAACGCGTGATATCATCACCGGAAAGGGAGACAATCAATATTTTCACGAGCGCTGTCTCCTTCGATCGATACGACTGAGGAAAATCCAAGAGAAAAAAAGACGAAATACAGTTCAATATATCGGAGAGGTATTCTTAACATTTGCTGTTATTAATCTTTACTAATTTTCTTTTTGGTAATTGTGTATGATAAATGGTGACAATGCCTACAATTAAATATTGTCCAAATCAAATGAAATTTAAAAATGTAGTCCCTAACTGTCAGTGATATAGGGATATATCTCACTGATACTTTTCTATATTTCACTACTTAGCCTTAAGTAAACGAATTATTTGCGTAATAATGTACTGGCAAATCTTGGTCTATAAAATAGTAAACAATGACCACGTATGTTTCATAAGAATGCTAACACACACTATTGTGACAAGGAAGTGACATATGCTTGTCAAAAAGCCAACAATTCGTGCCTGACCTGCTTTAACGGTGAACAATACTTTCGTTCATATAAAACATCGCATGTTTGTTTATCGCGAACGAACATGCTCGCGGTAAAACTTCTACTGCAACTGCCGCTGCTACTACAACTTCAACTTCAACTACTACTACTACTACTACCACTACTACTACTACTACTACTACTACTACTACTACTACTACTACCACTACTACTACTACTACTACTACTACTACTACTACTATGACTACTACTACTACTACTACTACTACTACTACTACTACTACTACTACTACTACTACTACTACCACTAATATTATTACTAAAACTACTAATAGTAGTAGTAGTAGCAGTAATTGTAGTAGTAGTAGTAGTAGTAGTAGTAGTAGTAGAAGTAGTTGTAGCAGCAGCAGCAACAACAGCAGTAGATTTTATGATTGTGTTAACCCAAATATGTATTATTATCTAAATGAAACATGCAGCAACGTACCAAATTAGTCTACATCTTATAATGTAAGTTGTTGTACTCTGACTATCATTATCGTATTTAATATAATATGTTTAACAAAATAGATAAACGCGTACCTGAAGCCCCGATTAAGGCTGCTAGCACAACAAGGTGGCGCCACATGACTCCTTGGTAACCTATGTACCCTAAATCCCCGTATCGACAAGTTGTTGAGGCAGCCGCTACGAGTGATCTGATCGTGCTAACAAGCTCCCAAAAAAAGAAACGTCGACTATTCAAGATCTATAAATAACTGCAAAATTATAAAAGTCTTTCGTTGTCATGAGACGGACGAGTTTCTTGACGTTGTACGTTAATTGTGCGCGTTGTCGAGTTGTAAACGACGAATTAAGTTAGACGCTTGCCGCAAAAACATCGTAAGGTATATATGTCTAAAAATTAGTTATTGTGTTTCTGCGGCTCAGTGTTGTCACGCATGCTGCACGGACTGTCAGCTCTTGACAGTTGTGGACAGGTTGTTTCGTCAACGACGTTAGACTTGTCATTCAGAAATGAAAATATAAGTTGTGTGAGTAATACACTTTATATTACATTTTATATGTGTATTCTTTTTGTTTTCTACATCCGATTGTTTCAGTGATAATAAGCTAAGACTGTACAACTAAAATGTAAAATAATACTTATGAGCTAACAACAATTGTAGATTTTACATCCCGATTTTTAACAACGTACGAACGCTTCATTACATATGTGTATTTATGTTATTAATTGCAACAGCGTAATATTACTTGTACCACTTTTTGTTGGTTTTGTTGCATGTTAAGTACTATCCCGGTACTGAATTTTTCTGTTTTCAATTTTTTCGTTCTTTATTAAAATATTATTTAGGTATAAATAGGAGTAAGTACATTATGTTTTAATGTTTTACACGATGGTTTCTTCTTTTCTAACTCAATAAATAATAAAATGTATTGTTATACTTTTCGGTCGGAAATATAACCTAAATAACAAGACAACAAAGGTAATATTAATGTCTTGGTAAGTTTATAGTGTGAGTGTGTAAACGCTTCATATCAATAACACGGTCATCCCGTATTCTGCCGGACCCTGGCTAGCTCAGTTGGTAGAACGCTGGACTGTCCGATCCGGGGTTCGTGAGTTCACTCCCCAGCCCGGCCACATAACTTGTGTGGGGATTGGTCATGAAATAATTTCCACGAACATTCTCCCCCTGCCTCTGATGCAAGTAGGGCAGTTGTCAGTTACAGGCATAAGTATGTGCACTTGGTACTGTTAAACCGCTTAGATCGACTAAGCTTGTTCTGGAAAGTGTGAGTAGGTTAACTGACCGCTGTGATATGACTGAAAGCTGTTACAAACGGCGAGAAATCCAAACAAATAAACAACACAAAACAAACATCCCGTACTGGATATGTTGGATGCACGGAGATCGTTTGATTAGGTTCGATCCTTGTCCAAGGACTAATTCTGCGATCTATTCCACATACAATTCAGTAATTGGCTTATCAAAAAATCGGAGTTGAGTGTGCATCCATTAGCCACAGTGTTTCGACAGAACGAAAGCATCTAAATATATACCGGTAGGTTAAAATTATAAAGTAATTATTTGAATTATTCGCTATAATTTTAATTTAATAAGTAAAACCAGAAAAAAAGGACACAAGCATATTGTACCGTAATTTCTTTAATTATTCCGTTAATTTATTTTTACGTCATTCAGTTTTTTAATTGATTGTTAAAGTTTTTACATTCGCTGTAAAGTACATTTATCATCTTACTTCTTTTAAATTACAACGTATGGTGTTTGCACAGAAGATACTACCAATTTATTTATAGTTGGTTGATTTTGTGAGTTCCAGTTCATACCATAAGTTTTATTATATAACGCACCTGTCTCTAACTTAATTACTGCTATTTATTTATAAAATAAAATCTAATACAATTTAAATACGTATTGAAGTACTAGTTGTTCGTGCCATTCGTCTTGTCAGGATAGCAAGGCCACTATGATTCATTTAATGTCAATGGATATTTATTCATCTCATGACATTCCGCATCACAGTCGATCGTTTGCATAAATATATTGCAACTGTATCATTTGTTGCTGCAAATAAATAGCGCCGATAAAGCTGAGAGCTCTCTGGTTTGAGTATCCAATGCGTCGTAAGTTAAAGAATCAATTTTGTAAGACCATGTGAACTTGTCATGAAAAGAATATCTTATTATGTCCAAAAAGACGTGTCATTTTGGTAAAATATTGTTTCATCATGTGATATAATCAGGTGAACTTGTCGAAAGAATATATTATTATGTCAAAAAGACGTGTCATTATGTAAAATAGTGGTTCATCATGTGCTAAGATCAGGTGATTTTGTCAAAAGTAAATGTTATTATGTTCAAAATATGTGTCATTATGGTACAATGTTGTTTCTTCAAGTACTATAATCAGCTGATTTTGTCGGAAGAATATGTTGTGATGTCCAAAAGACGTGTCAATAAAGCATGTATGGTTGTAAATTTAAAGCAAACGGTATATTGTGGGGGAGGGGGAGAAATGAAACACTCTTAAAGCATTACTAGCAAATTATCATTTTGCAGTTTTAGATGTTTCAAAAAATGTATGCTGTATACATGTCTACAGGCAAGGAAAAGGTGCCCACTGACATCGGGCGTGTCATTCATTAATGCACGATATGTTGCTCTCAATATGCAGTTAGTGCAGTTAATGATAATCCACACAGTATAACATAATAGGAAAGTGTCCCTTACAATAGCAAAGTGTCCCTTACAATAGCAAAGTGTCCCTTACAATAGCAAAGTGTCCCTTACAATAGCAAATTCTAATCCACACAGTATAACATAATAGGAAAGTGTCCCTTACAATAGCAAATTCTAATCCACACAGTATAACATAATAGGAAAGTGTCCCTGACAATAGCAAATTCTAATCCACACAGTATAACATAATAGGAAAGTGTCCCTTACAATAGCAAATTCTAATCATTTCCGCGCTGGCGCGGGTGTTATAGTAGTATTTACATAAATTTCAATGCAGAGATTAAAACAAACGCGGTTCGATTTATCTATCAAGAAGTGTGTCTGAAGCATGCTTTTTGTATGTGAAACCATAAATATGCCAAGCCACTGACGCAAAAGTAATCGAAAGGTGTGAGGAACAAATATGGGCCGAAAGAAAGCAAATACACTTCCATGCACTCAATCATAAAAGTGGTTGTAAAAAAGTATGAGTTCGCGATGAATTATTATATTATATTTTCAAGTGCTGTCGGAACTAATGCAAACAATTCCTTCAAGGATGTAAAATAACCCAATCACTCAACAAATGTCCTTTAGGTTAATAACCACACTACTCGCATTTTCTTCAAACTGCATTAACAGATGTCAGTTTGATGGTAACACATATATTAAATGTCCCTATGAATAGGTATTTTGTTTGTTCTTTGCCTTAGGTAGCTCCGCATATGATCAAACAACGACACAATGCGTTAATTATCCCACGTATAGGAAGAGCAAATACCAAACACTGCTAACTAAGCAGTGATCAATATTTTGTAAATTGTGGAATAACCCAAGCAAACCAAACCCCTTTGTGTCAGATGCTTTCGGTACATATTTCGCATTGTTTTGCAAAGTGTATATTATCGTAAGAGCGCTATGTTTTGGGACACTATAAATTTTCGGATACCCTCTTTTTTAGCCAAAATTATTATTAGTTGTCACTAAATATTTTCGGACATCCTGATTTTAAACCATAAGTAATGAATCTTAATTTTCGGACATTTTATATGACAGTGGTATTTTAGCAGAATTTTAACCTGTTTGCGTTTATCCGGTGACACATCGCACATGTGTTTTTACAACCGGATGAAGGTAATAAAACCTTGCAGATGAATGAGTGGAGGCGATGGACCGTTGCATAAGCGCTTTTTGGGCGTAAATAGCCATGTGCCATAAATACTAGTAATGGGTTTATATCACTAGTGATCGTATATTCAATATGCGGTTGAAATGAGCGTTTTAAGGAACCAGTCTTATCCAGTCTTAATTATTTACCAAAAGATTCTGCTTTATTTATTCACAGTTGTTGTTGTAATGTCGTATCAGGTACGCGATATCAAACAAGTTATATTGCTTTTATCTCAAAGCTTGAAAGACGACGCAACGCACTGAGATTAGTGGATTCTGATTTATTTTGTTTATTTCATTTCAATAATTGATAACAAACATAACATACATTCATCATTCAGACAGATTCAGATTCAAATAAAAGTTTACCTGTATGAAAAGCAAAAAAATATGCATTCATTATTCTGACATGATATTCTGATTCAAATAAAAGTTCAGCGGTACTATAAAGCAACAGAAAAAACAAGAAATGTCTCTAAAAAAGACAATCGGCGTTGACATTAATATACCGAGATATCATTTTTACCCTAAACATAATTATGATACAAGAGGGCCAAGATGATTGGTTACGTGTCTTCTCGGACCCAGATTCTTCGGTCCCCACCTATGTAAGGAGACTTCTCGGACCCAGATTTTTTGGGAAACCATAAGAAAACTTCTCGGATCCCAAAATTAATTTGTGATTAATTCAATTATTATTTATATTTGTACCGTAATAAAACTGATCATACCGCCCCATGTGTTCACTAGTGATACACGAATAACCTAAATAATTTACGTACACATCATTATTATATAAATTTGTCAGCCAATTTTAACAAACTAACAATGTACGAAAATAATTGCGGGAATGAAGGAAAATTATTTTATATCAGACGCGTATTATTCTTAAGTAATATACCCTACCTACATCTTGGAAGTTATCTATGCATAATGCATACACATTTCGAAGTCAATTAATCATGTATAGGCTAAAACAGATAATTATTTTTTTCTCAGGCAGCGCCGCAACGTATTTTTATGGCCCGCCACGAATTTGATTTAATGCCAAAAAATATTTATTTACTTTTTTTGACGATCAACCCCGGGTTTTAAAGGAGCAGTTCAGAAATATGTTAATAAAATAAAACTTTGTAGAAACTTTGTAGAAAGTGTTTCTAATGGGCATGTTACGGAACAAAATACAAAACTACGCATTTGAAATCCGTGAATTATTAACATTTTGGTAACTTGCTGTCGTCTATTTTCTGTGTGCGATAACTGGTGATGACTCTGCAGTAAACCAGTATGTACATTATGTGTATCCGTACCAAGCGCTTTTGAACAATGCCTTTCGTAAATAAGAAACATATTCCCGACGAATAAACATCATAAAAGTTCATAAGAACTATTGCTAAAATTACAATGTATAAGATCGTATAAGATCCCATGGATATCGGCTTAAAATTAAACGAATCCGCATTTTAACATAGCGGAAGAAGAGTAACCCGGTAGATATTTCGGTATTTCCAGTAACTTTCTTTCTGTCTGAAATACTGTGTAAATTTTGAAAAAATATTCGATTGGGAACCTTTATAAATTTGTTCTATTTGTTGATTTAAACTTTTGTTTCGTAGATGCTTTTGCTTGTGTAATATTTCATATTTCATTCCATATTTTTTGAAGAAAATCTGTGTCAATATAAGTCATATGGAAACAATCGAAAATGCCAGCTGCATTGATAAGTGTTGATTTTCCTCCCAAAAATTATTGGTGATTCACTGCAAACATAATTTTTATTTTTGACAGTTATAAAAAATATGAATTACGTAAAGTTAAATTCTATAAATAAAAGTTTTTCAATGCTGATGGTGTATCAAAATTTAAAGGCACTTATGTTAATTATGAACATTCGAATTGATTGCCATTTTTACATCAGCTTACATACATGACGGTTTGTGATTAATAGATATATATTTGGAATTTGATAAAAAAGGAAAATGCTCATGTTGTTATTAAAACTTAAAATTGTCTTTAATCAGTACTTAATTACTTGTTTTACTAAGCCATTACATACTGCCAATAGAAAAGAGTAGGAGAAAAAAATAAATCAATAAAAAAAAATCGCCCTCCCTCATGATTTTTTGGAAAAAAATTGTCTGAGAAACAATCCATTATTTTTTTAGCCTTATACCTTGTATCCTAATGTAAAGCAATCTTCAGAGAACATTCAGCGCATTTCAAATAATGATGACTTCCATTTTTATAGCACACAAATAAAATTTCATAAGACTATGGCTATTGAAAATTATATCCGGTAGGAACATGATGCATCAAGGGTTTCTGTGTATAATTGGTTTTGCAAATCATGAATTAATGCTACGCAAATGAAGTAAAAGTAACATGAATGACATTTGACGTATTCAGACAATTATTTCACCACATTTTATTTATTGAAAGATATCTTTTTATAGGTTGATTAACATCTCATGACTGGAGAAGTTTAATTATTAACAGAACGCAACCGCAATTCCATTTCAAATTAACATGCACAGTTTAATAGCATAAATTCCCCCTTTATTGAAATATTCGCTCGTATAATTCTCTGCTAAGTGATCCATGCATATTATAACAGCTATTCACCGGCAGATAAAGGAGCGCTATTTTTAGAATGATCGTGAGTGTGTTGAACTCGCTAGAATCAATTATTATTTATAGAGCGTACCGCTAGGCTAAACAAAATAGTGGATTAATTCTGGGAATGAACATAATATTCTGTTCATGGCATACAATGAGAAAATATGTTCATACTTATGCTCAGTTCTAGAGTGTCTATCGGGAATATGTTTATAACTTTAATTAAACCGCTTATGTAAACAATTATGTACATTTTAATCCCCAAAATTATGCAACAGTTATTCGTATACATTAAACAATTGTTGTAAGTTTGCATTCCCTAAAATTAGAAAATTTGCCCAATTCTATTGGCATTCAATTTTCCCGCTGCATAATTATCGCAAGAAATCTAGGTCACAAGTGATATTAGACAGCAACGCCGAAAAAACATGCTACAAATATAAGTGAGTGTACAAAGGGGATACTATTCGGCGTGGTATTTAACAAGCACGCGCAATCATTAATCGATGCTATCTGTGTATATTCGGCAAAAAACGTTATACACCGGACATATCCGAACGTAACTGCATTATTGTCATAGGATCTATTAATTTTCGGACACCTGTAATTTGGGAATATTTTTGTGTATCCAAATGTTTGGACACGAAAAATTATAATTATTTTTAAGTGTCCGAAAACCTAGAGCTTTTACGGTATTTACACATGTTTAAGTTGGTAGATAGTAATTTGTTCCACCCCCTCTAACTCCAAACCCTGTATCATCGCCTGCATTGTACCTTCATGGTAGGGAAGTTGTTTTATTAAATGACTTACATTTTATAAACACTGAAGATAAAACAGGCTCGTCAAATAAACTGTGACAGTACGACGGTTCATCTCTGCTCATTCTTTGCCTTTATCATCATTTTACAGATTTCTTCATTAGGCGTGCTCTAGCATCAACAAGGACACAGGTATGAAGCTCGTGTGGATAGTGGATTATTTTACAATACAATTAGCCCAAGACATCCTACTTGAAACGTTCTATTTCTTGTTAAAAATACGTCCATACATGTACATGTATATAAAAAATAAAACATACATGTTATCTTTGACAATGTACCAAAATATTCAGTTAGCGTAGTCATATGATAAATGTAAAGCATGTGATTCAAACTGTATGTTTCCATTTTAAATATTCTAGCAAGATCTCCAGTTTGTAAAATGACAACATTATGAGCAAAAAACACTAAAGCTTTTCAGATTTCGGTTTTGTAAGTACGGGCTGCAACATTGTTCAATACAACTATAACGCATCTAAGAATATCATCCTCTGAAACAACACTTGTTATACCTTCACCTGCAAAAAAACATAATTTTAAAGTTTCAACTAACTTTGTTCTTCACAAATCCTAAAGTTCCGTAATAACTGGCATCGAACGCGAGATCACCGAGGTAAATGTCTCGAGTGCGGTTGGCGATGAGTTCCTCGAGACAGTCGTAAGCATAGGGATGGAAGTTCTGGTGGAACTTGTTCACGAAGAGCTTCTTGCTTTTGGCCAGTTGCGGCAGATCGCCGGTGCCTATGACGCAGATGAGACGCACGCGTTTTCCGTGACACACTGTCTCGCCCCAGTCCTTGTATCGAGTCAAACGGTTTGATTTTAAAACATATTTTATTGTATATACATATATATTTATGCTACAGTGACATATTGTAGACAAATAAGTACATGTATTCAAAAGGATTGGGCCTAGAGTTATGCCAACATCATCAAGGGGCCCTTTCCTGTTTGACAAAGATAATATAAAGATTAGCAAGATGTCAAAGACGGCATTCTTCTACAGAGAGTGTGGTTTTAATGTGGATGCTGTTCATTTTCATTAAGAAACAACAAAAACCATATTAAAAAAAAAAAAAAAAAAAATAAATAAATCAAAGAAAAAGATAGAAAGAAAGAAAGAACATAACAAGTTCACAAAAGAATTATATATTTTTGTTTCATCATCTCCTGACCCGCCCGACCGCATTTGTGCATTCCGACAATAATAATAATAACATGCAACAGTGATAATAACAGTGATAATACACAGCAGGGTGCTCTAGGATGGTATTGATCCGTTACTAAATCGTTTTGTACGTTTAATAAACAGCTGGACTTCGTCAAAAACCTTAACGTTATTTTCATAATTAAGGGTTGGTATACCGAACAAAAGTTTCGTAGCATTTATTGGGTGGAAAGTACGGGTGCTTCTAAACATATGTAAACGCTCATCGCGATAGTGGGGACAGTTAAAGAAATAATGGTCTGCATCCTCAGTGTGGAAACCACAACTACAATTAGGTGAGTCAATTAAGTGATTTTCAAAGAGATGTGCTTTCAGATCACTACATTTATTCCTGATTCTAGCATGTATCAGCTGATACATTCTTTCTCCGTGTAGGTAATATGCAGGCACCAATGGTGTCTTATATTTTTCGTTAAGTTTTGATTTAAATTCACTTAAGGTATGGGAGTTGCGTGTATTAGAATCAAGTTCGTTCCATAAATGGATAGCTGATGGTATAACAGAGTTTGAGTAAATTTCAAGACGCCTAGGTAATGTGATAAGATTATCACCATTTCGTAAATTGTATGAAACATTTTCATGGACTGATGTAGGAAAGAGATCAGAAAGATACTCAGGGAGGATGCCATTTATATGTTTATAAACAAGAAGCAGCTTTTGAATGTTACGTCTTTTTTCCAATGATACCCAGCCAATTTCAGTAAGTAGATTGTTTATTGAAGAAGATCTGGTTAATCCACTAACAACTCTTGCTGCGTCATATTGAAGTTTTTCAATAAGATCTTTTTCGTATCGCGTGCAATTGTCCCAGACAATTGATGCATATTCTAATATGGGGCGTAAGTACGATACATAAATTTGGTTTAGAGTTCGGCGTTTTAACTTTAACTTTAACAGTCTCATGGATCCTAATATTTTGGATGCTCTATTGAGAATATTATCAATGTGTTTATGCCACCGGCCATCATGGCTAAATAAAAGACCTAGGTGCTTGTGGGTTTCAACAAAAGATAAAGGGTTTCCATCAAATAGTAATTGTGGCTTTGGTATATCCGATAGTGAAAAAAAGACAATTTCGGTTTTGGCTGGGTTAAAAGTAACAAGCCATTGTTTGGCCCAGTTGTTAATATGCATTAAGTCGTTATTAAGAGTAATTTCAATAAACCTGTGGTCATTTGACGTAACTGAAAGAGAACTGTCATCAGCAAACAAACGTAAATTACTTATCAATTTGTCAGAAATGTCGTTAACATATACAAGAAAAAGAAGAGGACCTAAAACAGAACCTTGGGGTACTCCAGCTTGGATAGCTTTGTCATTTGAAAAAGAGGAACTCACAAAAACCCTTTGGATGCGGTCGGATAAGTAGTTTGAAAGCCACAATAAGATATCTCCCGATATACCATATTGTCGAAGTTTAAAAATAAGCCCTTTATGCCAGACTCGGTCAAAGGCCTTGGAAATGTCACAAAAGACCATGCATGTGCTTTGTTTGTCATCAAATGCTTTACATATTTGATTGTATATATCAATGAGTTGATAGGTAGTAGAGTGCCCGGGCAAAAAGCCGGCCTGATACTTATAGATGAGATTGTTAGAGTTTAAATAATTATACAAATATTTAAAAACAACTCGTTCCATAACTTTTCCTACGCAACTAATTAAGGAGATGGGTCTGTAATTTGATGGCGTGTCTTTGTTTCCCTTTTTGAACAGCGGCATCACGTTTGCTCGTTTCCACGACTTAGGAAATATATTCTCTTTAATAGATCTATTAAATAAAGTGCAAAGCGGTTTACATAATGTAGTCGATGTCTGTTTCAACATTCGATGACTGATTTCATCAGGGCCGCTTGCTTTATTGATAATAAGTTTATTTAATACGTCCTTTATGTCTTGTTCACTAATATTAATATCGCTTAAAATCGTATCAGTCTTGGATTCAAAAGTTGGCAACGTGATGTCTTTGTCATCAACATTCGAAACAGATACAAAATAGTCGTTTAGTGTCGATGCTTTTTCGAAATCTGTAAGTGAAAATGACTGATCATTATTTATAAGTGGCGGTATATTGTTACAAAGGGACGAGTTGTCATTCATAAGGCTTTTGATCAATTTCCAGTACATTTTTGGGTTTGTTGACGATACATCGTTTAGATTAAATTCGATTGTGTTAAAGAATTGCTCTTTTGCATACTTCTTCATATTGTTAACTTTGTTTCTGAAGTATTTAAATGTGTTCCAATCAGATATTTTTCCAGTACGAATTGCTTTGCGTTTATGTCGATCGCGTGCACGAGACGTTTTACGAATTTCGGAGTTATACCATGGTTTGTCGTTTGGTCGAATGGATACAAATTTGTTCGGAATACACGACTTTACGAGAGCAAGAAACTGTTCAGTAAATTCATCGGTGATAGTATCGATAGGACCCGATTCTAGAAATGACCAATCAGTAGATTCTATACGTTCATTTAGTAACGTAAAGTTAGCATTTTTATAGTCCCATATTCTTCTTTTATATGGCTCTTCCGGTTTGAGAAAGTTTTTGACATGCACATATGTACCGTGATGATCGCTTATGGTTTTATCGGATTCGAACACACCGGTGTCAAAGCAATGTACACTACTTGATAGTACAGTTATATCTATTAGAGTACTAGAGTTACTTGTAACACGTGTGGGTTCGGTTATAACGTTACGTAAATTATTTACTGTCATAATGTCTTTAAGTTTATGGTTTGTAGGATTTAATTGATCTTCATTAACATCACCAACAAGTATTAAGTGTTGAGATATTTCCAAAGCTTTTTCAATACATATGTTTAATTTATTCCAGAAATCGACGGTCGAACTAGGTTGTCTGTACAGTGTGCATATCAAATAAGTATGTGTGTGATCCTTGACTTGCAGCCAAATAGATTCTGGTAGTATAATTTCGAGTTCTGATATTCGTTGCGGTCGAAAAAGAGATGATGTATAGACTATAAAACCCCCAGAATGTGCGCTCTTGTCTTTTCTAAATATTGTGTCGAAACCATCAATATATAGTAAATTGTCTTCGATGTCAGCTGACAGGTGTGTTTCGGTAAAACATAAGACAGTATGGGTACAATCGGCAAATGTGTCGCGTATATAATTCATCTTATTTCTTATGCTTCGAATGTTGAGATGAAATACAGTTAAACAGTCTGTGTTTAAAGGACCTGGGTTACACTCAACATCCCCGGAAATCATCAGAAGAAATCGTAAGGAAACGATGCATACAATAGGTAGACATGTATTGTCCGGAGACAAGTGTATTTGCAAAGTTATACTGCTTGCAAATACATAGAAAAAGGTGAGCGTTGCTAAGTTCAATGATTGTACATAAAGCAGTATGTTGTACAGCACGTGCATGACCTGTAACACGAATAGCATAAAAAACCTTTTAAAGCATTTTAAATTAAATACTGAAGTATGAACTATTTGATGCATGTGAACACCCCGAATCTTGCAATAATATAGACCGATTGCCTGCCTCCATTGCGTTATATCACTACCCATTGGGTAATAATGTAACTAGTGAAAAAGATTCGTAAATGGGACAGGGCATGCGGTCTAAAGCATGTTTGCAATCAAAACTGTTGCAAAAGGTTTTAAACTTGTACATCTTGTACAGTCGAACAAGCCAAGGAGATGAGAAACAATACATAAAAAACAAAAACAGAAATACATGCATTTGTACTGGCACAAAAAGTCCTATTTGTCAGTGGGATATTATGATTTCATAAAAGATATTTGAAGTCAATATACAGAGGTAGTAAAATTAAACGTTATTGCAGAAATTACATATTAAAACAAAATTTGAGCTCAATGTACAGTGGTGTTAACAACTGAAATTTTTCCGTTCATTGGGGTATTAAAAATTATTTAATTAACCAATAAGTAAATAAGCTGCCAGAAAGGATGTAACATGTTGATTGCAAAAAGTCCATTCAATCAATTGATTCAAATTTCGGATAATTAGGCAAGTTCAAATAAATACACTTATATTGGAAAACTAGTTTTATATATAATTTTTTTTTTTTTTCCATTTTGTTATCTCATTGATATATTTAGTAAACAAACCAATATAAAATATTATATAAACTTTGATTTATATGTATTATTATAGGTTCGTTCGACATTATACACAATAAGCTAGAAAAGTGCAACACTTTTGAAGTTAATGCTACTTACAATTTTGAATATTGTTTGCTCTATAATATTTTGATAAATGTACAAGTAAAAGGTCAACTAAAACAGAAACACGTGTAATTGTTATTTATAAACTTATTAAACAGTTAATCAAACATCAGATAGAAAAAATGTCATACTATAGCATGGTATTATATTAGATATCCAAATTGCAAACATAATGTAAGTTGTACCATCATGGGTAACAAAACACATTGAAAAGTGCACAATTTATTTTGCAATAATGTAACTTGCAGCCTTACATAGCATTTTCTCTATCGTAATAATTAATGAATAAAATGTGGTTTATGTGGTTAAATGGAAATAAAATATTACTTTTTCAGTTCTGGATATTTAATACTTCAGGATATTTAATAATGTACAATTAGATAAAATAGTGTTATTAAGCATATATGCTGTTTCAGATGATTTTAACAAGGGAGATTATTTGAACAGCATTTGTCTCCCTTCCGTTGGGTCACTAATCTATACATGCGCTAACATGCTAATGTATAAATAAAGTTCGAACAGTTAGAGCGTAGACCCTCTAAAATCCATTAGTATAATTAGGCATTTCAATTGTGCTCTACAGCGGGTTTTGCATAAGAAGGGCACATAATTACACAGATCGACCTGTTATTAACTCAGGTTGGCAATAATCAGACAATACACATCTCTGTGTTAATACACATATGTTTAAGAATAACAACATTGATTGGTTATATTATGATGATACACATTGTTACTATAACTAGACGTATGACAAGCGAACAATGTCCTAAACATTGAGGTTAACTTTAGTGACGGCCACGTGCAAAACGTGTACGAGTGTTGCATTTATTGTGTCGGATTCTTAAAGATATGATCTAAATAATGCAGTTAGTTTTCAAAAATGGATTTTTTATTGTACATTTTGAGTGTTGGGAGTTTTATATCAAGAGAAAGTGAACAATTCTGAATTTAGATACAGTGTAAGACAGTAAGCGATGAATGTAACGACTAGAGAGTGGCAATAAATGGTTTTATTGGGTTTAATTATCATTGAACTAAATGGAACATACTGTTGATTATAGTGTGTATTGTGTATATTAGCATACATGAAATATACCGGAAGTGTTTCTTAGTTGATATAAGAAAACAATTACGAGACTAAATTTCAGCAAATCAGGTGGTAAATAAGATATACTTGGATTAGTAAACAAATTAAGGATTAACGAAACAAATAGTGTGTATTGTGTATATTAGCATACATGAAATATACCGGAAGTGTTTCTTAGTTGATATAAGAAAACAAATACGAGACTAAATTTCAGCAAATCAGGTGGTAAATAAGATATACTTGGATTAGTAAACAAATTAAGGAATAACGAAACAAATACTGTAATATTTTCCCGTACCTAGTTAGGATGAGACTTATCCGAAGATAGTATCGGGTAGATATTATAGTAATATAACAAATGGAGTATTACGCTGGTACTTGGAGTATACAACTGGGAGATACGTAAGGTATGTACATAGCTTAAAAGTCACATTTGTTTTCTTTATTTGATTTTCTAGTTTTCGATCACACTTTTACCGATTGTACGTGTACAGTCAGTCCATGTGCTCAGCTTGCAGTGGCTTACCATCTCGGATTGCTGAGATTATTGTCCTGTCACGAATGTGTATGCGTTTGGCCATATTGCTCGAAAAGTTGGGAAGCATGCCGTACACTTTACATCCAGCGATCCAACTTTTAGTTAGCAGTTTATTACGAACTAGCTGTCTAGCTTCATATGCCAATTCCTCACGAAATTTAGTCAAATTTTCCTGTATGTAGACACCATCTTTCACATTTCTCCTGGCTTCATACAACCTTTGTCGAGCTCCACTATTTGTAAATTTCGCTATCACTTTACGTTGCACTCCCTCTTTCTTCTTACCAACTCTGTGGCACCTGTCAATGTCAGCTTTACTGAGGGAGATACCATTTGCAGCAGCGATTTGAAGGATTTTCTCCTGCACTCGATCGGACTGGGGATCACCTGTGTCACCTGGGATGTTGGTAAAGTTGAGGCACATTCGCCTGCCATACTGTTCAAGTTCGTCAATCTCAAGATATTGAACTTCCAGACTTTTACGTAATTTTTCGTTTTCGCACTTTAAAACCGCTATTTCCTCATTTAGATGATTGGTTTGACGACTTACTTCAGTGTCAATAAGTGACTTCACTTTTGTTGAAATTTCATTCAGCAAGTCTGGCTTTATTTGCTGCACAATAAGATTACTAAGCTGTACTATGTCATCACTTGTAAATTTTGACGCCATTTTGGTTTTCGCTGGTGATTCGGAAAAAACAGAGTCACTGTCGTATTCGTATTCACTTTCTGACTGATGTTTTTTATTAGACAAATTTTTATGTAAAGGAGAGGATGAGTTACGTTTTCTCTTTGATTTAGTTTTGGGTTTAAGTTTCTTCTGAAGTTTCGGGTTTAGCATTTATTCCGATGACCTCTATGTGCGCAGAAGAGCGCCAAGTCACTGTTTATGAGAAAATATTGTCAAACTCGCCGATAGACCACTAAATGATAACCAACGAGATGAACATACCTCAGTATATCCCTTTTATATGTAAATATCCACCACATATAGGACACGACCGCTTATTTTTACATTATTTGTACACTCTCGTTATCTCAGAGAAAAAAAAACGTCCATCTTGCTAACCGGAAGTTAACCAAGTTAACTCTCATGAGTTGATCACGTTGTCCGTCTCGGGTACCCCTGAATTAATCATATAATTCATGATAGTAAAGATAATAATGTATGAATTACAGCTCCGCAATAGCAAGCAACCGTCATAAAGAAGCCTATCTATCACGCTAGTTAGCCTATCTGTCCAACATGATATGTATTGTAATCCCATTATGATGATACAAAAGTACCGGTAATACTAATTAAAGTAATAATAATGTAACCAATATTAATGTAGTATGTTAATGCTAAACCAATACCATTTGGGGTGTATTGGTAAAAGTGGGTAAAAAGTCTTAGTAGTTGTTTGTCAACTTAATAATCACGTTCAGCCGTTAACGACCATTGCCACATTCTGATATACTATATAAGCAATAGGGAATAAAATGGTCAGCATATCGCAGCCTTGCAAGCAGAATTAGAACACACCACTGTGGCCCTAAATCAGGATATGTTTGTGCTATACGGTCTTTAAACAGCGCGTTAAATTCAAAATAGTTCCGATATAAAAGGCGCATAATCCGCATAATACATGTTATCTATTGAATGTACTGTTTAAGTATTGACATGTAATGCCTCAAAATTTGATGGGATATTGAAGATTTTGTGTAAAGATCCAATTCTATTATATAATAATAAGAATTTGCTTATGCATTATTAAGTTTTAAGCTACAAGAAAAAATGTCAGTTGCTTTGCCTTTACTGTGAGTTGTCATGCAAAAATACTTTGATGTATGAATTAGATCTATGCAATAGCAAACAAACACCATGAAGCAGACGGCTTAACTGGCTCGCCAGTTGACGCACTTGTGCTGCGTCATATCGATCAGGACTAATCCGTTAATAGCCACTTTGAATAATTTTGTTTACATAATAATCTGTTTATTAACATAAAAATCTGTAGGGGAAGTATTACATCGGTATCTTGCATTTTACATCCATTGGGGCACAACAAGTTCCGGCTTGCCAGTTGAGTTGGTTTAAAACTTTTATCTGGCTGTTGTTGAAGTTTGAAACCGCCACTTCAAAACACTTAAAACACAATGACATTGTCAATGAATAATCGCTATATTTTGAGGGCGAAATACTATAGCGGTGTTAATGGTTGCCTATGGTTACGCCAATATGCCGAGTGAATGTATGCAAATGTGATCGTGCATACCTAAATAAGCGCCTGGTACGCCAAGATGGGGGTTATGATTGAGCGTGGAGAAGAACGTTTCATCAGGCACGAGCGTCTGTCTCGTCCAGTTCAGGAGGTCGTCGGCCCGCTGGTTGTGCAAGATAAAGTCCACGAAGCCCCTGTTGACCACGACATGGACAGCCCCCTTGACGGCGGTGATGTTGTGCGGGGTGCACCGGCTTTCTCCCACCTGTCTCTGATGGCCTTGAAATCAGATGAAAGTTAGATGAAAGTTGAAGTAGACTGATTCATGGTGGAATACATTTTAAACGAAAAATTCAGTTTAAATAAAACCTACATGCGGGTTTACAAAGTAACGTTTAATGGATAAAACCAATACCTATTAAACTAATACATAAACCGTTTTTGTATGACCTTGTACATAAACAAATAAACACAATCATATACGGGAAGTACGCATGGATAAATCCCCGTTTGCAAATATCAGACTCCTGATAACCTTGTCGGCTGTTACTGACCAATTCCACATGGAAATATCCGGGAGAAAGCATTAAAAGAACGTGTTAACCAATTAGCAAATTGACTTATTTGTTTTAGATTAACTTAATTTGCAAAATTATTGAAGCGCAACAATAGAAATGGCTGATAAAACACATATTAATGTCAATGATCATTGTCCCAAATATCCACATAGTATGTAATTTAGTATGGGGAATGCTTTATTATAAATTCTTTACGTTTATTAAAATACCATCTTTCTTCCTTATAGTAGTAAAGATTGACGACATAAAACACAACTATTTACCCGAGATCACTGATCTGACTTGAGTTTTGTTTTTGCATATATACTCAAATAAAATGGAGACAGTGACATATGCAAATAAATTGCCCAAAAGGAATACAGATTAACATGGATAATTATTCTACTCAAAAGACCGCCATCACTGCAGTGTACGTTTATATTAAACTTTAATCTAAGTTAAACGCAAATAAAACACCGCATCGCATGCAAATTTAAAAAAAAAAAAAATTCACCTTACCTTTTGAAAGTTCCCTCGATGTCGTTTGATCCATTGTAAGCTTGAAGAATGCGAACTAGCTCGTAATTTGTTCTCAACGGAAACTCCTGTCCAGTCAAGTTGATGAAATATTTCCACGTCGCACTTTTGTTCCAAAGCTCTTGCATGCAGAGTAACTCTGGATCGAGAACAGTCATTGTACCCCACTGGACGTCAAATCTTTTTGACGCAATAAACACGTTATCAAAACAGCTCGCAGCGGACGACATGGCGTCGTATATAGTTTGGTCAGTTTTTGAGTCAACATGAATGCAATAATAGTTGTGTGGTCTGTAAATGGCGCGGAGAAGTCTTTCAGATTGTTCCATGTCTTTGAACATAAGCAGACTAAAAGCTATTGAATAGTCACGTTCAACTTCCGTTAAATAGTGGTCAATATATCCTCGTTGTTTTATGTAACGTGAGCAGTTCTTTGTCATTTCTGTATAGTTGCGAGGTTGTAGAAATAGTCTAATTCTTGATATATTTTCTGCACGTTGTATTTCGGTCTTATTGCCTTCAAATATAGCGTTGCAGTTGACATCGGTCACAATTCTATTGGTACGAAAATAATGTTGGCGCGGTAAATACATATGTTTATGTTTACTGTCCCATTTCATAAACGGTTTTATATTGTTTAACAGAATCGACAGTCCTGTTAACCTTATTACACTAGTTTTGTTGTTTTGTCTCAGAGTAGGGTTTCACCTCGGTACGTGCTCTACAATTGACATTCGTATTGCAGTCTTGGCCAAGCACTTCAAAGCCTTTCATCGTAACACGCATTTGCTCACGGACGTCATACGAAGAGAAGAGTGCAACTTCTGGACCAGAGGGTTTTTTCTTTTGGAAAGGTATTGACGCGCATTAATTTGACGTTGTCTAGAACGTACATCAGCGTTCCAAGGAGAACTACAGTCTAAAACATGAGAACATATCTGATAACATTAGACATGGCGTTGCTTAAAGTTATCTTCACCTCTATAAGCTAAATGACACAGAATTGTACTGAATAATTGAATGAATTATGTTTTCTTTCATTACATTCAGACAAACATATTTTTTTAAATTTCTTACTGGTATTCATTTAGATGAATGAAGACAAACACGTATTTTGAAAGGTACGGCTTGTGCAAGCATTTTACTATTCGTCCGTAGAACACATGCACATACATAAACACATACACATGTAAACCATTTGTGGCAGGTATATACTGATTCATCCATAGCAGTATTATTCAAAACAAACAACACAGCTTTTTCCAATACAATAAAATTACATATAAGTGCATACAGTGACTATAACTAGCTTGAATTTTGTTTTTGCTGCAATATTTGTCTGCTTGTTCATTACCACCAGTTAAGAGAAGTGCGCATATTTCTTCACGGGCACTTCGTACATGAATCAGTGATAATGAACGGATTTGGGTAAAACTGCGAGCGGGATACGCAACCTCACTGGTCATTCTATTTCTTTCTTTTTTCAGATGTAAGGCCATGTTAGAATAAAAGGCTGCTTATTTCCAAACAAACTATGCTAAATATGTGCAGCTAATCTCCCAGTTTATTACGGGGAATTGTTATAGTAACTATAAATGCGAAAATGTCCTTAACGAAATTCGAAGGAAAGTATGGACATAAACAGGGACTTATGAACATATGCAGTACTGGCTTTGAGTGCGAAAACAACCATATGCTGAAAACATCAGATGCTCGTTGGCCACAAAATCAAAACATTCTAAGCTGTATTCCATTTGCATAATGTCATTCGTGATTTCTATCCTTGAAAACAATATAACAAATGGATTGATGCGCAACCCATTTCACGCAGAACCTATTATCCTTGTTTACTGATTGTGCATACACTTGCTGCTTTCCAATAAATGCATTATGGTCATGGGGAATACTAATCTGAACTTACATTCAAATCCTGGTATTAAAAAGTAAGAGAGCGGAAACGAAATCCGGACGAACACACCCACACAACCACCCATCGCCTTGTTAGTTGGGTTACGGGGGGTAGCGTAAGATACTTAAGACGCCTCGTTCCAGAAGCCACTCTGGGTCTTTTAGTACCCGATGTGAAGCATCTACTACACTGCATCTCGGTTTAACGTCTCGTGCGAAAGACGATTTAATAGGTTATGGTGTAGCGGGGGTTCGAACCTGCGACCCCTGGGCTGTGAAGCATGTGTCAAATACTGTAACTCGGAATAGCTTAATATAAAAACTAACAGCTTAAAACAACATAACAATAGCTCAAACGTAGTTAGAGACCGCTCAATTTACAGTGAGCAACAAATTTATATTTGCACGAGTTTCCGTTTTCGTTTTAATAAACTTAAAAACTAATACTTAGTAATAAGTCTTCCCTGAAGCAGCTATTCTCACACACAATGGAAATGGTCATAATCGCACACATGACGCAATATAAAAACGTCAAAGCAGTGACTAAGTCAAAAAACATTAAATCAACTTTGTTTGTAATCAGAGGCTAGCTGAAGTATGTACTATTTTAGTTAATTTTGTGAAAGGCATACAATTTGCATCTATGAAAACTATTTTATGTAGTTTAAACAACACTCAAAGTTTGCAGATGAAATGACACATAAGCTTAGATGTGTGTATACCCACCGTTTGATGTAGAGTTTTATAGAATATCAAGTGTCGTGGTTTAAGGATTTCAAATATCTTAGTCTATAGATGTCAGGATGTGAGCAGTTATATGCAGAGTCACGCCCCTGATAACTTTATTAAGTGTTAACCTAGTATTTCTTTTATTATCATATATTTTGGTTTCTCGACTTAGGCAGTGCCTAATTTCATATCAAATAATATGAAAAAAAATCAAGACAATGCTTCTCACTCTGAGTTGGCGACTAAATGTAAAAAATAAAAATAAAAACACGTTCATTCCATACGATTCCGGTAAACGTCATCACATATAGATACGTACGCGGGCCAATGAATTAATTTCATTTATACAAAAAGCTATAATTGTTTGGTCTATCTTACAGTTGTCTCTACATAACAATGTGCACCACCTATTTTAAAATGAAATATATGTGTCCTTAATTTTCGAACTGCCTTTCGAGAATGGGACGGTCTTGAAGATAATTACAAGTCCATAACAAGAGGGCCATGATGGCCCAAAGCGACCTGAGAACAGGTACAGATGAAGACCATACTGTTGTGACAGGTTTTTAAATTAAGGTATCTGAACAATATGCACAGAGGGATAGGATCGATTTGATTTAAAACATCGGTTAGTGCATTGGGCTATATATAACTAAAGTACGAGTTGGGTAGTGGATGTGCGGTGTTTTTTGCTAATGGTTCTCAAATCATTTTTCTCGATATTCTTACCTGACTCTTCTTCATTAAGTCAGTAACAATTCTGGAAAATGTAGAATGAGTAGATTTTGATGTCTTCGCAGACAGTCTTGGAGAACTAGTTGCAAAAGCGATAATTGCGATGGCTGTGCTATAAGGTCAAGTTTTGCTTTTTCTTTTATATTTTTCTGTCCAATGATGATAAATGATGTTAATGCATGCTCGGAAGCCATCAATATTGCATGTACAAATAACTGCATGCAATGTTTGCAGCTGTTGGAAATCAAATTATATCAATCAATATTTATGGTAATTCGAATACTGTGTAAGTTTGGTCAAGATTGAATAAAAAATCGCGTGTGCACGCCAATCATTGATAACTTGATGTTTTTTTTTCACACAAGGGGAAATAACTCTGGTATTTCTGGCCCGAACATGCTTATATTCGACTTCACCTGTAATCTTACGTTCATAGACAAACTGTGCACAATTGGTGAAAATTTGATGAAAAATAAAGTCTCTATCCTGTTTAATGTCCAATTTGGTATATTTTTTCACAAACAAGGGACTATAAGTCCGGTATTTCTGGTCCGATCTTGCTTATATTCGCCCTCAACTGTAATCGCATGGTCATAGACAAACTGTGCAAGATTTGTTAAGATGGGATAAAAAATGAAGTCTCTATCCTGAATAATGTCCATTTTTGTATATATTAAGATTTGTTAAGATGGGATTAAAAATGAAGTCTCTATCCTGAATAATGTCCATTTTTGTATATTTTTTTATAATCAAAGTGCAATAGCTCCGGTGTTTGAAATACCATCTGGCCCATTTTTGGTGTCTACTGAGATCTGATGGTCATACACAAACTGTGAAAGTTTGGTTAAGATTGGATGAAAAATAAAGTATATGTGTTGGAAAAAATTATTATTTTTGCACTTGTTTGCATGAAAAATGGGCAATAACTCTAGTGTTACTGGTGTGATCTGGTCCAATAAAAATCCAGTCCGAGATTTTATGGTCAATCACAAACTGTGCAGGTTTGGTTAAGATTGGATAAAAGGTGCTCCGGTCCAGCGTGAGAACAATCATTTTTGTTGACGGCACACAGACGACGGACGACATACGACGGACGACGCAGAAGAGGTCCCTTATATACCAATACCTCACTTCGTGCTCAGGTGAGCTAAACATGAGTAAACCATAGTTCACTAATTTATTATTATTACCAAAATATAGCATTTGTCTGCAGTACACTGCGTGGCGCCACACAAATATAGTGATGTGTAATCCTTTTTTAAACAAACATAGTTATTAATAACCTTACTTTGCGACTATGTCAATCACAAAATATTTATAACACGGAAACAATATGGTGGACGAAGCAACAAAAAAGAGTTTAGCACAGATTCCCCTGCTAAAAACTAAGGCTGGCCCTCGTGATGGTGAATTATGGGTGAATAGATTAAAAGAGGAATATCAATCCTTAATTAAGGTATTTTTTATATTTGCCGATATTCGTTATTTTACATGTAAACACCTAAAATATGGCACGGGCTGTTAATTTATTTCTACTAAAGACTACATTTGCCACGTCCCATCTTACTAATTCGTTTTTTTACGTTACATTTACCTATATGATTGAATGAGGAAGTTATACAAAAAATAGCTGCCAAAATGTAATGAATATAGCATGTAATGAATAAATTTAAATTATTCTATGCAGTTATCTAAAGATTTAAATTAAGAGTAAACATGTGTGGCTTAATCTTAGCAAGTAGTTTTATCCATGGACTCCTCTTAGTTGCATCTATATCCCCATTATGATAGTGACCAAATCAGGAAATCCCCATCTTCCTCAGATTTTATCATTGATTTCATACATTTCTTAATTGTATATTTTTTTTTAGAAATCACCCCCTTGCGGCCCTTTTCGTAGACAAAGTCCCTTTAAAGAATTTATTATAATAAGTTTACATAATGTATGATCCCTTATTTTTCAGTTACCGTTCTATGTTAGATACCATTTTTTCATAAGATCCGCTGGAAAAATAGCGTAATCAATAACCTTACTGTCCGAAAATATATGCCTTTTATGCAAACATCGTCCTTAAGTAAATAAAGCCACAAAATCGTGTTATAGTGTACATGTACATGCAACAAAAAATCATTCTTTGAATTCGCTACTTTTAATGACAACATTTTCTCGTCTTGTATTAAACAGCAGTGCTAGTATCCCTTTTCCATCGATATTCACTCGATTTTTAGGACTTAAACTGAAAAGTTGTTCACTAAAATTAAGATTAAAATAGATTGCTCTATAAGTTTGTAACGAACAATAGCGCATGCACCATTCTAAGATGACATCATAACCCAAACAAAGGCAAGAAACGGTATCGAAAGACGCTTGTTTTTTTATGGGAGATTGTAATGGTTGATCTGTTCTGGGTGCCGTCATTTGTTTATAAAAATATTTAACAGATTTTGTATTTTGAAATTAAAGATAGATATTTTGATTGTATTTTATATGTTTTAAAAACGAGTATGGTCATACATTATTGATATGCGATTTCAGTTTGATTAATAGGAACGGTGTCTGCAGAGTAGAGCATACTACATAATATTGTAAAAGTATAAACATCAATAAAAGACCTCTCAGGGTGTTCGTTTGACCAAAGCTCCCGGGCTTTGACCCGTGATTTTCATGGAAGTCATGAAATTGACGCATGGTAAAATCACCTAATGAGTCATATTGACCCTTGGTAAATGTCTGGATTGCGTCATCACTTCCTTTACCACTGAAGCCAATCAAGACACTGTCTGTTATTAACACATTAGGCCTACCTTATCCGTTTTGCATTTACTGATAAGATCTTCCATGCCAGGAAGTTATCAGTGTATGTATTTGACCCTTCCACCAATGAAAACACAGACATTTTCCATTACTGTATGCACCTTTAGCCTCGTTGTGAACTTCAGTATGTTACACCTTTTGTTACGGCATTTGTGTACTGTCAACCTGCATAGTTCTGACGTTTACATTTTCAAATGTAGATGAAATGATGTTTAAAATGTTAAATAATAACAATATTTCACATAAAATATAATAATCTAAAGACAATACTGAAAGAAAAAATAAACCAGAAACACTTACAAAATAATCGACCGAAAATTTACAACTGTCAATAATTTCGGACAACACTTCCAGATATTTGTTGATAAAACAAAAAAATAGCAGCATTAAGTTTTGTCTTTCATTTATATTTGATCAATTATTGCAAAATATTACCTTTTTAGGTCTTTCTAAAGAATTGTACATTGAATGAAAAACAAACAACAACACCTAACACAAACTTACAAAGGCTAATTTTTAATATTATGATCAGCACCAGGTTGATTTTTTATTTTAGTAATATTTTGTAATATATTATATTTATTAGTATGATGTAAATCTTGAGTTTGTTTGTTTTTGTTTTGGTGACTTGTGAATATTTAGATTTGACTCTTCAAAATTGAACTTTGACCCTTGACAATTTTGGTCAAAGGGTAAATGACCCTTGAAATTTACAGTCTACTGAACACCGACTGTCAGTCACCCTGCATCTACTAATAAAACAACACCCTTAAAGAAGTGTATTTTTTCAGTATGTTCAAAACAATAAAGAAGCAGATAATGACTGGTTCAGACTGGAGTCAAACAAAGAGGGGACTCGATGGTTTGGAAAGTGTTGGTACTACCACGAACTACTGAAGTATGAATTTGATGTGGAATTTGATGTAAGTGTAATACAGTTAAAATTGTAATAATATTAATCACAGGCAATATGATCCACAAATTTATTTTGTATTTAATGACATTAGTTGAGTATCAACCAGCTCTCAGCTAAAATGACACGTATCTTAAGTGTTTGTTGGGTATTCTGTGACAAAAAGATAAATCTGTTCTCAAACAGGGGAAAAGCTACCAGAGGTAGCAGATATTCTACACTAATACTGTAACAGATCTGAACAAGACTTGCAGTATTTTGTGTGGATTTATTTCATCGTCAGTCAGGTTCGCTCCTTGGGAAATGTTTTCAACACTAAATAGTGACTAGTCTAGGTCAACCATTTACAAAATCAAGCAAGCCTTGATGATACTAGAACATGTATTTATGTGTGTTTTCTGAACATTGTAGATACCTGTCACATACCCTACAACTGCGCCAGAAATAGCTTTGCCAGAGTTGGATGGGAAAACAGCAAAAATGTACAGGTACAGAATCAAAAGTCATACAAAAATAATTGTAGCATTATGTCTTGATAACTGGCATTAAACGATTAACTGCACCATTTGTTTCTTCTTTACTTCAAAACGGTGCAATGTTGTCCATACATCGCCTCCTTTTGAAATGTACATGATTAGTGAGTCTTGATTTGGCTTTTGTATCATGACATGACATACACAGTTTATTAAATACAACTACTGCATAAATATTTGCACACTTGTTTTGTGTTGAAGTTATGACAAAATTGTTTTTAGCTCACCTGAGCACAACATGCTCATGGTGAGCTTTTGTGATCGCCTTTTGTCCATCGTGCGTCTTCAACATTTACGTTGTGAACACTCTCGAGGCTACATTTATGTGCCAATCTTGATGAAACTTGGTCAGAACATTTGTCCCAATGATATCTCGGCCGAGTTCGAAACTGGGTCATGTGGTGTCAAAACTAGGTCACTAGGTCAAATTGAAGAAAAAGCTTGTGAACATTCTAGAAGTCACATTTTTTGCCCAATCAACAAGAAACTTGCTCAGAACATTTGTTCTAATGATATCTTGGCCGAGTTCGAAAACGGTTGCAATCCGTTGAAAAACATGGCTGCCAGGGGGTGGGGCAGTTTTCCTTATATTGCTATTGAAAAGGCTTGTGAACACTCTTGAAGTAGCAATTTTTGCCCGATCAACATAAAACTTGCTCAGAACATTTGTTTTTATGATATCTCGGCCAAGGTCGAAAATAGTTCCGTTCCATTGAAAAACATGGGCCCCAGGGGGCGAGGCAGTTTTCCTTATATGGCTATAGAAAAAGCTTATGAACACTCTAGAAGTCACATTTTTTGCCTAATCAACATGAAACTTGCTCAGAACATTTGTTCTTGTGATACTTCTACCAAGTTCGAAAATGGTTCAGGTCCGTTGAAAAACATGGCCGCCGGGGGGGGGCAGTTTTCCTTATATGGCTATAGGAACACCTTGTGAACACTCTAGAAGTCACATTTTTTGCACAATCAACATGAAACTTGCTCAGAACCTTTGTTCTGATGATATCTCAGCCGAGTTCAAAAAAGGTTCCAGTCCGGTGAAAAACATGGCCGCCAGAGGGGGGGGGGCAGTTTTCCTTATATGACTATAGGCAGTGCTCCCGCAAGGCCTAAATGGCAGGGCGCAGCGCCCTGTCACCGCCGACCCCGCCCTGCCGCCTTTGATGCCGCTCTGCCCTCTTTAATCATGCCGTATATTCAGCCAAATACAAGTTAACCGGGCCTTCATGTTTATATACATATAGATCCAAACGGATACACGCTGTGTCCACTTAATCTCCCGAGTAAACACCGACCGACAAAACCCATGTATACAGTATATTACGTCACTTATCTCGTCTTTAATCAAAGTTACATACCTACTTCTTTGTTTCATTCGGGTCTATATTTTTCGGAACAACCTGCGAGAACAATGCAATCCTGCATCAGGTCAGGATGATGGTGGAAATAGGTAGGATGGTGGTGGGGATAAAGGGGATGTTGGATGGGATTGAGGTGATGATGGTGGAGATAGGGAGGATGGTGGTGGGGATAGGGGGATGATGATAGGGATTCGAAGGATGATGGGGAGAGAAGGAGGATGATGGTGGGGATAGAGGGCATTATGGTGGGGATTGAGGTGCTGATGGTGGGGATTGCGGGGATGATGGTGGGGATAGGTAGGATGATGGTGGGGGAAAGGGAGGATAATGGTGGGGATAGGGAGAATGATGGTGGGGATAGAGGGGATGATGTTTGTGAGACACCTGTAGCTAGGAGTTTCACCATCATCTCCCTATCTCTACCACCATCCTTCTAGGGGTGTCGCGGTATATTGGTATATTGCAATATTTGATTCTCCAAAAAAGTATCGCGATATGAATGTCAATACCGATATATTGCACTATTTATGTGGTCTGTTTTGAGTTTTTGTTCTTTCCTGTTAAAACAATGATTCCAAAACATAAAATGGTAAATCCAACAATTCACGGCCTTAAAACTAGTTGCAAAATAGCATTTGCAGTTATCTAACACACACAACTACCAGATAAATATAAAAGTTGGTGGGAGTTGGCATTGTCCTTTTGTAAATGCGATATACCTTCATAACGGTCTGTTTTGTAACTGACCATATATATTATATAGTTTGGCTTGCTCTTGTTTTGTTCACAATATTTGCTTGTGGTGTATGTATACTCCTGTGATCATTGCATTGAAATTTATAATGCATAAAAATAAAATTGAAGAGAAAAATGGAAAATTCTGCGTAATCAGTAAATCTAAAGTTACATACATTTGCTTTTAATGTCGTGTACGCATATAAAAGCGGCCATTTCAAAGGAATGAAATGTATTCATCGTTCGAAACCGGCAGATTTATTTATTGCGCAATAACATGTAAATTACATGATTATAAAACTTGCTAAGTGCTAATTACAATTTATCTGATTCAAATTTTATGTATGTTGTTGTTCCAGGTATATTTTATGTGTTTTTCATTCGGGCGTACAGCAAAACTGAAAATTCTGCGTAATCAGTAAATCTAAAGTACGCATATAAAAGCGGAAACTTAAAAGGTATGATATCTATTCATCGTTTGAAACGGGCAGATTTATTGCTCAATAAAATATATATTACATATAAAACTACTACTAAGTTCTAATTACAATTTATCTGATGCAAATTTTAAAATAAATTTTATGTATGTTGTCGTTCCGGATGCGTTATTTTATGTGTTTTTCATTCGGGCGTACATTCGATTTTGCCTTAGATACACCCTTGAAAATAATATTAATATTTAGATCTACTCTTAAAATTTGAGTCAGATAATTTTAGTTATTTTACACTGCTACTTACATAAATATATAATTAATATATGGATATTGACATTGAAATTGTAATTGAACAGTTCCCCAGCAAGCAAGCCCATATGGCCCCAAAATGGGCTATACCTGGGAAAATATACCATATGAGCCCCATGTGGGTCCCATATAATATTTTTCTGCCAATATCGGGCCCATATCGGACCAAGCAGCAAGTTCACATGGGTTCCCAGCAAGTATGCCCATATGGGTCCTAGTAAGTCATCCCATTTGGGCTGGGAAAGGGCTTTATCTGGTCTTATTTACCACATGGGCTGCATGTGAG
The DNA here is from genome assembly GCA_027627225.1 of Congeria kusceri. Taxonomy (NCBI): domain Eukaryota; kingdom Metazoa; phylum Mollusca; class Bivalvia; order Myida; family Dreissenidae; genus Congeria; species Congeria kusceri. The sequence goes on from CM051030.1 coordinate 45,622,694, forward strand.
ACCCATTTGTGTGGTCTTGCCCATATCAGTACCTGTTGGGTACTAGGCAAGTAAGCCCATGTGGGTCCCAGAAAGAAAGCCCAAAATGGGCGCACTACAAGAAAGCCCATATGGGTCCGAGCAAGAAAGCCCATATAGGTCCCCAGGCAAGCAAGCCCATATGGGTCCCAGCAAGAAAGCCTATATGGGTCCCGAACAATATGTCCATATGGATCAACAACAGAAAGCCCATATAGGTCCCAGCAAGAGAGCCCTCATGGGGTTCCAAAGAATCAAGCCCATATGGGCTCCAGCAAGAAGGCTCATATGGGTCCACAACAAACAAGCCCATATGTGTCACAAAGAGCAAGCCCACATGGGTCCCCAGCAATCAAGCCCGTATAGATCCCATTCAAGCAACCCTATATGGCCCATATAGGTCGCCAGGCAAGCAAGCCCATATGGGTCCCAGCAAGAAAGCCTATATGGGTCCTGAACAATATGTCCATATGGATCAACAACAGAAAGCCCGTATAGGTCCCAGCAAGTGAGCCCTCATGGGGTTCCGAAGAATCAAGCCCATATGGGCTCCAGCAAGAAGGCTAATATGGGTCCCCAACAAACAAGCCCATATGGGTCACAAAGAGCAAGCCCACATGGGTCCCCAGCAATCAAGCCCGTATAGATCCCATTCAAGCAACCCTATATGGCCCATATAGGTCCCCAGGCAAGCAAGCCCATATGGGTCCCAGCAAGAAAGCCTATATGGGTCCCGAACAATATGTCCATACGTATCAACAACAGAAAGCCCATATAGGTCCCAGCAAGTGAGCCCTCATGGGGTTCCAAAGAATCAAGCCTATATGGGCTCCAGCAAGAAGGTTCATATGGGTCCCCAACAAACAAGCCCATATGGGTCCCCAGCAATCAAGCCCGTATAGATCCCATTCAAGCAACCAGCCAACCAAGCCCATATGGGTCCCAGCAAGAAAGCCTATATGGGTCCCGAACAATATGTCCATATGGATCAACAACAGGAAGCCCATATAGGTGCCCAGCAATTAAGCACACATAGGTCCTGGCAAGCCAGCCCATGTGGGCTTGATATGGGATATGCCTGGGCTTATTAACTTTTTAACAACATAGGCCCCATGTAGGTCCCACATACATGTCATGCCCATATCAGTAGCAGATTGGTCCCAGGCCAACAAGCTCAAATGGGTCCCAGCAAGAAAGCCCACATGGGTTCACACAAGCAAATCCATATGAGTCCCGTCAAGAAAGCTGATGTCGGTCCTCAAAAAGCAAGCCCATATGGGTCTCAACAAGAAAGGTAATATGGGCCCCCAACAAGCAGGCCTAGATGGGTCACCAACAGCAAGCCCATATGGGCCCCAGCAAGAAAGTCCAAATTGGCCCCCAACAAGCAGGTCTAGATGGGTCACAAATAGCAAGCCCATATGGGTCCCATCAAGATAGACCATGTGGGTTTCTAACTAGCAAGCCCATATGGGCCCCATATCGGCCTGTGTGCATCTATGACCAGTCCTAATAGCCAAACTGATACTTAAAAAAATATGAACGCGCGCAAAAGTGCCCTTTTTAGGAATTAGCACCCTGACCTTTTTAAATTCTGGCTGGAGCACTGAATAAAAAGCTTGTGAACACTCTAGAAGTTACATTTTTTGCCCAATCTTCATGAAACTTGGTCAGAAATTTTTCCCAATGATATCTCGGCCGAGTTCGAATCTGGATCATGTGGGGTCAAACACTAGGTCACTAGGTCAAATTGAGGAAAAAGCTTTTAAACGATCTAGAAATCACATTTTTTGCCAAATCTTCATGAAACATTTGTCCAAAAAGATATCTCGGCCAAGTTTAAATCTGGGTCATGTGGGGTGAAAAACTAGGTCACTAGGTCAAATTGAAGAAAAAGCTTGTTAACACTCGAGAAGTCACATTTTTTGCCCAATCTTTATGAAACTAGGTCAGAACATTTGTCCCAATGATATCTCGGCCGATTTTGAATGTGGGTCATGTGGGGTGAAAACTAGGTCACTATTTATCTCGGCCGTGTTTGAATCTGGGTGATGTGGGTATCAAAAACTATGTCACTAGATCAAATTGAAGAAAAAGATTGTTAACACTCTAAAAGTTTCATAATTTGCCCAATCGTCGTAAAACTTGGTCAGAACATTTGTCCCAATAGTATCTCAGTCGAGTTTGAATCTGGGTCATGTGGGGTCAAAAACTAAGCCACAAGGTCACTAGGTCAAATTGAAGAAAAAGCTTCAATTTCAATACGTACTTCAAAATTTTGAATGTCTGTTGTCACTTAAGTTTTTCAAACCATGATGATTACACTGCCTTTCCATCAGTACGTATCAGTATATCCATATCCATATAAAAATCTAACACATGGAATATTGTTCGACTAATTTGGCCCTCTTGTTTATATAAATGACGATTAGAATTATCCGGAAAAGCTTTACAAATTTTGTGTAATTACAATAATGATCATAAATTTTGTTTTCAGAGGAGGTCGGATATGCATGACAGACCATTTTAAGCCTTTGTGGGCAAGAAATGTTCCAAAGTTTGGAATCGCACATGCAATGTCTCTAGGTGTAAGTATTAGTATGGATAAGTTCGTATGCGGGCAGCCGCTGGGTATATGTTTCATCAAAGTTCTTAGTGTATTTAAGTGTACTGAGCTTATTAATCATTTCTTGAGGTACATCTTGGGAGAAATGTAGCGGTCAACAACCGAGATATTATGTAATATTATTACACTTTTAGTGACACACTTACAAAATGCTCATTTCATTCCACTTCTTTTCCATTTTAATTTGTTTGGCATGGAAGGCTAATACAACATAATTTTATGATAAACTTAATTTGAAACAATGACAGAATGATAGACATTTTTATTGATTTGTGTCTGTTAGTAAACATTTTTCACTCTCCCTACTGAATCACAACAATATTATAAGTTTATCGTTACTGATACATATATCAATATATGTGTGCAAATACATCTATAAACAATCGTCTTTGTTTCTTTCAGTTGGGACCCTGGTTAGCTGTGGAAATTCCAGACTTGGTAGAAAAAGGCATCATCACACACAAGTCAGCAGAAGGTGCTTCAAATTGACGACTTACTTCTCATAGACCTAGTGATTTAACAGATATTAAAATTATGAACATATACACTGCCAGCAGAAACCGTAATGAAATTCAGCGCAGGAAGTTCAACATTAGTTAAAGTGTAGGCAATCTCAGTCGACGGAAAAAATATCATTATTGTTAGTGAAACATTGATTCTTAAAGTAAACTGAGGAGTTAAAAAGGTCATTAAAAGATGTTCTTTTTTCATTATGGTTGGTTCTGTGATCTGTTGATCCCTTTGAAAAATAGGAAAATCATGTGATACAAATACTTAGCAACTAAGCAGTGCATTGACCCAGTTCTTTGTGTAGTAGTTACACACTCTTTGAAATGTTTATCATGTTGTGAAGCTGTATCAGTTCTTTTTGTTATCACTGGAAATTTTATGTAGTACAGCTTTACACTGCCAGCTATTCTTTTTAAATGCTAGGGCACTGTAAAAAAAAATGACAACAAAGGATTATTTTAGGGATTATGTGTTAAACAAGGAATAACGTCAGATATTAGTTTCTGCAACAAGTGCATAGAACGTACACAAACAAAATAATACTTCTACCAGTGTGTGTGTGTGCTTGTTCTAAAGCATTTAGTGGTACACATTTCAATTGTGAAAAAGGCCTTAGTATTATGCACCTATCAATATTTTCCCCCAGGGCGGAGGGGCGGGCAAACCCAGGGGGATTTTACTAATTGCAATTCCCCACCCATGGGGGAAAATACTGATAAGTGCATTATTATTTAAGTGAATTTTTTTACTGAGGATATGATAAACCTGCATACAGTAGTACTATACAAAGGGTGTTTTATTTATTATTTCTGTTTACTGGTACCTATAGCCTTGTTTTGCTTGTACGTAAGATTTGACATAAATGTTACTGGTACCTATAGCCTTGTTTTGTTTGTATGTAAGATTTGACATAAATGTTAATGTATAGTACATTTTGTCCAATAAATTCTAAAATAACATCAAGGAGGAGTTTGTTATAAAGAGTTAGCTTAAACGTTAGCAAAAACATGGTGTTTGGTTAAAATAACTATTTCACATAAATGTTCTACAGAGGTCAGTAATTGCCTTTGAAGCCGCAGTCCATAGAATATAATTCAATACATCTTAATGAACGATAATGACATTATTCGACTGAAAACTGTTTCTTACTTACGAAAGGCATTTTATAATGTGTATGTTCGAAAACGCTTGGTACAAACGTAATATAGACTTATGTACATGCGTACTTACTCCAGAGGCATCACAAGCTATCGCATACAGATAATTTAACGATAAAAAGTTACCAAAACGTTACTATTTTACCGATTGCAATGCGTTTTTTGTATTTTGATCAGTAGGATATCCTTTAGAAACCATTTCCGCAAAGTTTTATTTGTATACATATATTTCTGGACTGCTGCTTCAAAATACAACTAACTTATTTGTATCAATACAACAATGGAAACAATTTTTGATTTAGAGTTGTTTATCGGCTAATAAACAAAGGTTTGGAGTTCTGATGCGTATAAATTAAACCAAGAGGGCGTTAGCCCAAGTGGTTTAATATACCGCATCAGAACAACAAATCAGTGTTTATTAGCCGATAAACTACGATAATGTGAAAAATGCCGAAAACTATTTCGATTCTAACCGTGACCTGACAACTTTTTCTGCAATTACAATGCAAATTATACAGTTTCAGAACTATTTTTTCGGGATGTTTATTGGTAGTTAACGACGGTGAATTTTGTTCTTTGTCTATAGAAAACTCTGTACGTGTCATGTTAGAATTTGATATGACTTATGTTTTCAAAATTTTTTGTTCATTTAGACGACATACAGATTAAAATAAAGGCCTGCCTTACATCATCTAGGAAATATTAATAAATCAAAGACATCTGAATAATAGGCTGTTTATTTAATCCTAGGCGAATACGGTACATGATAAAAGGCAGTGTTTTATAATTTTGCATCGAAATCAAGCGATTTCAAGCAAAACTTCACGACAATATTTACATGTTTGTTTTTAATAAACACAAAATGAAGAGTGCATGGTTGTGATGTATCTTGCCAAGTGTATATCTCAAATTTGTCGTGTGCAAATCCTTCTCCAATGTATTTCACATCGAATCTGTCCATTGGGTACCTTCCAATATTGCCAGAAAATCCAGAATAATGTCCCTTGATGGCTGCTTCAGTCCCTGCATCTGTGCACCATTTCACATACACTGATTGGTTCACATGCCCATTGTGATCCATGTCACTTAAAGCTGCCACGACATCATACTTGAAAGCAGCTGGAGGAATCGGAGGAGCAACCAGTCTAGAAGGTGCTGGTGCAAAGGTCTGCTTTGCCTTCAATGCATCGTACCAATCTGGGAACCGGACAGGTTTTCTTGTTCTGTAATCCACATAGACGAATGTCATGCAAGCAGCAATCAGCAGTTCCCCAGTTTCGTAAAAGCATAATTTGGTCTCGAATGTAAAGGACGACCCTCCCGCATGAATTATATTGAGCTTAGCCAACAAGGGATGCTTCAGTCCCCAAAGATTCCATGTTCTGAGTGCATTTCCTTTATCTGTGAACTGGTAGGAAGTTCCTGCCATGAAGATTGAGTGATTGGCATCTTTAAGTCTATCATAATGGCCGAACCCTTTCCCCAACACTGTGTATCGGATGGATTGGAAAACCAGAGCCACAGACTCAAGTTGGAGCTTCCCTGAAACAGGAAAGCATCATGCAAAACATTCTTAACTTCTTCATAAGATTATTCACTTGGTCTTCTAATGTTGCTCTGATGTGCTTTCATTTTCTGTGCAATTGTATGTTCATCATGCATCACTTTTTAGCTGGTACTTTTAACAATTACCTGGTAAATAATGTGTTCTTTTAGATGAACTAGTTCAATGTAGCCATGAACTTCAAGCTTGCCCAATGTAAGATATACTTCATCGGCACAAGTCGTTGAGTATTGCCTGTTATAAGTATGTATTGTGTTGAATACCTGTTTCTTCTGAAAAACTGAGAATAGGACTAGGTGAATTACAGCAAAGCACTGTCTGTTCTAAATAGTATTATAACAAGTCAAGGAAATTACCCTGGTATTCTGACAATTTACAGAACCACATTTGAGGCTCGTCGTGGGAAAACCGTGCTTAATGCATGAGCGTAAAATGTCCTGGATTAGCCTGTGCGACACTTTCCGCCTGCAGTGGATTCATGTTTTGAAGAGACATCATTGAAACAGAAAATACCATAAAAGTGGAAAGTGTCGTCCCAGATTAGCCTGTGAAGACAGGCTTATCGGGGACGACACTTTAGGCAAATGCATTAAGCCCGGTTTTCCCACGACAAGCCTCATATATATTACTGTATTACAGTGATAGCATTTAGATAATGGGTACTGGTGCTCCCTTAATTCAGTGAGAAAGGGATATTTACCCCTACATAGGCACAACTATAAATATAGCAATATCTATCTTAATGGCTCAGAGATGTATAAATATTGAATCAACTATTCTTATTCAATTAATGTGTTTTATATTTCCATCAATATATAGTGAGACACTCATGTTTAAATTAAATGTGTGTTGTTTCAATATCAATCACAATTTCTGTCAAAACTTTTAATGAGTACTGGTACTCCCAATTTTATTTTTCAATGAGCATTTTCCCAATTTTCAGTGAGTATTTTCCCAATTTTCAAGGAGTATTTTCCCAATTTTAAATGGGTATTTTCCCAATTGAATCCCAATTTTCAATGAGTATTTTCTCAATTTTCAATGAGTATTTTCCCAATTTTCAATGAGTATTTTCCCAATTTTCAATGAGTATTTACTCCAATACTCCTAGCTCTTATCTAGAGCGCTGTGTATTAGAAATGTTTTAGATAAATATTTAAATCATACATTAACCGTGTATAATTCTGGCATCATTAATTTACCTGCCGGTAATTTCAATGACACAGTATCATTCATTTAATGCCATTAGTTTATACAATTTTACCCCCAAAAATATCAGGAATTTTTTATAAATATGTTTATATTTTGTTGTTGTTTTTTTATTTGATAAAATTTTAACTCTGTTGTCTAAGGGGCAGTTTTGATACAAGCGACATGTATTTGCTATCGAGTATCATTGTGGACATCTATTTACAGATCTTCTAAAATTCTTTGCTTATCAAGGATATTAATTAAAATTTGCACATGAAAAGCTTTAGTAGAATGACAGTGGGTTTTTTTTTGCAATTTTTACAACTACTTGTGCCTTTGAACTAGGGGAATTTTAGCGTGGCAAACCTCAAAATGGCGAAAATAGTATGTTTTTTATACATGGTAACAGTCATTTTTTAAGCTATGTTTTTTGCTTCTAAACTCAGGTGCAAGTTATTCAGGGTAGCACCATTACTGTTTTATCAATGCCTCCAACACTGATTTTTGGTCTATTTGCATAATATTGTGTGTAAAAAAAGCAATAAAAGTTGTCAATTTGTCCTATTTCCTATTTTGGTGGAAAATTTTGGGGGAAAATGAAAGTTTATTGGCAAGAGGAAACTGCCTTTATTCGGCAGTACAAATAGCAAAAAAATATTACTGAATGAAAAGAATATCTGTATGTTAAAATCTTTATTGTTTAAAGTTATGTAAGAACTAAGAACACACTGTAGTAATATAAAGAGATTTTAAACAATGCAATAAAGTTAACCATGTACATTATGTTATTGTGAACAGATATTTTAAAAAGAATACATAGATGATTTTAGTTTTATCATGCATGAATTGTATGAAGAATAAGGAATAATAAAGAATAACCACACTATCAATTGATTTAGGGAAAGATCTAGGATCACAAAAGGTACAGGGTACTGCTTAAAAGGAGCAGGTGGAAAGCCAGACCAGTTTGTTGACATTATCTAATAATTTACTAAATCCAGGGTTTTTATGAGTCTAATGCTTCTAATTAAGGTTTTTAAGCATAGACCATTAATTTGTTATTGAATATTTGCAAAAATATATTGCATTTCCAAAGATATTCAACATTTCAGTGTTGACCAGCCCAGAGGGGCAGCAGGGCGGAACCACAAAGGAGATGGGTGCAGCACCCTGCTATTTTGCTCTAGATCTTACTCTAATTAACTAATTAAACAAACTGCAACAAATGGAATAAGCTGTTGGTGTTCACATCTACATGTGTATTTAATTAATGACTACATATACATGTAACTACAGTTGTTGCATAAGCAGTATCTGGTCTTTGGCAAAGGCAAAGTACAATCATTTGTGCTTACTAAAATGTGTTCAGTAAAAAAGTTATTTTCAAGAGATCCATAGACAAACATATTTAAATATAAAAACAAAAGTTTTTTTCCTCATATAAACCACAAAACAAATTAAAAGTCCTTTTCAAAGATTGGCAAATTGACCATTTTCAAACATTTTGTCATAGATTCCAACAAGAAATTATACATTATATACAACCAAGCGAAAGAACACTCATGAATAAAAAAATATATTGGAAATATCGTTTCCTGTATGGGTAATCATCAATCAAACTGGACAAAATTAAAAAGCGTTTGTAACGCTTTTCATCAGTACTTTAGTTTAGAAAACATGTGTATCACTAACATAGCGTTAAAATACGCAACAACATGGAAAAATCCAAATGGCCGAGTGGTTAGAACATGAGTTTTAATCTCAAAAGTTCCCGGTTGGTGTCCCTGCAAAGGCAAATTAAACTTTTATTTCTTTATATTATATTTGTTTCAGATTATTCCAGATGCTGTAGTTTTTGCAGTAAAGACATTTAATGACATTTCTCAAAAAATAAGAGAAATCGTTGAACCCTTTAAAACATCTTAAATATTTGTTAATAATATGCATTCTTTTTGAAACTGTATAACAATCTTAAAATAATCATAAAATAATAAGCAAATACAAACAGGATGCACAGATTTAATTCTTATGTCAGTAGACATCACACAAAGCAAGACATTTGATTGTGTGACCTATTAAATTCAAAGTTTTGATTCCAAGTGTCCACCAACACTCACTGCAGGTTTGTCATAGAAAGTCAGTTTCATTGTAAAAATGACTTTCCCATTGTTCTCTATTGCCCACATCACCACATTATCGTTTTCACCATCCCTCCACACCCCCACTGTAACTACTTCATTGGGCAGAGTTTCCCCTATATAAAACACTTGAACTTCACTAATGCTGTAACGCTCTATATGTTTACTAAACGGAGCTAGATGACCGCTCTTCGCTGCTTCGGTGGCAGCATCAGAGCACCACTTGAAGTAGGTGGCTTGATTCACATGTAGGTTCATATCAAGATCACTGTGAAGTGCTTTTACCATGTATGTAAACTTTAAGTCCTGAACTTGCATTTCTCTGCTCCATTCTATATATGGCAATTCAACCAACTTCAAATGATCTTTCAAACCCATAAAAAAATATTCAGGCAGTGCTTCAGGCCTTCTTGTTCGCTTATTTACTAGTACAACTTTAACAATGGATCTAACCAAAATCTCATTAGTTTCTCTGTCAATCCAGTCTGTAACGTATGAAAACGAGGTTCTTCCCACATCTGACACATACTGAATGAATCGTAAAGGCTTTTCTAACCCAAAGCTGTTGTCATAGTGGTACCGTTCATGGAGATTATGGCTGATCTTGAACCATTGCCCCACGACAAACAGGCTTTGATTTGTCCCATGACACATACCCGGATAATGAGCAAATCCGTGTTTAAATCCTTGCCATCTCACTGCCTCTATCAGCTTAGCCAGGGACCACATGCATAAGCGTCCTATTTAAAGTAAATATAAGCAGTGCTTACTGCATAAACAAGAAAGGAATAATAGATCAATATAGTTCTCTGCTGTTTGTCTGTCATGCATACAATTTCTTACACAGTCAAGATGGATATCACACATACACATTCCGTGATAAAAGCACATATAAATTCAATGATTTTAATCACCCATATAAAGAAATCACACACTTTTATGATGTATCAGGTATATAAAATTAAATCTGGCCTTTAACAAATGTTCATGATTGGTGGTTAACATTCCACACAATATGTTATGCTTAAAAATAAATTATATTTTTGAAGAAATGCTAAAATGTTCTTGGAACTTCATGACCATTGTGAACACTATCTTATCATCAACAGTGATGGCAAACATGAGTTCTTCCAGGTATTTCTCAGCTTCCCAAACACAAGCATTCACTTTATCATTCACAAGCACTTCCCCCAGGTACTGAATGTCCATACTTTTTGTGGGATAAGCCTCTATATTCTGCTTAAAGTTCGTCAAGTTGCCACTGAGAGCAGCAGCTGTGCCACAATGTGTGCACCAGTTCAAATAACTCGCTTGATTCACATGGTTATTATAATCACAATTGGAATAGCGGACTTGTATTGGATATACAAAAGCATTACTGGGAATGGAAACTGGCTCAAGTTTGTCAAGATTCTTCTGACTGGGAACTGACGCTAAGTGTTTGGCCACATCAGTTAAGAATTCAGCTGGGAAACGCATGGGCCTTCGAGTTTTTGTGTTGATGTGTACGGCTTTTACCGTAAACTTCCCAAGAGGTTTTCTCGTCTGAAAATCAATCCACTCTGTCACAGCTGTGAAAGAAGTTTGTCCATTGTGTGACAGGTTAAACAGAAACAGCGTGGGCTTGTGAAAACTAAAGCCATTTTTATACAGGTAAGCATCTGAATGGAGCAAGGGTGAAAGGTCCAGCGTGCTTCTTGCTAAAAATATTGTGGCATCTTCAACAGCTAATAACTTGCTGTGTATTAAATTCCGTAATGCCATAACTCTTATGCTTTCCATCAATTTAGCCACAGACCAAAGGTTTAGTTTTCCTGTTAAAAAAGACAAACTTTTCTTTAATGAGTACATTTAAATTACAAACTATGTTAAAATGTACAGATCATAGACATCACAAGCAATGTTTGTAATGTACTACATTTATCAAGGCTTGCATTTTAGTTCTGTTCTCTGCCAAATACACTTCTTTTTAACACTTACACTACATTACTATTCTTTTATATATAATTAGTATATGGACCATTTTTTCAGATAAATATCACATCTGTATGTTCTGTATACCTTTGCACCAAACCACAGTCATAAGCCCAGCTAAGATTAAATGATATCTATGCTAGTAAAAAAAGTTATTGGCAATTGTTGAATAGCTTGCATTCAAAAATTACTTCAGCTGCTGACAATTTGAACAAACTACATTGAATGATTGGAATACTTTGCTATATTACTGGTATGATACGTTTCAAAATTATTTAATCAATGAAAGAATAAATATGCCTCAGGAAATCCAATACAAGTTGTATGAAACACAATGTAGATGATAACAATGAAATAACAGTTAATACATTCAAGAAAAACAAGATATTACATTGGTAAATGTGGACACAAATGGTTATACTTTTTATTATCTATCAGTTGTATTTTACATACATTGTGTACAGCGTAGTGAAAACACTCCACTTTGCCAAAGACCAGATTATACTACAGCCAATTATAATAATCTCATATCTGTAACTTGTGTATTCCTGTATAGAAATTAATCAGTCACCACACAAGCAATCATACCCATACCTCCAATTTTATGGTCAAAGTCTGTGTAGGAAAATCCTGGCAAGAGAACTTCTGCCGCAAACCCATCCTCACTAACTCGATATTTGATGAGCCTTTCTGGCCGGGTGGTGCTTATATCTGGCAGGTGGGCAAACTTGTCTTCCATGGTTGACTGTCTGGCGTTAGAATGACCTGTTTAGAAACAAACTGTGAATTATGAATGTACTCTATCATTCATAGTATGTTGAACTATGTTCTGACTGAAAGATAATGAGCATGAGTTCCTATCATGCACACTATTGCTGCAAATAACTATCTGTAAACCAATCAATCTTTGTTATCCCTTTTTTGCTTCTCTTTTATTGATTAATCACACCCTTGACCATAAGACATAATTGTTGCTGTTACAATTTTAAAAACATATAACACACAACTCAAATGTCTATTTTCAGGTAATCAGATGTGTGATTCTTCTCCATTTGAAAATTTCAGATGATTTTCTAGCCCCTTTTGAATGCCAAACTTTATATACACATAGTAATCTAACGGAAATAAATAAGCTGTGAACCCTTTGATTGGTATTTTCCTGAACTGAAGGATTACTAAAACCTCATGCCTTGGTAATGCAGTTGACAGAGTTCAGTGACTTCCCAAACTTACTTGGGATGCCACCCAACTGTATAGTTCTCACAAATCGAAATCATATTAGATATACTCATATAATGTACTATTCAGCCTCGTATTTTCTTACTTACTGAATCCGAAAAAATGTGTCCGAAAAATATTCACTTCGAATAACTTTTAATGAAGTAACTAAACGCTGCTTTTTATATTAAATAAGAAAAACAATAAACGAAACAATGCATACCAATTTGATAGTATCTGGTAACACCAGTTTGGATTATTTACTTATCTATTTCAGTATTTGAAACTTTGGACACGGTACGCTACGGGTCAAAATTCAGATCGCTCTCAAATCTTGAACAGGCTACACGACACTATTTAATTGTTTACAATTTGTTTCCAAAATTTATTGTCAATCCGACCATTCTCACCTAACACTAACAGTTTTGATGCTGTGAATAAGGTTGAATGTGGATGGATATCTGGCGTTTAGTTGTGATGGACAAGAAACATCTGATTAGCCTCATTTAATAGGAAAACTGTAACTGTCTATGAAATATCTGTTTTGTAATTTATTGGTAGTTCGTACTTAAATTTCAACCCAGTGTTTTTTGACAGTGATATGTTTGTCAGACATCGCGAAACTTATGAGGTGCTCAGCAGACACGTTGTCTGACAGCCTTCAACATCATTTCAGACAAACCGGATTGAAAGTCAGACGCGCACTGTAAAATTAGTATAATTTGATACAATTATGTCAGACAAAATGTCTGGCAAGTGCTTTGGATCTGTGAGACATTTACAAATTGTGTCAGACATATCTGACAGTCTGACATATTTCACGCTGTCTGGTTAGTTTATGTTGCATTTGTAAATTGTATGTGAATTACATGTACCTGTTGGCAGTCAGTGAGTCACTCCTTTCATGCTTGATTAAGGGACAAGGTCAATCAGGTCCATAACTTATCATACAAAATGTTAAAACTATATATTTAAAATATACATGTAATTTTGTTGTTATTTTCTTTAAGGTGATCCACTCCCAGCCTGACAAAGCCCTAAACCTGGGTTCATGGCAGAGAAGACGGGCATACTCTAAGCCAGCCACTGCGACTGCAAGGTTGTTGCGAAACGTTTAAACATGTAGCAGCTTTGATGTTTTCGGAGTTGGCCACCATTAAACTTTAATTATTACGCCTTGCTGTACTTAAAGTTATTAATGCATTTTGGAATATTTCATTTTGTTTAACTTTAAGATCTCCAATGTTGTTATGTACAGTATCTTTAAATTAAAGATTTCTATAAAAAAATATTGGTATTCATTACTTTAATGTGTTATTTATACTTATTAATTCCAAGGGCGTAGCGCCCTATAGGCACAATACGCACGTGCGTAATACAAAAATGCGGAGGATACAAAATAAACTATTTGTATTTACTAAAACGTTGAATACATTATTGCGAGTCGAATGTGTGCATTAATTTTCGTATATACGACCTGTTAATTGCTCATTATGGGGGTCAAAACGATTAAATTTACAGTTTTATTACATCAGTTATATAATTAAAAGTTTATTGTTTAATCTACCGGCAATTGGTTCCAGACCATTATCATCAGCCCAGATTTCTAGTTCATCGTAATCATTTAAGCGCTGTCGCATACTGAAAACATCTGTTTGTGCGTAGTCTAGAAATATCTCGCATCAGTTTGGCTTTTATGATGCGTAGAACAATCTACCCACAAACGTATTGCAATATTCTCCACCAATATTGAATTATATTTGATGCCAAGCATTTGCATTAAATCTTCTTGGGATACCCATAAAATAGTTAATTTGTCTTTGTTAAGTAATAATATCACTACAATAACCTAATTATAAGATCATGTTCAAATCAATACCATATTTATATATATCAAAAACATGAAATCAAACAATTTATTTATGGTCACTTAATCGGTATCAATAACATCACACAAACACCTGAAATTCATTATTCAATATTGAACAAAGTGATGGTAAGTGCTGTTCATCAGGAAGAGGGGTTAAATTTCCATCATTTGCCACATGTTTTCTGCAAACTTCACCGATGTATTGGCTGCATCTAATTTCTCTGCATGCCCTTTGTACAATAAAACCTGCTGGCTAGATTCTCGGTTCGTCCATCCTTCGGTCTATTCTCCTATTTATCAAAAGCGTGTGTCTGAATGGTCCCTGGCGAGTAATTTCGACTTCTTTTCTGAAAAAAAAATAAAACGACACAATATATAAATAATCAAGCAAACTGCAGAAATGAAAAGATTTAATGATCACCATTTAAAATGCTATTTGTTATGCTAGTGAAAAACATTCAAATATTATGTGATTGTGAAGAATTTAGTTAAATATTTATTAAGCCTTTAAGGCTAATTTTTTTTAATAGGGACACATTGTCCTGAAATTATCATCCACATTCACAGATTGGCAATGACATTTCAATTAATAACTACATATTATTTATCATAACTGTAAACATACTTTAGCTAAAGTGGTCAGAACATATTCCAATGTTCTTAGAACGTTTGCCACTCAGGAGATTGAGATAGACACTGGCTGCAATTCTTCCAACAATTCACGAGTTTTTCCACACTGGTAGCTACTATATCTGGTATTCTATATGATTGGCTCGTATTTTTCTCTATTTGAACGATTGTGGCTGCCAATTATAGGACGATAATTAGCTATTTTGTTGAAATTATCTGAAATCGGTAACTGTTGTTATTGTACACAGAGGAAGGAATACCTCCAATATGGCCGCCGCGCATGCTCGCTAAGCGTGAAAACGGTGCACTGAGTTTATTAGGATAAAGTTGATGACGATAGACTGATTTGAAACAAGGTATTACTAGTCTGGTTGTGTTTTGTTATTTAGAATGTAACACCTATATTTTGATTTTTCCGGCACATGTACATCATTAGAACATAAGCATAGTAGATATCCGATATGGTAATGCATACAACAGATTCTAAGAAGGCGAGGTTTCAAAATAATTATTCAAAAGCCAAATTGACCATCCGTTAAGATCATGCTCTTAAGCCCCGGTCACACTGTCACGATTTCGGCTACGATTTGCCCACGATTTACAAAATCTTGGTGAAACGTGGTAAAGCCTGAACACATACTTACTCGCATCTGTGTGAATCTTGAAGAATCTTGGGAAATCCTTATCGCTCGGGAGGCGCTACGACAGTTTTGAACGTGTTCAAAACATTCGTGGCTTGTCCTAGCGCCGCCACGATTTTTTTTTCCAAAAACAACCCTAGTGCCATCGTATCTCAATCTGGCTTATTCTTACAATCATCGTAGTGGCATTCGTGGCCGTTCGTGTTTGATCGTTATTAATCGTTACTGATTTTATGACATATATATTACAATACTGCTGTACGTTATGATACGTTTTGGTACGTATATGGTACGGATTTCTACGCTTGCCCTACATTATGTTAGTTTACGACTGTATATGTGATAAAAATAACACTGGGTGTTCTTTGAATAAGTTACGTGAATACAGTCCGGAATTGGTTCTGTGCATTGTGCAAATTTTATACTTTCTTAATAATTGTTTCGAACTTGTATTTGGTTTAATTCGAAGACGTCGAAGAACTATAAAATTGCATACATGTATGTGCATAACAATATCATTTAACCGCACTGTCTAAATGACTCCTTGTTAAGACCGTTTTAGACCAACCATGAATGAACATGAATCAGACCAGTACTAATTATTTGTCATTTTCACACAACTGTTATTTTTTCTTCTTTTTCCCCCTTTGTCATGACTGAGTAAAAATAACAAACATAGTATCAAAAACAAAAATAGCACTCAGCAATTTCTGTTAAGTTTATTTATTTTTGGTCTTTTACAATCATACAACCAACACAAGTGTCATCGAAACATGAGTTGCTAACTTCGGTATTTGTTTTGGGGATGTTTAAGTTGTAAAGAGATAGTACAACGTTAGTAATGACTTTATATTAAATACTCTGTCTTAGTAAAACACTTAATGTATTCTGCTTTTATTCATTTTTAGTAGGTGTCTAGTCCTGTCGTGCATGCCCTCCTCAGAGTTCTTTAGCAACGTAATCCCAAGAGACGACAATGGCCCCGAAAGCTTCGATCTCGAGCTTACTCGGGTCCACCTTGTCCTCTACACTATAGGGAGCGCCCCTGGACAGCACGATAGCGCCCTCTAACGGAATGGTGGCATGTGAACCAGTGAAGTCACGTGACACTTTGTTCGATCCGAAATTTATGGCGACAAGATATCTAAAACACAATATTAAAGGCATGTTCAATAATTACGAACCGAATTTGTAAATAAATGTAAATACAATGTAAAAGGCTGATATTAAAGATCTGTACAAAGTAGAAAGTATACAAATATGTAATAGAGTTAAGCCATAAATGTGTCTCATATAAGCAATAAATACAAGAACATAATTCATTTTTCCATTTCCCACATATTGATCCGCTCATTAAGAATACAAATTTTAATTACATGGATCAGAGAGTCGTGCGTGACTTTGGAGATTCATTACATCGGTTGGACGTATAATTTAATAAAAGTGTACATGCTAATGTTAATGCTGTAAATTTCTTCTTGCATTGATTATAGCTTTTTACAATCATCGTGTGTTTGCTCTTACCCGGTTTCCCCGTCGAACTCTCGCACGAACGAGAAGACGTCAGCATCCACGAGAGCACGTGCGTATTCCCCGGACGTAAACGAGACTTTCTGTCTCAGGGCCACCAGCTCCTTGATCAATTCTGACGTCGGCCCACGCTGGAA
Source organism: Congeria kusceri (assembly GCA_027627225.1). Lineage (NCBI taxonomy): Eukaryota > Metazoa > Mollusca > Bivalvia > Myida > Dreissenidae > Congeria > Congeria kusceri. The sequence goes on from CM051030.1 coordinate 45,639,898, forward strand.
GAAGATATTCATAGTTTTTACGAAACTGCACAAAGTTACGAGAACTTGCAAAACGCTTTTTAAATTTTCTAAAGGTAGTTTACTCTAAGATAAGCTTGATCCGATTCTGATGACATAAATTTCTTGGCAATGAAGAAATATCAATATAATTATGTTAAATAAGTCCATCACAATAATTATATATTGGCGTCGTAGAAATACAGAAAAATAAATGCCATAGCATTTTAGATAATCAAAAGCGTGTCGTGGGAAAACCGGGCTTAATGCATGTGCGTAAAGTGTCGTCCCGGATCAGCCTGATCCGGGACGGCACTTTCCGCCTACAGTGGATTTATATTTAAAGGAGACGTCCTTGAAACAGAAAATACCATAAAAGCGGAAAGTGTCGTCCCGGATCAGCCTGTGCGGATAATTAGCCCGGCTTTCCCACGACATGCCTCATATTTTAAACTTGTATATGTCTTAGGCTTATGATACTGCTTGAAAAACACAATCTTGGCTATTGTTATTTTCCTTACCTGTTGGTCAGCTCTTGGCATGATGGAGGTCCAAAGCCTGGTGCAATTTTCGCAGAATCCTTCCTGAGTTGAATTCGTGTTCCACGACATGATTCCTCGGGAGCTTCCGGCCCGTACATGGGTCATTGCGCTGCCACTTCCGGTGTTCTGCGCCCCTACCTCGTCCCCGTAGTAAATAACCGGCGTCCCGGGAAGCAGGAATGATAACGTCATGAAAGCGTCCACGTTACTTGCGTTAAACGTGTCGAATATCCGGTTGTAGTTGTCACCTCCTGTCTGGAAAGCGATGCATATTTTTTACACAACCATTCTTAACCAATTTAATAAGCAAAACTAAATAATATTAATGTGTAGTGTTTACGGTCAAAGTAAACCACATCTAATGAATTACGTGTGTCATATTTTATCAACTTCATTAAAACATATGTACTTAATATTTTACCGTTATTTACAAACTTCGACCTTACCACCCATGTTGCCCACTTTCCACTTGGGGTCTTGTCCATCCAATCAGAAACGAATGGGGTGACGCATGCGCCATTGCAACTTCCGGTTTGCGCCAGAAATCCCGTATTCAGTGGCATCTGAACTCCGGATCGGTCACAAAAACTGTAGATTCGAGAGATGTCAAGTCCGCCCTCTACGTTTGTCATCAGAACCCTATAATGGAAGAGCATAAAAAATACCATTCTTCGTTCATATGGGTGTCATACGGTTAAGTGTGGTAAATGAAACTGATTCGGTATACTGATGTTATATAGTAATGCGCCTATCAATATTTTCCGCCAGGGGGGAGCGGCGGGCTGACCCAGGGGATTTTGACTATTTTTATGTTTTGGGGTGAATTTTCTCAGAGCAGAAATACTCAAGAACCTCGTACTTTTCTGTGTTAGTCTTATTGTGGGCTCGAACCGTGATCCTCCATTCCTCTAGGAGACCATACACTTCCGGTTGACCACTCGTATACACCGGCTCATAGTCGGAATAAGCATTCTGAAACAGAAATGCAGGGCTAGTTCAAACTTATTTTCGTAACGACTGCATTTTTGTTCCTTTTGTAAAAAGTACTTCAATGAGTGCTTAGGGAGAGGATGTTCTCATATTAAGAAACATAAAGTTGAGTTGAGTTGGTTGAAACAGTTTTAAAAACAACACATAACAGACTTTGCTTTCAGACTATGATATCATCATCATCATCATCGTCGTCGTCGTCATCATTATGATAATCATCATCATCAGTAGCAGCAGTAACAGCTGCAGCTGTCTATGCTAATCTTGTTGTTGTTGTTGGTGGTGGTGGTGGTGGTGGTGGTGGTGGTGGTGGTGTTTATTGTGATCTGATTTATTGTATGAATGGTGAATTGTGAGTCATGAACAAAATGGAAGTTCAAGATTGCTGATGTACAAATGCCCCAGGCGGGGCTTACCCCAGGCGAGGTAACCCCTGATTTTACGGTGTTGTTCCTCAGATCGAAATCTTCGAACAGGAAACCAGGGTCCCGGATGTTAAACCCATCAACGTCTTTGTCCAGCCAGAACTTCAAAATGTTCTGGAATGCAAAAGGAGCGATGTTCGGAACAAATACATCATTTGAACCGTTCCACCGTTTTAGTGAAGGGAAATCAAATCGACATGAGACATGTAGATTTACTAAAAGATGTACTTTTCGAAAATACGGGACGTTATGTCACTACCGGTGTATGGAAAACAATAACAAAATCTTCACATCTGCGTACTAGTGCGCTAACACGGTACGCTTCTATTTTAAATGTCCGCTTTGATGGAGAAAAATAACTTTACTATCTAACCTACGCATAAAAATCGTCGCTGTTACCTTGACGCGTTTTGACAATTTTCGTGTAACCGTTTTATATGAGAATGAGTATTTTCAAATCGAACTAAATGTTTCCCAAGTGCGAATTTAGAGAAGGCCGAAGCAAACGACCTGTTTTTCAATCAATTTATTGCGCTGTTCAACCCCGTAGTTTTTGTTAAAATGTTACTTTTTACCGATATTGCACAATATCCTAACATGTAAAAGAGATCAACAGCAATTTGTTGACAGTTTGAATATTTCCGCCCCATCTAATTCAAAATCCTGTGTCCGCGCCAGCTATCTAACATAATGGACATACCAATTTAATGTCAACACATGATTTATTCTAAATGCTTGTTCAGATAATGTGTATACTAAATTCATGTTCAAACATGTACGCATGCACTAACATCAATATTAAAACTACACGGAGTTATTTTAATACCTCACGGATAACACGAGAAGCAGTATTTTCATGTGAACCTATGTATTTAAGCTCGATTGTGTCAAAAGCCAGAGACTTATTGAGACACTTTCGAGTCCGTTTCCTGGGTAGAACCAGTGCCAGTTGTTTTTCAGAATGATCATTTGAACGTGTAGAGATCAAACTCACGATTTCCCGGTCACAAGGAGGACACCTAACTATATTACACAACTGCGACTAGATACTTGCCTCCAACTCTTCCCGAACCGCGGCGCTGCGCAGGTTCAGATCAGGCGTTTCCTTAGCGAACTGATGGAGGTAAAACTGGCCTCTAGTAGTATCGTTCGTCCAGGCTGGCTGGTTATAGTGGCTTTTCTAAAATAACAAAATACATTTTACTGAAAATAAAGCATGGAAAAAAATGCATTCCGTTTCCAGCAGGTTCAACCCATCTAAATATGGATAGATGTACCATTTTATCAATTATTAGTGGTAAATAAATACATTCTCCAAAAATAACCCAGCCTTAGGGCGTATCTGTTTATCTTGCTAAGGCCATACCAATTTGATTCTATGTTTAGCGTCCTCGGGCTGGTAGGTATTTTGATGCCTGAGCGAAAAAAATACAACACAATTTTGACAATGTGAAAAAAGCAGAATGTGTATAAAAAAAAAAAAAAATTGGGAAAAAAGAGAAAAAAAGCTTTAGGTGTTTTTAACAATATTTGTAAAAAATAATGTGCAACTAGTTAATGTACACAGCTAAAATAATGTGTACAAGTACGTTGCCACTATGAAGAGGATATACACGAGTCTTGCAAGTAAACATTTGCTTAAGCTTGTTGAACCACTTCCATGAATAAGTTGTGATAGAAGTGTGTTTTTTATCAACGTGTTGCTTGTGTTTTCCTGCCTGGTTGGTCGGTTTCGAAAATTCAAGGGGATAATCAAATTGGTATGGCCTAAACACAAAAACCCCCAATTTAGAACACAAGCAATACCACAATACAAATAAAGAACAACGTTACTTTACGTTAGTCTGAATTTGACCAATGCTTAGATTAAAAGTTTAAATGTATATGGCTAATTCGATTTTTAACAACTGCAACGAGGTAAAACGAAAACCCCTAACGAGATAAAGCGTACATGTATTGTGTCCTATATTTCAGCCGATACTCAAGATAACAGTCATAAACTTAACCACATCAGCTATTCACCTATCTTTAAAATATTTTAAAATACAGTCTCTTGAATTTCATATATGTTTACCGGCTAGATAGTGTATATACCAGTGAAAGATCTAGGATCCAAAAAGGCACAGGGTGCTGCTGAAAAGGGGCAAGGTGGAAGCGTCCTAGTTCATTGACATTTTCGAATAAACTGGTAAATCCAAGTTTTGTTTCATCAGATAAATGCTATTAACTACGATTGTTAACTTTACCATTTAGTATTTGCAAAAACATATTAATTTTCCAAAGATATTAAATATTTCTTTGTTGGTCAACCCAGAGAGACAGCAAGGGGGGGGGGACAAAAAAGGAGAAGGGTGTAGCACTCTGCTATTTTACTCTCGATCTTTCCCTATATATATATCTACATGTTGCATGTCTAAAACAGGTCAGCGTGTTGTATATGACTCATAGGCGACTGGAGAGTCCCCCCCCCCAAAATTGTCCAAAATTAGATTTTTAAACCTTACAATAACTAAAACATGGGCATTTCGTTACAATAACGTGTCCTATCAATGTATTGCAAATATATTTATCCGTTCTGTACGGATATTTTCGCTAAATTGTACTGCTTTGCTGATATTGCACCTCTAACTCAGAATCCTAGACCCGCGTTTGTGACATTATATATTGCTTACAGCTGAAGCAGTTTTCATTTTGGAGTAACCCATCAGTATATTCAATAATATCTATATTAGTGGATACATTATGAAGTACATTGTAATATGTATTCCCTACCCAGTTATTTGGCGGTGCGGTGTCCCCAGACTGGCCGGCCCAGATGTAAAAGTTCCTCTTCTCACTGCTTGGGATTTGGGACTCATTGAACCACGCGTGCTCCGTGCTCGTGACCCCAGGGATGAAGTCCAGCACCAGGTACATGCCTCTGTCGTGGGCGGCGGACACTAGGCTCTTAAGGTCACCCATGGTGCCGTAGACTCCATCCACTTTCTCGTGGTCCACCACGGCCATATCGTTGCCGGCGGCGAAATCGGCGGCAGTTGGGTTGGATTCCGTGTCCGCGGTCGCATAAATGGGGCTCAGAGAAATGACCCCGAAGCCTTGGTCCTTGATATAGTCCAGCTTGGATTCAATACCTATGCGGTACATTATATATCAGAACGTATATAATAGTTTTTTATGTAATGTCAACTATTAATGCATTTAAGTTCTATTATAACATACGCTTTTGAAACATATCTGATACATGTATGACATAATTAATTGTCTATGGGTTTTTTTATCGTAAATAACGTATGTACGTTTTTCAAACAACTTAATTGACAAAAGAGACAATCGAAGATTTCCTTATACGAGTGGTTCAGTCGTACCTTTCAAATCACCGATTCCATCACCATTACTGTCTTTAAAACTCGGCACATAGATTCGATAAACCGCTTCCGTTTGCCACCAAGACCTTGACGCCGCCTCGCGACACCTAGGATACGCCAGCACCAGGGCCACAACAGTAATGATCAGGGCCAGCCAGCCAATCAGAACGATAGCTACACAGATCATGCGCAGTCGCCTCCAAAATGGTTGCGAGGAAAAGTGCAGGAGGTCTTCCTTGCCCATTCCTCGGTACGGTGCACTAGGTTTGACCTTCTCGTACATCTCCACGCCGTTGGCCGCACTATATGAAGAAAAGAGAACAATTAATTGCACCATTAATTCAAACCACGATGCAATAATTATAACAAAGGAAACCTGAACCTGAACCTCCACAATGCACCAGCGTTGTTATAATAATTATACTGGGTATAAGTTTCATATCTATAATTGACAATTACCCGGTATTCCACATAAATCATAGTATTTTCACCATTTTTATAAACAATGTACGTCGCTCATCGTAGCAATGATGCTGATTTCATAAATATATTGTATGATACTCTATATCGCATTAAACTTAACAAGAAACGTGGAAATTCCACGAAAACCAAAATTTTCGAACGAAATGCATAACAGTCAGCACAATAATGAAAGAAAGTTCTGGGTGCCATATGCATTCCTAATCGAGGTCTCGTTATAAGGTATCTATGTATGAAGTTTCATTAAAATATCGCAATGCGTTCTCAATTTGTATTTTTAGTAACATTCACATTGAACTTGATCTCACCTAACCCATATGCAATCCCAAGCGTGGTCTAGATATAATGTATCAATGTATGAAGTTTCATCTAAATATCTTGAGAGGAAACCATTTTTCTATTTTTAGTAATGGAGACCTTGCCCACACCCACCATATATGCAGTCCCAAGCGAGGTCTCGATATAGGGTATCTATGTATAAAGTTTCATTAAAATATCTCGATGCATTGTCGAGTTATTGGGCGAAAACCGTTTTTCTATTTTAGTAATGGTGACCCTGACCCCACCCACCACATATGCAATCCCAAGAGATGTCTCAATATAAGGTATTTTTGTAAAAAGTTTCATTAAAATATCTTGATATGTTCTCAAATTATTAAGCGGAAACCATTTTCTATTTTTAGTAACTGTCGCCTTGACTTTAACCACACGCACCCCATATGCAATCTCAAGCAAGGCTTCGATGTACGGTATATATGTATGAAGTTTCATTAAAATATCTCGATGCGTTCTCAAGTTATTGAGCAGAAACCGTTATTCTATTTTTAGTAACGGTCACCTAGACCTTGACCCCCACCCACCCCATATGCAATCCCAAGCGAGGTCTTGATATATGGTTTCTATGTATGAAGTTTCATTAAAATATCTTTATGGATTCAAAGTTATTGAGCGGCAACTTTTGTGTCTATTTTTAGTTACGGTGACCTTTACCTTGACCCCACCCCTTATGCAATCACAATCAAGGTCTCAATATAAGGTATATATGTATGAAGTTTCATTAAAATATCTCGATGCGTTCTAAGTTATTGAGCGGAAACTTTTTTTCTATTTTTAGTAACGGTGACCTTGACCATGACCACACCCACCCCATATGCAATCCTAAGCGAGGTCTCAATATAAGGTATCTATGTATGAAGTTTCATTAAAATATCTCGATGCGTTCTAAGTTATTGAGCAGAAACATTTTTTCTATTTTTAGTAACGGTGACCTTGACCTTGATCCCACCCACCCCATATGCAATCCTAAGCGAGGTCTCGATATATGGTATCCATGTATGAAGTTTCATTAAAATATTTTTATGGATTCTAAAGTCATTGGGCGGAAACCGTTTTACTATTATTAGTAACGGTGACCTTGACCGTGATCCCATCCACCTCATATGCAATCCCAAGCAAGGTCTCGATATAAGGTAAATATGTATCATGTTTTATTAAAATATCTCGATGCATTCTCAAGTTTTTGAGCGGAAACCGTTTTTCTATGTTTAGTAACGGTGACTTAGACTCCACCCATCCCATATGCAATCCCAAGCGAGGTCACGATATAAGGTATCTATGTATGAAGTTTCATTAAAATATCTCGATGCCTTCTCAAGTTATTGAGCGGAAACCGTTTTTATATTTTTAGTAACGGTGACCTTGAACCTGACCCACCCACTCCATATGCAATCCCAAGCGAGGTCTCGATGTAAGGTATCTGTGTATGAAGTTTTATTAAAATATCTCAATCCGTTATCGAGTTAGAGAGTGGAAACGAAAGGTTGACGCCGCCACCCCGCCCGCTGGCCCGCCCAAAGACATACCCCATTCTAATAGAAATTTTTCTTCGAAACATTTGTTTAATAAAATCTAATTATTTCCCAATAAAATAATTTAGGCAGCATTCCGTAAACATTTTAATGAAAGTTGTTTAATCGAAATATTTACCGCGTAGTCATATTGAAGTAAACCTGCTAATAATCCACGGAGAACTGTCTCTTTCGATCTGTCTTATCTAGTAAAGCTTAATTTTGACCCGTGTGTCCATTGTTTTGAGGGTGGATTAATTCCTATGTTACTTAGCGATAAGTTATGGAGCCCGTATATGTGGCTTACACACTGCAAAGCAAGCACCTTTCCGAATAAACAACTATGTGATGAAGCTGTACACAAATTAGGCTACGTTGTTTGTATCATGCGTATTATTTTGTGTTTAGTCATGTAAACCCTTTTATTTAGCTCGATTTTGTGAAATTAAGAGTCATAGTATTGCACCTATCAATATTTTCTACCAGGTGGATGGCGGCGGGCTGACCCAGGGAATTTGACTAATTCTATTTTGGGGTCTAATTCCCCACCCTAGAGCCATGCATGTGAGTCTAAATCCCCACAGTGGGAGTGGCCCGGCGGATACAATATAACCGGGATCTAAAATCCGACCAAAGTCTATTTCCCCGGACCCGGAGTCATTCGGCTTGTTAAAGTCCGAGAATTGCTTTCAGTCTAAAGTCCCGTATATGCCCGCCTCTCCGACCGCCTGGGGCAAAATATTGATAGATTTATATCTTTATTATAAGTGTAATGCCCTACCTACCGGGTATGTTATTGAATATGAAGGAATATTTATTTTTAAATTTTATATCAATAGAGGATATATGTTTGGTTTCGGTGTGATAACGCGTTATATCATCACTGGAAAGGGAGACAATTAATATTTTCACGAGCGTTTGCGCGTGTCATACTTAACGTGTCATACACCAACAAAAGTTCTCCCAGAGCATTGATATGCAGGTAATTCTAACCTGTAGGTTACTTTTTCTTCATTGAACCCGGGGTTGTCGTATACTTGTTTTGTTTTCTTGTCCGCATCCACAGGTGAGCTGGACACCAGGTACACGCCCGATCTACCCGACATGGCAACGGTTGCTCGTGGAAACAGTCGTCTTAACATTGACCGAATGAAATGAAAGTTTCTATTCGCCATATTTTGTAATTTCAATAAAACACATGTGTAGTTGAGTTGAAACTTTTTAAACTGTTATCTCTTGCTTATATTATTTATATCATGGTTTGATAATTTTTTTAAATATCAAAACTGTTTCAGAATTACTCTTTACATGACATTAAACCGGCATTTCCATATATCGTACACCTTAAAGAAATAGTAACTACAATTAGCTTTAATAAACTAAGAAATAAATACCGGTACTTTTGAAATTCTATTTGCTGTACATTGATTGCTGAAATTTATCTTTTTGTTAATTACAAATGAGGCGCGTCGTGGGAAAACCGGGCTTAATGCATGTGCGTAAAGCGTCGTCTCGGATTAGCCTGTGCAGTATACAGTGGATTTATGTTTAGAAGAGACTTCCTTGAAACAGAAAATACCATAAAAGCGGAAAGTGCGTCTCGGATTAGCCTGTGCGGTCTGCGCAGGCTAATCCGGGACGACACTTTACGAACATGCATTAAGTCTGGTTTTGCCACGACGCGCCTCAAATATGTCAGATGTTCTAAGATTTTTATGCGTTTGATTTCATCTACAATGAGTAACTTAAATGCTTTTCTCTGCTTATGAAATATGTAACAGAAGGAATATATCGCTAATTATTAAAACTGTTAATAAACGTATTAATTTATGTGGTAACATATTGTCCTATATGCACCTGTAAAACACGATATTGTAAAAGGTAATCATTCATGAACTTTAAAGTTTGAAGCCATTTTACCGTGCTGATTTTAATTAAACGAGACACACCTAGAATATTTAATATTAGTACATGTAAGTTAACAGAAAACATCGAAGTTGAACAGACATATAGATACTTTCGCTACCAAGAAGTCTTCCATTTAGAAATAGAATAAAGAAATGTTAACTTACCTGTGTAAATATTGATCCTCCTAAATTTCAACTGCAGTGTAGGTCAGACGAGTATACATTTATGGTAGTATAAACCCTATTTATCTTAAGTCCGGTGCGCGATGTGCCTTGATTTTCGGTTAAGGTGGCGCATGCGCAATGTGTCACTGCGCATGGAACCATATCACAAATATAAGTTTGTACTTTAGATACGGATGAGAAAGCATGACACAGAAAATATAAATGAGGCGTACCGTGGGGAAATAGGGTTGAATGCATGTGCGCCGTGTCACGCCTCAAATGTAATCGTTTGACGTTTAGTTAGTGTTATTATAATTAAGACCGATAGTTGCCTCAGTCATCGCTTAGAAATAATTTCTGGTTTTGTAAAGTGAACAATATTATTGCAAATAGGAAAAGTATTAACGAAAAAAACATCCACAACATTAAGTTTATATGTTTGTTTATCGCTTCAATGGTGGTATTATAACACCTCATTCCTAGTTTACATGATGTGCTTATTTTGGCGATACGTTAATTTAGGTTGGTTTAAGTTTTAGAGCCTATGCGATGAAACGTAAACTTAGCTGTTTAATTAAAAACGCGTCTGGTGACAAATGTGCATTTAACACTCCGACAATTTCGCTGTAGTACACACCACATCGGTTTTACATTATTGACACTAATTGGGATGGTTCATTATCGTCAAGACATGACAATGCATATACTAAGATCAGTGGCTCAGATAAGTTGAAGAATTCCCCAAGTCAAGTCATTTAAATCGAATGTCAGTTGACAGCGTTGATTAATTCATTTCATCGTGTTCGGAGTCATGCTTTATTAATCTTACATCTATTTATGTCAGTCTATGTCATGTATGTGTTGACCACATAATTTATATACCTCTGTTTTAAAATTAACACAAACTTGTCAAAAAATTTAAATTTTTGGTTCATGTATATAAATGTATAAATATTCAAAACGACCATAATATTTATGTCATTTTCAATTTAATTCGATAACAAATGCATAAAAGAAATGAGCCTCTCACAGAAATTTAATAATTGGCGATCTGAGGAATACATCGTAATGTCGCGTTATCATCATCGTACTGTCGCATTATCATCATCGTACTGTCGCGTTATCATCATCGTACTGTCGCATTTTTATCATCATCGTACTGTCGCGTTATCATCATCGTACTATCGAGTTATCACCATCGTACTGTCGCATTATCATCATCGCACTGGCGCGTTATCATCAGATAAGAATTAATGTTTACCTTCACAATCAGATCTCGATTCGGACATTTTGAAACTTGCCACATGGTGGGAAAAATCTTGTATGCGCATGGGCACCGGAAGGCGATAATACGATAATGAAAACGCGACCGTACAATGATGATAACGCGACAGTACGATGGTGAAAACGCGACAGTACGATGATGTAACACGACAGTACGATGAAGATAATGCGACAGTACGATGATGTTAACGCGACAGTACGATGATGATAATGCAACAGTACGGTGATGATAATGCGATAGTACGATGATGATGACGCGACAGTACGATAATGATAAGGCGACAGTGCGATAATGAAAACTCGATAATACGATAGTACGATGATGATAACGCGACAGTACGATGATGATAACACAACAGTACGATAGTGAAAACGCGATAACACGACAGTACGATATTACGATGGTGAATATGCGACAGTACGATGGTGATGACGCGAAATTATATCGCATTATCATAATCGTACTGTCGTAGTATCGCGTTTTCGTTATCGTAATGTCGCGTTATCATCATCATGTTGTCGCGTTTCCGTTACCGAAGTATTGTGATTTCGCGTTTTCATCATCGTACTATTGAGTATCGCGTTTAAGAACAACCTATTCATAGGCGATGGCTCTATCGGGATTCCGTATACTCCCGCCTTCCGGTTGCATATGCGCAGACAAGTGATTTTGGCAAATGCGAGATCGCGATATTAATTTCGCAACGTCGCATCGTGTTTTCGCATTCTCTACCTTTGGATATACAAGGGCGAAAACACAATGCGAGGGCGCGAGATTACGATGCGAGATCGCGATATTAATTTCGCGATCTCGCATCGTAATCTCGCAATTTGCATCGAGATTTCGCTACTTCTTATCGTGTTCTCCCGTTCTCGCGCTTGTTAATCGTAGGTCGGAAGTGCGAAACAACGAGTTGCCCTAACGGAACACAGTATTCTCACCGGTGCGTGAAGAATCAAAACGCTGACAGCGTAGAAAGACTGTTGGCGACAAAAGAAACTAAAGCATGTAAATTATGAGTGCATTTATGCTAAAAGGAAACATTTGTTTGGATGAAGTTCAATTGCCCAACTTTAAGCTTTATCATTTTTCTTCTTATTCAATAGGATACGACATCATCATCAAAATTAATTTGTAAGTAACGAAAACATATTTTGTTCGAGCTAATTGTCTTATGCAAACGGAATTATATACATGCCAGTTAACACGTCATTCAATCTGCAATGGCCAGAATAACCGTTGAAACGTAGTAGTTAGGCGCACCAACTGTTAGTGCTTCTTAGCCAAAGATCTATAAATAAACATGTTTATTTATAGATATTTGTTCGTAGCCTCAGTCAAAATAGATCATACGATGCAAGCTCTCGATTGTCCATAGTACAGTTTAAAATTAATAAATTGCAGTAATTTGTTGTCAAAATATTCAGAATGAGAATTTGTAACAAAAAAAAAACACTTTCGCAACGAGTCAAAAAAGAACAGATGTAGCACATTAATTTGGTGGCCTTATTCCAGGACACTCCGGTAAATATTTAGGTTACATACAAGTAGTTTAAAGTTATTTTAATAAATTGACCATTTTACAAACTGCAATTGTAATAAATCACATAATATACATATTACATACATTATCTTAAATAATTAAAATGTAAGAAAACGGGTGTGAAATTTGCTGTTTTGAAGAAGGACCCTTTCTGGTTTCTATGTACTGACTAATAGCCTGCAAAGAAAAGAAGTAGTTTTCCGCGATACCTGTTTTGAAAGTTACCCTTTCAAAAGACCGTTGGCTTCCGCCAACAGTGTACAAATCAAGCAAGGTTTTTGTTAAAGAGAGGCTCGTCAAGCGATCAAAACGGGAGGTAATGCTGTGCTAATTGTAAAATTAAGTAAAAGACGGCAACTTCCCCTGCATTACCTACTTACGTCATGCTTCTTGTTTTTGTTTGCAGAAAAACATAAATCCTTTGTCTTAAACTTCCTTAGCTGGGTCTGTATTGGGCTGTTTTAAGCGCAAACGTAGAAATACCTACCACGTTTATAGTGTATTTTAGGGGAACGGTACTTTGCCAAGATTCTTGGCTGCTTGCTAGGCACCTTTTGGCCACTCCGTTCGGAAGCGTTTTGTTGCCCAAACACGTAATGGTTCAATCCAAGGGTAAATAAAGAAGCATTGGAAATGCATCGATCATAACTCATGGATAAATAGTGCTGTCATGCAAAGTTAAACATTTAAGTTTTAGTTGTACACGTTGTCGTCCGTATATGCATTCATGAGCAATTAAGTTCTAATGCAGCTAACTTGAAAACTGTCTTTTCTTGTTAATATATTTATGGGTACATCGAGGTAATCATGACAGTTTCACATGATGGGTAAAATTGAAATCAGGCATTGACATTTCTGATTTAAGTTCAGTTTATTGAATATACCGGAAAATGCATTTTCCCTTAACATTTTCTACTTCCATTCACATGGACGGATTGTATTTATAAGTGTTTCATCACGCGCTTTTTGACAATATTGAATTTCTATAGAGGTTTCCACTCCACCAAATGTAAATCCGCAGATTTGTTAGCATTAAGCAATGTTTCTGTCTCCAGCAAGGCCAAGAACCGGATTGGCGTAATTGACAGGTGTAACGCGCGTAATTGCAACTGCACGTGATTGACAGGCTGATGTACAGTGTGCACCCATACGTGTGATTCGGTGTGCACACGTATTGACATGAGGGATATTTTAAAGTAGAAAGCAAATTCCGATGAGATTTTGGCTCTGGGACATCATTAATTTTGGTCTTCAAAATCCGGATTTGGAAAACAATAAATTAAGCTTGTTGCTAAAAAGTTTTAATATTAAAATTAATTAGTTTTAACACGATTTCTTGCTTCTAGCTGAAGAAGTGTATTAATAGAAAAGCACTGGCAATTCCCTGACAGTTACGAAGAGGACACGAGTTTTACTTCATGTTATAATAACTATGCATTCATATGTAAATTCAGATGTTTTTATTTTTTATTTTTTATTTTATTCTTCTATTGTATTGAATACAATCAAATATTTCAAAGATATTTATACATTTTATACGCATTTTGATACTACATGTATTTATTTCTTTAACATAGGCCGGTGTTATCATCAGATGTAGAACGGCTGTTCGGGTTAAAATTTTCTACACGTATCATTTTTAATGGACAAATTTAATTGCATACAAAACATAGTGTTGTCACTGTCTAGTAATCCATTCACTTTAGTATTTGTTGCACAGTTGTCCGTAATTCATTCATTACTACGTACGCTCTTACACAGCAGTATACCGATTGTAAAATGGTGTTATCGGTTTGCTAATACTTTTTAAAATAGCGAGTTTTTCCTTGAAAACGAACAAAATGTTGGTATTCATTCATTCATTGAATTAATGTGTATTCATGCAAGCGCATTTAAAAAATAAAAGCGAACAGATCCATATTTTTCAATTGTTGTCATAATAATTGTTACATATATAAATTTTTAAAATTTCGACTATTGCTCTATTCAGTCGTCAAGTGGACTAGAAAGAAATGTAAATACGAAAAAATCACGCACGTGTCCAAACTATTCCAAGACATCTCTCAACCAGAAACAGGAAATTGACACCATTTCTGGCTTGTCTTTGACTTGACATTATAGACCCGAAATGAGTTAGATAAAGAAGCGACACTGAAGGTCACCAACATCAGTCAGTCAGACGCATGCAGGATTGGGAGAATCAGACGCAAACCGGAAACAGTTTGCGTCAACAAATAAGGGCGTCCATGGAATTCATTCTGAAGTGTGCTGACAAAGTACTAGTTGTTTAATTAAGAAAAGCATTGACAGTACATATAGTGCCACGCGGTAATTGCAGTTAGGTAGTAAAGAGTTATGGTTTAATTAGTAGCTTGTTCGAACATATGTCAGATATACACTTGTAATACATACACATTTCAACCTGTTTTATACGTAAAAATTTACCAGCTGGGTGCTGCAATAATATGCTAACTTACGATACTCTATCAGTTCTGCTCTGGTTTGCAAGAAGCTTATTTAGGAATAAACACAACTTTAAACACAGCGTTCTTTGTAATATTGAATGTATGAGCTATAATACAGTATTGTGTTTAACTGATGATTAATTGAAAGACGAATTGTACAATACAAACACAAAATGGATATGAATAACGTTTCAAAATCTAATACAAATATGAATAATGTATTAAATGCATTCACATAATTACAGTTATCATAACTATTTGATTTGACACTGGTTTATGTTCTTTGTTGCGTAGACACTGACGGGTTTCGTGAGGGACTGCTATTGTTAACCGCAGCAGGAAACTTTGCCATTATCATAAAACAATGTAATATTTTGACAAAACTGTAATTAAATGGTGACAAATATTGTTAGCACCAATCGATAAATCAAAAGGGCATTCAATATGTGCGTATGAGACATGTTCAACAATACATGTTCCTTTTTTTTCAATGTGCGTTTCTTGTAAATACTCGTATCCCTTCAGTAACTGACTGTCAACGAAGTCGTCCTTGTTATAAAAGTAAAGTGTTTGTTTATTATAGTGTCACTCTTCGCGATTAAGGGCCAGCCAGGTTTGACTTATGATACACCTTTTACTGATGAAAATCTTTACTCCCGAGTCCTATATCATATGCCGGACGCTTGGCAGGAAGGCGATCGGTACCCTTCGATTTAACTAGATGCTTGGTAGACAAACGGTCATATCAATGTGCGAGACTCGAGCCTTTGCCTTCGGTTCCGTAGGCGAACGTCCTAACCACGAGACCGTTATGATTGGTTTAATTGCAAACAATCTGCATTACGAATTGACAGTTATTATTGACGAATTGAAGCAGTGACCTCATGTAGAGAATTGACCATAATGTTGGTGGAGTAGTCACAGGCAGCTTAACAGGGCAACCAGGAAATGGCACTAATTATAGTGTGCTTTCATTTACTTAGATATTTTGCCATTATTAAACAAAACTTTGCAAGGTTGGGTGCCCTAACAAATAGAGCCATATATGGATGTTGTCACTATGATGACAGTTTCTATTTCTTTTGACGTTTTCGTTATTTCATATGATTAAAAGCAAACACAAGGTCTCACCATGATCCTGCACCATAGTCTATTTGATATATTTTTTATCCAGGGTAGCCCATGCGAGGTTTTTGACTTTAAAAATAATGTTTGCTCTCCTGATAACTTTAATGTGACTTTGGAGTTAGCATAAAAACCTTAAGAAGTTTACTTGTAAGACAAGTAGGGGAACATTACGGCATCCCAAAGTTATAAATGAAATCGTTAATCAATTGTTTTAAAACGGAAGGTATAAAACTTGTCAACCATTGTCGCAAATTACAATACTGTTCTAAAAGGTATGTAGTTTTCACAGGTACATCACAGGTGTTTTAGGAATTTACCGTCATTAGGCACAACATTTGCATAATGACTTCGCAATAATGTCGCCTTGGATGGTCGGCATACACAACGTTTGAAAAGACGCTTCTTTATTGCTGCTGCCCATTAAAATAACGTTTTATTTGCTGGTAAATTGAAGCAAAATCGGCGTGAATGTCTTTCCGTTTAATGTAAAAACTGGTCGAACTATGATTTCAAAAAATACCTTCTGGATATGCAATTGCATCGTTGCAAAGATGGGTTGACTTCATAATAAACTAGCTTAAAAATTGGAAAATACCTGAATGTTTTACCACTGAATAGGTTTGGTAGACTACTACGACTTTTGTTGCTCTAAAATATCGAGGGTCTTAAAATAACAGGAATGCTAAGATTGTTCGGATACTATGGAGATAGGTATTTGCTCAAAATAATTGTAATATCGTGCACACGTTATTTAGGGACAACTGGTCTTCTGTAAAATTTACGCAGTGTCATTGTTAATTTCAATGGTATTTTTCGGAACGGAATCGAGTCACAAACAAATACTTGTGTATTGCAGCAATTAAATTTTTTATCTTTATCTAGAGAACGCTGTGCGCTGATTCGCTACAATTAAAAATAATAAAATATATATTACAAACTCAAACAAACATACAAAAAGCGCATATACTCATATACAGAAGTGCACATGAATAATCATGTTATTAAAATCATAACAAACATTCAAAATGTGAATTATTATTTCTATATAATAATCAATTTTAATGAATATAATTAAATAAATGTCTTTGCAGAAAAATAGCATACGTACCAACTATGGTATCGTTTTTTTTTTAGGAACATTAATTTAAATAATGCGAAACTAGACAAACACATCTCTTTATGGCGTTACCTGGTAAATTGTCAGTTATTGTTTCAGTCGCACAACAATTACATTACAATAAGAACGTTGAGTGTTACTTAATGAAAATAATTACACGTTTTAACATCACAAATGTAGTCATGCAATGAAATTGACTTTTTGACAGTTCCTTCTGCAAGAGAATTCCAGTAAATAAATATATGGTATCGTTCCACGTCACAACTACACAAACAACCCATAAGTATCTCTTGTCTCACCAGGTTAATAACCTTGCAATTTGTCCCGAGCACAAAACTGAAAAAAAAATTAAATCATTTGCTGATCTAATCTACCTAGGTACAAGAACGGCTCGTTGACTTCAATGAGGTTGTGTGTAAATGCACGGCGCAAATATGCGATGGTGCATATGCATATAATGATGTCTCGCGCGGGCATTTTAAATTCCACTGTTTCATTTGCATAGATTGCAAATTATGTTAGGGCGTCCGGAAACGAGCAATAAACTCCAACAGTGCGTGGTGTCATACGTCAAAAATTCATGACCATTAAATCAAACAAGTTATTATTGGACAACTGCGAGGTAAATGGACAACTGTTCGACTGGGCCGAAAATGAGTACTTGAACAACTATGTCTGTTGATTCACTTACGTCATTGACTGAACTCGGTGAGACATGTTCTACATGTTCTAGTTCCACTAATATTACTTATTCCGTATTATGCATATAACATAGACACTATCAGACATAATGTTTTATATTATATAGTTCTTACTCAAAACCAGTGAATTAAAAAAATGGTTTACATTATTTTTATTTTAATATATTGCGTTGTGCAATGGCTCGTGATGCACGCTATAAGATCCCATACGGCTAAGATGCTACGAAATGTAATTGTTTCCTTTTTCAATTTCTGTCCAATACATGTACAGAGTGTTTATGTTTCAATTTCTGTCCAATACATGTACAGAGTGTTTATTTTTCAATTTCTGTCCAATACATGTACAGAGTGTTTATGTTTCAATTTCTGTCCAATACATGTACAGAGTGTTTATGTTTCAATTTCTGTCCAATACATGTACAGAGTGTTTATGTTTCAATTTCTGTCCAATACATGTACAGAGTGTTTATGTTTCAATTTCTGTCCAATACATGTACAGAGTGTTTATGTTTCAATTTCTGTCCAATACATGTACAGAGTGTTTATGTTTCAATTTCTGTCCAATACATGTACAGAGTGTTTATGTTTCAATTTCTGTCCAATACATGTACAGAGTGTTTATGTTTCAATTTCTGTCCAATACATGTACAGAGTGTTTATGTTTCAATTTCTGTCCAATACATGTACAGAGTGTTTATGTTTCAATTTCTGTCCAATACATGTACAGAGTGTTTATGTTTGAACCATACACAAACAGTCCATTATTATTTTTTCTAATCACAAATGTCCACATGTCGGCCATTTTTTAAGTACATATATGCTTGTGACTTGCTCTGCACAAAGGTGTAGATACCAGTGAACTACATCTACGAAATGTGCCTACGCACAACAAAAGTGAAAAATGTATTTTAATTGCGATTCATCGAATGTAAAACTAATACATAATATTAATATCTACGTATGCATGGTCACATTAGAATCAACGCTTGAAAAAAGGGTGCATAAAGGGGACACAGGTACAACCCTTCTAATAATTATGTTATTTTCAAATGGCATTTATGGAATATAAATACAATCATAAAACTAATATGTATGGTCAATTTAATATTGGCACTTAAAGAATAGAAAAAAACGTGTTAACTCGTTAAATCGTATCGTTCACTTTCGAAAAATCACAATCATATTTTTCGCTCGGTTTGATTTATTTTGGGGAGTGGATATTGTCTTGAAATGTAAGGATCGATTTATCAAAATTCCAACTTGTTTTCTTCGCCGTTTTCATCGAGTATTGTATTGTATTGTATTTCATCGAGTATTGTATTGTATTGTATTGTATTTCATCGAGTATTGTATTATATCTGTCACAATAATGATGAAAATGTGTCCCCAAATGTGATCGACACTATTAACGACCAGGCATGAATCACAGCACAGTATTTTGTTCGTTTGTGCGAAACGCTACAGCTTCGCTTCGAAGTAATTAGATCGCAATAAATGGAATGCTGACACAGTATCTCTTGGGTTATCGCCATAAATTGTATTGTTTGTTTAATTTAATCACTTCAGCTGCTTCACAAGTTTAAAACCCCTAGTTTTGTATATCACAATTTTATATCAACACTTATTTCATTAAAAGAAAATTAATTGACATTATACAGATCACTATAATTCAATAAACTTGTGATAGAAATGTTTAAAACGATTAAAATATTAAAATGCAAACTGTTGTACAAATATTGTTTTTTTCTGCTGAGCAAAATAATGTTCTGATACTATCACTATACAGGATGATAAATAATGTTTGATTTATTATTACCTAGTGAATGAGGCAGCATGCTATTTTAGACATATAAAATCGTAACAGAAGACCGAATTAATAATAGCCCGGCTAGCTCAGTTTGGTAGAGCGCTGGACTTTCAATCCGGGGATCGTGAGTTCGAACCCCAGCCCGGCAACATAACTTGTGTGGGGATTGGTCATGAAATTATTTCTACGGCCATTCTCCCCCTACCTCTGATTCACGTAGGGCAGTTTTCAGTTACTGGCATAAGTATGTGCACTTGGTACTGGTAAACAGCTTAGATCGGCTAAGCTTGCCCAGGAAAAGTGTGAGTATGTTAACTGACCGCCGTGATATGACTGAAATACTGTTAAAAATTGTGATAAATCCAAACCAACAAACAAAACAAACAATAATAGTATATATTTATAAAGAAATGCTCCTGGTTCTATTGGTGTTACAAAATACAAGTACATGTGTATAATTAATAGAAGTGAATATGTATAGGTTGATTCACATATATTGTTGCAGTAATCACAGTTAACATAATATGATTTTGTCTCATCGTACCAATGAATTGATTAAACACAATAGTTTTTCACAAATTAATTTATTACAAAAACGTCACAGATGAAATGTAAACATTTTCTAAAATCTGATAAATATACACAATATAACGATAAATATTTAGCTTTAACGTTACAATGTTTTATTTATTTGTTTAGGTACTCCACGATTATGAATATGCAGCCACCTTATTGTCAATTTTGTGACTTAAAAGTTGTATTCTTGCAACTCTCAGCTGGTCTTACGCCGGGATATTTCCATTATTTTTTCATACGGTACACAGACAAACAAAAGATGCTCACGATTGCGTGTTGGAAATATCAACAGCTCAAAAGATCCTTTAGTGGACATTAGAATTATATATATCAGTGTCTAATTTCATATTTCTGAGTTCTTGGAGCCAAACGAGTATGATTAATATAAAACGGTTTCAACGTTCTTGTATATTAATGCACACACAATTACAGGATTTCTTCTAATTCATATTCGACTAGTATGACTATTTAATAACTAATGGCTGTATTTCACTCAATTTATGAATCATTGTAGTTCAAGTCCAAAATCAGTGTTAAGTATACAGAACATGCATAGAACAAATAACAGAACAATAATTTACCAAAGACTTATTAATTGTATATGCATGAAAAATTGATTAATCATTTTGTTTACAAACAATTATCAATACAGAATCAATATATGTGACACAACATTGTGTTTGCGAATTAAATTGACACAACCACGTTTGTATAGTGTATTTGCACACGTTACGCGAATAAATTCTTCAAGTTGTAGCTACAGAAATAGTTCAAAATACGTGTTGTTAGTGACGTCATGACTACTGAGCAAAACCGCAAATCATGCAAATACGAGTTCTTAGACTTAAAAACAAACAACAGAAATAGACCTGAAACCGTGTCTTCTTTGAACTGTTACGAATTGCACTCCAGGCAAAAACAAATTATTGACGCTAAATGTATTTTATTCACTAATGCATTGTAAATTGAGTAACGCAAACAACTGTGTTAATGATTTAGAATCGGTTGTTGTTAGGTTCAACATTATAATGCCGTTGTAGAGATATTGATTCCGAAAGGATTACAAATGTGGTCAGTAGGACGGTCACCACCGTAACCTGCAAATACTCGCAGCAAATTCAAGCTGTATGTTTCATATGAACTTTTTGTGTATAAAGAAGTACTGTGCACAGAATGATATGAGAATTTAACCTCACTTTCTATTACCAACCACCTACATGTTTAACAGGGTTATGAATCCTTTTCAATTATAACTACATCAAAATAACTTTGAAAGAATTTGGTAGTAACGCAAATTTCGTTTTTTTCAATTTCTGGCCAATCCTGACAGTGGTTTCAGACAATAATACTGTCAACGTTTTCAACAAAGCCATATACGGAAAATTGCCCTGCCCCCTGGTGGCCATTAAACACATGAAACCTTATATCCATTTTATGTTGCTTTCCGGTAATTTATGTTTTACATTTGAGTAGTTTGTCTATAACTGGCAATATCATTGACAAGTTCAAATGAAAAATCATGCGATGATGAAAGATTCTGCACGTGTCAGAACTATCAAATTACATCATTCAACCAGACAGCGGAAGTGGGCACCATTTTCGAAGTAGCTGAGACTCAGGTTTACGCGGTTGGAAATCGTCTTGAATGTTCGCAGATGTTCTTGAAGTATCCTTCGTCATCTGCCAGAAACATTACAAAACGGAGACTATTGCCGTCGTCAGATAAGGGGGCTTCCGAAGACTTCATAATTATTTAATTTCACTGAAAACCAAAGCGGAAAAAACAACAACATAACGTTACTTAACTATTCCGCTTTCCTTCGACAGGTCACTGTTATTAGTCAATTACTGTTAAACTATCGACTAATAGACATCTTCTGTCAACATCACAATTCGATGGGCATGCATTATTGCTGTAGGGAGAGTATACATTTACAATTTATTGTCTACATACTGTATAATAAATGAATTGAGTGTCTGCATCATTAATAATGTGAGCTATAAGACATCCTTGTTGAATTAGTATGTAAAGCAACAATTAAGTCACAAACCATAATTGAAAGCTACCTGACCTGTACCGAACATATAAAACAAGTCCCAATGTGTATTGCATGAAGTGACATGTTAAGTTATATGGTGGACATATTATTATAGCACGATGCCTTATACTGTTAAGATGGTAGGATTTGTAATATTCTACCAATTCACATTTTGTAAAACCCCTCTCAATATTTGCAGTGAAGCCACGTTTTTAATTTTCATCTGCTACAGTAGTAAGGTTAATAATTTCCGAAACTGTATGCACGCAATCAAACCATGAAATTGACTATATTGAAATTGATATATTTCCAGTAAGTAGAATGTTAGTTTAATTTACGCAATAATTACTCGGGTAAATAGAACTTTTATTCTTCACCTGGTAACACACTATAAATAATGACATCCAAATTTAGTTCAGTATATAACAAGCGATAAACTAAAAAAACTCCTTCCACGCTCAAGAAAAACAGAAACCATGTTTGCAATAGCGTTATACTACAGTGGAAGAATTTGTGCAATAACGAAACTGATGTGTGCACATAGATTTGGCACAAGAATATCGGTATACGTGCTTGCAAGGCAAGAAATTGCAAATAATGTTGCTAATTGACGGAGCTATTAATTTACAGTGTTTTCCGCCAATAACTATGCAAAAAACGATAAGTGCTTGTTTTGAACAATAGAAAAGAATTTTCAAATATCACTGGCTTTAATAAAACGTTCTCAAAAATAACACACAAACACAACAATTTTTTTTTTTTTTAAGCATTCATAAAAAGATCGTACAAAGCGACGGTGTTATGCATATCGATGCATATTTACTGTATCAACTAAAGAAGTATATGTAGAGATATGCAATTTTAGATATATACTTAACGCATGCAACGTGAAGGAATCATATTTCTCATGGAATGCAAGCTATATTGATACAGTTATAAATAGTATCATTTAGCATATTTGATATCAAATATATGTAAAGTCCTATTTAGCTTTAGATAAAATGAAGCTCGATGTAATGCGATTCAGTACGTAAAGATAGCTTAACATACATGCAATGAAGTGATCAATAAGTCATGTTTGAAATCTAACATTTCGTTTTGCAAAATACATGCACACTAATAATTTATGGTATTATTTTACGCGATTTCCTGTTCTTAATGCATTTATGTTTATCTTCAGATAAATTTGACTATTATATATCATTTGTAAGTTAGTATTCTGATTATGTGTTGGTTTGCTGTTTAATTAATGTCATCCTTGTCATAAAGTGTTTTGTGTCTGCCAGATTTGAAATAAAATGCCATCTACTAAAAGGTCAAATGTTATTAACACCCAGATATAAAACAAGAATTGAATAATCTATTTCTGAGAAACAAACATGGTTTTGCTGTAAAAGCTCAGAAGATGGACATGATCCTCTTTCTGGTTTTGCTAAAGTTGATGATGTAATTTTAAAGGCCGAAAGGATTATGTTCCACAAGATTTTAACACATGTTCACATGTAAGAAGCATTTATATGTGATTTTGAAAAGTAGATATAACTGTCCACAAATAGTGAAGCAAAGAAACATATTTTATGGCTGTCCTCGTATCTGAGTAATACAAACAATTATATTAGGTTTTTTAACAGCGTTCTGTACAGTACGGTGATACATTTGGATGTGTTCACGGCTGACATACCATATTGGACGAGCCGATAGGCGAGTCCAATGAGTATGTCAGCTGTGTACGAGTTCAAATGTATCACGGTATTGTTCAGAACGCTGTTAAATAATATTTTAATTATATACCTATTTATTTTTTGTATTATTTGCATAATATAAAAAATACATTAAACCACAAACTCCGCATATTGATGTTTGGGTTTGCAACATGTTTAATACCGATGTAAATATGTAAATACTAAGAAATCAATAAGCATTATTTATTTTGTAATTAAAAACTATATATATACTTATATACTACAACTTTTTTTGGTCGGAAATAGTTTGTTCACTAACATTATTTTAAACTATATTAATAAAATAATTGTGAGAAAGCCATACCGATCACTTATTCTATTTATCTAAGGTAGAGAATTAATGAGCGACTAGATAGTATTACTATAATAATAACGGCAGTAAGATACTTGATCGTATATGCAAATGAGATGAAACTGTTGCAAGTCAACGCATTGTTCAAAGAAATTATTGTTTTCCTCTCAAACATTACTTCACCAGCAAAATGCATTATGTATCGTGTGCATGCAAATGTTGATACTTTATGACAATAGAAATGAAGCTGCTTCGAATTATATTAACAGGAGCATCACCCAATAAAAATGCTGACGCACAATGATTCTACCCACAAGATCATTGTACATCTTGAAATACGAACGTCCGTTAGGTTGTATTGAGTAAGAAGAAAGTGTAAGGCTTATGTGTTACAAATTTTGACTGGGAAATTATGATATTCAAACACTTGCCATTGGCGGATTTAGAGGGGGCGGAAGCGGCGTACGCTCCTTCTAAAATTGTCCAACAGTCGATTTTTAAACCTCATATTATCTTACAACATATGCATTTTGTTGCCAACGACGTGTTCTTCAATCAATTTATTGTAATCATCAATCCGTTCTGTGTTATTTTCGTTAAATTGTTTATTTTTGTTAATGCCGCACTTGTAAGATAGACGCAAATCTGTTGTTGCAGCTTTTTTACAGTTACTGAATATCCTCCTCACTCTAACACAAAATCATGTATTGACCCGCGCCTGGTTGCATAATGGTCATTGTTCTCTAGTTTAGTTAGGTTTGAACGTTTGCATACTAAGTCAGTTGTGTAAATGTTGTTGTATTGAACTATCAGCAACATATGAACGTATAAGTAAATATTAATGTTAAAGTTTTCATTGATTGTGTGTTTGTGTATATCGAGCATCTAGTTGTCGAGACATTGGAGCTTGAAATTTAAAGTTAACAAAGGGTTAAAATATTTAAATTAATATGCTTAAAAAGGAAATAAAACTTATAAAAATGTATCAATAATCTACGAAGTAATATTACTATTAACTGTTCGGGGCTGCGTACACAGATTATTTAAACCAATATATTTGTGAGGTGCAAAGCGGTACATATATCGGTATCATAAATACAAGTGCCATTTCTTACAAGAAAATTGCTTATTCCAGACACAAGATGGATTAATATTGGGTTGTTAGACCGCCTTTTCAGTTTTGATTTGCAATGCCAAGATATTGAAGGGACCTCTGAGCGATGTATATATTAATTTCAATATCAGTATCGTAAATATTATAGTTTAAATGATTTATTGATACAACTGAGAAATGCTTTTGGAATATCGTTGTCCATGTATGATTTATTATAATGGTCAACAACACATTGATTAATGAATATATTTAGTAAAATATTTTAGACTGAAAAAAACAACATGTGGCGTACTATTGTATACATTTTAATGCATTTGTGATAAAGGCTTCCTGTCAATATATTACGAAAATCAAACATGTATATTTGATAAGATGCTTCCAATCAGTGTCTTAACAATAGCAATAATTATAAAACATTGAAAAAAAAAACTAATGACATTTATATGTTCATAAACTTTTGTATATTGAAAACCAGTCTTCTAATAAAACAATTTCAGAGGTGGATGAAATTAGTTTGTCCGAAAATGCCAAAAAGATCTTGTTAAACGTTTAATGAATCTTTTCTTTGGAACACATGATTCGGCGACTGCTTTTTTCATCTCTCTATAGTAGCATATCAATCCTTTTCATATTATAAGTTTAAATGTATTTCAAACCACCCATATATCATGATTCTTGTCTATTAAAACGTGTTGTTTCATAAAAAAAACAGCGTTAATGTTAATTCTTTGTTGCCATGTTGGTGTTTGCAAATCTACATACGATATTTCATAACCATCAATATGTGGCTAAGATGGATTAGTAAATACACTACAGATGATTGATGCAATCTTTTATAACATTTGTGTTCCATCATGTTTCTGTGTCTCATTCGTCATGGAATTTCGACGCCACCGAAGACCAGAGTCCATTTATCACATAAATGCTTCTGTCTGACAACCCGTGAACCGTAAACAAATGTCAAGAATGTACGCGTATTGTGATACACAGATGATCAATTAAAGAGATATAAGGATAAAAGTCTCATATTCTTGTAAAATACAACATTGCGATTGTCATTTAAAAACTGAATGAGAATTCAACTTACGAGATACTTATACACAAAAATAATGTAGCGTGTGCTCTCGTCTTCCATCGTTTATAATGATATAATCTGCCTAAAATTGTCATTCATTCTGTTTTGCTTATATAAGTACTGGTTTAAACATTACTTGTTCAGACAACAACATTATTTAACGAAATTAATTCAAGTTCACTTAATTTAGATAACATGATTGGCATTTGTGGAACCGTCCATTAAAAATATCATTCTAATAAATGGTATCGTATTGATTGTAAGTATAAACCGTTTAACAACAACCGAAAACTGTTGCAGTGCATTTGAAGAATAACAGAATTTACATAACATACAGAAATGTCCAGCAGAGAAGAAATCACAAACCAGACAATACGCCTTAAGTAAAAAAAAAAGCTCGGTGAAATTTAGAAAACTGATTTACAACGTTGATCTGAAAAAAAAAACGTGAATTTTTCCTCAATTATATTGAATGCTCAACGTGAGTGAAAAGGAGAGAAATAACAATTAACATTATCTCAAATTCTCATTCTATGATATTTATTAAAGAAGATGCTTACGCCAAAAAAAGAGAATAAACTAGACATGTGTCTGTAGGACACGGATGCCCCAACATTCCGCTGGTTGTCACAAAACCCTTCTGATGTCGGAAAACAAACTGCGCCAAAATACCCAGGTGCACGAGTTCACATGGTGATTAATATGTTTATAAAGTTCCATCAATGTAGCAGTTATAATTTTCGAGTTACACGTGACACAAGTCCAAAAATGTCATTTGTTGCTAAAAAAAGGGGACGGATGTCCTTACGAGATTATACTTAAGTGGCTCCCTTACGAAAAAAAGATAGTTAAGTGTCCTAAGCGACCTAAAAGCATTTTTAAGCCATATAAAATACTAACCCTAAGCCTAATTAACTATTGTCAACTAAACCACTTA
The DNA here is from genome assembly GCA_027627225.1 of Congeria kusceri. NCBI lineage: Eukaryota > Metazoa > Mollusca > Bivalvia > Myida > Dreissenidae > Congeria > Congeria kusceri. The sequence goes on from CM051030.1 coordinate 45,667,437, forward strand.
ACTACTCTCCCGTTAGTGCGGACGGACGGACGGACAAAGGCAAATCTATATGCCTCACCCCCTCTAAAAGTGGGGGCATACAAATAACCAACATAAAATAGCCAATTAAAATAACCAACATAAAATAGCCAATTGTTATTTTATGTTGGTTATTTTTATGCCCCCACTTTTAGAGGGGCGAATTTGCTATTTTATGTTGGTTATTTTTATGCCCCCACTTTTAGAGGGGCGTGAGGGTTGCGCGTTGTGAGAAAACCGGTCTTAATGCATGTGCATAAAGTGTCGTTCCTGATTAGCCTGTGCAGTCCGCACAGGCTAATTCAGGACGGCACTTTCCGCTTTTATGATATTTTCTGTTTCAAGGAAGTCTCTTCTAAACATTTATCCACTGTAGGCGGAAAGTGCCGTCCTGGATTAGCCTGAGCGGACTGCACAGGCTAATCCGGGACGACACTTTCCGCACATGTATTAAGACCGGTTTTCCCACGACGCGCCTCCAATATATTTCTATATATTGGTAGTAAATGGTGCTAGGTCACTAGGAGGCCAGATTATATTTTAAAGTAAATTGCATTTTAATGTCAATTTTGAGTGCGTACTTCTAAAAGACACTGTCTAAGTAGGACTTATATCTTGTTAAAATGACATATTTGGTACGACCGCACTTTGCTATGGAATTCGATCTGCTAATGGCTTGCAAGTGACATGTGTGATGGCACATTCAAAACACTTCTAACGCTATTGCACACTCTTATGCTTGAAATGTTCTTGGAAAATGCAAGTTTTTGTTGTAATACAGGGTTCATACAAATATTCTTGTCCAAAATTCAAGCACTTTTTGGACACTTTTCAAGGAAATGATCTAAATTCATGCACTGTTTTAATTCGGCCTTTTTTACATTGTCGAAAGGTTGAAATGTAATTATTATAGATGTGTAAATTGCTTTATTTCACTTGTTAGGTTTGGTCTTTTAAACATGGTTTGATTTATACCATCTTTTTTAATGACAATCTAGGACTCAAATACCATGAAATATAAAAATCACTATTTTCAAGCCAGAAGAAAAATTTGTTTTGTTTTATCAATTATTATTCAAAATACTTTGAAGCACTTTTTAAGCCAAAATTAGCATTTTTCAAGCACTTTAAATTTTTTCAGGTAAGCGTTTTTAAGCACATTCAGTCCTTTATAATACTTTTTAAGGAGCAGCTTGAAATTCAAGCACTTTCAAGGATCTGTACAATCCATGAACTATCACTATCAAGTCGGCATATTTGTTTTGAGTGTATTGAAAATTGGAAATAAAACAACAGTAACAACGATTTTTACTACAACATTTTTATTAAGGCATTAAGTGTTTAAGTGCATAAGTGACATACAGGACGGGTACAGAGATGTTAAATGACACCATAATCTTTGCTAGCAAGCTTCACCACAACATCTATTGTTGAAAAAACGCTGTTGCCAATCATGTTTCACCAACAGGTCTGTAAATTTGACGATTTTTTTATTATAACAGTCTGCTGTAGTAACGCAATACATAATACTTGTTGGTATAACTAATATGTCATTAATACTTCGAGGTAATCATGACATTAGAGCCAATCGGCCTTACTACGACATGGCATCTTGACAAATGACCAATCAAATTGATTCGTTACTGTGATAGTAACAGAGTTAAAAAGACATGGGGTATGGTTAACATTTGAAAAACGTCTCATTGAAGCTAATTCACAGTGACAGGTCTCTGATCTGTAAAACGTTAACTTTTGAACATTGTGGTGTGAACTTAACATGTGCTGAGCATGAAATAAAACACAGACGTCAAGGTAATAATATGTTACTCTGCCACTTTGTACAAAATGCAATGTCATGAAAAATTTTAATAACACTGACATTTTGGTTCAGCGTTTTTAATATGGTCTATAACTAATAAATTGGCAGAAATAATAAGCCTAATGGACGATGTGTCGCGCGCAATGACCAGGTCCCTAAGTCTAAGGTCAAGGTCACACTGAAAGGTCAAATAAGATAAGAATTTAAGCCATAGACCCTGTTCGGAGCATAATTGTATCCAGCATACAAGGAATTACAAATTTCAAAGAACCACGCCCCTAGGTACAGGGTCAAGGCCACACGTAAAGGATCAAAAGTGAAGTATATGTATAAATGTTTATATTCTTGTCCAGGCAATAACGTTGTACAGCATTGCATGATTTTCAAGTTCAAAGTCAAGGTCACACTTAAAGGTCAAAGGTCAAATATAAGAATTAATATCATGGACTCTGTCAGGAGTATAATTTTGTCCGGCATGGAAGAATTTTCAAATTACTTGACAGAAGTGATAAGCATTATAAGACGGCATGTGGCGTGCAACAACCAGGTCATTGGGACCAAGGTCAGGGTCACACTTGCCATTGTCTTTGACCGAAGTATAATTTGTCCGGCATGGAAGAATTTTCAAGTTACTTGGCAGAAGTGATAAGCATTATGAGACGGCAAGTGACGTGCAAGAATCAGGTCTGTAGCTGAAATGTCAAGGTCACTAATCAAGGTCAAATACTTGTCCAGAGCATAATATTGTCATGCAGCAGGGATTTTCAGATAAATTGGCGAAAAATGATCACCATCACCAGATGGTGTGTCACATGCAAGAATCTGACTTGTGAAGTTAGTGAATTACTTCCCTTTATTGATAAGTGTGCAAAGCATAATTCAAAAATGATAAAATGCATTTTGTTGATTCTTCATAAAATGATTTAAGATAGCAAGAGTAAATGAAGCATACAAGAACCATAACTCATAACTGTCCAAACAATTTAATTACTACCCTTTACTGATTTTTTTTTGTCAGGACTAAAACTATTGATTGGAATTTTCTTGTTCCTCAACTTACTTCACATAATAAGAGAAAACATTGTCCTTCTGCAAAATAATTTGTATGCATATAGACAAAGCGGCGGCATATAGCACATGCTGCATAGGTGGGGGCATCCGTGTCTGTGGACACATTTCTAATGTCATCCTCTTTTTAATACGAAAACCAGAACAAAAATACAATGTAGTGATATAAGACACACAAATCCCACCCTCTATGTTAGCCAAAACTACAATTTAACGTGTGCTACAACAATTGCCATTCCATGACTTGAGTTATGCTAATTTATGTATAATTTCTTAATCAAATGCCATTGGCGTAATACTTGTCTCAAATAACACATATGACGAGACTATGATATCATGTGATATATTTATATTATATTTATCCACCGTAAACAGGTTTTTCATTGACTGTATCAGCAGAATAATCAGTTAATTCAAACAACACTATAACCATTGTATTATGTTTCGTCGAGGTTTTCTAGACAAATGGTGTATCATCTGTTGGCTTTTCTGTACTTATTTAAAATAGTTATTCACAGTTTCACACAATGGCAGAGGATGGTAATGTCTGAGCGAAGTTTGTTGTGTCCATTTTGCTACTCTAAGAAGATAATACACAAGAGTCGTTTTTGTTTCATAAACATATGCAATAATTAAAATTCTCAAACAGATCAATATTATATAATTGTAATATGTGTTACATACTTACAAATGATACAGGTCTAAATAGCATGTACGACGATAATTGTGTATGATCGTTTCCACTAATGTTAATCAAATTCAAATCAAATGAGTGGTTTCTTGACTCACTGTACTAAATTATATATTATAGTCCGCAAACATTAGCCGGACACTGACCTTTATGCATGAATATATTAAAAACCCGTACCCGACTCGAGTTAAATCGATGAAAGAGAATTCCATGCAAAATATAATGGAATCGTTAATAGTGTGAAACACGTACACGAACTAAACCGAGTATAAATATAGACAACATTTAGAAAGCGTAAGTTATGCTAATAGAATTCACGAGTATCAGGTTAATTAATGTTTGCGAACTATACATTTTTATGAAGGTTACACAAAACAAATGGTAATGCTTGTGCGGCATAGCAATGAATGATGGATTCTACTATTAAACTAGCCTGGTGGCATCTCATATTACTAAAATGTAAAATTATGATGGTATTTTTTGCATTTATCATGAAGGACATTGCGAATACCATTCTATATTGGCTTTTGGAATAAGCAAATATAGCATCACGAGCCCATGTTGTTTCAGTAGTGCTACATCTCTCCTTGTACATATTCTTTTTCGGCATTGGTAGCACATTGGAAAGCAGTGTTTATTATGCAGTAATTGAAACAAGCAATTATCAGCTGTAATAAAATGCAAACAATACATCATTTTTCTGGCCTCCGATGCCACCTATGGTATCATCATTCCGTGACAACATTGTTGCGGCACTTAGTGTGGACAATTTTATTACATAGACATTCTGGATCGGGTTTCACAATAGAATTATGATCAATCTGTTGTTAAACCCCCTGTGATAACAGTCTGTGATCTTCAATTTTTCTTGAATTATTATTGATGCATGTACGCGATGCAGTAACTGAGGCATCCATTTGTGAACTGTGTTGAACACAACTTTGCAATACAACGAGGTATTATTTGGATACAAAAAATGGTTATACTGTGTAGGACACATGGCTGTCTTTTTGTCTTAAGCAAATACTTCTATCTTTCTAAATCCATTGGCGTAAATGAAATAAAGAAAGTGTTGTATTGTAAAACATGTTTGGTATTTTTTATTAACGGTTAAAATAAAACAAAACTAGTATGTACGAAACGTATTTTTGCGTGACAAGAACAATAAGTACTCGTAAACTCAGGCCTTTCCGCTGTTTATTTATTGGCTGTTAACAATGTTCGCACTTCAGCATGTTATCTCGTAATTTTTTCATAAATAGCACAAATACCACCTTTTACCATAATACAGACGAAACGGTATAATGTAGTCAATTATCTTTGTGCCAGTAATACAAGTAATGGCATATTAACTTGTGAATACTACGAATCTTCCAATGTTTCTCATTTTTTTGCTTAGCGAATAATGATAGTATTTCGACAGCTAATGTGCAAATGACACAGTTTACACATGTTCAATTATTAACGTTACATAAACTAATTCTTAACAGTTTATATAGCTTGATGTAACCCTATTCATTTTGCTTGTTCGGCCTTACACATGACACAATACACATAATAAGCTTATCTAGATGTAACATACATGTTACAACGAAATGATTCAACAATTTCTGTTTACACATATGCAATTAAATTGGTTGAGTACACGCTAATATTTCATGATAACTTTTCAACACACTAGGTTCTAAATACATTGCGTATTAAATAACTCGGATTGATATTGTATACTACCAGAGGGCTTGATCACACATAGTTCTAAACCAAATGTTATTTCAAATTCTCATTTACATTTTAGTTTCTATTGAACGTTCTGTGAAGTTGTTTTATTAAACGTTCTGTAAAGTTGTTTTAGTCCAGTGTTGATGTATATAATACTCATGTGAAATTCGAGGGTTTAGAGTGAAACAAGTGTATCTGCTATAGATATTGTTGGCAGATAAAACAGTTTCACACTCAATCGTCGATTTTATTGTAATATATTTTATTGTAACGCATTTTAAAATGGATTGTTATTTTGGCGTTGAACACAAAAAAATGCATGCGTTTTTACAATTTATGCATCTTGAAACAATCATTTAAGGGACTATGTCAACGAAAAATTGGCTTCCTATTGCACTATAAATTATTTTATATGCTAGTAATGCGCTATATTTGGACATGTGCATTAAATAAACAAATATAAGATAACACACTATAAGATATTTGATCAAAACAAATTAGCAAAAAGACTGAAAAAATTAATACCCCAAGTGGGTATCGAACTCACGACTTAGGAGCCATACGAAGAAATGACAGTTGACAGCTCTTTAACCAACTGCGCTATCATGCTTGGTAAGGAATCGTGTGTAAAATGCTCCCAATTCTGACGTCAAAATGTAAACACAAAAGGAGCAAAACAAACAAAACCCATCTTATAAATTGATTTTTTATCTTAGAATGTGTAAACTCTTTTCCCACTATATATACCATGTTTTAACTTTTATTATATGCCAATATTTATATCTCAATTTCAGATGTTTTTAAGAAATTTCCCCCTTGGGGCCCTTTTTGATTACATAGTCCATTTAAGAACTTTTGCAATTCTTATATACAGCTTGTGCATTTTGAAATAATCATTTATGAATGTTCATACAAATCTATTCCTGATATTGAGATTATATTGTTTTGCATGCACAACATTATCTTGCGGTAGACTGTTAATTGAAAATCATTTACATAACAGAAACACGTTTCAGAACAATATTTGTAAGTTAACTTTGCTAGAGCAATAAAGTCTGTTGCTAATGTGAACAGCAGTAAAAAAGAATTTAGAATTATACATTGGGGAATAGCAAATAAAAATATCAGACATTATTAATTCGCAATAATAGCATATTCGGGCAAAGTTAAGACCGTTTACCGTAAATCGAATTTGAATTATAGCATTTTTATAATGTATCAACGCCATTTAAGCAATCCCGGATCTTATCGTTTGAAGTAACAATGTTAAAGAACAACTGCATTCGCATAATTAGACATATTAAACATTATTTGTGAAAACGAGACTAGCCATATCAAATTAAGTACTATATTACAGAAGTGTAATCCAACTATTGTTATTTTGCATATATTGATTGCACATCTTAACAGATCCATTTATTTCAAATCGCATTGTTGTAAGGATTGCGAGAAGTAGTGTCCCTTTAATTGATCATTTACTCATCACAATACGGGTATATTCTTGACATTTGTTAATGCTTCACGGAATACCAAACAGAGGCTATTACTATGTGATGAATTGATCCTTGTATTTGGCGGCGTCAATATTCCATGACGAATTGAAAAGCAATACGTAGTTATTACGTACCAATGTTATAAAACATTGCATCAATCGTCTGAAGTGTATTTACAAATCTATCTTTACTGCACGTTTGACGGTTATAAAATATCGTATGTAGATTTGCAAACCCCAACACGTCAACAAAGAATCAACAACTGGCTGTTAGGGAAACAACCCGTTTCTATAGACGCGATCACATGATATATTAGTAGTTTGCACAGCACTGAACACTTTCGAAGCTCAAATAGATGTTAAAATGAAAAGAACAGAAAAAATCTCATACAGCGATGTATATGAAAAAATAAGAAAAAAAGCTTTAAGCCGCAGTCCATAGAATATAATTCAATACATCTTATATTGGCATTAGTTAAAATGAACGTCCATGACGTTTATTTGACTGAAAACTGTTTCCTATTCACGAAAGGCATTTTATAATGTCTATGTTCGAAAACGCTTGGTACGAACGGAATATATACACTAATGTGCATGCTGATTTACTCCAGAGGCATCACCAGCTATCGCTTACAGATAATTGTTCGATAAAAAGTTACAAAAACGGTATTATTGTAACGATTTCAATGCGGTTTTTGTATTTTAATCGGTAAGATGTCCATTAGAAAGGTTTTCTGCAAAGTTGTATTTTTATTTAATTATTTCTGGGCTGCTGCTTTAACCCAAATTCAACAACATGATAATATGCATTTCTTGATTTAACAGTTTGTTGCATTCAATTTGCGTCGTAATTTAATATACAACAACACAGGTTTTCGTTAATGACAGTTGTAAATAAACTCAAACAAAACCATAAGAAACAAGACATTCCGCTGGTTGTCACACAACTCCGCTGGTGTCGGAAAAAATGCACCAAAATACCAAGGTGCACAAGTTCACATGCTGATTCATATGTTTATGACGTTTCATCACTCTAGCAGTAATACTTTTTGAGATACGCGCGACACAAGTACAAAAATGCATTTTTTGCCAAAAAAGGGCCATAACTCCGCTGATGCTGAAAAACACTGCGCCAAAATACCCAGGTGCACAAGCTGACATGCTGATTAATACGTTATTAAGTTTCATCACTCGTGCAGTAATACGTTTTGAGTTACGCGCGACATAAGTCTAAAAATGTCTTATTTTATTTTGCTAAAAAAGGACCATGACTCCCCTGATGTCGGAAAAACTGCACCCAGATACCCAGCTGCACAAGCCATGATGCGGATGACTATGCTTATAAAGTTTTATCATTCTAGCATTTATACTTTGTGAGTGAGCAAAAATCTGACGGACGGACGGGACGGGTCGGACGAACGGACGGACGGTCAGAGGCAATATATATGTCCCCCTCTAAAGTGGGGGCATAACAATGAGCCTAAATCCTAATTTATGTTTAATCTTTTTTAATAAAAATGTTAATGAATATACTTTATTACTGGTGTTTCAACGTATTGATGGTTATACATTTGTTAAGATAGTACTTTTAAGTATATTACCAAACATATATGTTTGATATACGATATGTATTGCCAAGAAGCCTATATCACGTACATTTATCCAAATATATACAAAAATACGCCATATTCTAGTATTTTTGTGGTGAAGAATATACGAATTATTTCAAATCTATTCACAAATGTGTCGTGGGTCATTAGATTAAATCAAACATAGAAATGATACTCTAAAACATTCCTGAGTTAAATTCATAAACGCACTTGAACGTAAAATATTAACGCAGCTGCTATTGTAGTCAATACATACCTCCTTCAGAGCTCAGCATTATACGTCAAGACTGCAAAGGCGTCTGACAACCCAATATTAATCCATCTTGTGTCTACTAGAAATGGAACTATTTCTGGTAATTAGCGCTTTACAATGAATTGATGTATTTAAGAGTATTTGTCTGTGCACATGGGCCTGAACGGTAAAGAGCAAGATAACTTCGTCGAGTATAACTACTGTATATATTTGAAATTCCATTCCATTTCTACTATTCAGTCAAATCTCTTTCAGGTTTAAAAGTGTTAGTTGAGTTTCAAACTTAAGCTCTATTGGGTCGACAGCCTGATGCTTAATATACACACAAACACGATGCATGGCTACTATATGTACTCATTTATATTTTCCTTGTTGTACATATGCTGATGGTTCAATATAATATCTTTTAAACAATTACCTATAAAAGTTCAAACTTCAGTAAACACATAGTAATTGGGAAGATCACTCAAGCGTTCTTAAACATTCATGATGTTTGTGAAATGGCATAATATAAAGTCCGACACATTTGTTCCACTTTTGTTCATATTGTTTGAATTTAATTTATTGTACCGTTGTTTGTAAATCGTCAGAAAATGGAGGAAATAAAGATATATATATGTATATACTCATTACAGCAGTCGGGTTTTCCAGATGTACACTGCACTTGTGAGAAAGGCGTTGTTCGTCAGCATTTGAAGCTCGTGTTAATAAAATTAAATACAACTCCATTTCTAATGTCGTAAAGTATCAATATTTACATGCACTCAGGCGCTTGTCAGTTGCAATCGATACACCAGGTATATTGATGTTAAAGTAATGTTTGGCAGGAAAACAATAATTTCTTTGAACGAAGCGTCGACTTGCAAAAGTTTCATGTCATTTGCATATGCAATAAAATGTCAAGCCGCCATTTTTATAGAAATATAATCTTGTAACTTGAGCGTTTTTCTACGATATGAGATAGAAAATCAACTCCTGTGTCTGCCTGTCTCGCAGTTTGTCCAAAGTTTGTGCTAGTAGCATACTTAATGTTTAACAAATAAACTCATGTTTATATTGGGTTTCACGAATAATTAAAACTGGTCCAATGTACTAAGATAAACAAGACTATCACAGTATAGCAAGCAATATAAGAGTGCCCTACCGGTGATAACCCCTATCAATAATGTGTGAACCTTTGACCTCTGGTGAAATATTTTGATATCACAGGGTTCAGTTTTTGCGGACGCACGGACGGAAAGCAAACCTATACCCCTCTAGTGAAACATTATCTGCATTGTAATTAAACACATAACTCTGTACGACGGATATATCTATAATATTTAATCAGTGTTCAACTGAAGAAAAACAACAATAAGCATCTTAAATCATACACAAATTATATACAAATATGTACACAAGTGGGAAATAATATAAACTTAATTTCTGTTGAACTGTTTAAACTGCATTTTATACACGTCAGACGTACTTAAATTCAGTGACAACATAACAATCATTTTGTTTGCAATATTCATTTATCGATTTGCATTGTCAGCATTTTTTTCCGAAATAATAGTTTTCTGATTCTTAAAAGATAAACATGGCACGCTCAGTCAATTGTGTTTGCAACAGCGATGGGCAATTTCATGGTTTGTCACATGCTATGTTGGCTTTCAATTTTTATGCTTTACATAGAAATAAATATGAAATTAGATTTGTTGAATAGTGTAAACCAGTTCGTGTTTGATACATAGAAATGTGCTGAATAAGCTATGTATATAAAAAAAACACAACCAATGCAGCAAAATATTTTTATTTGTTTCTCAGAAACAGATTATACGATTTATTACTGGTCGTTAACAACTTGTGTCACTTTAGGAAACGACATTTAATTACAAATGTGGCAAACACAAAACACTTTATGGCACGATGACAAAGCAAAATCAAACGGTTGAAATACGGACACACGCATTTCCAGAAAACCACCTTACAAAGGATATAACATAGGCAGAGAAGGTGAAAACAAGCATTCATGATTTCAAAATGCTAATATAACTGCGTCCCAATACTGTTCTGTAAATGTTTAATGATATGGAAGTTAGGTCAATTGCATTCAATACATACTTCTTTATTTAATATCACATGCATACATAATACAATTCCTACAATCTATTGATAGCATTTAATTACTGATTGTTGAAAGTGTTAATTAATTGCTTTAGATAGGTTGCTTATTTTTCAAAATGCCGAATATTTTTCTAATCGTTTACTAGTTACATTTAGTTACGTTTTCAACATCAGTCCAAGCAACTAGAGTTGATTCGCTGTTATTGACGTAAATCTCCGTGATTGATGTATGAATTAATTAACGAAATAATTTGCCATTTATCGCAGATTGAGAGCTAACAACAAAACAATGGTGTTGCTATAGCGATGTACATTCATTCAATCCATTCATCTGTTTCGTTATTACCCAACAGCTTATACTGGAATATGTACAGCGTCATTTCACATTAAGGTTCTGTTTTCCTTAACCAGTGATGAGGGTGTAAGTAATTTGTTTAGTATATGGCTGGTTGTATATTGCACTAAATTTAGCTGTCATTATTCATGGTATGTTACCTGACGAAAAACAAAGTACTTTCTTTTTTTACTCGTGTAATTTTCTGTAAATTAAACCAGATTTCTATTTACTGGAAAGAAATGGCTGCACATGCTGTTAACACGCCAATTTCATGGTATGTCTGCGTGGATACAGTTTCTGAAATTCATTTACTATACTGAATAAGAAATGTGGGTTCAGTATTGTATTTAGAGCGATCAGGAACTGTACTAGCAAACATATTAAACCTCAAACACCATATGATGCGTTTCGTGGGAAACCCAGGCTAATCCAGGACGACATTTTCCGCTTTATCGTATTTTCTGTTTCAATGAAGTCTCTTCTAAACATAAATCGACTGTAGATAAAAAGTGCCGTCCCGGATCAGCCTGTGCGGACTGCACATCCTTATCCGGGACGACAATTTACGCACATGCATTAAGCCCGGTTTCCCCACCACACGCCTCATATGAACCCTACAAACATATCATCAATTAAAAGTCATCATAATATAATTTATTATGCTATGCTCACGTTATTATTTGTATGACGTTAGGACTTTTTTTATTCACGTACATTTTTCTTTGATTAAACGTTTGGTGAGATGGCTGAAAGTGAACATTTTACTATGCACATAACCAACACAGAATGTAGTATATTTAATTGGTATGCCTCTTGAATCATCAGTCTAATGCATACGTATGGACGTGTTGTTGACAGCAGATGCTCAGCAGACTATAATGTTACAGTAATGGAAAACATTAAAGGAATACTAACAATCCCCAGCCGGTGCTATGTTACGTTCACCGACTGTTTAAAGGCATAGTTTAATCCTTTTTCATTTGACCCGCCCCCCCCCCCCAAATCTGGGGTATTTTACTAGTGTATTGGCACCCTGCTCTGGTCACAGCTGCAGTGGAAACAGTGCACACAACCATTGCTCAGTTAGCTGAGAGAAAATATTAAAGAAAAAGATAAAATATTTTATGGTGGACAAATACACTTGGAATACCCCATGGAGTGGCCAGACATTCCTTAAACTAGGCCTTTAACACAATGGCAAATACAATTTATGTTGCTGCCTTTTATATATTGTTTTTATTCTGAAATATTAATTTGTTTATTAAACATGAAATCGTGAAGCCCATACTTGATGAGACGAGGAAAGTCGTTTCCGGTTGGTAGTATGATTTTTCCTATGTAACATCTGTCTGATGATTGAATTGAACATTTCTAGATCATCAATAAACTTTCAAGACGATTTTTAAATGTTTAATATTGGGCTCCGGGTTCTACAGACATGGTATCAACTTTCTCTTTCTCTTTGAACGATGAAATAAGATAGTTCTGGCACGTGCTGGATCTTTCATATTCAATGTTAATTGAACTTGTTGTTCAAACTGCCCTTTATAAAAATAATAAAGAAATGTAAAACATATCTTACTGGAATTAAATATAAAATAGGATATTGATTCATAGGTTTAATCAATTGTTTGTTTCGGTACTAACACACAAGAAGAAATACAATATTAAACTTCCTATATATGTGTTTACATTATGCACAACATGAATGATTAAAGCCTTAACTTTCACTTTTCGCGGCTTAATTTAATTTCTCCTTTTATTTTACACAAAATGAGTAGGTTCAAATACTGGTGCTATTGCTGGAGTATGTGCAGACGAAATTATCATGACGATGACTTATGATTTTTCCATTAAAAGTATATTTTCGTAAATTAAATTATTTTTAGTATATTTCCAATATTCAGAGTTACTAAAATATCTAACTACCCACAGTGAATTACAATTGGCCATCAGTTGTGGTTTGCAAATAAAATACAATAAATTATAATTTTAAAACCAAAACATTCTTAAGTATTTTATTATGGGTGAAAAACAGTGTGTGGTTTATTAAAATGAACTCAGCGCTTATTGGCGAATTTGGGGAATTTTTATATTTTACAAAACGGGTTATATTACAACAGCAACAGTTGCGCAACAGATGGTAAACAACTCATCCGTATGAAACACTTCTTGTGTTTCCCTTCGAGTATGACAGCGCTAAACTGATATAAGTCCCCGGACAGGTCTAATCTAACACTTGTCTTGATGTGGTTTGCTTTATTGTTAGTGCTCAAGCATAAATTAAAGTATCATGTCTTCTATGCCTTGATATTGAGTCTCCACCATGCATTAGTCATACCGTTTTACACGGTTTTGCGCACTTTCAACTACGTGTACTTTCCACTTGTATATATAGCACATACACATATAAAACTATTACGGCGTTTGACTTCATTAGAGTCTTACTACATGTTCATAAATTGGAATACAATAAATATTCGCATTCATATCTAATTGATTGACACATATTTAAACACGCCTTATATCTCAAAACACAGGGATGAGGTAATCGTTGCTACTAGTCATGAAAAAATGTTAAATACACAAAATGCAATGATTATTGAAGATTTATAAATATAAATGACATATTGTACAATGCGTTTGGTCTAACAGAATGCTAGCAAAATGTTGAATAAAATAAGGAACAATACGACACTCTCATTAACCTACATTTGTCGTCAGTTATTAATACTATTTATGGCATAGTGACCAATAATATCACATAATATAATCGTTAAAGAACCATTACTATGAAATAATTACAAACAACACATCTTTAAATTTTCGTTTAATATTTCCACAAATTTGATTTACAGTTAATTTCCTATAAGGTTCGCTTATTAAAACTTTAATAATAACCTAAGCACGTTTTTATTGTGTGAATTGATATGAAATTACTTGAAGCCTTTGTCATATATGTGTTGTTACTTTCCTGCATTGTGAGAGTGAGATTGAGTTATGCAAACTATAACGCCTTACGCCGAATAATGTTTATATCAACATACGTGGGTAAGATCTAAAGTTGATGTTTAACAAAAAGCAACAGCCTATTTTTATGTAGATGACTATATTTTATTTAAATTTCAAATATGAATTTAAGATATTGCTTGCTTTTGACATGGGAAATGTGCGATTTCTGGATCAGTATGAAATGTATGTAATAATGCCCTCATACTGTAAGGGGCCTTGTAAGTTTTTCCCATACTATTTAGTTCTTGATATAATCGGAGCTGGGAATCGTTGTCAACGGTTCATCATTATTAGATCGAATAATTCCACAAGCAACTATTTGCATTATTATTTACACATATTTCAAGTTTGTTTAACCTGAAAATCAGCTGTTTTGAACAAAGATCTTACTTATGTAAATGGACTATCTGTGGTAACTTGATTCTGTCATTGGTTGTCAGTTTAATTGTTGCTATAACATTGTATTAAATCAAAACTTATATAAGTTTAATTTTTATATTCTTGTGTGCACAGTCCTACGTTAAATGCTGTTGTCATGAAACAAACTGCTTTTATATGCTCTTAAAATTAACAGTGGTGACCTTATTAGTTTTGTTTCCTTGAGTGCACTATCCTTTCCAAGTCAATATCTCTGCAATGGCATTGTAATGTTAAACCTAACACTAGCTGATTCTAATCAATAGCACAGTCGTTGAATTTGCCAGATTTACGATGCACATGGGAATAAAATACATTAAGCGTCAGCAATTTGTTTTTGGATGGAGTGCAAGTTCGTAACAATCCAAAGAAGACACTTTTGCATATTTTTTTATGTTGTTGTTAAGTTTCAATACTCGTTTTGCAAGAAATCAATAAGTACCGTTACAGTAGTTTAAGATATCTTTTTCGCAACTACAGCGTTACGTGTGCATATGTATCATTGCGAATATGTACATGTAATTCGCAAAATAAGTTTATGCTCTATTATCAAAATATTTCGATTGGAAACTAGATGTAAAACATAATTTAAAAAATACCGTTGATTAATCACTTTTCCATTAATATATATTTTCTACATGTTATATTTGTTTTGTATATTACCTAACATTTATTAGTTTTGTACTGTATACTCCAGCCAGATTATGGATTTTAATCACAAAGATTAATTACTTTTGTCACATTAAATAAAAATGCTAGTATAAAATGAAATAAAATAAGTCATGTAAATTAATTTTGAGAGTATTACTATTATGTTCTTTAATGTAAATTGTTTTATATAATAACTAATAATGATTCCAAGAACTCTTGACATTTAATATAAAATTATACTTTCGTTTTTCACATTAAATGAATACATCTGCTTTTATAGTTCGACGTCATACGCCATCCTATGCAGCTCCTGTGCCTTTATTCTATATGATTGAGGAAAAATAAAGCAGTCGGCGTCAGAACAAAATCAATTAATATGAAATAAGACTTGTTATCTGTAATGACCTCTGAAAGATCGTTTTTTACAATAAATGAATACATCATTGGTGATAGTTCGACGCCATACGCCATCGGTTGCAACGTCTATTTCTATATACTATACGACGAAGAAAAAATAAAACAGTCGGCGTCAGAACTGCTGTGAGTTTTAAGAATACAACTGTTAAGTCATTATCTACATAAGTATTATATTTAGAGTTCTCTCCTTCTGTCGCAGCTGGAGTTTCGCTTTGTTTATATTTATATAACTGGTGTCAAAACTGAAAATACAATGGTTACACACACATAATCCTGGCGTATCTAATTAGTTAAATACTTAACATGAACGTTCAAACTTAAAACGTCTAAATTTGGGGCGTTGATAATTTTATCAAGGCCAATAAAGGACAATACGATTGTCACAATAGTTACACAATTTTATTTATAATATGGACACACAACTCCATGTCTCAGATTCTAATTGTTTCCTGAATATTGCAGATGGCCAGATTTATTCGACTAAAACAACTAATAGGTACATATCGAATTAACGATTCGCGTTTTTGTATAAGGCATATTTATTGGCATTTAGAACAAGTTAATTGCTCGTTTCCGCGCATTCAAACATAATTTGCAATTCTTGCCAATGAAATATAAGAACCTAATATATTACCGAACGATATCAATATATGCGTATACACTACATACATTAACACCGTGCATTGACATACAACAAAATTTAAGCCAATGTGCGCTGTTTGCACCTAGGCCGACAACAGTAATTGGTTTCAAAGTTCTTTAGTACTGTTCCTGGGACGTATTACTAGGCTATTATTTACGGTATCTAACCTGTTGACACAATGAGATACGCCTGGCCTGGCTGTGTAATAGTGATATGAGAGATGCCATACATCCATTTATTGGAATTCCCTTGCAGAACAACATGTCAACAAGTCAATTTAATGGCTGCCCTCTGGGTTTTCAAATATCTAATTATTTAATAACGTACACATTCGTATTTCTATTGTACTGAAATTGTGTGCGTCTGAACCTATAAGTGGTATTTCTCAAGAAAACTTCTCAAATATATATAGTATATTTTACAATCACGAGAACGCTATCAGAGAATGAGCTTTAACTTCTATAATTGTGTTAATATAGACTTAAACGGGATCCAAATGAAACAAATAAATATTGCTGAATTGTGTACATTAATCATGCTTATTTGCTTTACTTTAATTAATATTTGTACGTATAGTTATTAGTATACGTATTAAGATGTTTAACTTAACAATTGTTAAAACGGCTTACTCTTCTTGTATTATAAAGGCGCATTTTTGAAAATGTGTGTAAGTCGCAACAAACAAACTGCGCAACATTCGGATCCATAATCTCAATATATAGGACCAGTATCAAACAAGTACACACAGTAACGTACATAGGATGTGATAATATGCAATTGTTTATTTTTACACATCAACGCAAATATGTACACTACATCTGCATTTGTGCATACGTTTTCTTAGCGATGTACGATATCAATTGTGTTTGCGGTGTCAATACAATTATCCTGCAACTGATATTGCAGTATCTGGATGATTACAATGTGACCAGTGAGCGTATCTCAAACGGCATTGTTTATGCATTATCCCCAACGCGACCAACGCAGCGTCTTTTACTGAAGTATTATTTTTCATACGATGTATTGCGCGACCAATGCAGCGTCTTTTCCTGACGTATTATTTTGCAAACGATGTAATTACATTTCTATTTTTCCGTAACCAGATGGTTAATGACATACCCAAAAGACAAATCAAATTTGATTTTATTTCTATTATAACAACTTTTAAAATTCAAACCTTATAAACATGCCCTTAGCAAAATAGTTCAGGAAGTGTTATATCCTTGCTGAGATTCAATGGTCCTGACAAAGTTCATTGAGTAGAGTTTTAGGGGAAACCAATACCAATCTAACTGTGTCAAATCGCCTCTCACCAGTGTAAATATACCGTTGTGCATCAAGGTAGAAATATTAAAGTTTCAAAACAAGTCTGACACTCGTAAGACAAAAACTCTTGAGTCCTTGACCTAAATATGCTGAATGAAGGGAAACACTGATTACACTGACTCAGAATCAATTGCCTTAATTTACAAATATATGTTTAAGAGTCACTACAATACAGTGCGATGCTACTTGACACAACCAACGAGAATGTTTGATAATTTCTATATTTTCCGTTTCAAGAAACATTGATTAACAATTACAACTTTGAGATGTTTAAATGTTCTGAACATTTTTTATATATTATATTGTTATAAAAACACACTTGCTAGTTTTGCAATTCTTAAGTCTTGTTCTACAGCCGTCTTAAGCTATCAAAAGACAACATAAATTATGTTTTAACGGCAACGGTGTGCCATTAACTACCTTCATACACGACCATATAAAATACACGTGTGCAGGATCTTGATGAGGTAGTGCGTTAATGATTCGTTTCCATAACACGCATACCAAATGTTAACCATACACCACCAGATCTCTTCTATAGTCCTAGTACTACAGGTATGGTGCATTTGGATTGCTTATGTATACCAAGTTGCCATGCTGTAGTCAGACGGATCGACATTAATGTCATCATAAAAACGACATACTAATAGCATATTATTTCCACCCACATGTTTAAGTTACTTTTTTACAACAGAAGCACGGTTATGATTGGCAATTCGACGGGTTTACAGGTTGTCAGACGTGTTGGTGAAGCATGATTTGCCAGTTTTTTTGTATTGAAGGTTTATAGTAAAGATTATGGTATTATTGTGCATTTCTCTACCCGTCTTGTCAGTCGCTTAATCCCTGGAAACTTCAATGCCTAATAAAGATGTAGAATTAGTTATCGTTGTTGTTGCTGGTTTGTTTTCAAATTTCTATACTCTCAAAACAAATTTGTCGACTTGTGTAGAATTAGTTATTGTTGTTGTTGCTGGTTTGTTTTCAAATGTCAATACTCTCAAAACAAATTTGTCGACTTGTGTAATGTTAAAACAAAAATTGCCTGTTTTACATAAATAGCAAAGAGCCTACGCGAATACAATAGCGTTCGTGTGAAGTCTCACATGCACGCCATTATCAAGTCGGAATCTATAACAAAGTCCGGTCGTACCAAAAGATGTCATTTATACAAAGATAAGCTCAATTAAGACAGTGCCTTTATAACTAATCTGACTTTGAAAAATTCAATCGATTTTAAATGTAATCTGGGCCCGTATTCACAAAGCTCCTTAAGGAAAACTTAAGTTAATTTCTTAAATTCATATCTTTCCTTAAGTCTCTAGCTTTTTCAAATATACCTCTGTTTACTTTTTCGTGTTTCAAACTAATAAATATTGCCCAGATGTTTCATATTTAAATATTGTGTAAATATACATCATTAAAGTACAACTTAAGTTAAGATTTAACTTTGTGAATGCCAGCCCTGGCCTCTAAGTGCGTTCAGGTTCTACACAATACGTCATGCACGGGGCAAAACGTGACCAAGAAGCATTAATTATCTTGATAGAAAATCGTATATTGCTATTTTCTGTTGTTGTTGTTTTTTGTTTTTTTTTGTTGTTGTTTTTTTAACGTTAATATCTTGTTTAATTAACATAATAAGATGATAATTTGATATCATGTAAAGTTTTATATTTCTGTTTAGTTCGCTTCCGTATAAAGTTTAGCATTGAAAATAATTTCAGAATATTTCGCGTGTTTTCAAAACAAGGTGTACATCAGTTTACTACGTTTTTATTGACTAATGAGATATCGTCTGCTGGCTTGTAATGTCTCGTCTGCTGGACATTTCTGAAATTATCTGAACTAGTTGTTCGCAGTGCCGCAAAATGACAGACGGGGTAATTTCACTGAGATGTGTGTTATGTCAATCATGTTATTCTACAAATGTAGTGCAAAGGATACGACTTCTTTTACAACTATAGTGCTCAAACGGATCAGATATATTGATATTATATGTGTTTATGCAATTGATACGATAACAATTATTTGGACGTTCCCGCAAATGCCAATAATCTCACTCAAATTAAGTGAGTGAGTAAAGTCAAGGTTCTAGGTTATCGCGTATCCAGGTTTACAAAAACACACGGTACTGCTCGTGAGGCAAAGCGACGAATGAAAACGTATCCTCATATAATTGCCTTAAAGCATCTTATATACTACTGGTAGCCCTATAAATATGAGTCGTGTCGTGGGAAAACCAGGCTAAATGCATGTGCGTAGTGTCGTCCTGGATTATCCTGTGCAGTCCGCACAGTTACACACATGCATTAAGCCCGGTTTTTCCCACGACACGCCTCATATGTATTGTTGCATTCCACATAGATAATCTTTGCGAAGACCATTTTATATTGGTTATTCGAATCTGCAAATACAGCCCCGAGATCTTATGTTGTGGGTTCAATAGTTCTGCAGACCTTTTTGTGCATATTTATTTCATTTGGGATGGATAGCACATTAGAGAGCAGTGTTGGTTATTCAGTTATTAATGCAAGCAATTAGCTGTAATAAAATGCGAACAATTAATCATGCTGCCTGTCGTCTGGTTTCATTGTTAGTATCATAATTCCGTGACAACATTGTTCGGGCACTCTATGGGGACAATTTTATTGGGGAAGATTTTCTTGATGAAGTTACACAATGGAGTTATGATCAGTGTGTTTTTACACTCCCCATGATGACAGTCTGTGTGTGATCTTGAACTTTCCTTGGAATATTATTGATGCATGCACGCGATGCAGTTTCTGAAGAATGCTTTAGTGACGGCATTGTACACTTCTTTGCAAAACAACGAGTTAGATACAAAGTTGAACATATAAATTCGCCTTTGTAGGTAACGGTAAAACAAGTACACGTGTAAGTATCACAGGTCGATAAATAATTTTAAGCCAATTATAGCATTTCGCTATATGTCAAAGTAATAAATATAAGCAAAGTGAAACTCCATCTGCGACAGTAGGAGGGAACATATTAGCAGTCCGAGGTCCTTTGTTTACGGCAAATTACCAATTGCCAAAAACAACACAGCACATCACAAAAACACATACCAAACACACAACGCACATGAATGGAACTGGGTCACCGCCTTGGAACGGTCAATGCAAAGCATTGGGGGTTTAAACATGTTTATGGGCGCCAAACCTCACACTTAGCTCAGATAACAGACAACATGGACAACATGGACAACATGAAACAGACGAAAATGCACACCATAATTGAATTAAACTGGGGTCACCGCCTTGGAACTGTCAATGCAAATTGGGGGCTTGAACCGGTTTACGGGCTCTCAAACCTTACACTTGGCCCAGAATTATTCTTAAACGTTTAAGTGTAAATAAAAATTAACCTCATAGGATCGCAATTCAAATTAAACAGCAATAAAAGAGAATAATATTCAAATTTAATTACCATTTAATTACGCAATGGTTGGATGCAAACCAGAGTAGCAGATTTGCTACAAAAAACAAGTATCAACTACATCTCGTCTTTTTTGGTGAAAGTTAAACTGTGTGGTATTCATAGTCAATTTAACGTCTTACATTACACTCACAACTTATTGAAAGATAACCTGGAGCTTGTGTCCTGATATTTAGGACTTCATTAGCCGATGCGTAGACGACACCTGCACCAGCAGGACATAGCCCATGTCCACGAATTTACTAACCACATAAACATTACATTTACAATACAGAAAGAGACGAATAACAGTTTAGCCTTTCTTGATATAAACACAAATCGAGATCAGGATGGCTCACTTAAGACCACGGTGTTCGGCAAACGAACACATACAGACCAATACCTTGATTTTGACTCGTCCCATCCTAACGAACATAAACTTAGAGTGTTGAGAACATTGTACCAGAGAGACTCAGTTATGAATTAGCCACGGAAATTAGTCATGTACAAAGTGCACTCAGAAAATGTCACTACTCTGACTGGACGTTTCGAAAAACCACGAAAAGTATATCCTTGAAGGAGAAAAACTAAAATAAAGAGAGAAGAAGAAATTCGCCTTACTAAGACAAAGCCAGAAATTCAGTTGTGCTGCCACACCAGAAAGGAACATCAGAACACTTATGACGAATTTTCAATCAACACAAGGTACACGTTTGTTTTAAACCCCTTATTACAATACGGCAATTCCTGGTCCATCCAAAGGACAAATGTGACAAACAAGCATACGGCCCAATATATCAAGTGCCAAGAAAACACCCAAAATCAGTGAAACATTACTATATTGGGGAAACCGAAAGAAGCTTTAAGCACGTTTTATGGAGCATAAACGACCAAGCTCACTTACCAGTGAGCTATCCAACCACATCCTCACTGACAGCCCCGGACATACGGTCTCAATGAACTCAGTGACCATTTTAGACCGGGACCCATCATGGTTTGGGAAAGGGGTTAAAGAGGCAGTGTACATAAAGAAACACAAGCCGACACTTAACAAGGACGGGGTCGGTACAATCTGTAGCACTTCTGGGACAGCTTATTAACATCGCTCACTCAGAGTGGTGTTAATCCCCAGTGGGCTAATCCTTTTGGTCTGCTGATGAAGTCATTAGTATTAGGCCGAAAGCTCCAGGTTAGCTTTGCATTAGTTGTGTTGGTTGTTAAAAAGTGCAATTTAAATATAAACAAAGCGAAACTCCAGTTGCGATAGCTAGAGAGAAATCTTATTAGTAGCACGAGGTCCTTTATTTATGGCAAGTTACCAATTGCCAAACAAACATCACATCACAAAAACAGATAACAAACACAAAACACACATGAATAAAAATGGGGTTACCGCCTTGGAACGGTTTCATGGGCGCCAAACCTCACACTTAGCCCAGACTTATTCACTTGAAAGGCACGTGTACACAATTGACAACATGGAAACACAGAACAGACACATATACAGCAAAGTGAATAACAGTGGGGTCACCGCCTTGCAAAGGTCAATGCAAAAGCACATTGGGGGCTTAAACCGGGTTAAGGGCGCCCGAACCTCACACATGGTTAAGACATTAAGATATTAAAGTGTACATATCGTCTTCTTATAAAAGGATTTACAGACATAGCATCATAAAGTTCAATTTTCAGATCATCGTTATGTGATTTCAGGAGGAGGCCGTTATATTCGGGGTTAAAAGCCAGATTAACTGTGTTTCGCGCAATTCTCTTGTCTCGCCCTTGCCGTAAGAGGCACGATATTTCATATGGCACTAACCGGATTCAGTATAAAAGAGTGTTTCCTGCTTTGATTCTATGCTTTCAAACCGCGAGACTCGATATTCGGGCGACATCTGAACGATACAATATTGTGTTTCGCTTTGTGTGTAATCGGATTATCGCGTCACGCTTCGTGTTTCGTTTATTTTGGTTTGAAAATCTACCGCGAGACTCGAGATTCGGGCGAAATTTTAACGATATAATATCGTGCCTCGCTTCGCGTCTCGCCTGAATATCGTGTATCGCTTCGTGGCTCGCTTCGCATCTCGTGTCTCGACCTTTGAACGCGAGGCACGAGAATTTCGCGAGATACGAAGCGAGGCACGATATTTTACCGCGATACACGAAGTGAGACACTCGAATTGCGCGCAACACGAAGCGAGACACGATATTTAGCCGCGATATTTCGTGGTATGGGATACTGCGACAGTGCGAGATATCGTGTTATAATATCGTGCCTCGCTTCGTGTCTCGCAGGAATATCGTGTCTCGATTTGTGTTTCGCGTAATTCTCGTGTCACGCCCTCGCCGTAAAAGGCACGATATTCCACATGGCACTAACCGGATTCCGTACAACAGATATGCCCTCACGTTTCTATCATGGATTCAGGAGATAAGAATAAAGTCGTGATTACTGTCTCACGAATGTGAAGTTCATTCTTTTCCGAAAAGGGGGCTATGTTTTGCATGTGTTGATTTTACGGTTAGACTGTTATTAAGCAACATAATGCAAACACAAGTATGAACACACTCATTGAAATTACCTCGAAGATTCAAACTGGCCAAAGAACAAATGAGTAATTTTAGGTGGCGATCCAATAACCGTCTGGATCCAGAAATTGCATCATCTTCCGGATCTATGACTGTTAATGAATCTGCTGCCCAGGCGGAGATCTGAGCTTTTCGAGTGCGTTCTAATATTTGGGATACAATGGTTCTGTTGCAGCTGATGCCTGTCTTATATGTCCAAGGTAATAAAATGCCTATGTCAGGTCAGAGTATGTGATATAATATTTGTATTTGCATTTCATTCGGGTTATACAGGTCTACTATTTCTGCGATGCCTAAATTAATTAAACGATATACTTCATATTCATAATATAAGCACTTTGAATAAGCAGTTAGAAACAGGACGATATTGTTGTTACTATTTTACTCATGCATTGTATATACAAGCGACTGACCACGCCTTAGGTGCAAGCACCTTAAGCGCAAAGAAAGCATTTCAATACTTTGTATAACATAATTAATTGATTTTATACTACCATGGTGTTGATTTCTATACATTCCATGTATACGATATACTGGTAACAACGACAGAATCAGATGGTAGACAAACAAATGTCTTGAGACTGAGATTGTTCAAACATGTCGCAACTGGTTTTCGTAATCAACAATTGACACAAATGCATAACACATCATCTTCTTCATCACCATTATCATAACCAGCAGCAGCAGCAGTTAATGTTGTTTTACTCGTATTTTGTTGAACTTGTATCGTTATTTGTATTCTTACTGTTGTTGTTTTGCAGTATTTATACATGAAACTTGAACAGATCAATATTATGCTCATTTTTTAAAATATATTAGCTTCATTAAAGGGTAGAGTATAGTTCCCATTTGCGTATATTAAAATTTGTCTTATTAGTACATATTGTTTCAAAGAATACCATAACAAGAACTGCATGAATATTACAATTATTACGAACTAAAAAAATATATATATATCCGGAATGTCGTCAATCATTGCCGCAAGATCATCAGATAAAGGCACGTTAGAGATATCATTAGAACGTTTAATTGTGCATACATAATAAATCGTTATGATTGCTATATTTACGATGTCTTCTTTTAAACTATTATTAACAAGCCATTGGTGTAAACTAGTTCTTCAGCGACACACATACAACGAAGTGCATGCTGCAAAATGTTCACCTATGTATGCGGTTAACATTTACATTTTTGCCATCTATATCACTTTTTACATGTGTGTATATAGACTTTTCTAGTTTAACATGTCTACGCATGATGAATAAGCTAACATATACTTTATACGTATGATGAATAAGCTAACATATACTTTCTACGTATGATGAATAAGCTAACATATACTTTCTACGCATCATGAATAAGCTAACATACACTTTATACGCATGATGAATAAGCTAACATACACTTTATACGCATGATGAATAAGCTAGCATAGACTTTCTACGCATGATGAATAAGCTAACATACACTTTATACGCATGATGAATAACCTAAAATAGACTATATACGCATGATGAATACGCTAACATACACTTTGTACGAATGATAAATAAGCTACACTTTATACGCATGATGAATAAGCTAACATACACTTCACACGTATGATGAATAAGCTAACATACACTTTATACGCATGATGAATAAGCTAACATACACTGTATACGCATGATGAATAAGCTAACATACACTTAATAAAAAACAACAAGTTGCTTCGCAAAATTGTAAAGAATGATGATTATGTAAAAAACATTTTGTACCATCAAGCACATATTGATTATGACGAGATTTATTTAATCCTACTGCTGTATTATAACCAACAGTCCGCAACGTTACGAATGTCTCGAAAAAACTGTTGTCAAGTCCAGTGATTGGTCGGACGTCGTACATATTACATACTATGCTTTGCCAATAGCAAAGTACTCGTACACCCGGTTAACACACAATACGTACATGTATGCAAGTTCGCTGTGGCGAGGTTATGATCATACATGGAAAAACATGAGCGAAAACATTGGTTCAGAGCATTGGTCGATTCATTTTAATCTAAACTCTGTTTATTAATACATTAACTTGGAGTCATCTCAGATCATATGTAAATATCATTTGCATACTAATGTGTCCTATGTATTACCGGCATTATTGATTATGTGTACCGTGCATGTTGCCACCCAAGACACATTTGATGTAGATATGCAACATAAGACGCAACCATTGCAAATACTCTGTGAACACATATTTGGATTTAACACTAGTTACAATACAAATAAGAAAACATGTTTAATTGCATTTATCTATGTACATCGTTTATTTGGCAAATATAAGTTCGTTTAGTTCAACAGTCAACATACAGTGGTTATCATCGGAGGTTTAAAAGTTTAAAATGTTTTTAATGTTTGACATGTATTCGAAATTCCGACTATACAATCGTATCAAAACATCGCGGATTGTAATAAGGGTTATCTCCTGGTGATGTCGCTGGAGTTTCATTGTTCCTATACGATATACTAAAACATTACCATATAATATGTTTTCGATTTATCTATACAGACGCAGTCATAAAGAGTTGAAAGAAAGTTTGAAAATATTAAATAAACACAAGACATTTTAAACTCAAGTTTCTGGCGAATCAAGCGAACGTGACATGTTGCAAAGGTATGACTGGCAAAGCAATAGGAACGTTGACGAGTGACGTCACGCGCACCGCTTTGTTTGGACTCTGCCCACTAGTTGGCAAAGTACTTAATATTGGCAGGGGCGTAGCCAGGGTTGTAAAATTTATACGCACTCGAGAACATTCATCATGATGGAGGGTGTGAGATGGGTATGTCCCTCCCGCTGGTGGGGATTCGGGAGGGGGGTCTCATCCAAAGCAGCGAAAATAAAATAAATAAGGGAAGAAATGGTGCATTCTGTACCATTTTGAGACATTTTTTCTAGCGTTTGAAGTAATTCTTTTACTAACATAGAAACTTATTTTCATCTTGTAACATACATGGATTTTTATCGACAGAATAACAAAAATGAATCTACGAAATGTAAAACGAAAACATAGAACCTATTATTATGAACAATAATATAAACATGAACATTAATCACGACTGGTTTTTGCAAAGATGTAGACTTTACAGCACCATGCGCACCGCCGGTACTTCTAACATGAAGCGACGGTGTCGAAGACTTTAATTAATTGGCTTCAGACGGCTTTGATTTGCAAGGTTAATGATTAATACTTTTCAAAATAGGATGCTAGAGGGCTCGATGTAAATGCTTTCAGAATCAACGGTTTCCCATGTAGCACTTGACGGTTTAAAAAGCCTTTTAATGCGTTTTGTTTCTTTAAATTCATGAAGTAGCTTACAAAAAATGTGCGTATTAAATTCTGAAACCTCGATGTTTATGAGATTAATTTTGTAGCACCTTTGTTAAACAGTATGCGCATTCAAAAAATATTTAATTTCAAAGCTTTGCGTCAAAGAAAATTCAATATTGGTGCAGAATTTTGCAATTACATGTTTATGGGTAGATTGTTCTACACAGCAAAATATTTTAGCCAAACAGATGCGAGCTATTTCTAGAATTCGCACTTACAGATGTTTTCAATATGTGACACTGCTTAAATTTCTTCGATGAACTAGAAATCTGGGCTCAGATACTAATAATCGGGTCCAGAACCAATTAGTAGTAGCTTCAACTTTAAATTAATACGTATTCTGTTCTCACCGTTTAAGCAAATTCTTCATTCCGCATTTTTGTATTACGCACGTGCATATTGTGCGTATAGGACGCTACGCCCTTGACATTGGCATATATAGATAGTGTTGAAAAAAACGTTAGTTAATTTTCACAATAATTCAATGTTTTACAATATGTTGGCACATAATAATGTTATAAGATATATTTAATTATGAAACGTTTGTTTGTATAATTATTGTTTACTCATGATGCATTTAAAAGTACTGAATTCATTGTTCCCAATATCCATGTATGCATCACTTATATGAGACAAAGTTGTTCGTGACAAAGGAAAATACAAAAATATGCATTTTAGTTAACTTGTTCCAGAATACAGGGCACTAAGGCAAATAATGATGGAAAGCATTATAATGGATCATGCCAAATAGGCTTTATGTAATACATTAATTAAATATTGAAACCTTACCAGAACCTAAACAGGTCAGAAAAACCTTACCTGCTTATATATTTTATTCCTTTTTTTTAAAAATAAAATGGCATATAACTTCTAAACTTCTAAAATTGTATCTAATCTTAATTTTTCTGTTTTCACCAGCTTGTGCATATTTCACACCCTACCCATCGTTTGAAATAAAATCCGGCATTTAATTGCCTCTTTGTTTGTGCACAAACCCATTATCTCATTATGATCAGATACTGCCCAGACAGTTACTAACTAACAACATGGTGTCAATTTTGATTCTAAGTGCCCTAAAACCACAGGTATGTATGTCTGGTCATTAAAGAACAGAACAGAACAGAAATTTTATTTTCACTTAAACAATACATATTTATCGTGATATAAACAAATAATATACATAATTTAAGTATAGAACAAAGGTTTGGCAAGTTTGTCAATTTATAATAGATCAATATGGATGGACGTAATGACTAACAACGATGCACAAGTATATTGTATTTAAACATACCTATCATGGAACACATTTAAAGAACCGTTATTTGGAGCATGCTTATCGATGTTTAGAACATAAACCTATATTAATATAAATAATAGTAAATAATAGTACGAAGGAAAAACATCGATGCTTATACATGCAATTTGAAAGGAAAAATACAGCACTGTATGCATTTGTTTGTTAATGATACGAACCGAGAGTCAATGTTTCAATGTCTCAGAATATATAACAACATACATTTTATAAAAATCACTGCTTGCATGTTTGTATTTATATAGATTTACGTTGCTAACATTTTAATTGCAATAAAAGTAGTTATGGCTAAAATGTAACTAGTTGCCATTTATAATCGAAAATCTTTGTTTGAATGCCTCGCAGATGAATTTGCTTAATAACAATATCTCTTTTTTATTGTTGGTTGAAAGAAGTTGTATAAACTTAAACATACTAGGGCGGTTTCTATAATACCGCTTATTGTATTTGTTTCGTAAATTTTGATAAGGAGCGCAGACAAAAATAAAATGAAATTCATCCCCGATATCCGAGCTATTACATATTTGACATAGTCTTTGGTTACGCTCAACCTGTTGGCCTCCATATCTGCCTGTACGAATCCTTAAATAATGCGCAGAAATACGAATTTTAGTAATATAAGTTCTTAATTTTCTACAATTTATTTCATTTAGATATGACTCAAGACCAATATTATCTTTGACATTTCTATATAGTGTCAAAACACAATATTTTTTTCTAACGATGCTCTCCATTCCTGTAAATATTGATCAGTCAAACGTTGTTTGAACATCGAAATAAAAGCATTTACATTAATATCATGCAAGTTCAACCAAACATCTAAAAGGCCATGTTTTTCCAGAAGTTGTTTTACGTTTGCAAACCAGTTTTGTTTTCCGTTTTCAACATCTCTCAGAGACATATTTACGATAGTTTTTAATAATAATATTTTCAGGGCTACATAGTTTGAATAAATATTTAAGTATCCTAACATATCTATTTATGTACAGGGGATATCTGCCACGTTCAGAGTAGGTGGCTATATTACTTGTAGATTGTCTTACTCCTAGTAGTGTTTTGCAAAATTTAATATGTATTCTTTCCAATGTATGTGATTTTGAAAAACCCCACACCTCGCAACCATACGACATAATAGGAGAAACAAAAGAATCAAATAATTGTAAAGCAGTTTTAGGCTTTGTATCATATTTTTTCAGGTTTGTTATGAGATTATTCTTTGCATTTAATGCTTTTCCCTGAAGAGTTTGTATATTCAATTCAAAGCTGCCAGTATAGTTTAATGTAACACCAAGGTAGTTAAATTCGTTCACGTTTTCGATTAATTCGTTCCCGTAAAACCATGTCTCACCCGTTTTTAGTCCGCCCATTTTTCTGAAAACGACAGTTTTTGTTTTGGCAACGTTTACCTCTAATCCCCATTTGTTGCAATATTCATATAATTTAGCAAGAGACAACTGCAACGCCTGTGGCGATGAGCCTAAAACTGCCATGTCATCCGCAAATAATAACATTGTCAAACAGATATCTTGTAAGCTTAGGCCACTGTGAATAGTATGCTGTAGATGCATTTCTAAGTCTTCGACGAATAGAGAAAATAGGATCGGTGAGGTTATTCTCCCCTTGGCGTAAAGCTATTGATAATTCAAAGTAATCGGAGACTCAGTTACAATGTTTCACGCATGATTTAACCGATTGGTACATGTTGCGTATAATGCGAAGTAATTTACCATTTAATCCTACTCCGTGGAGCTTTAGCCAGAGAGCATTGCGATATATTAAGTCAAAACAAGATTTGAGGTCCACGAATGTGCAATATAAGCGCTTATTTTCCTGCTGTACTAATTTTTGTATCACATATTGAAGTATAAAAACTGCGTCAATGGTTGACCGCCCCTTTCTAAACAAAATTTATAATACTTCCATGGTATTTAGCAGTCACTTTCATTTATAATATAAAACGCCCGAAAATACAGAATTCTTGCTCTTTTATAAATGTATTGTAAAAACGATGCTCATTAAATTTTGTATTTTGTAAATTGCTAAAAAGATGTTCTGAGACTAAAGATTTTTAATCCGGTTTAAGCACAATTATGAGCATCATTAAATAATTATAATATACAACCATATGGATTTAAAAAAAAATACAACCTTGTTGCGCTAAATAAAGACAATTAGTAAAAATGTAAGATATTTAGGAAGTATAATTTACATTCCCAATATTTGCTAATTAACTACAGACGCCTTTGTTCCTTCTTTTTTTTCGAGTTATAAGTAATGAGATCATCAAATTGTGTATACCAATGTGCTAGGAAAATTATAAATCGTATTTAAATATTGTCTTTTAACACGTATTACGCAACAGGTTTGTGTTAAGGTTGATATTACATGGCTAATCAATACATTTGTTGTGCGTTACAATGCACCTCCTACCACTTTCTTTCGTTAAAAACTAACATACACTAAGACACACAGTGCATTCATATCATTACTGTTCTGGTGCAAATTATCAGGATTCGTAGCAAACATTATAATTTTTAACAATAAAAGTTATTTTATTCGTGTCTAAAAGAAGTTTAACGTATGATTTATAGCTTCGTTCAAAACATTGAAACTTGTTTGTTTAAGCTAAATGACCAGTCCATTTGATATATTAATTTAGTTTATAATATACCAAAGTCGGTATGGGATGGGTGTTTTTTTTTATATTTTATCTATAGTGTTTTAATATATATTTCAGAAATTATGATCGATTAATCCAGTAAAAGCATGCATGTATGCATGTTTTCTGTACCTGTAACCAGTTATTTTTCCAACCAGTCAGTGCGCATGCGCGAAAAATCCCGATTGTAAACAATAATAATCAACGTTCCTATGTGTATCCTCTTTTTTGAAGGATATTGGCTCTCATATTTATTGTGCGATTTTATTGACCTGGCACTCATTAATCTCCGGTAACGCTCGGCTGTTTTATTTATATCGGTTTAACGTTTATCTAGCGTGTAAAGCACGGATTTCATAGTCATATAACAAACAAACCATCAACAAGTGTCAGGAAGAATGGCGCGGTGGATAGTGTTTTAGACTTTAAATCATAATGACTGTGGTTCGAATCCAGCCACAATCTTTATTTTTTCTTATTTTCGTTTGCTTTAACATCACTTATTCTCATGACATTTTTCTTTATTTTAGCATTTTTACCCTTTTTCATGTGTTTTATTGTAATTACTTTATCTACATAAAAATGCATTCACAACGACTCTGTTTCGCTCACAGTATCGATGCATATCTCTTCTGTGTCAGATTCGAGGCTGATGATGAGATTCCGTGTCACGACGTCAGCAAAATGATCCATTAAATAAATAAAATAAAATAAATACATTACATAAATTAAAAGTGCCTGTTCTGGGATTTGAACCTAAAACATCACGCTTTGCGTGCTTACCACTGCACTACAGTATTAACTGTAACGGAATAAAGATTTAATCGATACATATTCGCGTCTACGTCTCCTATCTGAGTTAGTAGTAGTAGCTTAAAATAGATTTACGAAATTAAACGGAATATTCATGAGTGCCAGCTCAATAAAATCGCACAATACCGTTACACCTTACTTTTGCGGGGGGGGGGGGGGGGGCTGTTTTAAAATCTTACGTTAGTAATGAACCAGCCTTAGAGTAATTGTATGTCCCCGAATACATTGTGCGAACGTACGCATGTCAATATTTGACCGGTGTGTACACAATGCTGCTGCAATAGATGGTAATATTTTGTAAGTAGCAAAAGCTGAACAAGTTTGTTCAAACGCAATAATTTGTATGTGATAACTTATATTGACATAGTATTATAACATCTTTAACTGGTCGTGTTCACTTTTTGACAGCTTATAACGCTTGTTCATGTACAACATTCATACCGCCCATGACTAACTACTGACTCTCCGCAATACATTCATACCGCCCATGACCAACTACTGACTCTCCGCAAACATTCATACCGCCCAGGACTAACTACTGACTCTCCGCAATACATTCATACCGCCCATGACTAACTACTGACTCTCCGCAATACATTCATACCGCCCATGACCAACTACAGACTCTCCGCAATACATTCATACCGCCCATGACTAACTACTGACTCTCCGCAATACATTCATACCGCCCATGACTAACTACTGACTCTCCGCAATATATTCTATTTTATCAAGCTTTCTTAAATACCTAAACTGTAATAATCTGTACAAGAATCTCGCCGTCGATGTCTATAACTTAATGTCGACTTTGAAATCAAACATACATACTCATTTCAAGTTTCACAAAATGTTTCAACATGCACAGAACTATAAAATGATATATACGGTTAGAAAGGCCAATGCTATTATTAACACGTCTTTTTGCATCAATGCATTATTACCTTCAATATTAAGGTAAGAGTATGTTACTACTGGGGACTTTTTTCTGTAATTCTGTTATTGTTGTTCAGCTTTAAAGAAATGCCTTCCAGTCCACCTAATACTTATTACACTGATGTTTGTATTTGTGTATTGCTTGATCCTGTTCGTGATCGTGTTTGTTTAATTTTAATAATAATTATTATATAAACGGCAAACGACACCTGATCATGTACATATATAGAGAGAGATTTGAGAAAGAAATTGTTCAGTGTTAATATTTATCAAGTGCCCAAGCGCTTTCGGCTTTCTTCTGCAGGGGCTAACACAGATGTGTGTTCACGAGTCGACTGTGCGAATGCATAATTGAATAATTAGATAGATGCCTGTGGTCACAACGTGTGACGCTCCATTGGTTAAAGAAATGCCTGTATATTAACAACACTGTTTGAACAATTTCTTTCTAAAATCTATTTTTATATTTTATTGTTCCCGTATCCATTTTGGATCCAGTGTTTAAGAAAGAATAGTCGTTGGTGTTTCACAATCTTTCTCTACCATATATATATATATATATATATATATATATATATATATATATATATATATATATATATATATATATATATATATATATATATATACATATTTAAAGCAAATACAAATTACTTAAAGATTTTATTTTTGTGAAATAATAAGAAATGTAAACGTTAAAAATTAATTCTTTAGTTCAAACAAAAATATGGTTGTAACAAAGAGAACATCCAAGTAAGTTGATCGAAAGCTTTTGAAGTGAAATGATCGTTCATATACAAGTACAAAATTTCAGTAACTTACATTTTTTTTTTTCATTTATACTGTCATCTGGGCCCATATTTATATAGAAACTTATGTTATTTCTAACCCAAGTTAAAATAGGTCAATATTTGGTCAAAACTATGCACTGGACGAAGTTCATGAAAAAACTAAATATAAAAACACTCCAAATGTTAAAACAGTTCTTATTCGAAAAACCCGATCATAAAATTTCAGAGCTTCAATATTTATCTCAATAATTGATTAAGAATAAGATTCTTCATATATACCAGCCCAGTTTTGTAACGCATTTATCTAAGCCTTTAGTACTGTTCAGGACACACCCACTTGAGTTTAGCAGAGCAGACGCCGACTCCGTTTCGGTCAGCCCGGCCTGAGATAACTCTGTTGAGGGCGATGTAGATGTCCTCGTTCACACCCCCGTTGCTAGGATCCGCCTGTCCATTCAGGGCAAACAGACATTTGTGACACAAAATTTGGTTAAGACCGTTGTCGTTGGTGATGCGAACGTGTTCGTTGCTAATGAAGAGGGTCACTTGATTCACTGCACCGAGTTTCACGGCATCTGTATAGGAGGCCAATAGTGACGGCAGGGTCGGGCAATTATCACTCCGTCTGACGTGGACACTCGGGTGGATAGCTTCAATTTCGGCATCATTCGTCTGGTGATTAGCGTCTCCACCTGTAGAGCAATTAAATAAGACATAAATAAATACAATTTCTTTTAATCTATGGTGGTAAAGTTTACGCATAATAAAATTACTACGGTGGATTGAGAACTTATATATGTGCTAGCATACCGTAGCCGTCGTTGCTGACACTGTCTCCAATGTTGAACATGAAACCTGAACGAGTAGTAGGGCTTAGGTCAAGGTCAACTCTCAACATCCGTCTACCACAAAGTGGATATGTCAAACAGCCGGTAATGCAAGGTGGCAACTTGTCAAAGGTGACCTAAAACAAGAACAATGTGGTGAATATATTCGATATCCTCGCGCAACTAAAGACAAACAAAATAAAAATATAAACGTGTTGACTATGAATATACATTTTAATGTCATATGAGCAAACTGCCACAGATTATCACGTTATTAGTAATATCACGTTTAACTTAATGCTTACTTTCAGAAGTGCTCTGAGGCTGCAGGTTTCCGGCGAGGAGGTTCCTTCGGGCTTCACAATGACTTGACCCACCCCGCCGTCAGTTACATACACGCCGCCTTTGCGCAGGTCCACCGTAGTTGTCCCGGGGGCGCAGCATGGTCGTGATACCGAATCAACAACAGATTCTATCGCCTTTCCAATGACGTCACCTGTTATTGCTTTCTCTGCCACGAACTCTTCATCTTCTTAAGATAAAATTAAAATCATAAGTAGTGCGATTTTAATATAAAGGCTTTATATGTATGGTGGATTGACGACATAATTGCTATAGTTGCTGTTTTTAAATAAACAACTACATATGAGTAGTAACCCAAATTATCATTAAATGAAAGCTAAAGGCGATTCCAAATATCACAGTAACATTGTTAGAAGTTGTATCTATTTCTTTGTAAACAACCACAGTACCGTATATCCAACTATGCATGTGAGTTTATATATATACTTTAGAAACAAATATGCACGTTTGTTACGCTCCCGTTGAAATACATTCTTTGCAGATTAATTAATGTCCTATCGTCGAACGAGCAGAGTAAGTAAACATTTCAAAAATTATCTCAGTGTGAAATGTATTGGTTTTTATTATCAAGTTATTGCACAAACTCTAACCAATTACTCTCTTAATCCAACCGACTACTATGATAATTCGAGTGTTGTTTTTTTGTGTTTTTTTTGCTTTCAGCGATTATGTGAGCACTAAAGTATTTTTGCTGGAGGCAACTTCTGCATATACCCGCACCAAACAAGAAACAATGACACGCGAAGTTGTTCTTATATGAACGATTGTGTATATATTATCGCATACTCATTCCAATGACCAGCAGGGACAATTTATTCAAATGTTAATTAGTCAATAGGGTGGTCGGTCAATGAGTAAGTCAAATGAATCTCTCTTTCAAAACATTTACATATACAAATACACAAAGATACCCCGCGGCCTATTTACATGTGCATATAACGATAATGTAATGAACACATGGTGTATATTAAGATAATAATTGTAACATACGAGGTCGCATCGTGAAAAAGAGGTGTCACGCGATGTGAATCAACTGAGTATATTCATTATATAAAACAGTTTATTCATTCATTCACCTAACACGTGTGAACATGCGATATCGTTTAGACCATAAAACTGTATTTTCATGTAAAGGCAACCCGACCAATTGGATGCCTTAGTTTCTTCATATTAAAAACAAACCATAATAATATTGTTGTTAACATTTGAATATACATGTATTGGCAAGTGGGTGGCGACAGAGATCTATGACTCTCCAAACGCAACAGGGATGGGTTTTGAGAATATTGGTATAACGAATCTGGATGAACCGCTTTCAATTTCAATGAATATTATAAAATACTATATTGTACCCATTTTATTTTTTATGTTTATGGTTTTCAGATTGCATTCTTTGGGAAACCTTTTGAAGTGTATGAAATGCATAGGAATAAGTAACATATGAGGCGTGTCGTGGAAAAACCGGGCTTAAAATGTCGTCCCAGATCAGCCTATGCAGTGCCCACAGGCTGATCCAGGACGACACATTCCGCCAACAGTAAATTTATGTTTAGAAGAGACTTCATTGAAATAGAAAATACCATAAAAGCGGCAAGTGTCGTCCTGGATTAGCCTGTGCGGAGAAGCATTAAGCCCGGTTTTCCAACGACACGCCTCATATGTATTTTGACTTATTAAAACATCATAAAAATTAATATACATCCAATAGATTCATGTTACACGTCTGTTTCAGGTAACTAGTTCACAGTCAATAATTTTGCTTTCTTGTTACACTATGCTTACGCAAACTTTTGTAAAGACCTTTAATGCACTGGTTGATTGTTAAAGCGTTACATTGAACATAAATAGTAAAATACTATTAAATAGTTTCAAGTCAGTACTATATAAAATGTTAACTGAAGTTTCTTTAGCTACTGTACTATGTGTATATTCGGTCTTTTATAAACATGAAAGTTAGA
This sequence comes from Congeria kusceri, assembly GCA_027627225.1. Classification (NCBI taxonomy): domain Eukaryota; kingdom Metazoa; phylum Mollusca; class Bivalvia; order Myida; family Dreissenidae; genus Congeria; species Congeria kusceri. The sequence goes on from CM051030.1 coordinate 45,704,069, forward strand.
TAATAATATATATTTAGCCAACAGCCCATACCTTGTTCAGTTTCCTCGCCAATACGTTCAACCAAGCGTTCCAGGAGGTTTTCAAGTTGAACCTCTCCGTTTGCTTCTAGAGCCCTCTGAATCTCCTGCCTCGACAGAGCGCCCTCTGTTGCCCAGTACAGGACACATACGCAGACGACAGCGAGAACGGTTCTCATCCTTTGCAGTGATCCTTTAAAAATACATACACTATGACTTTGAACTATACAATAATATTTCAACGCATATAATGTTACAGTAGACATATTGTACATTATATATTTGTTTACTTATACTTGTTACACAAACTTTGATATGAAATTCCTTCCGAAATATCAAGAAGAATTATGTGTATGCCATTTGTGTAGACTATTTTATTTGTATATTTGAACAGTTAACATCGGTACATCTTTCCAGATGAGAGGAGTTAACCAATCAACAATCTACTCATCGAGTATACACGTTACATTCGAGCCTTGGGTATATATAACCAGTGTCAGCCACTAATTGCTTATGACGAACTTTCACCCGTATCCAATCGCATGCTTGGCAACATCGGTACATCTTTCCACACGAGAGGAGTTAACCAATCAACAAGCTACTCATCGATGCGTTATGTTACTACTCATTGCTACATGAGTTTGGTAACTGTGTAACTTCATCACATTTTATGTACTGGATTGTATCCGGGTTGTAACTAAAACATTAAAATGTTATTGCTTGTACTGTTGCCATAAAGATGTTGTCATGTCATTAATGATGACTATACAGCCAAATGATTTGAACTCTTCATATACTCGTATATGAAATATGTTTGATTTATATAAGATTTGCTGACGTCAATTTGTTAAATAATCGAATTTTGAAAATAACACACCAGTATGTACAATTGACAAAAAAATATTTGTAAACAGTTATTCAAGATTGTATTGCACGCTTTATTCATGTACGTGCATATGAATTATTTAAGAAATAATTTTCGATTTAGAGTTCTTTATCGGCTAATAAGCAACGATTTGGAGTTCTGATGCATATGAATTTAACCCGAATACGTTAGTTCGAGTTGTTTAATATACCGCATCATACGGACAAATCGGTGTTTATTAGCCGATAAACAACGATAATGTGATTATTATTATTTTGATTCTAACATGACCTGACAACATTTTCTGCAATTACAATGTCAACTATATTAGTTTCGGAACTATGTTTTGGGTTGTTTATTGGTAGTTTAACGACGGTGAATTTTGTTCTTTGTTTATAGAAAACTCTGCGCGTGTCATGTTAGAATAGATAATAATAAATGTTTGGTATGGCATTAATCACAAAGACTAATGTATAGGGACATTATCACAAAGACTAATGTATAGGGACATTATCACAAAGACTAATGTATAGGGACATTATCACAAAGACTAATGTATAGGGACATTATCACTCAACAGAAAGACAACACGTAATTTGTTGTCAGACTAGTAAAATCAGAGCAGACAGCGTGACTGATAACATATTTTCTCATCTTTTATAGTGTAAGTTATTGACCATGTTTCAGTTTTATCCAATACGTAAGTAATGTGTAATAATTCCTTTTTAAGATTGAATGTTTTTTATGTACCTATATGCATGTAAACTGAAGAACTACCTGACTAGTGTAAGAAAGTCTGACCTTGCTGGTTAAACAGAGTTTGCTGATCACTTTTGAAATGTTGAAATGAGGCGTATCGTGGGAAAACCGGGCTTAATGCATGTGCGTAAAGTGGCGTCCCGAATCAGCCTGTGCAACCCGCTGGCTAATCCAGGAAGACACTTTCCGCTTGTATGGTATTTTCTGTTTCAAGGAAGTCTATTCTAAACACAAATCCACTGTAGGCGGAAAATGTCATCCCGGATTAGCCTGTGCGGACGACACTTTACGCACATGCATTAGGCCCGGTTTTCCCACGACATGCCTCAAATACATTTCCAAGATCGCAAGTTACTGTAGCTGAGTGACAATATGTGTGCGAAACATTTAATGGAAGATATTTTGTTTAAGACAAAGCTTTTCTATATTTAAAAGTTATGGTAATGTCGAATTACTCCCCTGTAGATAATAGAAATTGGGAAAAAAGAGTACTTGTAAATTAAAAGCAATTATTTATAAATAAATATTTACTGAATATTGCGTGTAATATAAATACATAGTATTACATTAGAGAAAGCACATCTAATAGTAACAAGAGTACATCTCACTGAATTGAAAGACGCAAACTATATTCTGTACATGTATCCAAAACAGTTAATGTTATTGCTAAACAATAGTTATCAAAGCGGAACGAGAACTAAGGTGAACCCGTGTGAGTGCACTCTTGATCTTAAACCTGATATGATACCGAAATAGAGAAAGACGAAGTGTAAATGTAATACATCGCACTTAAGTGAACACCTTTAGATCAAATTATGCATTGGTTTTAATACTTATATAAATATCGATGTAAATTTAAAGTTCGAAAGTATTAACCAATAAACTTTCGTCGTTGGCGATGCTCTAGTTCGTTGTAAACTGTATTCATATTTATAGTAATACTGTTCTCTGTTGTGGTGATGCAAAATTATTGATGTCAGTTACCGACTTTGCTATTGTAGCGGGGCCTGGTTATCGAGCCAGTCAGGTTCTTTAAAATTTTATTGCATATATATTATAGATGGCCAGGAACACAGTATATTCTTCTATAAAGGTCTTTAAATAATTAATGCATTAAGAGACATAGTCAATTAGGTATATATAACTCTGATAAAGTTATATTGTACCTTATCCTCCAAAAGCCAGGAGTGTTATGATAACAAAATAAGCAATGAAGTAGGCCACTAGACAATCAATCAATGTGTTCAAAATAAACAGCATGGAATGCATGCAAAAACAGTTCGCTGATACAAATTCTTTCCATCTGACCATCTCTCATACACTAATTGGACAATTGCTAAAACCAATATTAAAGGATTACAATCAGTATAGCACAATTGAATACCCTGCTACATTATAGTGAAGGTACACATGCATATTCCTCGATACAGATTGTGTTCTTATAAATGGGAATGTTATAAAATCAAAGCGCTGAAGGCACTGCCGTTGTTCGCTGTTGCGTAACACTGGGCACATCATGGACAGTCTGGGTAATTAAATAGGGATGATATACGTCACCTTAAATACAGTTGTAAATGTTGAAACGAAAATATTCATTTACGTATTTACTATAACATTTGTTCAATATTATAAATATGACTTGAAATTGCTAAGCGATATATACTATTCAAATAGGCAAGTTTAAATACAATTTTGCCTCGTAAACATGTACATGTACATGTAAATCAAATTTTGAAATAAATATATCATCATATTGTAATTATGTTGTTTTTTTCTCAATCATGTCGTTTTGAATTGTTTCAATTCAATGTGTGTAGCTGATGAATTTAGGTCCATTGTAAATCGTACGCCACTAATTAAAACGTAATCAGGTGCAAAAACTATATAAAGTCACTTTCAGCAGCTTAAAATTCTGTACGAGTACACTTTATTTAAAGCCTTTCAAAAAAATCAATTCAAAATGGAAAAAAACAGTGTCGGGCAAGAAACATAATGAGACAAATTATTTGTCCGATTTTCAATTGCATGCTCTTTCTTTGGGTTACAAACATATATTAATTTAATGACATTCCTATTTGACATTCTGACATTAAATAGTCATTACTAACACACATAATCTAGGTATACATGTATAATTATTGTGAAAAAGACAATTATGAGTTTCATAACCGGACATTCTCTGTGGAAGACAAATGATTATGCTGTCGAAGATCAAAAGCTGTGGAGTGGAACAAAACTCAATACTAATCTTAAAACAAACAAGGTGATGAATATTAAAAATATTAAACAGTATATGATAGCAAAGACTGTGCTACAAGCATTTCAACCGTATTAGCAAGTGGTTAAGTTCTTTAAAGGGAGTTACTATCAAAATATTGTTGGTTTCTTTTGGAAATGTCTTAAAATGTATTCCCTTTCAATTAATTAAGCATCTGGAGTAGCAAAACTGTCAAAAAGTATATGTAAAAAATTATCCACCTCTCACGGGAATCGAACCCGGGTCCTTCACATTGAGAGTCAAACGTTCTTTCTACTGGGCTATTGCCGCGATGACGTCATGCGAAGAAAAATTCTGCCTATTGAAGTTTCTGATATGATTAGTATATCCGACCTCCATCGTGATGCATCGACTATTTCCGGAATGCTCCGTAAAAATCAACCGCTACTGCGTAATAATCGCTAAAACTTTATCGTTATAATGATGGCCACGTAAATAATCAAATGAGTAATAAACATTCACAACTAAACAAATTCACTACTCAACAAATTATCTTTACATGAGTCGGCGATAACGAGATGAATAGGTAAGGGTTAGATTTTGTCTATTCGGCTCGCCTCTTGACCCAAGACTTTTATTCATTAATGTATAAGTACGTTGCTTAACGTACTATTTTATTGTTCTTCCGCAAGTACAGTCATATTTGATCCTAGATTGAAAGTTGTTGACTTAAGTTTTCCCAATATGTCATGTTCGAATTAAATTATCGTAATGATTGCCATTTGACAATTAAACGATATTCAAAACGGCACTTCTTACTTGCACGTAGTCGACAGGCCTAAAGCTGTTAGGATCATAGTTCTTAGACTGTTCAATTTTGGAATTGCGGTATCTTTAGTTGTTCTGCGAACAACTAATGAACTCTACAGTAAATTAGAAATTGAGGCGTGTCGTGGGAAACCCAGGCTTCATGCGTAAAGTGTCGTCCCGGATGAGCCTCCGCTTTTATGGTATTTTCTATTTCAAAGAAGTCTCTTCTAAACATAAATCCACTATAGGCGGAAATGCCGTCCTGGATTAGCCTGTGCGGTCTGCACATGCTAATCCAGGACGACACTTTACGCACGTCAGTATGATCATGAGAAATATTAAAGGGGCTATGTCTACCAATGGGTACTACCATACGTCAGTATGATCATGAGAAATATTAAAGGGGCTATGTGTACCGATGGTTACTACTATACGTCAGTATTATCATGAGAAATATTAGAGGGGCTATGTCTACCATTGGTTACTACTATACCTCACTATGATCATGAGAAATATTAAAGGGGCTATGTCGACCAATGGTTACTACTATACGTCAGTATGATCATGATAAATATTAAAGGGGCTATGTCTACGAAAAGGATCTCAAGGGGTCAATTCCCCTAAAAAATCTGAAACATAGATATGAATATATTCATACAATAATTGTTATTAATAAATAAGGTATTTGTAAAAAGAACAGAGTAAACACATTCTGAGATAAAAATATGTATAATAAAGGTCGTGTTGGACCCTTTTCTTGTTTACATTTTGACATCCGAATTATACGTTGTGTAACCTTAGATTACACACGTTTCCCTACATAGCAGAATCGACGCTGTCTACGGTCATTTCTATGGTTTTATCAAATATCTAATTATGTATTATTTTATTTATTCTTTATTTAATTTACATGTCTTAATATAGTGCATTTCTATTATATATTGCCTTTTATAGTGCACTATGAAACATAATTTTTCTTGGACATAGGCCTTCAAACAAACTGGAGTATACACTTAAATTTGTTTTACACGAAAAATAGTAGGCTTCTGACCTAAATGATATTTTAGATATAAAGGTCAAATCTAATGGTAACATATAAATTAATATGTTTAATATTTTGCATGGACCCATTTTTACACATCGTTTTGAGATACACCTATTCTCAAGATGTGACTATGTAGACCCAAACAGGTGAATGGATGTATGACCAATGATCACCAAAAACATAATTAAACAAGGCGTTTGGATATATCGACCAAATGTTTTGTTCAAAACAATTCTAGATTAAGACCTATTCAGCATGCTCGATGTGTATATATAACTATTAAAGGGCGCTGGGGAGCGCAGATCATCCCCAAGATAGATAATACTTTTCCAGTGATAGGACACCTTGATTACTTGCTCCTCGTTGTCTTTTCTAGTGATAATTTAATCCCAATTCCCTGTCTTGCAATAATTCAGAACTATGTTAAATAAGTCTGAGGTCAGGATTTTCATTGGCCCATTCAAAACGTCCACGATGATTTTAGCCTAGTCCGTTTATAACGTGGTGTGTTAAGATTAAATAAGATAGACTAACCAACACCGACAAAAACAAAGCGTCATTGGCGAAGGTAATAAATGCGATCTACAGCCTGCTCAATAGAGGTGTGTAAAGTTGGCTGTTAGATGTTAGATCTGCACCAGCTGTTCAAACAAGAATGCATAGCTATGCATCAGGTGTTCGTCAGATGTTCAAAGGCAAAATAATAGCTATACACCAGGTGTTCGCTAGGTATTCACATTCGAATGTATAGCTATGCACCAGGTGTTCATCAGATGTTCAAAGGCAAAAGTATAGCTATGCGTCAGGTGTTCGTCAGATGTTCAAAGGCAAAATTATAGCTTTACACCAGGTGTTTACTAGGTATTCACATAAGAATGTATAGCTATGCATCAGGGGGCCGTTTTATCAACAGATCTTAGGACGGTCGTACGTAAGATTATGTCGTACGTTAGTCGTAAGAACGGTGGACCGTTTTACCAACTCAATCGCAGCTACGACGACGTAAGATTTTTGTCGAACCCTAAGACTGGGTAAGACCACTCTTAGCGTTCGTAAATATGGCGGCCATCGGCGCGTTCGAAATAGCTCGGCCGAGGGAACCGATGCTTTTCGCGAAAGAAAGGGGTTCCACGACCTCAGAGACGCGGAAATATTGAGCCGCTATCGTCTCGACAGACCAACTATACTTCAGCTAGAAGAATTGCTTAAGGATGATCTTACCAAGCCAACGAGAAGGTCATGTTCCATACCTTTTCTCACTCAGATTAGATTTTAGATATACCAACATACAGATTTTATAGCCCACGAATCATTGTACCTAAAAGTAATGTATTTGTAAGATGTGTTTGATAACGCCAAACAAATTCGCTAGATCAAAACGGGTATTCAGGGGGGATAATCATTTTCTTCGAGCATTCACATTTAGATGTACTAAGGCTACGTAAATCGACAATAGGAATATAATTATGACGGATTAATGCAGCCGTGAAAAGAATAAGTATTCTGTTTCATTTTTTACTTTTGTCAAACACAGTGTCTGCTAATGTTGTTTTAAGTATTATCTTTTAATAAGAAAGTTGTAGGGTCTTAGTATAATTTTCGGACCAGTTCATAGTTTGGACGTTCGGACTACTGCAATTTTTTCATGTATTTGATGTTTTCACATGCATTTGTACCGAAATGTTAATAGTCCTCATTTTTCAAATGTAATTTTTTGTCATTAAAAGATATATCTTAAGATATATAACTTGATTGTCTTCAATTTGATGATACAATGAAGTAGTGACATGAACATATTAATTATATCCTATTTATTTTAACATACTGTACTTATTATTGGAAAATTGGTACTCGAGTAAGTACGAGTACAAGTAATAGTACAAGTAGCACATCCCTGTCACAATATAGCCACATCGCTTTTTATGAAAGAAAGACTGAATCTGTAATTTTCAGGTGCTTGTGGGTCTACGGTACTTGGCAAAAGGTGATTTTCTGTCTGAAGTAGCTGATCTTCATGGAATAAGCAGGCACACCTTACTCTTTTCTTTCCATCTTACACTCTCATTTATTAATTAAACTGTTTAATGTACAAATACATATGAGGCGTGTCGTTAACAGTTGAAAACCGGGCTTAATGCATGTTGTGTGCACAGGCAAATCTGGGACGACACTTTCCGCCAACAGTGGATTTATGTTTAAAAAGATACTTTCTTGAACCAGCATATATAATAAAAAGCGGAAAGTGTCGTCCTGGATCAGCTTGTGCTGACTGCACATGCTGATCTGGGACCACACTTTACGCACATGCATTAAGCCCGGTTTTCCCACGCCACGCCACATATATATTTAAAGAAAATATACACACAGTAACACCAACAAAACTTTTAAATCAATTAACATTTCAACCAAGTTTATATATAGTTATACATGTCTTACACTCTGGGATGTGGGAATATCAAAATTGTTTTGTACTTGTACAAGTTCATTAAAAAAATCTGCTTGTCCGCAAGCGACAGTCACTTATCCAAACAAAAAAATAGATTTAAATCCAGGCCTTCCTGATATATTTTTATTAAATAATAAACAAAACACAATTTGTTATTCAAATGTATGATAAATAATTTCCAACTGCTCAATCATTTTCACATCTCGAATTGTACTTGTCCATGAACAAGTAGACAAGAAAAATTAAGTTGATTGACAGTAAAATTACCCGTGTCTGACAAGTCTTCGTAGGCTTTACACACCCCTTTGTTGTATTAAAGAACTCCTTTGTTATATCCGAAAAATAATTTCGCATTTAATAAAAACGTGGACACATCTCAATAATATAAATCTTATCAATATGTATTCTTTTTTAAGGTCCAGTGCATGCCATATAGTTGCAGCCTTTGTGAATGCTGTCAATTTACGGATGGATAATATTAGGTAAGCATTTCTGTCCAAGTAGTTAAAACAAATTGAATTTTCAAATTGATGAATAGAAAAACCTTCCACTTGCTGGTCAAACAATAGACTTAAAACCGCCCACACAAATTCTAGTACCGGTAGGTTTTGTATACTGACCGTATCCTGTTTTACATGTCTGTCTTGTACTCGCTATGGCATTTATTGTATGCTAATAAATTTGGAAATGTAAATGAAATTGAGCAGAATTGTGCCACTTTTTGTATTTATAAATTCAATTTAAGGTTTGCATGCAAGTACATATCTCTGTAAGTACAACAGATGTTTAATTGAAACTTCACACGTCTTCATGTTCATTATGTAAGGTCACTGGCCCAGGATCATAATTGTGACCAGCATTTTAGCAGAATTATGTCCCTTTTTTGTAGTGACAAAGGCCCATAACTCTGTCAAAGTGGTTGAATAGTCGAGCGCGTTGGCCTGAGACAGCTCTTGTTTCTGCTACGCTTGGTGAGTTTCAATTAGAAAATATTGCACTTTCTTACAGGTTGCCAACTGGAATAACACTGGTTACTGTGAAGCAAGGATTTTATCAGAAATGTGGCATACCTAACACTGTGGGAGCAGTTGACGGCACACTAGTGCCAATAATTGCGCCCTCAGCCAATGAAGCAGTGTTTGTCTGCCGCAAAGGGTTTCATGCAATTAATGTGCAGGTTGTGGTTGATCACAACGCCAGGTATACAAAAAAATTGAATTAATGTTTTAATAAATGTATATACAGCAAGGCATTGTTGCAATATATCGTGGACACAAAAAAAGAAGCAACATCCTCCCCCCTCCCCCCCAAAAAAAAATATAATTAATTATGAACACTTAATAATTGATTATTGCAAGATATTGATTTTAATCATTCTGCATAGCAAACACGTCAATTTTGGTGATTATTTTGTGTGTTTCTTCTGATCTATGTTTTTCATATAAAATGCACAGATTTTAACATTTTAATTTGTTAAAGGGACTATGTCAACGAAAACTTGGCTTCCTATTGCACTATAAATTATCCCTTAAATATTCTAAAAACCATGGAACATTATAAATTATTTCCACTTTCACGTTGTTGTTTGTTAATATGTATATTACATTATTTAGAACTGTGGTTTGAAGGTATAAACATATTTGTTTGCATTGATTTCTCAGAAACTTACTGAAATGTTATAAAACTGTTGGCTGTGTACTGACATGTGATTGTCCACCATTCCATTTATATTGAACTGTTATGGATTGATGAATTGACAGTTTACAAAATGATAATATCATTCAGATTATTTCTGTATGTTTTAGAAGTTTGATGATATCACCTGCAACAATTACAGGACATAAAAAAATGCACAAACAAGTATAAAACATCGGAATGGTCACACAATTAGCATGTTATACTTTTGATTAGGAGGTGGTGGGTTTGAATCATATGGAAGCAACTTTTTTCTGTCTTTTTTATTATGATGGTTTTCTTGGTACATTACTTGAACTGATAATTTAATAATAATTGAATCAAATAAAAGTTTGTAAGTTTAGCATCGAAATTTAGAATTGGGTCATTAACAATCCATTTATTAACGAATCACTTATGGGACTACTCTATAGGCATGCAGCCCTTCTTGTTTCTAAAGCATTGATTTGGTATATTCTGACTCAGGTGCCTTCATAAAACTGGCGGATGTCTGTACATGAAGCCAGGAAGTGCTGCCGGACAGTAGCCGCCTGTATGAGACTACATAACTTGTGTGTTGACCAGCAGGTGCCATTACCAGACCAGCAGAATGATCCGCCGGAGCCGGATGAATTTTTTTTCTTCATGTTTTGGTAAATGGTGAACTTGAAGATTATAGAACTAAAAAAATATTCAAAACATGTCTCTAATATCATAAAACATTGTTTTGAAGTGGATGCTATCAAAACAAAACACCTATTTATCCAGATAACATTTAACTAATTTTTGATAACAAGTAAAATAAACAAAAAACATATCTGACTCACTCAATAAAATGATAGCATCAGGGCTGTTTTTAGTGTCATTTGGGTAAACTGAAACAAACATATTTTTTTTCACACCTAACTGCAAACTAGGGGATTCTTATGCAAAGCTATTTATGTTTTTAGCGCCACTACTAGCTTTCCTACTAGCCCCTGCGTTGGCGTCCGCGTTTGAATTTGGGATAAGTTTTTTTACTTCAAAACTACATACGTTTTTCACTAGACTTGGAAAATACCTGTTTCATAAACTCCTGTGTCATGGGCAACATTTGCCTATAACTCTGTTTTGCATTTCGGCATAGTTAGGCCTTTTTTCACATAGATTTTCTGGTTAAAGATTATACCGGTATTCAAAAGTTGTGTAACTTCAGAAACTAAATAATTTATTCACTTGAACATAGGAAAATACATTTGTCATCAAATTCAGTATCAGGGGCAACATCCCTATAATTGCCATAACTCATTTTTGTATTTTAACAAATGTTTGCCCCTTCCACTTTTAAAAATATGTACCAACTGAAATACTTCGAATAGTCGAGAGCACTGTCCTCTGACAGCTCTAGTTATCTCGACTATTCACCCAATATTTTGAGCTATACTTCTCACCCGTTCGCTGGCGTAATGTTTTCATACATGTAACTACTACAGATATTCAAGTGATACCTCCCACATGTCTCCAGGTGTTCGTCACATGTTCAAAGGCAAAGGTATAGCTATGAACCAGGTGTTCGTCAGATATGCAAAGGCAGAAGTAAAGCTATCTAACATTTGTTCACTAGGCATTCAAATCAGAATATATAGCTGTGCACCAGGAGGCCGTTTTATCAACAGATCGTATCTTAAGCTGATCTTATCTTAAATCCGAGACTTACGACTGCATCTGCGATCAGCGAACGTCCGTTTTATGACGGCGATCGTAAGTCTCGCATCGCAGCTAAGACTTGAATTGGGCGTACGATCTGAAACATCGCTTACCAGTCTGAAAACGTCATCAACTGTCACGCGATCTCCCGCGTAAAAGGCATATCGTCTGTTGTCATAATAAACAAAATGGCTGCCAAGAGGAAACCAAATTGGCCTGAGGCCGAAGAAGTCATTCTGGTACAACTATGTGTTGACAACCACGAACTTATCTATGCAAAGCCGGTTGGGACCCCCACTAAATTACATTAAAATATATAGTAACTATCGGACTATCGGAGATTTTCATTTTGCGGAACTTTAATATTCCGCGAAAAACAACGCTAATATAAGCATATAGCAGCCGTCGAAATTTCGGGAATCAACATTTTCCGACGGACAGAAAGATACTAATTACTTAACAATTTTCGGGACATTTGTTCCCACGGGAAGAATTCGGAATCTAAAAATCGCGGAACTTGTAACTTTTTCCGACGGACAGAAAGATACTAACTTAAAAAGCAGTTTTCGGGACATTTGTTCCGACGGCTAGAAAGCATAATCTAAAAAGCGCGGAACTTTGCAATTCTTCAGACGGAAAAATTGCGCAATGAACACTGCACAAAAAGCGGAATCTAAAAAGCGCGTAACTTTACAAATCTTCCGACGGAAAATATAACACATGAAATACTGCACAAAAAGCGGGTTGCCATGGGTTACCCGAGAAAATAATTTGATTGGTTCCGATACTTAGAACTGACCAATCAGTAATAGTGTCTCATCCAGCTTATATACTACAACAACAACAACAAGTAAGTAGAATAAACAAGTCACGAGGTTTTTATGTTAGTATATCTTATAAATAACTTAGTTATTATTTTGTTATTTGAAATATATTAATTTAAATATATGTACGTTACACATGCTTTTATTTTTATGCCACTCCAGCGTTTTATGCGAATATGGGCAGGAGTACCGACGAGTATTTTTTGGACGCGAGTGTTTTCCGGACATTGTTTGCCTTAATTTAAACTTTCAAGTCATAATGATAACAAGCACTTAAGATTTAATTATATTTGATCATTATTCGACTTTTCAGTGATTCTGTTACAGGAAAAGGAAATTATGATGCCAGTTTGTGGCTTGAGCATGAGACTCGGTTAAAAGGTGAGTGCCTCCTTGAATATATTTTATCTGAGTACGGCAACACTTTCCTCTTCTTTAAAGGGATTTTATATTGAAATTTGAAGATTTACTTTGTACAATCTGCGTTGTATCAGAGGCATTGGTATTGGCACTACCCCTTGTTGGGTAACAAATGTCACACTCACAGGGTGAGAAAATTGAACAGCCAGTCCAGGACTCAAACCCGAGACCCGGCAAGTGCTCTTCCCACTGAGCTTACCGGGTCACTACACAATAAGTCCTTCATAGTTACCAAGTCCATACCATCACAGATTTATCTTCATGTCTGTTAAATATTAAATGATTACCAATTTTGCCTTCAATTTACAATAAAGCAGATTCTTACTAGTGATGAAATGTTATAGTGATTTTTTTTGTATTTGGTAACAAGGATACCTTTTGCAATTCGAAAAAAAAACGCTAACTTTTGGTTATGACAAATGAGATCCTTCACAAAATCCTCTAATAAACACAGTTAACAACCACAACTGAATTATTTTTACCAGTAGAACTTGAGTATTCTTGTTAGGCGTAAAAATAATTGGTTTCAGGTTACCCAACCGACCCTAAAAATGCCCTGACCCTAGAACATCTTATTGAGTTTTTCAGATATTTTTTTATTATTGTTTTTTAATAACTAAATGTTTTTGTTTTGTGGTTTAATTAGTGTTTTGTTTTGATAGCATCTACTTGTTAAACTATATTACTGCAGTGTTTTGAATATTCATTCAGTTTTAGAATCTTTAAGTTGATTAAATTAAAAAAAAACCTACGTACTTACCTACCCTAGTTTATTTGGTCATGTAACCTGAAACAAAAATATATTTGACGCGGTACTAAAGTATTTTCAAATCATGAGGTATCAACCTGAGATACTTATTTCATCTTAAAGACATTATTTGTTCATATAAATCAACAGTGTGCTTCTTTCAACAGAAACAGAACAGATAAAGCAACATTATCACAGTCTTGGTCAGCAGAAGATCATAATACATGCTTGCTAAGAGAACACCACAACTACAGGTTTGATTTTTATGCTCTGAAAATGAGATATTACCATAATTTTCATTACATTTGTTTACTCATTTGCTATTGTAGGAATGTGCTGTTGATTTTTATAGTATTAAATTATCTTAAGTTAAAAACTATTATAATATCTAAATTGATGTATTGATTTCATTCATATAGAGATGTACATGTATATAATTTAAACGCATCATGTAAGAAACAATGCTGAAACAACAAATTGAAAGTTTAATTTGTGAACCCTTAGTAATACTGGCACATCTTTGTCGAGTAAATAAAGAATAAATGCACAATTTTAAATTGCTTAGACTTTCAGTTAGATAAATGTTGTACAAATAGAATAAACCTGATTGTGCAAGATTTTATAGTTATCAGATGTTTAAAATAGATATGTTTATTGCAGTGACACTATGAGCATACTGGATGTGGTGAAGTGATAAGAAGAGCAAAAAGATGTCAAAGAAGGAGGCAGTACATTTCCAAGGTTAATTATATTTCAGTCTTTATCGAATAGTCCGAGCTATACTTCTTACCCGTTCGTCAGTGTCGGCGTAATGTTCTAGTTAAGGTACAACAAGTATATATATATCTGTAACTACTACAGATATTTAATTGAAACTTCACACATGTCTTTTTGTTAGGTCATAGACCAAGGTCTATAACTGTTACCTCAGTTTAGCAGAATTATGCCCCTTTGTGTACTTCAACAACTTCAGGTTTAAGTTTGCATGTACCAACTCCATATCTACTACAGATATTCAATTAAAACTTCACACACGTGTTCCGTGTCATTATATACGGTCACTGGCCAAGGCCCATAACTGTGACCAGCATTTTAGCAGAATAATACCCCTGTTGTACTTAGAAAAGTCACGATAAGGTTCGTGTGCAAGAGAAAATTGAGGTTAAGATTTGCGTGCCAGTAAATATCATTGTAACTACTACAGATATTCAGCAGAAACTTCACACGTGTCTTCAGGGTAATAATATAAGGTTACTGGCCAAGGCCCATAACTGTGGCCAGCATTTTAGCAGAATTATGCCTCTTTTTGTACTTAGAAATATTCATGTTAAGGTTTGCGTGCAAATATGTATCTCTGTTACTACTACAAATAATCAATTGATACTTCACAAAGGTCTTCGGGGTCATTATGTAAGGTCAAAGCGGAATGAATTGTTAAGCATGTTGTCCTAAGACAACTCCAGTTATTTGCAGACATTTGTAAACATTATTCAAGTGTACTGGTTAGTTTATTCATATAACTATGAAATGATTTTATTATGTGCTATAAAATCATTATATATGATGTTCATGGCTTGATTCAAGAGAGCTTTTTCCTGACTAGCTTCATTCAAAATTTGTTCTATTATTCCATGATGGCCACTGGAAAGTGTAAATTGTGAAAAATCTGAAAATTCAGGAAATTTGACCATAGTCATAGGAAAAAATTCCAAAGACAGATGAAACGTGAAATATAAAATCTAAGACATAATTCAACACTGTCACAGATACGCACAAATTAGAATGGCAATTTGACAAAAAATATAAGGAAAAATCACATTCTGGTCAAAGAAAATCAGGAAGACAGGGTTTTTCTTCCGAATTTCAGTGGCCACCATGTGTACAATGGTAAATACTCAAGTTCAAACTTATTTGCACATCAGACAAGTAAATAGTCTAAATGTTAAAAGAAATTTAGGAATATTATGAGAAATATGGAGATTAAAACGGATCTACTAATAAGAAACATTACAGAATTGACTCCTAAAATGAATGAATCAAAATAAAATTAACAAAATTATGTTTAGAACAGGCTAAATGTGCTTGAAGGCACACATAAACTTTTTTAATGAAATCCAGGCAATAACTTCATCAGTTCTGTCATAAAGTGAGAGTAATTAAATATGCATGTTCATACACATGTCAGTTCACAACACCAACAAGCTGATTTTGCATGCAAAAGTAAAACACACATGTATACATATAGTGTCTCTTTAAAGAAACTGCAACACAATTCTCTTCAATGTTTAACAATGCTCACAGATGGCTAACAAAGATAATAATGTGTCCTTGCATGTTTAACCATTCAACAAGAAGATCCATCATCGTGGGTCTGAAAAACACAAAACAAAGTACACAATCAATACTGGACATTTTCATTACATCAGTTATTTGTTTTTAACTATTTACAACACATGACCTACATTGTATTTCTAGAAATCGCAACAACTGTGTCAGTAATCACAAGTCAATTATTTTTAAATGCTGTAGCATATAATTGTTGAAGCATGCTAAACTAAGGCTTAAAGCAAGCTTTGGACTATCAGGCTGTTTGCATTTATTGAATACTTTAAATGCTTTAGGTAAAAAGATAAATAATATAAGTTATGATCAGTGTAATCACAGATAAAGTAAAAAGTTACCAGCATGTACCGGTATATATTTACTAGTTACAGATAACCAAGTAAAATAGAACTGTTTACTAATTTTTTTACAACAGCAACTACTAATTTTTTTACAACAGCAACTACAAATATTTTATTGAAGTGACTAGTATTTAGTTTAAACCTATGTATTTTTAGTCTGCATTCCTCGAACGCTCGAGACTTATTGCGACACTTGCAAATCGTTTTCTTGGAAGAACCAGAACTAATGTCTTTTTGAGAGTCCTAAGTAGAGATCAAACTCATGATCCCTCATCGCAAGGTGGACACCAATACCATTACACTGTTGTGACTCAAGTTGCTAGTATTGAACAATAAACAAGTGTCATCCGTTTGTTAAAATGTGAACTTACCTCTTCATTAACCAATAACACGGGAGGAATGTCCATCATCCTCTTACTAATACTGGATCCAAGGTGATATTCTTCTTGCGCCAAGTGTCATACAGGGCACTTCAACACACAGTCATGCAGGTCCTACAATAAGAACACGCGATATTTATAAGTGCATAACATCAGAATGTAATGTTAACATATCAATTTAAACTTACATATAAATTACATTACAACAATCTTCCAAAAAGCCTTTCCAATTAAAGGAGTCCACCTTAGGATGATTTTTCTAATAAATTATTGACATACATTCCTGGCCATTTTTAAAATCTGCCCACGCCCCAGTAATTGTACATTGCACTTTTGGGCACTTTCAAAATGAATTGTGCACTGTATTTTAAATTACTGGTTAACTACTGTACTGTGTTTTCTTTTTTTGAGCAACATACAAGTTTGTCTCTTTAACTATGGTTTTGGTCAATAAAGAAATAAAACAAGAGCTCGCTCGACTATTCAACCGCTGTGTCAGAGTTATTGGCCTTTATCACTACAAAAAGGGCATAATTCTGCTAAAATGCTGGTCACAGTTATGTGCCTTGGCCAGTGACCTTATATTATGAACTCGAAAACATGTGTGCAGTTTTAATTTAATATCTGTAGCAGATACAGAGATATGAAGTTGTTGCACGCAAACTTCAACCTGAAATTTCAGTACGAAAAGGGGCATAAATCTGCTAAATTGCAAGCCAGAGTTATGAGCCTTGGTCAGTGACCTTCTATAATGACCCTCAGAAGACATGTTTGAAGTTTCAATTGAATATCTGTAGTAGTTATAGAGATATAGAGTTGTTGCTTGCAAACTCTAATCTGAAATTTCTAAGTAAAAAAGGGGCATAATTCTGCTAAATTGTCAGGTCAGCGTTATGGGCCTTGGTCAGTGACCTTACATAATGACCCCGAAGACATGTGTGAAGTTTCAATTGAATATTTGTAGTAGTTAGAGAGATATGCACTTGTTGCACGCAAACTTTAAGAAGAGCATTAGTGCGACGCCGACGAATGTGTGAGTAGTATAGCTCGAACCATTCGGTGAATAGACAAGCTAAAAAGATTTCACTTTCCCAACAACCAAGTATAAAATGATTACAATAATTCCTTAACCTAGTAAACATACCATCGTTTTTGTAAATATTGCTGTCAGCGTCTTCTATCTTTGCGAAACATCATCTGAAAAGAATGCAAAATCAGGTTTTCTAGTTTTATTTTAGTGTCCAAAGTATCCAAGCCATGTGAAATAGCACTTATTTTAAAATCATTAGTTACCATACTAGATAATGAAAATAGACATTCCATTTACCATTTCAAATTGATTTTGTTTATAGCTGTAATCAAAATCATCATCATCTCTCAGACAATTGGCACACTTATTTTCATATGTGAAGAATATGAGTTTATTGCATATAAAATACCAGACTGTAGATCTTATCTCAAAATGGACAGAAAATGTGAAGAATGAGACTGTGAATGTGATGTGTGACTGTGAAGAATCATTTCCACACATCATCACATGTGAAGAATGAGATCCTAAGGTGGACTCCTTTAATTGGAAAGGCTTTTTGGAAGATTGTTGTAATGTAATTTATATGTAAGTTTAAATTGATATGTTAACATTACATTCTGATGTTATGCACTTATAAATATCGCGTGTTCTTATTGTAGGACCTGCATGACTGTGTGTTGAAGTGCCCTGTATGACACTTGGCGCAAGAAGAATATCACCTTGGATCCAGTATTAGTAAGAGGATGATGGACATTCCTCCCGTGTTATTGGTTAATGAAGAGGTAAGTTCACATTTTAACAAACGGATGACACTTGTTTATTGTTCAATACTAGCAACTTGAGTCACAACAGTGTAATGGTGTTGGTGTCCACCTTGCGATGAGGGATCATGAGTTTGATCTCTACTTAGGACTCTCAAAAAGACATTAGTTCTGGTTCTTCCAAGAAAACGATTTGCAAGTGTCGCAATAAGTCTCGAGCGTTCGAGGAATGCAGACTAAAAATACATAGGTTTAAACTAAATACTAGTCACTTCAATAAAATATTTGTAGTTGCTGTTGTAAAAAAATTAGTAGTTGCTGTTGTAAAAAAATTAGTAAACAGTTCTATTTTACTTGGTTATCTGTAACTAGTAAATATATACCGGTACATGCTGGTAACTTTTTACTTTATCTGTGATTACACTGATCATAACTTATATTATTTATCTTTTTACCTAAAGCATTTAAAGTATTCAATAAATGCAAACAGCCTGATAGTCCAGAGCTTGCTTTAAGCCTTAGTTTAGCATGCTTCAACAATTATATGCTACAGCATTTAAAAATAATTGACTTGTGATTACTGACACAGTTGTTGCGATTTCTAGAAATACAATGTAGGTCATGTGTTGTAAATAGTTAAAAACAAATAACTGATGTAATGAAAATGTCCAGTATTGATTGTGTACTTTGTTTTGTGTTTTTCAGACCCACGATGATGGATCTTCTTGTTGAATGGTTAAACATGCAAGGACACATTATTATCTTTGTTAGCCATCTGTGAGCTTTGTTAAACATTGAAGAGCATTGTGTTGCAGTTTCTTTAAAGAGACACTATATGTATACATGTGTGTTTTACTTTTGCATGCAAAATCAGCTTGTTGGTGTTGTGAACTGACATGTGTATGAACATGCATATTTAATTACTCTCACTTTATGACAGAACTGATGAATTATTGCCTGGATTTCATTAAAAAAGTTTATGTGTGCCTTCAAGCACATTTAGCCTGTTCTAAACATAATTTTGTTAATTTTATTTTGATTCATTCATTTTAGGAGTCAATTCTGTAATGTTTCTTATTAGTAGATCCGTTTTAATCTCCATATTTCTCATAATATTCCTAAATTTCTTTTAACATTTAGACTATTTACTTGTCTGATGTGCAAATAATTTTGAACTTGAGTATTTACCATTGTACACATGGTGGCCACTGAAATTCGGAAGAAAAACCCTGTCTTCCTGATTTTCTTTGACCAGAATGTGATTTTTCCTTATATGTTTTGTCAAATTGCCATTCTAATTTGTGCGTATCTGTGACAGTGTTGAATTATGTCTTAGATTTTATATTTCACGTTTCATCTGTCTTTGGAATTTTTTCCTATGACTATGGTCAAATTTCCTGAATTTTCAGATTTTTCACAATTTACACTTTCCAGTGGCCATCATGGAATAATAGAACAAATCTATGAATGAAGCTAGTCAGGAAAAAGCTCTCTTGAATCAAGCCATGAACATCATATATAATGATTTTATAGCACATAATAAAATCATTTCATAGTTATATGAATAAACTAACCAGTACACTTGAATAATGGTACCAAATGTCTGCAAATAACTGGAGTTGTCTTAGGACAACATGCTTAGCAATTCATTCCGCTTTGATTATATATATATTCTGTCAGTGACCTTACATAATGACCCCGAAGACCTTTGTGAAGTATCAATTGATTATTTGTAGTAGTAACAGAGATACATATTTGCACGCAAACCTTAACATGAATATTTCTAAGTACAAAAAGAGGCATAATTCTGCTAAAATGCTGGCCACAGTTATGGGCCTTGGCCAGTAACCTTATATTATTACCCTGAAGACACGTGTGAAGTTTCTGCTGAATATCTGTAGTAGTTACAATGATATTTACTTGCACGCAAATCTTAACCTCAATTTTCTCTTGCACACGAACCTTAACGTGACTTTTCTAAGTACAACAGGGGTATTATTCTGCTAAAATGCTGGTCACAGTTATGGGCCTTGGCCAGTGACCGTATATAATGACCCGGAACACGTGTGTGAAGTTTTAATTGAATATCTGTAGTAGATATGGAGTTGGTACATGCAAACTTAAACCTGAAGTTGTTGAAGTACACAAAGGGGCATAATTCTGCTAAACTGAGGTAACAGTTATAGACCTTGGTCTATGACCTAACAAAAAGACATGTGTGAAGTTTCAATTAAATATCTGTAGTAGTTACAGATATATATATACTTGTTGTACCTTAACTAGAACATTACGCCGACACTGACGAACGGGTAAGAAGTATAGCTCGGACTATTCGATAAAGACTGAAATATAATTAACCTTGGAAATGTACTGCCTCCTTCTTTGACATCTTTTTGCTCTTCTTATCACTTCACCACATCCAGTATGCTCATAGTGTCACTGCAATAAACATATCTATTTTAAACATCTGATAACTATAAAATCTTGCACAATCAGGTTTATTCTATTTGTACAACATTTATCTAACTGAAAGTCTAAGCAATTTAAAAATGTGCATTTATTCTTTATTTACTCGACAAAGATGTGCCAGTATTACTAAGGGTTCACAAATTAAACTTTCAATTTGTTGTTTCAGCATTGTTTCTTACATGAGGCGTTTAAATTATATACATGTACATCTCTATATGAATGAAATCATAATACATCAATTTAGATACTATAATAGTTTTTAACTTAAGATAATTTAATACTATAAAAATCAACAGCACATTCCTACAATAGCAAATGAGTAAACAAATGTAATGAAAATTATGGTAATATCTCATTTTCAGAGCATAAAAATCAAACCTGTAGTTGTGGTGTTCTCTTAGCAAGCATGTTTTATGATCTTCTGCTGACCAAGACTGTGATAATGTTGATTTATCTGTTCTGTTTCTGTGGAAAGAAGCACAATGTTGATTTATATGAACAAATAATGTCTTTAAGATGAAATAAGTATCTCAGGTTGATACCTCATGACTTAAAAATACTTTAGTACCGCGTCAAATATATTTTTGCTTCAGGTTACATGACCAAATAAACTAGGGTAGGTAAGTACGTAGGTTTTTTTTTAATTTAATCAACTTAAAGATTCTAAAACTGAATGAATATTCAAAACACTGCAGTAATATAGTTTAACAAGTAGATGCTATCAAAACAAAACACTAATTAAACCACAAAACAAAAACATTTAGTTATTAAAAAACAATAATAAAAAAATATCCGAAAAACTCAATAAGATGTTCTAGGGTCAGGGCATTTTTAGGGTCGGTTGGGTAATCTGAAACCAATTATTTTTACGCCTAACAAGAATACTCAATTTCTACTGGTAAAACTAATTCAGTTGTGGTTGTTAACTGTGTTTTTTAGAGGATTTTGTGAAGGATCTCATTTGTCATAACCAAAAGTTAGCGTTTTTTTTCGAATTGCAAAAGGTATCCTTGTTACCAAATACAAAAAAAAATCACTATAACATTTCATCACTAGTAAGAATCTGCTTTATTGTAAATTGAAGGCAAAAATGGTAATCATTTAATATTTAACAGACATGAAGATAAATCTGTGATGGTATGGACTTGGTAACTATGAAGGACTTATTGTGTAGTGACCCGGTAAGCTCAGTGGGAAGAGCACTTGCAGGGTCTCGGGTTTGAGTCCTGGACTGGCTGTTCAATTTTTTCACCCTGTGAGTGTGACATTTGTTACCCAACAAGGGGTAGTGCCAATACCAATGCCTCTGATACAACGCAGATTGTACTAAGTAAATCTCTAAATTTCAATATAAAATCCCTTTAAAGAAGAGGAAAGTGCCGTACTCCGATAAAATATATTCAAGGGGGCTCTCACCTTTTAACCGAGTCTCATGCTCAAGCCACAAACTGGCATTCCTTTTCCTGTGACAGAATCACTGAAAAGTCGAATAATGATCAAATATAATTAAATCTTAAGTGCTTGTTATCATTATGACTTTAAAGTTTAAACTAAGGCAAACAATGTCCGGAAAACACTCGCGTCCGAAAAATACTCGTCGGTACTCCTCCTCATATTCGCATAAAACGTTGGAGTGGCATAAAAATAAAAGCATGTGTAACGTACATATATTTAAATTAATATATTTCAAATAACAAAATAATAACTAAGTTATTTATAAGATATACTAACGTAAAAACCTCGTGACTTGTTTATTCTACTTACTTGTTGTTGTTGTTGTAGTATATAAGCTGGATGAGACACTATTACTGATTGGTCAGTTCTAAGTATCGGAACCAATCAAATCATTTTCTCGGGTAACCCATGGCAACCCGCTTTTTGTGCAGTATTTCATGTGTTATATTTTCCGTCGGAAGATTTGTAAAGTTCCGCGCTTTTTAGATTCCGCTTATTGTGCAGTGTTCATTGCGCAATTTTTCCGTCGGAAGAATTGCAAAGTTCCGCGCTTTTTAGATTATGCTTTCTAGCCGTCGGATCAAATGTCCCGAAAAATGCTATTTAAGTTAGTATCTTTCTGTCCGTCGGAAAAAGTTACAAGTTCCGCGATTTTTAGATTCCGAATTCTTCCCGTGGGAACAAATGTCCCGAAAATTGTTTTGTAATTAGTATCTTTCTGTCCGTCGGAAAATGTTGATTTCCGAAATTTCGACGGCTGCTATATGCTTATATTAGCGTTGTTTTTCGCGGAATATTAAAGTTCCGCAAAATGAAAATCTCCGATAGTCCGATAGTTACTATATATTTTAATGTAATTTAGCGGGGGTCCCAACCGGCTTTCCATAGTACACAAATATTTGTTTGGGAAAATAATTGCCATTGTCAAAATGATTTAGGAAAATAATTGCCATTGTCAAAATGATTTAGTTATCAGTTGACAGTTGATTGAACGTTGCGTTTTATCTGTAATTCAGTGTTTTAGGAAAGTAATTGCCTTGTCAAAATGATTTAGTTATCAGTTGACAGTTGATTGAACGTTGCGTTTTATCTGTAATTCAGTGTTTCGTCATAGATCTACTTGGAAATGGTTTTTTTTTTCAAATAATTCTATAAGATTTAAGTATTTTTTGCATTTTTTGTGTTTTTATGATCGACGTTGAAGTATAAGTTAAAATTTTATGCGGTGTACACTTTACATTACGTTTAAAACTGTGTCGTTTGGTTGGTATATATAATAATGAGTTTAGTAATGCAACGTATATTTAAATACCAATATTATTTTGTATAGTATTTATTTTTGCAAAGCATCAAAAATATCATGTTTCAAACATCTTTCATTTAGAACTATGTAAAAACAATATTTACAGGGAGGTAATTAACGTATTCAAATTAGTCCCCTTTGACTCTCCAACAGGTTATTTCTGTTTGAGTACTATTTCAGCTTCAAATTTATAATCAGCTGCATCCATTTATACTGTATATATTTGTTATGGTTTACTATTAATATCATAATTTATGGTTGGTATCTTAATGATTTGTATTGAATAAGTAAGTTATAAATAAAAGTTGTATAGCTTCACGAAACTGACTCTTAATTTTCAGAATCAACAGCATTGGGATGTGTGCCAGAGAGGTGTCAGAAGTGATGAAAAAATGGGCAGACTTTAAAGTATGTTTAATAATGTAACATTTTGTATATTATCACAATAAAAATATATTTTGTAAATCAAAATATTTATTCAATAACATGTTGCTGGATTTGTGCTTTGTACATTAATGTATATAGATCTCTCTTAATCTCTCTATATACAATTTGTGTAGTTTGCATTAGAGTAACACCAAAAAGAAGGAACAGACGCGCCTCCGAGAGGCACAACAAACTGGGGGCGGTGGTGCCAGTTCAATTCTATTAGATTGGGAGGAAAAGGTAAGAAATGTAGCAAGCATATTCAATGTACATGAAACACATATTTAAATTGGTAAATTTAAATTGCATATATTGAAAACTGGCATTTTTCGAAATTGTGTTTTCTGTATTACAGATTGTCACCATACTACCTGAAGAGGCGTTTTTGGGAATAGCTGGTGGAGTTGACACCTTTCAGTCCAGTATGTACTGACTTAACACATTCTTAATTTCAAGTTATCCTTCATGTAACTATCGGCAAATTTTAACCTCACTTTAGTGCTTGATTCATTCTGTTTTTTTTAAATGTACATACATGTAGGCTCAATTTATTTTTAGGTGTACAGCGAACACCGGAAACAACATCAGCTGGCCCATCCTGAGAACACTTGGTGGTGAGAGAAATAGCACACAAACATCAGCTCATTTTTGTTATAAATTATTTATTATTATCACACTATTCTAGGGTGTATGATAAACACTGTCATAAAAGTATAATAACAAGTTAACAAACAACTTTAACAGATAATGGGTTTCTGAAAAAAAGGTATGCCAAAAAAGTTATAAAGGTTCTTTTAATATTTTGAACTATTAAGTGTAATAAATTACTGTATTACTTGAAACACTAACTATATGGTTTTTATCAAAATAATTGTATCATTTTATTTACAGAATATGTCCGTTTTGTTCATTATATGGATATATTACAGTTCATAACGACTGATAGCTCATTTATAAGTTTTTGCATTTACAGTGTTAACCATGTAAATATGCATACAAAGGAATCAAGAACATACAATAAACACATAAAATGAAGTTGGCTTATCTTTAAAATGATATAGATAATGGCAAAATATTTGAGAAAATATTCATTTAACATTTTGAAAATGCAAAACAAAAGTTAACCAAGAAATAGTCCATTTTAATTATTCTAAGTCAAAATTCGGTTAGGGACAATGTGAGGTATTTTTGAAATAATTTTTTTTTTTTTATCTTTGCCATATGTTACTGTAATAGGACGAAGAGTACAAAAGTGACAGTGATGTTTCGGAAACAAGCCACTGTGACGAACCAGATAAGAAACGGAGAAGAATGTAAGTGTCATTGAAAAAAAATATTTACAAAAATGTATTTCCATGTCATTGTTTAAATTGTGACAGCTATTTGTCATATAAAAGAAAGAATCATATGCAATAACTGTATAAATATTAAAGAACTAAAAGGTGCATAATTCTGCTAAATTGTCAGATTTATGGGCTTTTGTCAGTGAACTTACATAATGACCCCGCAGACATGTGTTAGGTATCACTTGAATATCTGTAGTAGTTACATGTATGCAAACATTACGCCAACGAACGGGTGAGTAGTATAGCTCAAAATACTGGGTGAATAGTCGAGCTAACCAACTCTTCTATTCGAAGTATTTAAGTTGGTACATATTTTTTAAAGAGGAAGGGGAAAACATTTGTTGAAATACAAAAATGAGTTATGGAAATTATAGGGATGTTGCCCCTGATACTGAATTTGATGACAAATGTATTTTCCTATTTTCAAGTGAATAAATTATTTAGTTCTGAAGTTACACAACTTTTGAATACCGGTATAATCTTTAACCTGAAAATGTATGTGAAAAAAGGGGCATAATTATGCCGAAATGCAAAACAGAGTTATAGGGAAATGTTGCCCATGACACTGGAGTTGATGAAACAGGTATTTTCCAAGTCTAGTGAATAACTTATGTAGTTTTGAAGTTAAAAAACTTAAACCAAACTTCAAACGCGGACGCCAACGCAGGGGCTAGTAGGAAAGCTCACCTTATTCTTCCAATAGTCGAGCTAAGAACATAAATAGCTTTGCATAAGAATCCCCTAGTTTGCTGTTAGGTGTAAAAAAATATGTTTGTTTCAGTTTACCCAAATGACACTAAAAACAGCCCTGATGCTAACATTTTATTGAGTGAGTCAGATATGTTTTTTGTTTATTTTACTTGTTATCAAAAAATAGTTAAATGTTATTTGGATAAATAAGTGTTTTGTTTTGATAGCATCCACTTCAAAACAATGTTTTATGATATTAGAGACATGTTTTGAATATTCTTTAAGTTCTATAATCTTCAAGTTGACCATTTACCAAAAAAATGAAAAAAAAAATTCCTACCTACCTCCCCTATTTTTTGGGAGGGGGGGGGGAGGGCGACGTAAACTGAAACAAACATATTTTTTTACGTCTTATACAAATAAATTAATAATGTGTTGCCGATAAGCAGCGGCAATGCGATTCGGCTGTGGAGCAGCATGTACAAATTCATCCGGCTCCGGCGGATCATTCTGCTGGTCTGGTAATGGCACCTGCTGGTCAACACACAAGTTGTGTAGTCTCATGCAGGCGGCTACTGTCCGGCAGCACTTCTCTGGCTTCATGTACAGACATCCGCCAGTTTTATGAAGGCACCTGAGTCAGAATATACCAAATCAATGCTTTAGAAACAAGAAGGGCTGCATGCCTATAGATTAGTCCCATAAGTGATTCGTTAATAAATGGATTGTTAATGACCCAATTCTAAATTTCGATGCTAAACTTACAAACTTCGATTTGATTCCCTTTAAAAATATAAAGTATTGCGAAATAGGCCATAGTCCCTTTAACTATGTTTAAAGGGGAAAAAAAAAACAGCTGTCTGCACATTCATAACATTTGGAGTGTTACGATATTTGGCAAAAACACATACAATGTACAGAATTGAATGAGTATTATAAATATTATCATGATAAAACAAAGATATCAGTGAATTGCGCTTTGCACATGAATGGGAATCAAAGTCCCAATACTTAATAGAAAATCATTGAAAGGGAAAGCCCTGTACTGTGCACACCTCATTTTGATAATGAAGCATCACATACAGTTTCATTCTATGGCCAGTAGTTGCGAAGAAATATCCCAGACAAGAATTGTACACTATATTATAATTTCAGAAATCTTAAAAAATCCCATAACTCTTAGAAGCGGAACATCCTGGTTCAATGCACACATACTCTTGGTAATGAAGCTTCGCATTAAGTTTCATTGAATTCTGGGCCAGTAGGTGCTAATAATTAATCTGGGCAAGAGAACGGGACAGACGGACGGCATGACGGACAGACGGACAAAGAGGCGACTATATGCTCCCCTGAATGTTTTTCGGGATAATAAAAAAACTTCATTATGAATATGGAATACTGATAGATCAAAATGGTATACCTAAATCTACTCTTTATCAGGCCAAAAGCCCTCACTATGACCATTCGTCCACTGGACTGTGCGTTATTGTATCTAATCTCTGCATCAGTTGACGGCGTGAGGAGGTACACTTTTAATGGATAGCACGAGACACCAAAGAGATGTCCTATATGGTTTTCTTCCAGAAATGTCTGAAATAAATGAAATTTGTTCACGGATTACAATAAGAAGATGCTCACGAACATGTGATTGTCTTGCACAGTGTTCACTGCGTCCTGCAAGCTTAAAAAGGATTATGTGACAACGATTGCCAAATGCTGGCAAATTTAATACAATTTATATTATTTCTATTTCTCTTCTATTTTTTCAATTAAATAAAATGTCATTTTTGTGTGTTTCATATATGCCATTTAACGTACAAACTGGACATATTACATATGAAATTATCAGTTCAAGTAATGTAACAAGAAAACCATCATAATGAAAAAGACAGAAAAAGTTGCTTCCGCATGATTTCAAACCCACCACCGCCTAATCAAAAGTATAACATGCTAATCGTGTGACCATTCCAATGTATTATACTTGTTTGTGCATTTTTTTTTATGTCCTGTAATTGTTGCAGGTGATTTCATCAAACTTCTAAAACATACAGTAATAATCTGAATGATATTATCATTTTGAAAACTGTCAATTCATCAATCCATAACAGTTCAATATAAATGGAATGGTGGACAATCACTTGTCAGTACACAGCCAACAGTTTTACAATATTTCAGTAAGTTTCTGAGAAATCAATGCAAACAAATATGTTTATACATTCAAACCACAGTTCTCAAAGACAGAGGCGTCGTGCGTGGACACTGGCCATTTTGACACAATGTCAATAAATCTGTAAATAAATAATGTAATATCAAGGCATACATATTTAAAAAAACAACAACGTGAAAGTGGAAATAATCATAATATTCAATGGTTTTCAGAATATGTAAAGGGACTATGTCATCGAAAAGGGCCTCAAAGGGGTAATTTCTTTAGAAAATCTGAAATTTAGATATTAATACTGGTTAGAACAGGGTATATATAATGGGAAAAGAGTGTTTGCTTTCTGAGATAAAAATAAATTATAAAATGGGACTGGGTTGTGTTTATTTGGCCCTATTCCTGTTTACATTTTGACATCAGAATAGTGAGCCTTTTGTAGAACCATATTTTACAAACGACTCCTTACTAAGCATGATATGGCAGTTGGTTAAAGCGCTGTATACTGTCATTTCTGCGTATGGCTCCCAAGTCGCGAGTTCGATACCCGCTTGGGTTTTTTTTTTCAGGCTTTTTTGCCCCTTTGTTTTTCATCAAATATCTTATTGTATATTATACTATTTTTATTTATTTACTGCATGTGTCTTAGTAAATCGCATTTATATCAAATACTATAATTTATAGTGCAATAGGAAGCCAATTATTTGTTGACATAGTCCCTTTAACAAATAATTTTTTTTAAATCTGTGCACTTTATATGAAAAAATAGATCAGAAGAAACACACAAAAATAGCAAGTGGATAAATTTTTCAAAGCAATAAAAATATTCATAATAATCACAAAAAATTGACGTGTTTGCTATGCAGAATGATTAAAATCAATATCTTGCAGTAATCAATTAGTTAAGTGTTCATAATTATTATTATTTTTTTTTTTTTGGGGGGGGGGGGGAGGTAGAGGGGAGGATGTTGCTTCTATTTTTGTGTCCACGATATATTGCAACAATGCCTTGCTGTATATACATTTATTAAAACATTAATTCAATTTTTTTGTATACCTGGCGTTGTGATCAACCACAGCCTGCACATTAATTGCATGAAACCCTTTGCGGCAGACAAACGCTGCTTCATTGGCTGAGGGCGCAATTATTGGCACTAGTGTGCCGTCAACTGCTCCCACAGTGTTAGGTATGCCACATTTCTGATAAAATCCTTGCTTCACAGCAACCAGTGCTATTCCAGTTGGAAACCTGTAAGAAAGTGCAATATTGTCTGATTGAAACTCACCAAGCGTAGCAGAAACAATTATAACAAGAGCTGTCTCAGGCCAACGCGCTCGACTATTTAACCGCTTTGACAGAGTTATGAGCCTTTATCACTACAAAAAAGGGGCATAATTATGCTAAAATGCTGGTCACAATTATGGGCCTTGGCCAGTGACCTTACATAATGAACATGAAGATGTGTGAAGTTTCAATTGAACATCTGTTGTACTTACAGAGATATGTACTTGCATGCAAACCTTAAATGGAATTTACAAATACAAAAAGTGGCACAAATCTGCTCAATTTTATTTACATTTCAAAATATATTAGCATACAATAAATGCTATAGCGAGTACAAGACAGACATGTAAAACAGGATGTGGTCAGTATACAAAACCTACCGGTACTAGAATTTGTGTGGGCGGTTTTAAGTCTGTTGTTTGACCAGCAACTTGGAAGGTTTTTCTATACATCGATTTCAAAATTCAATTTGCTTTAACCACTTGGACAGAAATTCGTACCTAATATTATCCGTAAATTGACAGCATTCACAAATGCTGCAACTATACGGCATGCACTGGGCCTTAAAAAAGAATACATATTGATAAGATTTATATTATTGAGATGTGTCCACGTTTTTATTAAATGCCAAATTATTTTTCGGATATAACAAAGGAGTTCTTTAATACAACAAAGAACAACTGTAACAGGGGTGTGTAAAGCCTACGCAGACTTGTCAGACACGGGTAATTTTACTGTCAATCAACTAAATTTTTCTTGTCTACTTGTTCATGGACAAGCACAATTCGAGGTGTGAGAATGATTGAACAGTTGAAAGTTATTTATCATTATACTCATACAATACATTTGAATAACAAATTGTGTTTTGTTTATTATTTAATAAAAATATAACAGGAAGGCCTGCGGACAAACAGATTTTTAAAATGAACTTGTACATGCACAAAACAATTTTGATATTCCCACACCCCAGAGTGTAAGACATGTATAACTATATATAATTGGTTGAAATGTTAATTGATTTAAAAGTTTTGTTGGTGTCACTGTGTGTATTTGTTCTTTAAATATATATGTGGCGTGTCGTGGGAAAAACGGGCTTAATGCATGTGCGTAAAGCGTCGTCCCAGATCAGCATGTGCAGTCCGCAAAAGCTGATCCAGGACGACACTTTCCGCTTTTATGATATATGCTGTTTCAAGAAAGTATCTTTTAAACATAAATCCACTATTGGCGGAAAGTGTCGTCCCAGATTTGCCTGTGCAGACAACATGCATTAAGCCCGGTTTTCAAACTGTTACCGACACGCCTCATATGTATTTGTACATTAAACAGTTCAATTAATAAATGAGAGTGTAAGATGGAAAAAAAGTAAGGTTTACCTGCTTATTCCACGAAGATCAGCTACTTCAGACAGAAAATCACCTTTTGAAGAACCGTAGACCCACAAGCACCTGAAAATTACAGATTTATCATTGGTATTACCTTCATCACAAATTGATGTGGCTATATTGTGACAGGGATGTGCTACTTGTACTATTACTTGTACTTGTACTTACTCGAGTACGAGGTCGTGGAACCCCTTTCTTTTGCGAAAATGTCTCGGTTCCCTCGGCCGAGCTATCACGAACGCGCCGATGGCCGCCATATTTACGAACGCTAAGAGTGGTCTTACCCAGTCTTAGCGTTCGACAAAAATCTTACGACGTCGTAGCTGCGATTGAGTTGATAAAACGGTCCACCGTTCTTACGACTAACGTACGACATAATCTTACGTACGACCGTCCTAAGATTTGTTGATAAAACGGCCCCCCAGGTGTTCGTCAGATGTTCAAAAGTCAATGAATAGCTACACACCAGGTATTCACTGTGTATTTGCTAGATATTCTAAATAGAATGCATAGCTAAGCATCAAGTGTTCGTTAGAATGTCAAAAGCAAAAGTATAGCTATGCTCCAGGTATTTGCTAGGTATTTAAAACAAAATGTATAGCTATACACCAGATATTTGGTAGGTATTCAAAAAATAATGTTTATCTATGTAACAGGTATTCTTCAGATGTTCTAGGGCAAAAGTATAGCTGTGAACCAGATGTTCGTCAGATGTTCAAGGCAGAAGTATAGCTATACACCAGGAATACGCTAGGTATTCCTAACGGAATGTACAGCTATGCATCAGGTGTTCGTCAAAGGCAAATATATAGCTATTCATCAGGTGTAAGTCAAATTTTCAAATGCAAAATTATAGATATTCATCAGTTGTTCATCAGATGTTCAAAGGAGAAGGTATAGCTATACACCAAATATTCGTTAGGTACTCAAAACAGTATTTATAGCTATGCACCCATGTACCAGGTGTTCGTCAGATGGTCAAATGCAACAATAAAGCTATACATCAGGTGTTCGTCAGATGTTCAAACGCATATGTATACCTATACACCAGGTGTTCTTAAGGTAATTGAACACAGAATTTATGTTCATAGGCAAAAGTATAACTATACATCAAGTATTCGCTAGGTATTCAAAACTGAATGTATAGTTGTGCCTGAGGTGTTCATCTGATGTTCAAAAGCATCAGTATAGCTTTACACCAGGAGTTCGCTAGGTATTCATATCGGAATGTATATCTATGCATCAGGTGTTCGTCAGATGTTCAAAGGTATAGCTATACACAATGTATTCGCTACGTATTCAAAACATAATGTATAGCTATGGATCAGGCGTGTGTCGCATTTTTAATCCAAACTAGAGTAAATATGACAGCGTATTCTTTGCCCCATAGTACACGCAGGCATGTCAGATCTTTGTCGGTAGTTTTATTAGATACCCGTCACTTACGTTGAACATATGTTGAATTTATTCCTTTGCCTTCAAACATATGATGAACACCAGGCGCATAGCAATACATTCTGATGTGAATACCTAGTGAACACCTGGTGTATAGCTATACTTCTGCCTTTGAACATCTGACGAACACCTGGTGCATAGCTATAAATTCAGATGTGAATACCTAGCAAACACGTTGTGTGTAGCTATACTTCTGCCCTTGAACATCTGCCGAACACCCGATGCATATTTATACATTTGCCTTTGAAATTTTGACTAACACCTCATGCATAGCTATACATTATATTTTGATTACCTTGCGAATAATGGTATAAAGCTAAACGTTTGCCTTTGAACATCTGACGAACACCTGATGCATATTTATACTTTGACCTCTGAACATCTGACGAAAACATGATGCATAGCTATACTTTCTATTTGAATACCCTGCGAACATCTGATGCATAGCTATACTTTTGCCTTGAACATCTGACGAACACCTGGTGCATAGCTGTACATTCTGTTTATGTACCTAGCAAATACCTGGTGTATATTTATTATTTTGACTTCAAACATATGACGCACATCTGGTGCATAGCTATACATTCTGATGTGAATACCTAGTGAACACCTGGTGTATAGCTATACTTCTGCCTTTGAACATCTGACGAAAACCTCGTGCATAGCTATCCTTTTAGCTTTGAACATCTGACGAACACCTGGTGCATAGATGTACTTTCTGTTTTATTTACTTAGCAAATGCCTGGTGTATATTTATTATTTTGCCTTTGAACATCTGACGAACACCTGGTGCACAGCTATATATTCTGATTTGAATGCCTAGTGAACAAATGTTAGATAGCTATACTTCTGCCTTTGAACATATGACGAACACCTGGTGCATAGCTATACCTTTGCCTTTGAACATCTGACGAACACCTGGTGCATAGCTATACATTTGCCTTTGAACATCTGACGAACACCTGGTGCATAGATATACATTCTGATGTGAAGACCTAGTAAATACCTGGTGTACAGCTTTACTTTTGCCTTTGAACATCTGACGAACACCTGATGCATTAGCAGCATATCTATACTTTGACCTTTGAACATCTGACGAAGACATGATGCATAACTATACATTCAATTTGAATATCTTGCGAACACCTGATGCATAGCTATACTTTTGCCTTCAACATCTGAAGAACACCTGGTGCATAGCTGTACGTTCTGTTTTATACCTAGCAAATACCTGATGTATATTTATTATTTTGCCTTCAAACATATGATGAACACCAGGTGCATAGAAATAAATTCTGTTGTGAATACCAAGTGAACACTTGGTGTATAGCTATACTTCTGCCTTTGAACATCTGACGAACACCTGGTGCATAGCTATACATTCTGATGTGAATACCTAACAAACACCTGGTGTGTAGCTATACTTCTGCCTTTGAACATCAATCTGATTTGATTACCTAGCGAATACCTGGTGTATATCTATCTATACAGTTGCCTTTGAACATCTGACGAACACCTGATGCATAGCTATACTTTTGCCTTTCAACATCTAATGAACACCTGTTGCATACCTATACATTTTGATTTGAATACCTAGCGAACACCTAGTGTATAGTTATACTTCTGCCTTTAAACATCTGACGAACACCTGTTGCATAGCTATACAATCCGATTTGATTACCTAGCAAATACCTGGTGTATATTTATACATTTGCCTTTGAACATCTGACGAACACCTGATTCATAGCTATACATTCTGAATATTCAGCTAATATGTTTAAGCTATATTTCTGCCTTGAACATCTGACGAAAACCTGGTGTATAGCTGTTTTCTGTTTTTAATACCTAGCGAATACCCGGTGTATAGCTGTACTTCTGCTGAACATCTCACGAACACTTGGTGCATAGCTATACTTTTGCCTTTGAACACCTGACGAACACCTGATGCATAGCTATACGTTCTGATTTGAATACCTAGTAAACACCTGGTGTATAGCTATACTTCTGTGTTTGAACATCTCACGAACACCCGGTGTATAGCTATAATTTTGCCTTTGAACATCTGACAAACACCTGATGCATAGCTATACTTTTGCCTTTCAACATCTGACGAACACCTAGTGCACTGCTATACATTCTGATTTGAATACCTAGTCAACACCTGGTGTATAGCTATACTTCTGCCTTTGAACATCTGACGAACACCTGATGCATAGCTATGCATTTTAGTTTTAACAGCTGGTGAATATCTAACATCTAACAGCCAACTTCACAGACCTAAAAATAAACCTGTTCAATCGAATACCCTTTAGAAGTCATGGACGCATTAAAACATTAATGTTTTTCGAGAGGCAATATGCATTATTACCTACTTTACTATATAATTGATAATGTAGCATTTTTAACTGCTTACCACTTTGCTTAACCAAGCTCCTCCCAACAGGCAACATTTTATGATGTTTCATGGTTTTGTTTCATTATGTTGCCCTTATCATTATTCAAAGAACGTTGCGCAATGTAAGTTTATAGTAACACTGACTGCTAGCTGACTGTTACAAGCAGCTATGACCCAGGACAATGATTGGTCTATTTTGTAGTTGTGAGTCACAACCATCATATTAGTTTTCATGGAAAATAAAACAATTACATATTGTTGTTTTGTTATTTTTATTAAGTATTAGAAGTATGTAATAAAACAGATATTTCATTGTCATTTTGGAACAGTCAAATTGTTTACTTCAGTATCGGGTGCAACATTTTGAACTGTTGTCCTCGGCCTAACGACCTCGGGAAACAGTTCAAAATTTGCCCCCCCCCCCCCCCTATACTTCAGCAAAACAATTTGACTGTTCCCAAATGCCAATGAATTATCTGTATATTGTTCTATTCCTTCGTCATGTTTTGTGTTCTGATATCTTAAAATTCCTTTATTATTGCATAACATGTGGGAACGTAGGCTACACAAGGGACATCTCTATTCAAACAAACCTTATAAATAACTGCTTTATAGTTTACAAAGAGGTGTATTTAAAGTTGTGTACGTTAATTCTAAAGGGTATTGTATCTTTAAGCAACGAAGAACACTTATATATAAATAAAAGAAATGTATTTCGAACAGTTTAATACCCTGGTCAATTGTAATATAACGAATACGGTAACCAATTGCTGTCAGACAACCATAGTTTAATTGAGTTCTCATCCTTTGGAAGTTCAATTGAAGTGATCAATTGCCTATACAGCACCACATACAATGCGGAAACATGATGAAACAAACACAATCACTAATTAGAAACCCCTTAGAACTGTGGCCATCGCCTTGGTTCGGTAAACTCATGTAACGTCGGCGATTTCAACGAGTTTAATGGCGCGCCGAATCTCATACTTGGTCCAGAATTAAATTACAAACAAGTACTATACAAATGGGTTTGATACTCACTGACCGCTTGCTAGTTGTTATTTTCTATCTCGTAAACATATAGAAATTGTCACATAACGGATTTACTCTCTATATTTTTATATTTATTTTAGTACGCAATTCGTTTAACAACTCTGTAGTGATTTCACATGTATCAGAAATTGTTATATAAAGCGGTATTCCTTCTCTGGGGCCAAGCGCGTACCTTTACATGCAAAAGTAAATGCTGCGAATTACATGTTGATGCCATTACGTCAGTGATTCCTCTAACCAAAACATTTTTTGAGTAGTTACATATGTTGCTGTTTTTTTCATTTAGTAAAACCGATTGCATTTAAACCAGTATAAATGGATAGTCATTTTTTGTGGAGCAATTTATACGCCCGTGTGTATAGGTCTACGACTCTGCCGGTTAAACAGGTAGTTTTAGTGATAAACCTTGATAACTAAGCCTACCGACAAATAAACCGAAATACGTTCTTGAATAACTGAAACGAATCGTCAAACATGAGTATTGTATAGAAAACTTCCAAATCACATTTTAATGCAAGGTAGACAACCTCGTGTATACGGACATAACTTCCATGCGAAAGTTACTGTTTTAAATGGACACATATTTTACGTATTTTTTGAAAATGCCATTCAATGTCTTAACTGCTAAAACTAAAGCATGTGGACTAACAAATAACAAATATTAAGTAGGAAAAACAAGTAAATTAAAAAATGTGCCTTCGCCGGGTCTTGAACTCAAAAATCTGACGCGCTAAACACTCTGCCATCCTGACTTACTAACTATTAATGGTGTACTTGGTAATACATGTGTTTCCAAAATACAGATGAAAAGCGTTACAAACGTTTTATAATGTAATCCATTTCATTTGATGATTATTTATAAACTGCATTATATTTCCTATACATTTCTTAGTCAGAAGTGTTATTTTGCTTGTTTATTTATAATGATTGTATTTTTGTTTTGGGGCGCTATGATATACAAATAAAATTGTCAATTTGCCAATCCCTTTAACGACGTTGTGATATTTCATTAGAAACCTAAAACTGAAAGAGACGAGTATGCCGAGTGAAATGTGTTTCAATAGTGTACATTAAATCGAAATTTTCGATAAGACTGTTTCAAACCCAATTCTCAGAGTTATATCACTATTAACAACATGAACTTTTTTCACGGCAAGATAATGCTGCATTTGGCAATACCGTCTTGGTATAGTATTTTCTTTTGCAGTTCATAATAGGCAGCATGATTTACAATGTCTGCACATTGTGCGTCAATCAACATACAGAACAATACACAGGGCTCAATTTCTATAATGGTGACCAATGATTCGGAACTTAAATGATAATCGACACCTCAGCTAGTTGACAGAGGATAAACGATCTAACAATAAAACAATAATTAGGTTTGTTTGAGGCTAAATTGTATTTACAAGTGCGTGCATTTTGATTAATTCTGGGCTATGTGTGGGGTTCGGCATGCCTTTAAACCGGTTTAAACCCCCAATGCTTTGCATGGAGGTAACACAAGTTTTAATCATGTTTGTGTTTTGTGTTGTGTTGTGCGTACTGTCCTGTATTGTGTAGGCAATTGGTCACTTCCTCAAAATAAATGACCAGCGGATGTTAATAAGGGTTTCTCTCCTGGTGATGTCTCTTGAGTTTCATTATTCTTATATTTGTGTTCATATTGAAAAATGTAATAACATAATCTTAAATTGTACAATGTTATATATTATCGTATTTGCTTTTGCTCTTACAAAACACTTTGTAAATGTTAAGGTGTCATGAAAATACCGTGTACGCAAATTCTGCTTAATAATTTAAAGTTGACAGATGTTGGAGTATATATCGTGCATTGTAAGTAACACTTTGTGCTTATTGATATCAATTCGAAAAGCAACATGTTAAGACAGACTATTTCGGCATGTGGTTATCAGAGACAGTAGGAGTTGGTTTTTGTCCTCCTTTATTTTGATACCATATCTTAAAGGTACAGTTTCACAGGTTTTCTTTTTGCTGTGAGAAATATTTTTCTTAAATTGACTCTTTCATTTTCTATAATACATTGTATTGTTTATATTTCACGGTTTTTAAAGCATATTGCTTTACCCCAACACACCCAGGGACCACCAGGCTTCCCCCCACCCACGTACCAGCAGTATACGCAGGTCAACCCTCAAGTCCAATCACATTAGCATGACACTAGCGCACTGATCGCCATGATACAGAAACTGGATAATCGTCTTCAGTCAATCGAAAACTCAGTTTCAAAACTTGGTATAATACAAAACGAGCTATCCCGTGTGAAAGTTGATGTTGCTGCACTACGATGTGAAAACACCTCCATCAGCTCACGTTTGAACGAAATTGAGGTAAGCTGCCAGTCCATGAGTGATATTGCGGACGACTTTCATTCATACAAAATAAATTCATCAAAATCACTATCTGAACTTAAATTTAAAACTGACAAAATCGAACAGCAAACGTCAAACTTCGAAAATGTAAACATACAGCTCCAAGAGAGTATTACAGATCTGCGGTGGCGTAGCATGCGTGACAACCTAGTGTTTGTGGGAGTGCCAGAAAGCACAGAGACCAACACGGGGGTACAGGGACAGTGTGAAACCATTTTGCGCCGTTTCCTCACAGAACGGATAGAAAATGATCATACGATAAACAAGAACAATGACATAAGCATCAAAGAAATATCATTTGCACGTGTTCATCGCATGAGTGGAGGTCCGAACAAAAACAATCTACCCCGCCCGATAGTAGCAAAATTTGAAAACTACAGTGACCGCGAAAAGATCCGACGAGCAGGCATAATTCTCAACCAGAAAAAGTCTGGTTGTTATATAAACGAACAGTTCCCACCAGAAATAGAAGAACGCCGAAGACAGCTATTTCCAATTATGAGACAGTACAAAAGTGACCCTTTCAATAAAGTTAAATGTACCTTGGTGCGCGATAATTTGTATGTTGGGAACAAGGTGTACAACCTAGACACAAGATCGCTTGAAACACCGAAAACTAGATCACGGACATCTAATGAAAAATCAAATCTCCGACAAAACCCCAGTTCAAAAATACATATGACCCAGAAACCACAAATGGCGGAACCGATTGATTTCAGAACAAGAAATATGTTTGATGCTTTAAGCACTGACCGAGAAGAAACGCCTCAAAGACGCAGACCTACATATGAACGCTCGCCACGATCCCCACTTGACGAAACAGAGTTGAAAAGACCACGGGAGCAGTCTAGCGAGTCCCCGTCGTCCACCGCCCCTGCACAGCAGACCACGATCCTCGAGCAATCCGTGTCCTGCGATACACGTGATAATCAACTCGGCGTGACTGCACAATAGGATACACAGGGAGAGAACAATTGCACTTTACGGAACAATGAACACTGTATATATAGTAACAGTGCGAGAGGATTAAAATTTCTCTCATTTAACGTTTGCGGACTGAGATCTAAACAAATTTGTCCAGAATTTAACTCATTTATAGGTAATTTTGATATAGTTGGTTTGCAAGAATCTAAAACTGACGATTTCGATAACTTACAAATTGAAGGCTATACATTGTTTTTTAAGAACAGAAAAGCATTTTCAGTACGAAAATCTGGTGGAATATGCCTTGCTGTTAAAAATACCTTATGTAAATATGTTACCGTTATTCACTCAAACTGTAAATTTATCTTATGGTTCAAAATCTCAGAAGAATTAACACTTAACGATGATTTACCATGCGGTGTTGTATATATACCGCCAGAAAATTCGGGCTATGCAAGTGATGACCCATTTTCCGATATCCAGTTTGATATTGATCAATTTAAATATAGATACAATAAAATATGCATGTTTGGCGATTGGAATTGTCGAACAAAACAGCTTCAGGACTATGTTAAACCTGATCATGAAATTTTTCGCGAGTTAGACCTAGAAGACATATACAGTGAGTTAATTGGTGATGAAAAACTGTTTACAGATTCTAATCTTACAATAATACGAAATAATCAAGATAAAATGACAAATGGTATGGGATACAAGTTTATAGATTTTTTACAAAGAAATCGATTTTACATATTAAATGGCCGAACAAAAGGTGATTATATGGGACATGTCACATGTAAAAATGTGAGTAGCGTTGACTATTTTATTAGTACCCCTATGTTATTTAGACATGTAGCTTATTTAGAAGTATTAGAGTTTTGTCCATTACTTTCAGATGTACATAACCCTGTTACTGCGTTATTTGATTTTTCAATTGATTGTATGGTTAAAAATGACGATTGTGTGTACAACAGAAGTGAACATATTGTTGACTGTGCCATAAATGTAAATGACATTGATATCACTGACAACGATAATAATAATAATAATAATAATAACAATAATAATAATAATAATGACGATAACTGTAATATAAATCTTAGCCATGAAAATGCAAAACTGTGGGACAACGACAAAGCGAACAATTTTATCGAAAATATTAACCTCGTTAATGTGGATGCTATAATTCAGGATCTCAATGTCTTTGAACTTACTTGCACATCTTCATTAGATGACCTTGATCGTATAGTTAATAAAATTGATTATATATTTACTGACACTTGTAAAAGCAGTTTTGGTACTTATAAAAATAAACACGAATCGCAAAATAATACTGCAAATTATAGCCATGAACCTAAATGGTTCGATCGTGATTGTAGATCAGCCCGGAAAAATTTCCACCATGCAAAATATTTGTACAAAGTAAAAATGTCCGAGACTAATCGCCTAAATTTGAACAGCTCAAGCAAATTATATAAGAAAACAGTTAAACACAAGTATCAATCATTCAAAAAGAAAAATTCACTAAAAATAAAATCATTAAAAAATACGAATCTGAAAGCCTTCTGGAAGATACTTTCAGGCAAAAAACGTAACACGGTCAAAGCAAATATTGATGCCCCTGAAAATCATTTTAGAACTGCTAATGCTGATGACTCGGATCTTGACACTAATATCGGTGAATCGCAACCAGCTGCTATCTATAATAACGATTTGCTTAACGTTGAAATAACTTGTGAAGAAATAGAATATTGTGTAAATTCGCTGAAAAATAATAAAGCATGTGGGATTGATAAAATATTAAACGAACACATTAAACACTCATTCCCTATAATGAAAAATGTGTTTGTAAAATTGTTTAACATAGTATTTAACTCTGGTATTGTACCTAGCAAATGGACTGTGGGTATTATCAACCCAATTTACAAAAATAAAGGTTCTGAGAAAGATCCGGCAAACTATAGACCAATCACTTTATTGAGCTGTTTAAGTAAACTATTTACCTCAGTTCTAAACACTCGACTCGAACAATTTATTATGAAATATGACCTCATTAGTGAACACCAAACGGGATTTCGGAAACACTTTTCAACAGTTGACAATATGTTTGTTCTTCATTCGTTGATAAATATTCTTAAAGCTCAAAAGAAAAAACTGTTTTGCGCGTTTATTGACCTAAAAGCTGCTTTTGATACTATAAATAGATCACATTTGTGGTACAAATTAGGGCAGCATAGTATAAGTGGAAAATTCCTAAATATTGTTAAGAGTATATATAATAATGCGAAATCTTGTATTATGTCAAATGGCCAAATTACTAATTATTTTCCATGTTCTATTGGGGTAAGACAAGGAGAAAATTTATCCCCTGTTTTATTTTCATTATTCATTAATGACCTTCATACATACTTTAATAACAACAATGATGTAATTGGAGTAGAGTGTTATACCCAATCAAATGACGATATCTTAATGTTTTTAAAATTGTTTGTCTTGTTGTATGCCGACGACACTGTAATTTTAGCAGAGTCCGCAAGCGACTTACAGAAGTGTTTAAATTTGTATTCCCAATATTGTGACCAATGGAAATTGACAGTCAATGCATCCAAATCAAAAGTTGTTGTTTTTAGCAAGGGTAGACCTGGGAATTATACGTTTTATTATAAAGGAAATCCTATTGAAATTGTTAAGAGTTATAAATACCTTGGTATATTATTTAATAGTAGTTGTTCATTTTTCCAGGCAAAAAAGAATTTGGCTGAACAAGCAACCAAAGCTATGTACTGTCTTATAACCAAATGCAATAATCTAGCTTTGTCTATTGATATGAAAATCGATCTTTTTAACAAAATGATTAAACCTATCCTTCTGTATGGATGTGAATGCTGGGGATTTGGAAATAACTATGTACTAGAAAAAGTCCAGTTAAAATTTCTTAAAATAATACTAGGAGTCAAGCCCAGCACTGCGTCATGTATTGTTTATGGCGAAACTGGAGTTATGCCCCTACAAATTGATATTGAAACAAGAATGATTTCTTACTGGTCTAAATTAATTAATCCTTTATGTGTTAAACTTTCACATTTTGTATATAAAACATTTTATTAGAAATGCATAAAACAGAAAACTTCAGCTCTGACTGGATAGTATGTATACGAACTATTTTTATAAAATGCGGAATGATGAATATTTGGCAGTCACATGATTTTACTAACAGCATATGGCTTGTTAAAAGTACAAAACAAAAACTGTCTGACCTATTTATTAACGAATGGCACTCTGATGTGAATAACTCTAGTAAATGTAGTAACTATAAATTATTTAAAGATAATTTTGGTCTAGAACCTTACCTAATTAATACGCCAGATAGATATCTTAAATATATGATCAAATTCCGAACAAGAAATAGCAGATTACCTGTTGAAACTGGAAGCTGGCATGGGATTTTAGCAGATCAACGAATATGCTCATTATGTAACTCTACCTCCCAAATTGGTGATGAATTCCGTTATTTACTCGAGTGTAATGCTCTAAAAGATGTTAGAAATCGACTTATTAATACACACTACTATGCAAGACCGAATGTTTTAAAATTTAAATCTTTAATGACAACTGATACACAAAACCATATTGAGTACAGAAAGTTATGTATTTTCATTAGAGAAATATTAAAACGTGTCTCATAAACCATTTACATTTACGATGGTGTACGTACATGTGTTACCTTTTCCTTTTTATTTTTATTTTGATGTTATACATTATGCATTACTCGTCATTTTGCTATTCTCTCCCAAATATTGTACTATCATTTTGCATTATTGAATTTAGCCCCTTCACTTATGTATCTCTCTTTGTTTGCTTGTATGTAATTTCTGCTCATATTGTCATGTTATGCATGAACTGAGCTTTGAAATAAACTTGACTTGACTTGACTTGTACCAAGTTAAATTTTGGCGAATATGTGTTGTTGTTGTTTTTTTTAACACAAAATGCTACACGGTAATATGCCTTAGTAATTTGTTTACACAAAAAAAGACATAACAAATATCGAAATAGCAAACTTTACATTGTATTCAATTTGATCAAACCAAAGATGTGCGCAATAAGCCGTAACCAATTATTAATTATAACATTATACATGTGTGTGCGTATATGCAGAAAAACATAGTGTCTTGTCAAGATTGTATTACGAGTGGTTTAATATACGGAAACACGCTTTAAGGAAACGGTGGTGACTTTTCTATACTTGAGAAGTGTTGAACAATACTGTCGTATTAAAGGATACTAGAACACTATCCGACATGTATATATGGAAATGTGGTGTCTATAATGGTTGGATACACACATGTTTAAAAAAAAAAAAATTATCGTTTTGATAATACAACATTCTGATAACGCTAACGACGGATGTATGCGAGTTGAATATTCTAGAGGAATACGATTATTCTGTTGATTTTGTGTCGCCGATTTGTTACAAATTAAGGATCAACAGATTAGATTGTTCAATGTCAA
Organism: Congeria kusceri; assembly: GCA_027627225.1. Classification (NCBI taxonomy): domain Eukaryota; kingdom Metazoa; phylum Mollusca; class Bivalvia; order Myida; family Dreissenidae; genus Congeria; species Congeria kusceri. The sequence continues at coordinate 45,747,686 of CM051030.1, forward strand.
AGCTACAATATTTACGCCAGGTCTCCACGATAAAACGGTTGGCAGCGTGAATGGTGTAGTGAAACGTATAAAGAAGTAAGTTTTAACTTTTGTTTTAATATTGTTTCAAATACATGTACAGTCGAAACGCGACACTACGAATAGTCAGGGGAGACAACTGATTTGCTTGTAGTATCGCGTTTTTTTTGCAATAGCGCATCTGTCGGAAATTACGGTATTACCGTAATTTGTATTACATTACGTGTTAATTTGAGTCATGTCGTAGCGTTTATGAACATTAGCATTCTTATTAAAGTAATTGCATTTGACATTACAATTGTGTATGTATTGCATTATAAAAACAAAGTCTAAAATCAATCCACGCACAATAATCGAATTTGTAGTTACATCTAGGAAAGTAATTTAGTAAAACGCAACAATCTCACACCGCATCAATTAAAGTGGCTTAAAATGGTTAATACATTTGAAAACAGCTACCTTTGTCCACGGCGCAAACAAACAGACTGGGTGTCTGACTGGGCACAGGTGTGAAAACTTCGTAGAGAAGGTGTGAAAAGTCTCATTGACGATATGATTCGTAGTATCGCGTGAACAGTTCAATACAAACATTATGATGGGACCGGAAAATTTGTTCGTATTAACGCATCTTTCGTAGTCTCGTGAATTCGTAGTATCGCATCTTTTTATAGTTAAAAATAAAAGGAAAACGGACGGGATTGGTAGCCTTATTCGTAGTATCCCGTCATTTCGTTGTATCGCGCTTCGCAGTATCGCGTTTCGACTGTATATTCAATTAGTTGATTATCACTTATATTTATTGTACATGCTGTAATTTCAGTTAACCCTATCTATTGCTATTAATTTACACCAAAGGAGTAACAAATATATTTCTACCTTATGTGTTGTTTATTTTTTATGTGTTATGATCCATACACGAAAATAAATATACAGCTCTATCATACACAGCACAGACGTGACAGTTAAAAAGATAAAAATAATAACCGTTTATGCCACTGTAAGTAACAATAGATACATGTTTATTTTCGAAAGCTTTTGTCGACCACATATGTTTGACGTATTATACACGGAGCATGGTATATTTCAAAACAAACAGAACAATAGCACAGTGTCGGATGCTTATCATTTGTACAAAACAGATGTGAACTCAATACGTATAACTACACTATGTTCCTCAGTAATTTAGGATATTTCACCCGCAAAAACAAGTGTATCACAATGCATGTCATGTATTTTATTTCAGCCTACAATTTCATGTCAACGCATATTGATTTTCAGGTTAATGTTTCATAGTGGTCCATGCTTCTATTCTCGGAATAAAATATCTGTTTGAAGATTCCGTATTGCTTAATTTTCGCTTGAATAACCAAATGAGTCATTATAATAATTGATGTTAAAAATCGTTATAGGGTTTTCATGTAATGATGCGTGCAATTATATTTTCATAAGACAATACTAAAAACATTTAATTTTAGAACATTAATTACGTTATAAAATAATAAAAGTAAAATGTTTTAGAAACAAATATAAAAATATATGTGCAAAACGTCTTGCCTGGTTGCATAGAATTGCGCAGGACTGTTCTGAGTAGCCGGGCATTGTTAGAATTCCAAAAGCGCGCAGGGCGATCTGTTGTTCCGATTACAATAACAATACAATCGTACTCGTGTACGAGTATGGGGATTAATCTAACATGACGACATAAATGGTATTTTTTTAATTCTAGAAAACCATTTATCTTTTCATTGTTTTAACATTGATTATTATACTTGTATATGTTTGATCAATTGTATGAGTAAAACTATATTTTGTTTCAAAATAAAATAACTAAGTGTCCACATGCTCAGCCTGTTGGTTTATGCGCTACACCCTCTCTCCAGGAAAAATAATATTATTTTAGATAAGATATTACATGTGTATTTAAATATTCGTTATCGGGGTAGCCTTCCGTTAATCATTTTACTTAATAAATTGGTCATATGAAGATTGGTCTCTAAAAAATGTCAAAGCCCAATTGTACCTGACTGATATCGTGTTGATAAAGTAATACACACTAGGTATATTGTTACTCTAGAAACTACATGAATGTTAAAGTTAAACTCACAGAAATTACAGTTGAAGGTTAAAGTTGAACTCACAGAAATTACAGTATGGCATTTGCATCAAGTCTACATTGGCAATTTACTTTAAGTTGAAATACCAATGCGATATCTCTTAAATTACAAATAATTTGTCAGTTTACAATCGCTGCATTTCATCGTGAGGGCCAGATTGAACAACATGTTGAAATGTTGAACAATAACCTTCATAAAGTTTATGTCTGTCAAAAATATTTCTGTTATGCCTAGCCCAGTCAGTATGAAGTCCTTTATACGACTGATTGACGTCGCCTTAAGGGCTGGCCCCGATTTCTCGAAAAGTATACTACAACAGGATTAGTTTAAGCCCATTATTTTCATGTCGTAACAAGTGAGTATAAATAATATTACAAAGACAGATTAGCTTTTAAATGAAAACAATATCATGCGAAGTAAAATCAAGTTTAAATTATAATTTTGATTGATAAGACTTAAGCCTAAAGAGGCTTATTCTTAAGGACATTCGAGAAATTGGGACCTGCTGTTTAAATATGGATTTTGAAACATTTTTATTGTTATGAAATAGGCGTTCCTTGTTGGCATTGCCCAGCACTTTGATTATTTACATTTAAATGACAATCTACAGATTTGTCCATTGCACATATTTCTGGAAATGCATAATCGATGTTCTTGCTCTATTGGTATCCTTAACATGCAAATCTTGTATCTTAGTACCTAGTTCGTTAAGGTGCTATTTAATATAATGAAAACCATCATTATAGTATTACACGGTATATTTTAGTGTGCAACATATTTTGTTTATCACAACTAGAATTTTTAGTGGGTTATGATTGATTTAAAAACATTAATCAATCCTCGAAACAGTAAATTTGAATACATGCATATGTAACAGAAGCGAATTGCCTAAAGTAGTTTTGATTACCGTAAAATATCTATATTTTCGGACACTAAAAATAATTAAAAAATTTCGTGTCCGATAATTTGGATACACTCAAATATTCCCAAATTACAGGTGTCCGAAAATGTATAGAAACTATGACAAAATTGCAATTACGTTCGGATATGTCCGGTGTATAACGTTTTTTTGCCGAATATTCACGGATAGATTCGATTAATGATTTCGCGTGCTTGTTAAATACCACGGCGTAAAGTATTATTAATTTTTAGCGATGTTTGCAATTAATTTTAAATCATTTCATATGTTTCATTTTGTTTTACAGAAAATTACGCCAATACTGCATTTTTGTCGACCGAGTTCAAAGTTAACTAAATTAAGCAGAACTTATTGGTTAAGACTGGTTAAGACTGGTTCCTTAATAGATATATGTTTAATGCACACCCAAAAGGAATGATCAGGGTCCGTATTACAAAAACGCCGTAAGTTTATCTTAAGATATGTTCACTATATTTTTTTAATGTAATAATTTAATGCATATATTTATAAATTCGTGAATCCCCTAACCGGCAAGTAAACACTTGTTAATACTAAGTTGATAAATAATATATACTTAGCACAAAACCTTTCAAATTTGAAATAAAATGTTAATGAAAAACGATGATTTTAAGATTAAAGATACTATTTTACTTAATATGTTTCTGGAATCCTGTCGCTGTTTTAATGTCTAATTGATTAAAAAATGCTTGCAGCTCGATCGACTTACTTATGCTGCAATTAGTAAAAACCGTCTGGGTAACATAAAAACTTGTGTGCGATCACTGCGAATAGTGTGATAGATATTTTCTGCCTGGTTTTATTTTCTGTCCAGCCGTACAAATAGCTAAATGTAAACTTGGTCTGGTGTTGTATGGCTTATAAGCTTTCGGATTACTTAGGTGTAGTTAGACATTGGCTGATAAAAAAGAAAACAGGGGGATAATTAGAGATAATGAGGAAATGTGGGACACTAGGAATTCGCTAGAAAAATGTTAGTTTTTTCGAAGACAAAATGGTTTGAATGAGAAATAAGCTGCAAAAGCTGACTGTTTCGATAATCTTGTTCATTCTTTTTTGAATAATGAAACTGATTTAAATTTGTGTATTGCTAGTATGTCTGATATAATTTATGACATGTCCTATAGCATTCATGGTAAATCATTTACGCCGAAGAAAAACACACCTCCTTTGAATAAATCTAAATGGTTTAACACTGATTGTAAAGTAGCTAAAGCCAATTAGTATCGCTGTAAAAGATTATTTACCTTAGACAACAGTGATGTCTTTCGTGTTTCATTTTTGCAATCTATAAATGTATTTTGTCTTATGAAACGAAAAGCTAAACATGCGTATTATAACAAAGAACGACACTCATTATGCTCATTAAGTAAATCTGACTCTCGCAAGTTCTGGAAGTATATTAAGAAATATAGCCAAAAGAAATCTGATAAAAACAATATTGCTGTTAATGATTTTGTTAACCGTTTAAAAACATGTCATCTACGCCCAATGATAATTGTTTTAGGGAGGCTCATAACCAAGACTAAGCCGACGGTGTAAATATAGATTGTCTAGATTGTCCGATTAGTGTTGAAGAAGTTATTAAAACAATTTCTAGTATGTCAGGACATAACATCAGTGATCTCACGGGAAATGTTGCCGATTTTTGTATTGACTGCAAAGATTTTATTTCGCCGTATATGGTACATATTTGTAACATTTTTTTTTAACACAGGAATTTATCCTTCTTATTATTCTTGATTACAATCTTGATATTAACCGTTTGTATATATGTTTGTATTTAAAATGTCGTATTTATGTTTGTTTCTAAAATACCATATGTGTTCAGTATCTGTGTGGCCATCTTTGTAATCTCATTTCATCCGGGAGCCATTGTATTTCAAATGAATAGGCCCAATAAGCAATTGTAAGTGTAGTTTCAAATGACAAGATACGTTCTCTGCTCAATGTTAAGGGTTTCATATTTCTTCCTGTTTGCGGCTGACAACATGTAGACTTCGTGTGTATCCATATGCAGTTCAACTGATCGAATAAATGAGCTCCGGTTAAAAGCGGATATTCATTATTGTATTCGAAAACAAGTACATGTACATGGTTAATGTGTTGACTACTTAATTATTTCACTATTATACGTTTCTTGTTTCACGTTTCTTACGCCACAATGCCAAATTGTTTTTTTTAAGTTATTGAATTGCCAATAATGATTGAAAAATAGAGATTTTTTTGCATTGTTTACTTTTAATAATTTACATTAGGTCTTGATCTCTATATAAAGTATATTTTTAGTTTATTTAGATCACACGATGAAATCAGGCTTTTAATCAGCATTTAGTCATAGACATGAAATAAAGCAAATGTAGTGGTGGTAGGAACTAAGAAGATAAACTTCTTTCTTCCTTCAAAATTGCCTGTTGATGGATGTATCAATGTTTTGTTTTGGGCTGATTGAGCTATCCCTTAAAAATTATATATTATTTTCATGCATAAAACTTTTGGATAAGATAAAATTTAGAGAAATTTGAATGTTTAATATGTGTTCATCTAAGCTTTCCATGAAACTCAAATTTTGTAAAATAAAATGTGTGGAATGGATTAACATCTAAACGAGTGCATTGCCATCATTTTTGCATGTGCATGTGTATTGAAACGTTAAAGGTACTATGTATCCTGTGTCTCCTTCAGCAATTCCGATGTTATTATGTTATATGAATGATTAATACATTAGCATATACAATAAATACAGTTTGAATAATTGGCTACATTATGAGTATTTTGATAAAACATATACACAAAACTGCTCGAAAGAAGAAAACCCAGAGTAGGTATTTTTTCTCAGTGCATATACCCCTTTCCATAATATGTTCATTATATTTACTTCTTATGTGACAATATTAATATTTAAATTTCAAAACTGTTACTGCAGTTATCCCCTTGGGGTCTTTTTCGTAGATACAGTTTCTTTAAAGTAGTAACAACGAATGTCAATATCTAGGAGACAAACCGTTTACGCTCTTATCAATGATGGGCAAGTATTCAGAAAAGGATTTAAGTGAAACCTGTCTAAATCGAACCCTGTAAAAACCGAATCCATGTCAAAACATAACGGCTTTTCTTTCCTTCTTATTTTATCATCAAAAACCTTAATAAACCGAACCCTGTCCAAACCGAATACCGAACGATTTTTTCACAAATTGGATCTCATTCAACCTTAAAAAACCTGAATAAACCGAACGGTGTATCCTGTTAGGTGTCACTTCGCGATACCGCGTAAGCGTGAACCGGAGTACACAAGTACACACAAAGGGCTTACTCGCCGTGGTGATAACGGGGCAGTGGTGCAAATAGCCTGACGTCAACCAATCCATGGCCGATTAATCATGGACAATACAATATGGCAGACTAACGGTATGTCATTCATAAAAACATAGTTTTCTAAATTGTTTGCGTTCGTTTTGCATGTCGTTGTAACCAAACATCATATTTCATTTTAGTATATCGCGATCTTTTAGTGATTTGTATCTCGTTGAACGTCTGTCGATTAAATATACTAAATAACCTGCCTGAACATCCATACATATATTTCGGATATTCGGACGTGTTGTTAACTATTGAATAAAATCCACCCAGAAATTTAGTAATGCTTATTTATATATATTTAAATACAATCTTCTATTATTGTAAATAATTAACAACAAATAATACATTTCAATCTCAGTGATTTTTTTGGAATTTTTACAACTACCCGTGCCTTTGAACTAGGGGAATTTTAGCACGACAAACCTCAAAAAGGGGAAAATAGTAAAGTTGTTTTAATATTCTTAATTGTCATCTGTGAACATTTTCTATTTTTATTTTTTCGACTGATATATTTAACTTTTTATAATGCAGTGACTGTGTGCACACCATTAACACATGATCATTAGATGATATGATTCTTAAAGTTAGATAATTATTGTATAGGCAATTGGTCATTTGCCTCAATAAAGGACTAACGGATGGTAACAAGTGTTTCTCTCCTGATGATGTCTCCGGAGTTTCATTATTCCTATATTAAAGTTGAGCCAACAAAATTTAATGCAAAACTGGTATCAATTAGAGTTACTTGATTGTCACAGCAAATATTAATTTAAATTTTACAATATTTAAATGATGAACACAAGAGTAAGATTTTTGAGGGCAATTGCTGAGTGGCAATGCTAGTTTTCTTGTTTTATGGCCCTTGAATTTGTCAACCAATAGTTCAAGATCTTCATCTGTGAGGTGTCTTAGGTGGCGGCAAATCCTCATAGTATTATCGAGATGACCTTGGGTTAGCCGTTTTCTATTCTTTGTATGTATGGTGGCCATTAGAGAGAAACTTTTTACCCTAGAATTCTGCTATGAAAATGTGGTGCACATTATACATGGTAACAGTGACAAATTTTAAAGTGTGTTTTTTTCTATAAAAAATTGTAATATATTCATCATGTTTTGTTCATAATTAATTCATGCTTTTTAAACACATAAGCACTGCATTATAATGAATTGCAATATTTTTTCCAATTAGAACAAACAACAAAATTCTTTAAAAACGCGATTCGAATAATATAACCAGTTAAAACTAAAGAATTACAGCGTGACGTCATCAATTAACCGGGCTTCCAAATCTGCAAGCCGTTAGCAAACCCATAGCAACGGTGTCGGTTTTACTTCAAATGGCTTTGATGTGACAGCCGAATTTGCGGCTATCGACTAGCAGTTTGTACCTGAAAAGCGTGTAACACACTGAGCACGTGGTCGGTGTCAAAAAGCATCGCATTGGATAAATTGGATATTTGATTTCGGGGTGACGTACTATACATTGTCTGGATTATTTAGAGGATTTAAATATATATTTGGATAAATACGCGTTTCATGCATAAGGTAATTATGTGTGCGTATTTAAAATTTACTTACTGTAAATTACGTTTTGATTAAATTGGTGTAATATTACAGAATATCAACATTCAACAAATGCGGACAAAATAAGTGCAATATAGCATCAACAGACATGGCAAAATCAGATGCAAATGGTTACCAGATTTTAAACCTCAAATTTTCCTTCCAAAACCGGGTCCGCGCTATACACGGTAGTACCAGAACTGTTTTTATCGATGTCTCGAATGCTGATTTTCGGTCTATTTGAAACCAAATATTGTGTGTAAAAAAGCAATAAAGTTTCGTCAATTTTTGAATGAAATGCCAACCCAGACTGAGGGGAAAATGTTTCTTATTTTAGGGAAAAATTTCGTCATTTTAGGGGAAAAACGGAGGTTTATTTGCAAGGGGAAACTGCCGTTATTCGGCAGTAAAAATAGGCTAAAAAATCACTGAATCTGATGTTAATTAAAACTATTATCCTTATTAAAATAATATGAATTGGTCAAACAAACTATAAATAAATAAATAAATATATAAATAAATAAATGATTAATTTATTGATATTAATAATTTATTTAGACTGTTATACTTCTTCAGCGTGCAGTTTCCACTGCAAGGCATCAGTACAACAGTAAGAAGATAGAAAGAACAGAAAAAAAGCCACAACATGTGTGATACTTATCTATTCCAACTTCACAAGACAATAAAGTTTATAAACAGAAATTTCGCTGTTCATCTGTGTGATTACTGTTGTATCTTGTGAATTATCGTGAGATTATATATTGTCAAATTAAAAAAAAAAAAACTTTCTACAATAAGTATTTTATATGAGGTAGGTATAAAATGTGAATATTAACCGCGTGTAGCAAACGAAGCGATAATGAGGACATCTTACAAACTTTGCAATATACTCCAAGCATGTGGTGTCCTTTTGAAAGGTGAAAGTAAACTTATTCTATGTTTAAAAATGATAATTTAATTAATTTTATCTGTAGCTTTAGAGAACATTGAGCAATTAAATTTAAATATGTTCAATTATGTAGTACTGATTTGTTTGATTGTGTGCATTGCTTTAGCCTATACTGCATGAAATAATTGTTTATTTCAGTGAAGATTTTAATGTAGATATTTAACTTTAGGAATATAAGCATTATTTGTATACAGTTGAAATGGTTGATTTGCAAATATATATAAGTAATACTTCACATGCAGGATTTAAATTTAATGAAAAAAGTGGCTTTTGAGCTTTCTTGCAAAATGCGAAATTAACTCGCAAAATATTTTACAATATAATAATAACATTACTATTTACATTCAATGTGGATTGTTATCTGTGTTTCGAGTTTCAATATTACAGAACAACGACAAATATGGAGGAAAAATGGGAAAATAATATCCAACAGACATTGACAAAACCTTTCCAAATTCTTCTCAGTTTGCTTCAAAAATCGCGTGCACGTTATACACGGTCTTTTACGGAACTCGCACATTTTTGCGAGCTTGGGGAAAATGTACTCGCAGTTTCCGAAACATACTCGCATTTTGTGAGTATGAAAGTCTAAATTCGAACCTTGACATGTATACATTTATTGTGAAAGTAAACATGTTCAGTTTAAAATATATTGTATGCAATAAATTGACAATTGTATTTCACTGAAGAACATTTATTGCACTTATGTACATTTGCATTGTGTCATTATTAACCAGAAATATATATGTAGATCTTTTGGTTTAGAAAAGACAGAAGAATATTTGTGTGAATTAACTGTGTTGTTATTTGTTTGATTTGAAATTATAGATCAAATAAAGGTTTAAACAGTGTAATTAAAATTTGTTAATTATATGTATGGCCAAATAATATCATTTTTTTATAAGCTGGCATAAGTCTTGTACATAAAATGATTTAGTCAATATTTCCAGTCATATCACTGTAATAAGAGTGACATGTACAGTGTTTCACCTATAAGTTTCAAGGCATTTTCATTAATTGTATAAATTAATTGTAATTTCCTTTCTCTGTAAGGCATGTCTACTTTTCCACCTTCTTAATCATAATACCTAAGGTGTATATGATTTGTTAATTAATACTGATAATAATGAAACATAAATTAAAAAAACACCACTTTGCAGAAGAACTTTTTATTTTATTTTATTTTTTTTAAATATATAACAGTCAATTTCAAGATCCTTTGAATTGCCAGTACAGTTGGCCAGCCATGCACACAAAATGAAACCAGCATTTTCTAAATAAATCAGCAACCGGAAAATAAATACAAAAACAATAATTGTACAGTAAGTTCTACTAGCATCATCTACTACTAAGGCGTAAAAAAACGTTTCTTTCAGGTAACCCGACCTACCCTAAAAAAATGCCCCGACCATGGAACATTTTATTGGGTTTGTCAAATTGATTTTTGTTTTATTTACTTTTTTCAATAATTAAATGTGTTTTGGATAAATAAGTGTTTTGTTTTGATAGTGTCCATTTATAAACAATGTTTAAGGATATTACTGATATGTTTCGAATATGTATTCAGTTTTTGAATCTTTAAGTTGACCATTTACCAAAACTAAAATAAAAAATAAACAAATCCCGACGTAAATGTTTGGGGCATGTTACCTGAAAAAAACATATTTTTTACGCCTTACTAGACCTACATTGTTAATGTATTTCCAAATGTAATAATCCTAAAATGCTGATGCAATACACATCTACTTTTGCTGAAATACTTTTTACTTTAACACTAACTTAATATACAGTAACGTGATTGGTCTGTATAGCATTATTAGAAATCAAATTAACTACCATACGCATTAACTGCTTACACTGAATTAGTTCCTGAACACTTATCTGAATATCCGAAATAGACATCAAGTTAATTTGGGTGAACTTTTTAACAAAACTACAATTTATGATGAAATAGCAAGCATGCATATAAAAAGACAAGACAAAGGTTGAATGAAAGGCGGAACGATATTACAACGACATATAAAGAAGTACTTGATTTTTAAGCTCGTTTAAAATTGCCTATAGAAAGTAACGTACCTCAGCGATATTGATTTAACCGGTGTTACCATAGGAGATTTGGGTGATGCCAGACCTTTACCACGAAGTAAGTAAAGATCGGGTACCAGAATATAGTGCAAATAGCGATCAGCAAGTTGGAGTATACGACAATAGTCAACTTGTGAAAAAAAACAACAGATTATCCGGTCGTGATTTATGTTGAAATTTAAGTACACTGTAAACATTTTAATGCTTCACAATAATGTAGTTAATTTATACATATAGTAAATTCTGCCACTGATCTCTTTAAGCCTAAGACTTGCGATATAATCGAGTAAAATAAATATGTTTAAACTAATCAAAGCAGTCAACAATTGGTGATTTCTTTAAACAGATGTTGTAAGTTGTACGTTAATGAACTTGTTTGATTGATACTTTGGGTGTCGTTTTATGTACAAATACGCTTTTTACTTGCAAATAACAAAAATAATAAACAATTATACAAGTGTAAACATTAACATGTTTTGTTGACTTATTAAATACTCGAATAAACATATATAATAGAACTTACATTTTAAAAGCAAAATGAGATTTAAAAAACCCCTGGGTAAACCGAACACCTCTGAAAACCAAATGATCGGCCCGATCCCGACGCCGTTCGGTTTAGACAGGTTTCACTGTATTTCTAATATGGCAACATTATCCTGTTTATATATACTGAATACAAGGATTTGTGAGCAATCTCACACGTTAAAGGGTCTATGTCAACGAAAAAGTGATCTATTTTCAGCAAATTTTATGTTATAATGTTTATGGAAAGAGCAATACCACGGCGTATACAATAAATGACGTATGAATAATATACTACATTATGAGAATTTAGATAACACAACAAAAAAATACTTGATAAACAAAAACCCTGACTTGTGAAAATGCATGTGCATAATAATTATGGTTATAGACTAGATACCCACAAATCTGACGTCAACGTGTTAACAAGAAAAGGGACAGACAAACACGACTTAAACTATAGAATGATTTTTTTCTCAGAGTGTATTAACTTTTATATAAACATTATTTTTACCTTTATTATATGCCAATAGTAATATTTAATGTTCAGACTGTTACTGCAGGAAAACGAGACTTAATGTCGTCCCGGATTAGCCTGTGTAGTCCGCACATGTTAATCCATGACGGCTCTTTCCGCTTGTATGGTATTGTCTGTTTTAAGGAAGTCTCTTCTAAACATAAATCTACTGTAGGCGGAAAGTGCCTTCCTGGATTAGCCTGTGTCTAATACAGGCTAATCCGTGACACACTTTACTCACATGCATTAAACCCGGTTTTCCCTCCGCATGCCTCATATATATATATATATATATATATATATATATATATATATATATATATATATATATATATATATATATATATACTTACAAATTGAACCTTCGGGATACTTTGCATATCTAACAAACCTTTGGTAGACAATTTCCTTCATGTGAAGTATATCCTTATAGAATATCTTTTTTACTTAGTTTGTCATAAAAAAAGGTTTTTATAAGTATAGTTAAGCTTTACTTACTCATAATACTCTTTTAATACTAGGCGTGTAGGATATACATAAATTGGCTGTCGCCTAAAGGTAAAGCGCTGTGTGTTCATGAAAAAAACCAACCTTTAGTGGAAATGATCACCATAGGTTGCATTATATATATTAATGTCGCCAGAAGGTTACATATATGATAGTGATTTATACTGCGCCATTTTGTAAGTGGATCTATAAAAGTGGGCTCCTTTTTTTTGGCGCACACTCGTTTGAATTCATTTTTTTTCCATTTGCAATAAACTAATTTTGTTCTATATAGTGTTTTATTATTATGCTAGCAGATGTGCTAAACAGATCAACTACAACATGCTCTATATTGTCGGCTTTAGCAGACTAAAATTGCCAATCCGAATTCGCAAAGAAGTACACACATACCAAATTTGGAATTGGAAGATATCCTGACAATTTTTATGTGGTTGTATAATATATAAATCTAATCGTTTAAAATGTTGAAGTGTTTATTATTATTATATTTATTATTGTTATCATTATTATTATTATTATCATTATTATTGTTATTTATCATTATTATTATTAGTAGTAGTATCATTATTTATTAGTATTATTATTATTATTATTTTTATTTTTATTTATTATTATTATTATTATTATTATTATTATTATTATTATTATTATTATTATTTCTATGATAAGGATGATGATGATGATTATTATTATTATTATTTTTTTTTTTTTTATATTATTATTAAATCGTTGTTGTTATTGTGGTGTTTTCATTGTTGCTGTTTTTGTTGTTTTTATTTATTATTATTATTATTATTATTATTATTATTATTATTAAGGGCGGATTTAGAGGGGGCGGAAACGGCGTACGCCCCCTCTAAAATTATCTAAAATTAGATTTGTAAACCTTAAAATAACTGAAGAATCTACATTTTTGTTACAATAACGTGCTTTTCAACCAATTATTGCACGTATATAGTACCAGTTCTGTTGAGTTTTAAATATAGGAACAATTAAACTCCAGAGACATCATCGGGAGAGAAACCTTATTAACATCCGTTGGGCCTTCATGTGAGGCAAGTTACCAAAAGCCTATACAATAAAGGACATTAAATACAACACAACACACAACATTAAAATGATTACAACTGGGGACACCGCCTTGGAACGGTCAATGCAAAGCATTTGGGCTTTAAACCAGTTTAAAGGAATGCCAAACCTCATAGTTATCCCAGAATTACTCACTTAAAAGGGAAAATACACAATTGGCAACTTAGAAATCATACAAGAGACACAAATAAACCAAAAATGATTAAAGCTGGGGTCACCGCATTAGAACGCTCAATGCAAAAGCCGAACCTCACACTTAGCAAAGAATTTATCACAAAACACGCACTTTAATTTAAACTAAAACCACATAGCAGTGCAATTCAAATTAGATCGTAATACAAGAGAATATTAATTCAACTGAATTAATAGAAAAATATATATCATCATTATGATTAAGGATCGATTTAAAAAGTGATAAATAATGATCCCGAATGATTCTAACTTGGAAGTCCTTGAATTCCTCTGTTTCATGTCTAATCCAAACAAATGTGACCAGTTGTTGCAGAACAGATCATTTCTAGAATAATAAAAAATAAAAATAAAAATGTGTATGTTTCACTAAGTTATTGTATAAGCATTTTATACGAATACTATGGTACACACTCTGAACAAAATACAATGCTGTAGCTTAACCTCAACACATTAAATGCATGGGTACACGTTTCAATTGTCACAACTCTCCAACCATAATTAACGTTAACGTACACAGAGAAGTTACATTTAGTATATACACAGAGCGCATGCAATTAACGTTCTGACTACGGAGGCAAAATCCTAGGAGCCCTTTCAATCCAACTGAAAATAAAAACATCTTCACAATCCTCTTGTACACAGCGCTTAATGTTTCAACAGAGGTGTGCAGTAAATACTTGTATTACTTATGTTTGCCATATGCCATAAATAAAAAACCTCGGGCTTCTAATAAGAGTTCTCTCCTGCTGGAGTTTCGCTTTGTTTATATTTGTCTAAATATTTTTTAAAGTAAAGGCAATCTGATCACAATAAATTAACTTATAACTTGAAATCAGGTTTTCGTTTAGTTTCTTTTTAAGGAGCGCATCATTCTCACTGGAGGTATTTTATTCCGTCATCTGCAACATCCTCTTTTTCGATAATGCCTTTCTTTTATTTTGTTCGTTCATGATTTTCGTTCTTAGTTTAATGGCTGTAAACCTGCATCTGTTGTCCCAAATGTAGGTTTCTAACTGCGATGTGCCTGTAACACAAACTATATAATTACCACCAGCAACAAAGCTATTAAACATCATTAGCCTTGATTGATAACTTGGTTCTGTAACTGATAACATTATAGTTACTTTGGTATTTTTTGCTAACAGTATCTTTAGATTACTCTTAAGTTGCATCAGTGATTGATAATACTGATAAGACATGTTATCAGTTATCATGAATATATTTGATTTATCTTAATACAAACCGGGCAGAAATTTAGGCATATATCTTCATGTATGGCTGATTTAGAAAGTTTGATGATGCATTTAATTATGGAACATTTTTATGTGCGCAACATAAAATACGGCTAGTAAAACAACATAAATGTGACTAGAACAACAACATTGTCAGAGAGTTTGTTGTTTAAAGCAATTAAAGCAATCATATTCACGCGACATGTTATAATCATATGTGTAATTATTGCATGGACACCTGCAGCACAGTAAATGCATATCAGGTAGGAAAGTGACACAATATATAGTTGATATTAATAAACAGTGCTGATACAAAGGCAATTTACTAGTTGATACCCCATGCAATATGACGATGTACGTTTTATGTATAAAGAAAATGACTTCACTAAACAACATTTCATACATTTATTCCATATGAACTGATATAATTACATATACATAAAAACGTATACTATTTTGTTGTATGATATGCAGTCAAAATGACATAACCTGATGTGTCGCAGTGTTGCTCAAGTTATACAGTAATCACAAATATTCACGATTACAGGGCTATTATCCGGGTTTACGGCGCGTCTCTTCTCGCAAGCATAGCTATGTTGTGTTATATGTTATCATCTTATTATATAATTATAGATAATTAGGCCCTTGAATGTTAATGCGACGCACAACCAACTCCAAATGTATTGGCATATACTACATGTCTGTTAGGTGAAGCATGGGTTTGTTGGAACTTTTTTCCCATTCAACCCCATGGACCAGTTCAATACATTAAACGAACTGGGAGCATCTCTAATCACTTGTAATTCTAATTATTTTATAATAATTATCATCATTATGAAGGACTTTATACTTTTAATTGAGATTTACTGGGCAAACGAGTTGCCTTCTTCTTTTTCTATCTTGTGCCTGAAGTCTCTCTTTATAGCTGCTGTCTCAATACTTGTCCATCGGAAATAGTCTCTGTCTGTCAAGCAAATGAAATGAGCAAAACGGAGCATTTACCTTACTCGTCTTTGTTAAAAGTCGTAAGCTCCAGAAGAACAATACCATTACTGATACAGAAATAAGTCGATTTTGATCCGTTTTATAGCTCGTTCAGAGTGAACTGAGACAAATTTATACGTAACACCCTTCATTGAGGCAAAGGAAAAATGAATGCAAACCATAATACAATGGTATAAATCATCTCAGGTCAGGAGTTTTTAACTTTGTATATTATGAGCCCCATCACCAAACGTTCTTTGAAATCATACATTTTCTCCAAAGTTCAATGTTTTTCTTTCATGTTCATGGTTTTGTCGATACAATCATATTCTGGCAGCATATAAGGGTCCCGTGCTTCTCAATAACTGAAAGAGCAACAACCTGCAGGTCAATCTGAACGAGCTATACTATGCACGACTTATCGTAAACACATTTAATGACGGATCAAATCCGCCAGTGACCTCTCGTTAAAGTGTGTGTATGCGTGCGCGCGTACGTGTGATCTTCATATCCATTTTCCGACAATCGATTGAAGTGGCGAGCAACATGGCATGTACCGTATCGATTCTTGTTCTCGGACAGCCTCAAAATCAGCAAAAATAATCATTGTTTGCGTCTCTATGTTTTGAGACACTCTCAAATACTTAGTAATCTATGTTTTCGGACAGATACTAATTTGCAATTATTGTAACAGCAAATATCTGCACCGGTAAACATTTCATGGGTCCTATTGTTTATCAATTTGATCTCGCAACGTATTTGCTGGACCACGCATGCCAATTAACAAGTAGTATAATTACCAATATACAGTAAAGAGCAATAAATTTACTCTGCCGACAAGAAAGGGAACCGTCGCTGAAGATAACAATACTAACGAGCATGTCTAGCCTTTGCGGTTTTTGTGATAATATTGTAGATATGGTGTCGAACAGACTCTAAGTATTCGGACACTGAAACAATAATTTTAAATGTCCGAAAACATAGAAGTTTCAGTTATGTAAACTAATTTTGCTTCTATTTTTCTGACAATGCATTAAGTAATGTCGCATGCAACTTATATAATGATTGTTCTTTATTTTAACACATATTCTTCCTTTAAAAGGTAAATACACAGCTTTAAATCATCTTTATAAAAACAAAACAGAAAAAATCACCTCTGTTCGCTTTCTTTGATGATCGCTAGATGAATTAAACGTTGTTACATGATCTGTAAATAAAAAGAAAAGCAGAGCGACTTACCCTACAGATGATTTGGGTTTTAAACACAGGTTTTGTAATAAGGTTATCTTTGTGTTGTCAAAAATGAAAAGACAATGTTAAGCTTGCTTTTGTGATCACCCTTTGTGAGTCGTGCGTCCTAGGTCACCAGAGCTAAAATATATTTAAAAAGTGAAAACTTTAAAAATCTTCTTCCCTGAAACTGCATGGCTGAGAGCTTTCATATTTGGTGTGTCGCATGTGGTCCTCTACAAATATTGTTCAAATGCTGCCCCTGGGGTCGAAACTGGCTACGCCCCGGGGATCACAATTTTTATATAGACGTATACCGCAAATTTACTTTTAAAATCTTCTCATCTTAAACCGCAAGGCCCAGAGGTTTCATATAAGGTATGTAAAATCGCACAATAGTCCTCTACACAGATTGTCCCAATGATGCCCCTGGGGTTAAAATTGGCCACCCCCCGGGGGTCAAATTGTTTACATAGACTAAAATAGCAAAATAACTTCAAAAATCTTCTCTTATGGCCCAGTGGTTCTATATTTGGTATGTGGCATCCTCTGGTGGTCCTCTACAAAGATTGTTCAAATGATGCCCCTTTGGTCAAAATTTGCCACGCTCGTGGGGAGGGGGGTAGTCACATTTCTAATATAGACTTACATAGCAAAATGACTTTAAATGTCCCTGAGGTCAAAACTGGCTACACCCCGGGGGTCACATTGTTTGTATGGACTTAAACAGCAAAATTACTTCAAAAATCTTCTCCTCTGATGCCCATTGGTCTCATATTTGGTATGTGGTCCTCTACAAAGATTGTTCAAATGATGCCCCGGGGGTTCACAATGTTTATATAGACTTGAATAGCAAAATGACTTTAAAAATCGTGTCCATTGAAACAGTTAAGCCCAGCGGTTTTATATTTGGTATGTAATATTGTATAATGGTCCTCTACAAAGATTGTTCCAATGATGCTCCTGGAGTAGAAAGTGGCCACTCCTTGTGGGTCACATGCTGAAACTGCAAGACCCAGATCTTTATACTCAGGTTAGTGGTTTTGTGCCATTTGGCCGTGTTGTTATAAGCCAGTATAATGCCTTAAGCTCAGGTGAGCGACCTATGGCCATCGTGGCCCTCTTGTTAAATTATGTGCATGAAATATAACAAAGAAAAGTGCAAAATGCAATATATAATTTTTTGTTCATCGGTAGGACACGAATCCCTCACAAACTACTACGATGAATAACGCGACCCTATGATGATGATAACGCAACAGTACGATGATTATAACGCGACTGAACGATGATTATAACGCGTCTGTTCGATGACGATAATGTTTAAGTGCAATGGCGATAACGTGACAGAACGATGGCGATAACGTGACAGTACAATGACAATAACGTGAAAGTACGACGACCATAACGTGACAGAACGATGCGATAACAAAGTACGATGAGGATATCGCTAAAGTACGATGACGATATCGTGACAGTACGATGACGATAGCGGGAAATTACGATGATGACGTCGCGAAAGTACGATGAAGATAATGCGATTTCTATATGTTGATAATGCGAGAGTACGCGTTTGTTTGATAACGAAAACGCGAAAATACGTTAATGCGGTATACGTTCGTGCTTTCATCATCGTACTGACTAAAGATCTCATGCATCACCATATGTAGATCAAATTTACGACCTTGGCGAGATCCGAATGTTTCTGGGATAACTTGTCTCCAATAAGTTAAAAACAAACACCAATAAGACTTGGCGAATGACGAGTTTGGATCTGTGCATATCGACAGCAACGAATATTGAAATATGCAAATACACACAAGTGACGCTTAGTGTCAGTACTATTACGAAAAACTAACGGTTGTTAATGACAACGTTTATTGGCCAATAATTTCATAGATTCACGAGCAGCGTTCGGCTAAATTCATGGTTCCGTAGATGTATGGAAATTGCGGCTTGAGAGCTGAAATTAAACGAATAGCAGGAAATAATTTTCTTAAAAGATTTATTATGTCTGGAAACGTTTAGAGGCTATAAATAGCGTCATTAGAATATTTATGTTTTGCCATTTTACATAGAAATCTATTGGCTCTTACCAAACACCCAATGTGGTCATTAATCACATTTTGATGTACTGAACAAAATATTAATTCATTTACAAAACATTTTCATGAAACCGTGTTACTGTGTAATTGTAACCATGGATCCAAATTTGAATACCTCGGCGAATACTGACGAAAAATCATTTCACATCAATAAGTTCTGAAACTGATATTTTCGGCACTGTTGATAAAACTATTAAATCAATTATTTTCCGCATAAATCAAACATACCGGCTATACCGGCTATCCAATTCACAAATTATGATTGTGATCTAAAACGATTCGAACATGCTTTTTGTTAGCTACATATACTTTCCATTAACTAGCTTAATATCTTTTTCATATGTCTTCTACAACGCTGCACGTTGACTGCTGATCTGTTACTCTGTCCCAATTGGTATCCCACTGAAACCTGTGTTATATAAAACATAAATATCTTAGACGATTCAGGGTGTCCGACTTTTGAATTCAACGGACAAATAAGTGCTACCGTAAAACAAGCAAGTACATTGATGCAGCCTTTGGATGACACCGATGCAACCTTTAGGAGACATGAATGGGGGCTTTCTTGGTGATAAAATGGCATGCATGTACACTTCATAGTACTAAATCACATTTTGTAAAGTAATGCATATAATAATAATGTTTATAGTTCTGAGATCTCGATGTTTAATCTCAGTATTACGCATACACATGTACATATATTTCTTGATGTTAATGTTTTTACTCATGTAATATCTTCATAATAAAAAGGGATAAATTATATATTTTACCATCTAAATATAACAACGCCCTTGATATGACTTAAAGGTGTGGTATACTTTAAGATGATTCGAACAACAGTTTTTTTGCAACTTATATTCTAAGTCGATACTGATTCCCGTTTAGATGCGCACGATCTTTTGTAGTATGTCTTTTTTTCGCATAACTTTTAATATTAAAAAGTGACATAAAACTTTATCGAAGTCAATTCACGGTGGCCGACTCTTGATTTTATCCTGTGAGCGATATTTAATGTTACAGGAAAAGAGCAAGGAACCATTGAGATTATACCGATGCAGTGTTTAGGTGACACCGAATCAACCTTTAGGAGACATCAATGTACAACCTTTAGGATACATAAATGGACAACCTTTAGGAGACACCGGTGCTTTACCCGGCATTTTGTTAAATTGTGATACCCCTTTCATTGAAGTATAAGGATTGGAGGCTTTTTTTTGCCCTTACAGTAATGCAGTCGCTTTCCTTGAAAGAAAACGAATCAAATTTATTTTTTAAATAGGCACAAACTCCTAAATAAGATTGCTTATAAAAGGATATGTTAACGTTGTTGTTTTACTTTTTTTTCTCTCACTGAAGTGCGTTCTAAATCATCGGACATTAAAATGTGAAATGTTAAGACTATTGAAACATATAACTGACAGCTGATTTACTAAAGTGTTTACTTTTAAATTTTGGTAGCATGCTTTATGCTTACATCTTATTATTTATAGATCCGCTCTAAATTAAGTATTATAAAATAAACTCTTTTTTTTTAATCGAACCGATGGTTCACACCAGGAATACCGACATTGATGTTTAAATTGAATTAGAATTAAATAAAAAAATATATTGATGACATACACATAACATTGTTCTTCGTCACATTTTTGTCAATAATGCATGTAATTCAAATAAACACATGTTTGATATTTCGCTTTTTAAGCTATAGACTATGCATGATCATATACCTGTATTTGGTTTTTGTTTGTGTAAAAAATAATATAATATAAGTTGTAATATCTTCGTAATATGGAATAATACAAAATATATTGTATATTCTATAAATAAGGCCAATTAAGATATGAGTTAAAATTGTGGCATCCTGTTATATATTTGGAATAACAGCTTTTTTCTAACATATATTTAAGACAGGCTTACTTTCAGATACGTTGCGCACTGACTTTTGTCGTGTGTCGTTTACTAAATACCATTTAATGCAAATAATTTTTGACACTTTCTTGCATTTTGTTATTAAGCAGAAAAATATCTTACGTAAAGAAAGTATAAGATTTATAACACGTACCTAAAGTGGTTGTCATTTGGCAGTTCTATGCCACCATACGACAAAGATTAATTAGGCCAGTTAACCATTCACTGATCTGGGTTTTGTTAAAGGATAATGTTCATTAATCGAATTTCAAAATCACAATACATACTCCGTGAATATCACAGACATTACGCACGTGGTGTTTTGCATGAAATATCCAAGTAATATGGATAATATTGCAGATTGATTTGAATATAATTGACATTTGTAGAAGCATCTTTTTTCACAAGCAAACGAAGGCGGGACTCAAATGTAAATACATAGAAATCCAATGTATTTGAACGCAAGTACGCAAGATTAAATATGTTTAACTGGTCATTTTTGTCCTTTTAAGTGAAGAAGAAAACAATTTAGCATCGAATTGCAATTATAGGCATTGAATGTATATTGTCTGCGCTTCGTCAATGTATGAAGGTCAGCTTTTGGAACCTAATTTATTCATACAGGCCAAAACAAACCTCAAACATCGCTGAAGCGCAGATCATGGTAGTTCAATTCTTAAATAACCAACATGTATGTAATGTTCAACTTAAATGTTAATAAATGTGCATTGCTTTTATCAAACTGAATTCGTTCAGACACCTTTAAAAACTAATAATTAAAATGTGTTGGTTTTAAGGTGGTGGGAATTGTTCGCATTATGATATTTGTATTTTTGAAGTATGCCCTAAGAAATCTTAACGGTGCATCGTAACTACAATAGATCACAAATAGAAAAAAGTTGCTCCCACCGGGGTAAGAGCCTCAGAACTCCGCATCAAAAGGCTAATACCTTAACGACTCGGCTATTACGGTTTAATCGTTTTTGTATAACATTATATCATTGATATAGGTGATGACAACAATTTTAACGAAAACAGAAACATTCCACATTATTCTGTCGTTTAGCCTTACAATTAATGATTACTCATTAACGAACTGGTATTTACAGTATGTGTATCATTTCGCTCCTTTACATACAGTATTATTTTTATATTTGGAATAAGAGACAAATTGTCAAATGGAAAATTGTCAATTCGTCAATATGTGAACAGGCCCTTTTAATGTTTTAACCTTAATAAAAAAGGTTTGCTGTGATCTGTAACAACCATATTGAAAAAAAAACATGATTGCGCGCAAAGTAAAACTGCTTATGTGAAGGGAAAGGCTATCGAACCCGATATCATTATTAATCGCATTATAACGGTCCGATTTTATAATACATGTATAAATATAAAGCACGTTAGTGTCTTACCATTTATTTACTTTCCCATTGCTTAAGAGCATATCATTTTAAAATAACAACAATTATACAATAATACAAACAAGCAACACAATTTAATCAATTAAAACAATCACTGAATCAGAAAGAAATACTTCATGCAATGTCAATTAAAACAAGTAAATAATTCAATGATTCCTCAAAGAAATACTTCATATAATGACAATGAAACAATTGCAATATGCTATGATATATTCGTTTTAATTATGATGATATAATAAATTGTCATTATCAAGTTGACCTTCAACAAAACGAAATTTCAAGCCTGATTAAAATTGCCGCAAGTTGATAAGGTTATCTGCATAACTTACGGAAAGGTACTAAACTCTAAACTTACCGAAATAAGGACATAAGAGTCAATACAAATAGACACCCATCCTTATAAACATCAGCTAACAATTATGCTCAGAAAACTGTATAACATAAAAAGCGATATAACATCATCATCAGGTCGAAATTGAACGAAACGAAAATTCAAGGAAGACATTTTTCTTTATAATGTGATCGATTTGTTGATCTACTTAATTAATAAAAAAAACAGGGTGGTACACTCTGGTATTTTTTGTGTTTCCTCCCTGCTGACCATTTGGGCTGGTCAACACAGAACGGTAAAATGTCTTTATTTAATATGATGTTTTTAAATATTAAACGAGAATTGAATAGCCCATGCTTAACAACTGTAATTATAAGCATTAGACAACTAACCACCCTGGATTTAGCAAATTGTTAGAAAATGTCAACATACTCTTTGTTTCAGCAGCACACTGTACCTTTTGTGATCTTTCCCTACATAAACATCCGCATAAAATAACATAAAACTTAG
The DNA here is from genome assembly GCA_027627225.1 of Congeria kusceri. Lineage (NCBI taxonomy): Eukaryota > Metazoa > Mollusca > Bivalvia > Myida > Dreissenidae > Congeria > Congeria kusceri. The sequence continues at coordinate 45,771,260 of CM051030.1, forward strand.
CTAAAGCAATATTAGAATAACCAAGAACATCGCCTTCGGGTTCTGGACGCTTGACTTTCACACATTTTACTGTACTCTGGTCTTTTGCTTATAGAATGGGTTCATCACTATGATGACGTGTATTCAATTTCAAGTCAATATCTCTTATAGATACTGTTAAATTTGACCTAAAGTGGAATAGTTGATAAAAACGGACAATTACTCTAACAAAATCCTAACGGTCTCTTGTCAACTGAAATCCATCACTGTGATCAAGTACAATGAGTTTTAAGACAAAACGTCATATATGTATGGAGAAATTGGACCTAAAGCGAAAATTATTAGTTGAACAAAATGGCCATGATGGCCCAAAGCGGTGACCAAGTTAATCTGGCAATCGACAGGTGCAATACAGATGCATGTCCGGCCTAGGTGTACATATACTATTTACCTTGCAATTTACATTTGCAATACTGTACAAAGACATTCATGGTCGAAACTTTTGGGACCAAGGTAAACCACAATAAATCTCTGATATGTTTACCACGCTCAATCATAGTTACATTACACAGAGATTTACCCTATATCTGGAATCCTAGGTTCGAACATCCAGCTTAATTCCATATTCGGTGATATGTTCTTTTTCACCAAACAATAATTAAAACAGTGACAACAATACATTAGTGTAAGTTTGGTCAAAATGAGACAAAAACGTGGATTCTGTATCCTCAACGGTGTTCATTTTTGCATGTTTTTTGACAAACAAGGAACAATAACTTAATATCTGTACTCCAATCTAGACCTTTTTAAGATTGTTTTTATATCTTATGGTCCTACACATGCTGTGCAAGTTTGGCCAAGATCTGATGAAAAATGAAATAGTTATGTTGCAGAAAGTCCATTTTGCAGTTTTGTTCCATGAAAAAGGGGCGATAATTCTGGTTCTCCTGGCCTTATGTGGCCAATTATCACACTTATTTGAGGTCATAGACAAACTGTGCAATTTTGGTAAACATTGAATGAGAAGTGAAGTCAGTATAGAGCCCAAGGGTTGATGCATTACGGACACAGGATGCCGAGCGACGCAGGACAATCCCCATTTACCAATAGCGATGTGCTAAGGTGGTGGGCTTAAATGGTAATAGCTCCAACAAATGCCTTGAAAGAGTTACTTCGTTATGTCTGCAGATGGGGTAGGCACCTTAACAAGTATCTTGAAGTATCTTACATTTCAATAGTTATTTGATAGTTTTTGAGAAATTATATATTTATCAAAAATGTAAGTTTTTTATAAAAACAAATTGAGAAAATATTGTAATTTGTAAGAAACAACGAGGGTAGATAAATCTGGAAATTCAATCACATTACCTGAAATTTATTAACCTTTAGATATAAACACGTATTGAATGTTTCAAATAGATACCTTTCATTGTTTTTGAGAAATAGACTAAAAACTAAAACCAAAACTTTACCAGAAAAAAAACAAACGCTGACGCAGACGACAACGCGACGATAACAGTTATTAGTTATTCATTTTCATCAAGATCTAAAAGACACACATAATTCGCACATCGTATAAACAGAATGAAAACAAATATCAAATAGAAAAATATATATCATCATTATGATTAAAGATCGATTTAAAAAGTGATAAATAATGATCCCGAGTGATTCTAACTTGCAAGTCCTTGGTTTCCTCTGTTTCGTGTCTAATTCACAAAAATGTGACCAGTTGTTGCAGAACAGATCATTTTTAGAATAATAAAAAATAAAATGTGTATGTTTCACTAAGTTATTGTATAAGCATTTTATACGAATACTATGGTACAAACTCCGAACGAAATACAATGCTGTAGCTTAACCTCAAAACATTGCATGCATGGGTACACTTTTCATTATGCCACAACTCTCCAACCATAATTAACGTTAACGTACACATAGAAGTTACATTTAGTATATACACAGAGTGCATGCAATTAACGTTCTGACTACGGAGGCAAAATCCTAGGATCCCTTTCAATTCCAAATGAAAATAAAAACATCTTCACAATCCTCTTGTACACAGCGCTTAATGTGTTAACAGAGGTGTCCAGTAAATACTTGTATTACTTATGTTTGTCATATGCCACAAATAAAAAACCTCGGGCTGCTAATAAGAGTTCACTCCTGTTGGAGTTTCGCTTTGTTTATTTTTGTCTAAATATTTTGAAAGTGAAGGCAACATCATCACAATAAATTAACTTATAACTTGAAATCAGTTTTTTGGGGTAGTTTCTTTTGAAGGAGCGCATCATTCTCACTGGAGGTATTTTATTCCGTCATCTGCAACATCCTCTTTTTAGATAATGCCTTTCTTTTATTTTGTTCGTTCATGATTTTCGTTCTTAGTTTAATGGCTGTAAACCTGCATCTGTTGTCCCGAATGTAGGTTTTTAACTGCGATTTGCCTGTAACACAAACTATATAATTACCACCAGCAACAAAGCTATTAAACATCATTAGGCTTGATTGATAACTTGGTTCTGTAACTGATAACATTACAGTTACTTTGGTATTTTTTGCTAACAGTATCTTTAGATTACTCTTAAGTTGCATCAAGGATTGATAATATTGATAAGACATGTTATCAGTTATCATGAATATATTTGATTTATCTTAATACAAACCGGGCAGAAATTTAGGCATATATCTTCATGTATGGCTGATTTACAAAGTTTGATAATGCATTTAATAATGGAACATATTTATCTGCGCAACATAAAATACGGCTAGTAAAACAACATAAATGTGACTAGAACAACAACATTGTCAGAGAGTTTGTTGTTTAAAGCAATTAAAGCACAATCACTGTATTAATGACTGTTTTCATAGTCACGCGACATGTTATAATCATTTGTGTAATTATTGCATTGACACCTGCAGCACAGTAAATGCATATCAGGTTTAAAAGTGACACAATATATAATTGATGTTAATAAATATTGCTGATACAAAGGCAATTGACTAATTGATAACCCATGCACTCTTGACGATGTACGTTTTTTATGTATAAAGAAAATGACTTCATTGAACAACATTTTACACATTATTAATTCCATATGAACTGATATAATTACATATACATAAAAACGTATACTATTTTGTTGTATGATATACAGTCAAAATGACATAACCTGATGTGTCACAGCGTTGCTCAAGTTATACAGTAATCAAAAGTATTCACGATTACAGACGCACTTTGAACTTTAATATTGCATTGTATATTATCATATTCACATCAGTAATCCAACTGCCCAATACATTAGGATAGTTGCATTGGATTAATACATTACAAGCTATTACAATTACTAAATTCAATTAGTCAACGATAAAACAGAGCTATTATCCGGGTTTACGGCGCGTCTCTTCTCGCAATCATAGCTATGTTGTGTTATATGTTATCATCTTATTATAGACAATAAGACCCTTGAATGTTAATGCGACGCACAACCAACTCCAAAAGTATTGGCATAAACTACATGTCTGTTAGGTAAAGCTTGGGTTTACCTTACTCGTCTTTGTTGAAAGTCGTTAGCTCCAGAAGAACAATACCATTACTGATACAGAAATAAATCGATTTTGATCCATTGTATACTCGTTCAGAGTGATCTGAGACAAGTGTATACGTAACACCCTTCATTGAGGCAAAGGAAAAATGAATGCAAATCATGATACAATGGTATAAATCATCTCAGGTCAGGAGTTTTATTTTTGTATATTATGATCCCCATCCCCAAACGTTCTCCCCAAATGTCGTTCTTTCATGTTCATGGTTTTGTCGATAAATTCATATTCTGGCAGCAAATAAGGGTCCCATGCTTCTCAATAACTGAAAGAGCAACAACGTGCAGGTCAATCTGAACGAGCTATACTATGCACGACTTATTATAAACACATTTAATGACGGATCAAATCCGCAAGTGACCTCTTGTTGAAGTGTGTGTATACGTGCGCGCATATGTGTGATCTTCATATCCATTTTCCGACAATCGATTGAAGTGGCGAGCAACATGGCATGTACCGTATGCATTATTGTTCTCAGCCAGCCTCAAAATCAGCAAACATAATCATTGTTTGCGTCTCTATGATGTGAGACACTCTCAGATACTTAGTAATCTATGTTATCGGACAGATACTAATATGAAATTATTGGAACAGCAAATATCTGTACCGGTAAACGTTTCATGGGTCCTATTGTTTATCAATTTGATCTCGCAACGTACCATGCATGCCAATTAACAAGTAGTATAATTACCAATATACAGTAGCGAGCAATAAATTAACTCTGCCGACAAGAAAGGGAACCGTCGCTGAAGATATCAATACTAACGAGCATGTCTAGTCTTTGCGGTTTTTGTGATAATACTGTATATATGGTTTCAAACTGACTCTAAGTATTCGGACACTGCAACAATAATTTTAAATGTCCGATAACATAGAATTTTCAGTTATGTAAACTAATTTTGCTTCTATTTTTCTGGCAATGCATTAAGTAATGTTGCATGCAACTTATATAATGATTGTTCTTTATTTTAACACATGTTCTTGTTTTAAATGGTAAATACACAGCTTTAAATCATCTTTATAAACACAAAACAGAAAAAATCACCTCTTTTCGCTTTCTTTAATGCTGCATCTCCATCACTAGATGAATTGAATGTGGTTACATGATCCGTAAAAAAATAAAAAGAAAAGCAGAGCGACTTACCCTAGAGATGATTTGGGTTTTAACGCAGGTTTTGTAATAAGGTTATCTTTGTGTTGTCAAAAATGAAAAGACAATGTTAAGCTTGCTTTTGTGATCACCCTTTGTCTGTCGTGCGTCGTAGGTCACCAGAGCTAAAATAGATTTAAAAAGTGAAAACTTTAAAAAATCGTCTTCCCTGAAACAGCATGGCTGAGAGCTTTCATATTTGGTATGTCGCATCTTCTAGTGGTCCTCTACAAATATTGTTCAAATGCTGCCCCTGGGGTCAAAAATGACTACGCCCCTGGGGTCGCATTTTTTTATATAGACGTATACTGCAAATTGACTTTTAAAATCTTCTCATCTTAAACCGCAAGGCTCAGAGGTTTCATATAAGGTATGTAAAATCGCACAATAGTCCTCTACACAGATTGTCCCAATGATGCCCCTGGGGTAATAACTGGCCACGCCCCGGGGTCAAATTGTTTACATAGACTAAAATAGCAAAATAACTTCAAAAATCTCTAATGGCCCAGTGGTTTTATATTTGGTATTTGGCATCCTCTAGTGGTACTCTACAAAGATTGATCAAATGATTCCCCTTGGGTCAAAACTTCCCACGTTCGGGGGGGGGGGGGGGTGGTCACATTTCTAATCTAGACTTACATAGCAAAATGACTTGAAATGTCCCTGAGGTCAAAACTGGCTACACCCCGGGGGTCACATTGTTTGTATAGACTTCAACAGCAAAATTACTTCAAAAATATTTTCCTGTGATACCCATTGGTCTCATATTTGGTATGCGGTCCTCTACAAAGATTGTTCAAATGATGGGGCCAAAACTAGCCACCCCCCGGGGGTTCACATTATTTATATAGACTTAAATAGCAAAATGACTTTAAAAATCGTGTCCATTGAAACAGTTAAGCCCAGCGGTTTTATATTTGGTATGTAATATTGTATAATGGTCCTCTACAAAGATTGTTCCAATGATGCCCCTGGAGTAGAAAGTAGCCACTGTGGGTCACATGCTTTATATAGACAATAAAAATCTTTTTCTGAAACTGCAAGACCCAGATCTTTATACTCAGGTTAGTGGTTTTGTGCCATTTGGCCCTGTTGTTATAATGCCTTAAGCTCAGGTTAGCGACCTATAGCCATCGTGGCCCTCTTGTTAAATTATGTGCATGAAATATAACAAAGAAAAGTGCAAAATGCAATATATAATTTTTTGTTCATCACACGAATCCCTCACAAACTACTACGATGAAGATAACGCGACCCTATAATGATGATAACGCAACAGTACGATGATTATAACGCGACTGAACGATGATTATAACGCGTCTTTTCGATGACGATAATGTTTAAGTGCAATGGCGATAACGTGACAGAACGATGACGATAACGTGAAAGTACGACGACCATAACGTGACAGTACGATGCAATAAAGTAAAGTACGATGATGATATCGCGAAAGTACGATGACGATAACGTGACAGTACGATGACGATAGCGGGACATTACGATGATGACGTCGCGAAAGTTCGATGAAGATAATGCGATTGCTATATGTTGATAATGCGAGAGCACGCCTTTGTTTGATAACGAAAATGCGAAAATACGTTAATGCGGTACACGTTCGTGCGTTCTTCATCGTACTGACTATAGATCTCATGTATCACCATATGCAGATCAAATTTACGACTTTGGCGAGATCCGAATGCTTCTGGGATAATTTTTATCCAATAAGTTAAAAACAAACACCAATAAGACTTGACGAGGGACGAGTTTAAAATATTTATGTTTTGCCATTTTACATGGAACTCTATTGGCTCTTACCAAACAGCAATGAGGTCATTAATCACATTTTGATGTACTGAACAAAATATTAATTCATTTACAAAACATTTTCATGAATCCGGTTGACTGTGTAATTGTAACCATGGATCCAAATTTGAATACCTTGGCGAATACTGACGAAAAAACATTTCCTATCAATACGTTCAGAAACTGATATTTTCGACACTATTGATAAAACTATTAAATCAATTATTTTCCGCATAAATCAAACTATTTAAGTCCAATTCACAAATTATTATTGTGATTTAAAACGATTCGAACATGCTGTTTGTTAGCTACATGTACTTTCCTTAAACTAGCTTAATATCTTTTTTATATGTCTTCTACAACGCTGAACATTGACTGCTGATCTGTTACTCTGTCCCAATTGGTATCCCACTGAAACCTGTGTTAAATAAAACATAACTATCTTAGACGATTCAGGGTGTCCGACTTTTGAATTCAACGGACACCTTAAGTGCTACCGTAAAACACGCAAATCAATTGATGCAGCCTTTGGATGACACCGATGCAACCTTTAGGAGACATGACTGGGGGCTTTCTAGTTGATAAAATGGCATGCATGTACACTTCATAGTACTAAATCACATTTTGTAAATTAATGTATATAATAATAATGTTTATATTTCTGAGATCTCGATGTTTAATCTCAGTATTACGCATAAACATGTACATATATTGCTTGATGTTAATGTTTTTACTCATGTAATATCTTCATAATATAAAGGGATAAATTATATATTATACAATCTAAATATAACAACGCCCTTGATATGACTTAAAGGTGTGGTATACTTTAAGATGATTCGAACAACAGTTTTTTTGCGACTTATATTCTAAGTCAATACTGCTTCCCGTTTAGATGTGCACTATCTTTTGTAGTATGTATTATTTTTCGCAGAACTTTTAATATTAAAAAGTGACATAAAGCATTATCGAAGTAAAATTCGCGGTGGCCGACTCTTGATTTTATCCTGTGAGCGATATTTAATGTTACAGGAAAAGAGTAAGGAACCATTGAGATGAAACCGATGCAGCCTTTAGGTGACACCGAATCAACCTTTAGGAGACATCAATGTACAACATTTAGGATACATAAATGGACAACCTTTAGGAGACACCGGTGCATTACCTGGCATTTTGTTAAATTGTGATACCCCTTTCATTAAGGTATAAGGATTGGAGGCTTTTGTGTTGCCCTTACAGTAATGCAGCCGCTTTCCTTGAAAGAAAACGAATCAAATTTACTTTTTAAATAGGCACAAACTCCTAAATAAGATTGCTTATAAAAGCATATGTTAGCGTTGTTGTTTTATTATTTTTTCTCTCACTGAAGTGCGTTCTAAATCATCGGACATTAAAATGTGAAATGTTAAGACTATTCAAACCTATAACTGACAACTGATTTACTAAAGTGTTTACTTTTAAATTTTGGTAGCATGCTTTATGCTTATTACTTATTATTTATAGATCCGCTCTAAATTAAGTATTATAAAATAAACTTTTTTTTATCGAACCGATGGTTCGCACCAGCAATACCGATATTGATGTTTAAATTGAATTAGAATTAAATAAAAATATATATTCATTACATACACATAACATTGTTCTTTATCACATTTTTGTCAATAATGCATGTAATTCAAATAAACACATGTTTGATATTTCGCTTTTTAAGCTATATACTATGCATGACCATATACCTGTATTTGGTTTTTGCTTGTGTAAAAAATAATATAAAATAAGTTGTAATATGTTCGTAATATGGAATAATACAAAATACATTGTCTATTCTATAAATAATGACAATTAAGATATGAGTTAAAATTGTGGCATCATGTTAAATATTTGGAATATCAGCTTTTTTGTAACATATATTTAAGACAGGCGTACTTTAAGATACGTTGCGCACTGACTTTTGTCGTGTGTCGTTTACTAAATGCCATTGAATGCAAATAATTTTTGGCACTTTCTTACATTTTGTTATTAAGCAGAACAATATCTTACGTAAAAAAGTATAAGATTTATAACAAGAACCTAAAGTGGTAACACGAATGTGTTCACGAACCTAAAGTGGTTGTCATTTGGCAGTTCTATGCCACCATACGACAAAGATCAATTAGGCCAGTAAACCATTCACTGATCCGGGTTTTGTTAAAGGATAATATTCATTAATCGAATTTTAAAATTACAATACATACTACGTGAATATCGCACGTGGTCTTTTGTGTAAAATATCCAAGTTGTATGATTGGATAATATTGCAGATTGATTTGAATATAATTGACATTTGTAGAAGCATCTTTTTTCACAAGCAAACGAAGGCGGGACTAAAATGTAAAAACGTAGAAATCCAATGTATTTGAACGCAAGTACGCAAGATTAAGTATGTTTAACTGATCATTTTTGTCCTTTTAAGTGAAGAAAAAAACAATTCAGCATCGAATTGTAATTATAGGAATTGAATGTATATTGTCTGCGCTTCGTCAATGTATGAAGGTCAGCTTTTGGAACCTAATTTATTCATACAGGCCAAAACAAACCTCAAACATCGCTGAAGCGCAGATCATGACAGTTCAATTCTTAAATAACCAAAATGTATGTAATGCTCAACTTAAATGTTAATAAATGTGCATTGCTTTTATCAAACTGAATTCGTTCAGACATCTTTAAAAACTAATAATTAAAATTTGTTGGTTTTAAGGTGGTGGGAATTGTTCGCATTATGATATTTGTATTTTTGAAGTATACCCTACACAATCTTAACGGCGCATCGTAACTACAATAGATCACAAATAGAAAAAAGTTGCTCCCACCTGGGTACGAGCCTCAGAACCCCGCATCAAAAGGCTAATACCTTAACGACTCGGCCATTACGGTTTAGTCGTTTTTGTATAACATTATATCATTGATATAGGTGATGACAACAATTTTAACGAAAACAGAAACATTCCACATTATTCTGGCGTTGAGCATTACAATTAATGATTATTCATTAACAAACTGGTATTTACAGCATGTGTATCATTACGCTCCTTTACATACAGTATTATATTTATTTTTGGAATAAGAGACAAATTGTCAGATAGAAAATTGTCAATTCGTCAACTTGTGAACAGGCCCTTTTAACGTTTTAACTTTAATAAAAAAGGTTTGCTGTGATCTGTAATAACCATATTGAAAAAAACATGATTGCGCGCAAAGTAAAACTGCTTATGTGAAAGGAAAGGCTATCGCACCCTACATCATTATTAATCGCACTATAACGGTCCGAGTTTATAATACATGTATAAATATAAGTTCGTTAGTGTCTTACCATTTATTTACTTTCCCATTACTTAAGAGCATATCATTTTAAAATAACAACAATTATACAATAATACAAACAAGCACCACAATTTAAACAATTAAAACAATCACTGAACAGAAAGAAATACTTCATGCAATGTCAATTAAAACAAGTAAATAATTCAATGATTCTTCAAAGAAATACTTCATATAATGACAATGAAACAATTTCAATATGCTATGATATATTCGTTTTAATTATGATGATATTATAAATTGCCATTATCAAGTTGACCTTCAACAAAACGAAATTTCAAGCCTGATTAAAATTGCCGCAAGTTGATAAGGTTATCTGCATAACTTACGGAAAGGTACTAAACTCTAAACTTACCGAAATAAGGACATAAGAGTCAATACAAATAGACACCCATCCTTATAAACATCAGCAATTATGCTAAGAAAACTGTGTAACATAAAAAGCGATATAACATCATCATCAGGTCGAAATTGAACGAAACGAAAATTCAAGGAAGAAATTTTGCTTTATAATGTGATCGATTTGTTGATCTACTTAATTAATAACAAAATCAGGGTGGTACACTCTGGTATTTTTGTGTTTCCCCCCTGCTGACCCTTTGGGCTGGTCAACACAGAACGGTAAATTGTCTTTATTTAATATGATGTTTTTAAATATTAAACGAGAATTGAATAGCCCATGCTTAACAACTGTAATTATAAGCATTAGACAACTAACCACCCTGGATTTAGCAAATTGTTAGAAGATGTCAACATACTCTTTGTTTTAGCAGCACACTGTACCTTTTGTGATATTTCCCTACATAAACATCCGCATAAAATAACATAGAACTTAGCTAAAGCAATATTAGAATAACCAAGAACATCGCCTTCGGGTTCTGGACGCTAGGCTTTCACACATTTTACAGTTCTCTGGTCTTTTGCTTATAGAATGGGTTCATCACTATGATGACGTTTATTGAATTTCAAGTCAATATCTCTTATAGATATTGTGAAATTCACCTAAAGTGGAATAGTTGATAAAAACGGACAATTACTCTACCAAATCCTGACGGTCTCTTGTCAACTGAAGTTCTTCGCCGTGATCAAGTACCATGAGTTTTAAGACAAAACATCAAATATGTATGGAGAAATTGGACCTAAAGCGAAAATTATTAGTTCAAGAAAATGGCCATGATGGCCCAAAGCGCTCACCTGAGTACTATCAATGACAGATACCTTATTGGTGTTAATCTGGCAATCGATAGGTGCAATACACATGCATGTCCGGCCTAGGTGTACATATACTAGTTACCTTGCAATTTACATTTGCAATTCTGTACAAAGATATTCATGGGCGAAACTTTTGGGACCCAAGGTAAACCACAATAAATCTCTGATATGTTTACCACGCTCAATCATAGTAACATTACACAGAGATTTACCCTATATCTGGAATCTTAGGTTCGAACATCCAGCTAAATTCCATATTCGGTGATATGTTCTTTTTCACCAAACAATAATTAAAATAGTGACAACAATATAACAGTGTAAGCTTGGTCAAAATGAGACAAAAATGTGGATTCTGTATCCTCAGCGGTGTTCATTTTTGCATGTTTTGTTTGACAAACAAGGAACAATAACTTAATGTGTGTACTCCAATCTAGACCTTTTTTAGATACATTGAATGAGAAGTGAAGTCTGTATAGAGCCCAAGGGTTGATGCATTACGGACACAGGATGCCGAGCGACGCAGGACAATCCCCATTTACCAATAGCGATGTGCTAAGGTGGTGGGCTTAAAGGGTAATAGCTCCAACAAATGCCTTGAAAGAGTTACTTCGTTATGTCTGCAGAATGGGGTAGGCACCATAAACAAGTATCTTGAAGTATCTTACCTTTCAAAAGTTATTTGATAGTTTTTGAGAAATTATATATTTATCAAAAATGTAAGTGTTTTTATAAAAACAAATTGAGAAAATATTGTAATTTGTAAGAAACAACGAGGGTAGATATATATGGAAATTCAATCACATTACCTGAAATTTATTAACCTTTAGATATAAACACGTATTGAATGTTTCAAATAGATACCTTTCATTGTTTTTGAGAAATAGACTAAAAACTAAAACAAAAACTTTACCAAAATAATAACAAACGCTGACGCAGACGACAACGCGACGATAAAAGTTATTAGTTATTCATTTTCATAAAGATCCAAAAGACACACATAATTCGCACATCGTATAAACAGAATGAAAACAAATATCAAATAGAAAAATATATATCATCATTATGATTAAAGATCGATTTAAAATGTGATAAATAATGATCCCGAGTGATTCTAACTTGGAAGTCCTTGAATTCCTCTGTTTCATGTCTAATCCAAACACATGTGACCAGTTGTTGCAGAACAGATCATTTTTAGAATAATAAAAAATAAAATATGTATGTTTCACTAAGTTATTGTATAAGCATTTTATACGAATACTATGGTACAATCTCTGAACAAAATACAATGCTGTAGCTTAACCTCAAAACATTACATGCATGGGTACACGTTTCATTGTGCCACAACTCTCCAACCATAATTAACGTTAACGTACACATAGAAGTTACATTTGTATATACACAGAGCGCATGCAATTAACGTTCTGACTACGGAGGCAAAATCCTAGGAGCCCTTTCAATCCAAATGAAAATAAAAACATCTTCACAATCCTCTTGTACACAGCGCTTAATGTTTCAACAGGTGTGCAGTAAATACTTGTATTACTTATGTTTGTCATGTGCCATAAATAAAAAACCTCGGGCTGCTAATAAGAGTTCTCTCCTGCTGGAGTTTCGCTTTGTTTATATTTGTCTAAATATTTTGAAAGTGCAGGCAACGTGATCACAATAAATTAACTTATAACTTGAAATCAGGTTTTTGTGTAGTTTCTTTTTAAGGAACGCATCATTCTTACTGGAGATATTTTATTCCGCCATATGCAACATCCTCTTTTTCGATAATGCCTATCTTTTATTTTGTTCGTTCATGATTTTCGTTCGTAGTTTAATGGCTGTAAACCTGCATCTGTTGTCCCGAATGTAGGTTTCTAACTGCGATGTGCCTGTAACACAAACTATATAATTACCACCAGCAACAAAACTATTAAACATCATTAGGCTTGATTGATAACTTGGTTCTGTAACTGATAATATTACAGATACTTTGGTATTTTTTGCTAACAGTACCTTTAGATTAATCTTTAGTTGCATCAGTGATTGATAATATTGATAAGATATGTTATATCTTAATAAAAACCGGGCAGAAATGTAGGCATATTTCTTCATTTATGGCTGATTTAGAAAGTTTGATAATGCATTTAATAATGGAACATTTGTATGTGCGCAACATAAAATACGGCTAGTAAAACAACATAAATGTGACTAGAACAACAACATTGTCAGAGAGTTTGTTGTTTAAAGCAATTAAAGCACAGTCACTGTATCAAAGATTGTTTTCATAGTCACGCGACATGTGTGTAATGGTTGCATTGAAACCTGCAGCACAGTAAATGCATCTCAGGTAGAAAAGTGACACAATATATAATTGATGTTAATAAACATTGCTGATACAAAGGCAAATTACTAGTTGATACTCCATGCACTGTTGATGATGTACGTTTTATGTATAAATAAAATGACTTTACTAATTAACATTTCATACATTATTTTTTGCATATGAAGTGATATTATTACATATATATAAAAACGTATACTATATTGTTGTATGATATGCAGTCAAAATGACATAACATGATGTGTCACAGTAATCAAATGTATTAACGATTACAGACGCACTTTGATCTTTAATATTGCATTGTATATTATCATATTCACATCAGTAATCCAACTGTCCAATACATTAGCATAGTTGCATTGGATTAATACATTACAAGCTATTACAATTACTTTATTCAATTAGTCAATGATAACACAGGGCTATTATCCGGGTTTACGGCGCGTCTCTTCTCGCAAGCATAGGTCTGTTGTGTTATATTTTGTCATCTTATTATAGATAATTATGCCCTTGAATGTTAATGCACCGCACAACCAACTCCAAATGTATTGGCATATACTACATGTCGGTTAGGTGAAGCTTGGGTTTGTTTGAACTTTTTTCCCATTCAACCCCATGGACCAGTTCAATACATTAAACGAACTGGGAGCATCTCTAATCACTTGTAATTCTAATTATTTTATAATAATTATCATCGTTATGAAGGACTTTATACTTTTAATTGAGACTTACTGGGCAACGAGTTGCCTTCTTCTATTTCTATCCAGTGCTTGAAGTCTCTCTTTATAGCTGCTGTCTCAATACTTGTCCATCGGAAATAGTCTCTGTCTGTAAAGCAAATGAAATGAGCAAAATGGAACAAGAACATTTACCTTACTCGGCTTTGTTGAAAGTCGTAAGCTCCAGAAGAACAATACCATTACTGATACAGAAATAAGTCGAGTTTGATCCATTTTATAGCTCGTTCAGAGTGACCTGGGACAAATATATACGTAACACCCTTCATTGTCGCAAAGGAAAAATGAATGCAAATCATAAAACAATGGTATAAATCATCTCAGGTCAGGTGTTTTTAACTTTGTATATTATGAGCCCATCCCCAAACGTTCTTTGGAATCATACATTTTCTCCAAAGTTCAATGTTTTTCTTTCATGTTCATGGTTTTGTCGATAAAATCATATTCTGGCAGCAAATAAGGGTCCCATGCTGCTCAATAACTGAACGAGCAACAACCTGCAGGTCAATCTGAACGAGCTATACTGTGCACGACTTATTGTAAACACATATAATGACGGATCAAATCCGCAAGTGACCTCTTGTTAAAGTGTGTGCATGCGTGCGCGCGTATGTGTGATCTTCATATCCATTTTCCGACAATCGATTGAAGTGGCGAGCAACATGACATGTACCGTATGCATTCTTGTTCTCGGACAGCCTCAAAATCAGCAAAAGTAATCATTGTTTGCGTCTCTATGTTCTGAGACACTCTAAAATACTCAGTAATCTTTGTTTTCGGACAGATACTAATTTGAAATTATTGTAACAACAAATATCTGTACCGGTAAACGTTTCATGGGTCCTATTGTTTATCAATTTGATCTCGCAACGTATTTTCTGGACCACGCATGCCAATTAACAAGTAGTATAATTACCAATATACAGTAACGAGCAATATATTAACTCTGCCGACAAGAAAGGGAACCGTCGCTGAAGATAACAATACTAACGAGTATGTCTAGTCTTTGCGGTTTTTGTGATAATATTGTAGATACGGTTTCGAACATACTATAATTATTCGGACACTGAAACAATGATTTTAAATGTCCAAAAACATAGAATTTTCAGTTTTGTAAACTAATTTTGCTTCTATTTTTCTGACAACGCATTAAGTAATGTCGCATGCAACTTATATAATGATTGTTATTTATTTTAACACACGTTCTTCTTTTAAAAGGCAAATACAAAGCTTTAAATCATCTTTATAAAAACAAAACAGAACAAATCACCTCTTTTCGCTTTCTTTGATGCTGGATCTCCATCACTAGATGAATTGAATGTGGTTACATGATCTGTAAATAAAAACGTAATGTCGCATTATCTTTCCCTCGTAACAAAAGTCTTTGTGCAACTACTAAGGTGGATGCGGTATGCGTAATAAATTGCCTGAAAGTGTGTTAAGTGTATTCACATTTTTGATTTATTCTAAGGCATATGTCTCTGCTGAGTTCGTCCGTTTGCTCGCAGTGCGAAATAATATTAGACGTTTCTGACGGAGCTGAAATAGCATGCATATCTTTTGTCATAAATTCGTATGATAAAATGATCATGCAAACTAAATACACATTTAAACAAATTGTGAAGCTGTATGTTGATGTGACTGTCATGCCAAATAGTTTGCTCTGTGATTATTGAAAACGACTGAACAAGTAATCACTGTAATGAAAGAGTAATTTAGGTTCTCAGTTATACAAGTAAATACCACCAGGTTGTCATATCTGAGTTTAGTATATTTTTATTTTGCGATCATCGGACTACATTTAATGAAACTTTCCGGAACAGTCGTCAGCGATGCGTATAGGTCAAGCATTCTGACTTTTATTCAAAAAAGCTAGATCAATCGGCCGTATTCGCGAATGATTTAATATCTTAATTTTAACATTATTCATCAGCTAAATATTCATGGCTTACGATAAGATTGAAAGGTAAAAATAGATAACCAATGTAGTAAAATCAGAAAAGAACAATTACATATTTTAGTGCTGTCTCTTAAACATCTCATGTTGCCAATGTAAATCGCACAAACATTAGACTATTTTGTAAAATTAGACGAATGTGGAAGTTTAAAGTATGTAAAATGTATTGGAGGCTGGATAAGGGTTACAAAATCAATAATTCATACACAATCGGCATATATTACAGTGCGTGTTTATTGGTTACTCTTCCCATTAATTCCTGGGTGTAGAAATCAAAACGTACGCAAGGACAATTATTGTGTACGCAATGTACTAGTATTGCATCAATATGTTTTTTTTCAATGCTCATATATGCGTTACAAATTGACTAGTTATTTTACAATTGTTTTTGTTTCCAAATTAAACATTATGTCAAGTAGGACCTTTAATATTCAATAAGAAGTAGTTTTGTTTTGATTTACCTGAATTCAGCTCCACTTCGTCTTGTAGTATTTCGGCTTCATGTGAAGTCGTTTGTGGACGAGAATCGTTACCTAAAATTATTTAAAGATATTTTTTATAATCTTACGAATGTAATTCTCACATTCAAAAAAACATGATTTACTATTAAACATCACATAGTGTACTAGAAAAATACATTCAATGATATCAGCAACATAGATAGCACTCTGAGCCGCTTTTTATTCAATGAACAATCGCAATTAAAAAACAAGTAGGGATACTGCATTATACTGAATATATTTATAATATAATCCAGATAGTGCATTTTCATACTGATAATAACCTTATATAGTGGTCTTCTACAAAGATTGTTTAAATTTCAATGGTGACGTTTCAAATGCGTTGTCAGAGTTCGAAATATTTAGGCGCACATGATCACCATGGATAGGCCATGTGTTGCGTACAAGAACCGTGACGCCCGCTAAAATGTAAAAGTTACAGAACTCAGTTGATATTTGTCAATATTTGCTACATTTGTAGTCATGATCCTGGGTCTTCAGATCGATCAAAACTAATGGATCGTCTCAAGTTAGGATCTGTTTAACTTTGTACATTAGGGGCCGTACACAGGTCCTGTTTCCAAGCACAAGTTCACTGGAGTCATGCATTGGCCATATATGTCATTATTAACATCAAATTTTCTGTAATGTTCATAGTTATTTCGATAAAAACAAAACAAGTTCACCTTTTTTTGATTTCATTGACGCTTGATCTCCATCACTTGTATCATTTATCGATGACTTGAATGTAGTTAATTTATCTGTAAATAAAATATGATGTCGCATTATCTTTCACTTGTCAAACAAGTCTTAGTGCAACTAGTAAGGTGGATGCGGTATGCCTAACTTATGTAAAGTTACATAGAGTGATTTAATTCACATATTTTATTAATTGTAATGCATATGTCGCTGCTGAGTTCGTCCGTTTGCTCGCAGTGCCAAGTTATATTAGGCCTTTTACCTGAATTCTGCTTCGCTTTGCCTTGAGTTATGTCAGCTTCACGTGAAGTAGATGTTAAACGAGACACAGTACCTACAATTATAGTTGGATTGTTGTTTATTATCTTACGAATGTAATTCGCACATTTAAGTATTCGTGCGTTTCTATTTTACGATGTTGACGCATTCTATAAATTATATGCAAGAATGTCTTAATTTGCGAACTTATCGCATTCCAATAAAGTGATTTTTAATAAACGTTACAAGTTTTGTTGAATGCAACAACTAAATACATACACTAATATGCTTTTCGAGATATTAGTTGTAGGTTTTTCATGATTGACTTGGGGTCGATCGGTGGACTGGACAAACTGATGGCCGATCGTAATGCAATATTAAGTTTTCTTTGTGGAAATTAGTGATGATTTAAATAAATTACCTTGGTCTATGTCTTGCAGATGCTTTCCGACTTTAGTTACTTCCAAGACAGGCAGAGGGTACTGATACGTGCCCCAGTTAACCTCCTTGCTGTGGCCCATATGCTTGTAGAAGTACTGTCTGTCGCTTTCCGCAATATCAAGGGAACAGTATATCGTCGAAATTCTGTGACGTTGTTTGGTTGCATTCATCAAGTCGGGTCTTTTTATTCCTGCCTCTTTTACTAGTTTATTTGTGGCATTCCAACCTGAGGTATGTTCTTTTGAAAACCCCGTATTGGGAAATAAGTATATATTATCTTTGGGTACCTTTACTCGTTCTCTTATCTCCGGGGTACACAAAATGTCTAAGCCAGCCACACAATCATTTGGTATTAATACTGGAACAAGGTGGCTTCCTTTTCCTGGTTGGTAAGTTACCAGATGGTCCTTAAATAATTCTTTCTCCCACTCTGGCAACATTTCAATGCTTCCTTTATCCATCCATCGTCCATTTTGTGCGTCTTGGAAGTGCGAGATTTTTAGTCTGCTTGGTTCTCCTCCTCTTCTCGCATTGTATAAAGTAATTCTTGAGCATAATGCATCACGTAACGACGTAAACTCATGCAGTGAAATAAACGTGTATTCGCTGGTTATTTGACTTATCACGTTGAGGGTGTGTTTCCTTAGAGTTTGTGTGTCCTCTTCAAGTGGTTGCGTTTCTGGCATGCGCAATTTCTCTAGTCTCCTGAGTTCAATTGCGTATGCTGCATCGCCGAACACTGCATCCTTATGAAATTCTAAGCATGTAATGAACTTAGACAACTCGCTTGCTCGTTCGTCGTTCTTCTTGGTATGATGGTGTCCAATTAGGTAATCCACTGACGTTTTCAGAAGGTAATACAAACTATTTTTCACGCCGTGTTTAAGTTTTCCAGCGTCGTCTTTGGTTACGGCGTCGATTGCTACTTCAAGCGTTTCGAAGTTTTGTCTTAAAAACATATCTTCTAGGGAAATTGAGTCCGGCATTAATTGTAAGAAATGGTTGTACATCTTGGCCAACAGCCGCATGTCTGTCATAACAGACTTTCTTGTCTCCATATCTTTGTCCACCCTCCTTTTATTTATTTGAAACAAGCGCCTACCGATGACGAGCAATGTTGGATCTGATCTGCATATATTTCCAATCTCGTCCCGATGAAATCGGCTAAGTATATCTGTTAGAAATTCATCATCTTCATTTAGCTCACTTGAAAAAACATTTACTTTCCGGGGAACAGTTGCTTCATCTCCGATACATTTCGCCTTGTGTCTATAAAATAAGTTTCGTTTGTAAAAGCCTAAACATTTCGAACATTTGACAAGATTTTCTTCGGTGCCGTTTTTTCTTTCTGCCATGTATCGGGGTAATTCCAATACTGACTGCTTTTTGTTGTAGGTCTGTATGCCTCTTTTTCTTAATTCGTCGAATCCTTCCTGTTGTTCTCGAGAACCATCAGGCATTGACAGTAAGTTCAGCACCTCTGGTTGATCACTATGCTTTAGTCTTATGTGACGACTGAGTTTCGTCTGTAACTTCTCACAGAATGGACACGGTCTCGCTGGCTTCTTGTAAGACTCTAGACGAGCAAAATAAGAGAGTCAACAAGTGCAGATTACAGTTATTGTGCAACTCATAAAATAGTTTTGCGTGTTTGTAAGATTCATACATAGTTTGTTTCAAGTGTCAAATAGTGTGTTTTCTTAATGTTCCATTTATTAAAAGATAAATTTAATGCACGTTTGTCACAAGCATGTTTGAAAGTCTGCAGGTAGCTTAATACATAATGTACAAACAAGCTTACCTTGATTGGTGGCGTGACTCTTCATGTGAGTGGATAGAGCACCCTTCTTTTTGAATACTTTCAAACAAACGTTGCATACGTTTTCACCTGAAATTTAAGTGCAAGTGATACGTTACATGGTTTACTAGTTTGCTAGCAAAGTTAAGAGATTGTACATACACAGTTTAGGCCTCGTTTAATTATTTGTTTTATGAAAAGAATCATTGTAATTACATTTTCCCTTATATCGAAATGTTTATCATTTTATGGACATATTTATCCATTATATTACGTGTTAAAGAGTGTTATATTAGCCATGGGTCGCTCACTTAAGATAAATGAATCATAATGGTTAGTAAAACTTTTAGAACATGTTCAGAAGTGAAGTCAAAATTGACAATTGACATCAACGATGGACCACTAACAGCAATGTTTTAGCGTACCAAATAATTTGAAGGCATTAGTAGTCACCCATGAAACGTTATTGTGAAATTATTCCAAAATCGAGCTAGAGGTTATATGCTATTTTCAGAGCTTTTATTTAAGCCATATAAGGAAAACTACTGCCCTGCTGTCCGTTTCAACGTAACCCAATAATTTGAAGGAATTTAGTAGATAACACCCATGAAATATATTTGTGAAATTGTTCCAAAATCCACCAATTGGTTATTAAATATTTTCAAAGTTTCAATTAAGCCATATAAGAAAAACTACTCCTCTAATGGGCCATGTTGTGTCTGGTGTGTGTGTGTGTGTGTGCGTGCGTGTGCGCATGCTACCTAAGAGACACTCATAACAGGTTTGGTTATTTGCCTGATTTTTATAAGTAAATTGTTGATGACGAAGTAAATTGTTGATGACGATGTCAACGAAAGACGACAACGACAGCCAACGTCGTCTCAGAATTGTGAACTTTCTAATATACATCTAGAAATGACAGGGATATTGACCGGTCACGAAAACAACAAACCGATCTAAAGATTTTGTGATTTTGAAATCAAAATGTGACCTTGACCTTGGTGGTACATGTATGCTGTTTTGTTTCAATGTATCGTTGGTCGATCATATCGTTCAGAACTACAAAACAATCTTTGTTCCCCTAATTAGTTAAGATTAATTTCCCTTTTTGTGAAAATCAGAACTATACATTAAAAAAGATAAAAGAAATGTGACAGAGCGGATAGTGGCCTGAATAAACATAACAATAGAATTATGATGTGGAATTTAAGGATGATATAATTTCAAATTTGACGTCTGTGGATATCGGAATGCTGGTCCATATTATTTTCAAACTCACCTAGCTCAAGATCCAGTAATTTGATATGAAGTTGATGCGACATTCACTGAAGGATTCTTGTAATGACGTCAATTTGCAAGGATCCGTCTATTTTACACGATCTTTCATTCGCCAAATATGTTTGTTTTGAAACATAAGCAATGTATCATTTACTGAATTTATTACACCAAAATTTGTAAAAGCATCCAGTTTATAGTTCTTGCATGTTAATACTACCATTTGGGGGGGAGGAAAGGCGGAGGTTCACGGCCTCTAGATGGTGTGAGACGATCAATCCGTTCAGATAAATAATACATTACAGAACAGACTTACCGACGTTTCGATCCTGTGTGTCGATCTTTTGATCCTTTCTGTAGTTCGGGGTAAACGTACTCTTCGGATTTTCGTTGGCGTCAATTTTCTGTGGGAAATATATATCTGGAAATATAGAACAGACTGAGACATTGTATGTAAAAAAAACTCTTGAATGCTTGCAGAGGCGGACATATGTATATTTTGGTTATAGATCAATGTACTATAGAATATTTCCCTTCTGTCAAAATGGAATCAATTGTACATGTCGCCGTCACTGTGTTATTAACATCTATGTACACACGCAATGTAATTAACCTTACCCATTTCGTATATTATTTATACGTCGCGTATACCGTTTTTGTGTCCACACTGCGACCACGTGATGGTATTTCGCATTAATATCATTCATTCATTATACATGCACAACCTTTTGTAAGTTTATGCTAATAAGCTGGCGAAGTGATATGACTGTCGTGGCTGAGGCATGATCGTTTTTCATACATATTTATAGAAAAGACCGTAATCTAATGAGGGTCAATGCGATTATTGGTTGGAATAATCAACGTTTTATGCTTTCTTTGTTTGACTGAGTACATGACACGAACTTTGTATACGAAACATTTTTTTATTGCTGACAGAAATTTACTGCATTTAATGTGAGTTCAAATGTAATACTTTAAATATATATGCATTTATGAGAATTATCTATTAATCGGATTTACAAACTTGCAAGTTACCACATTCTGTGTGCCATGGTCAGTCTCAGCTAATATTATAAGATTTATGATTATTGAACATGAAATAAGTGTTCTTATCTACAAGGCCTGTTTGCATGTAAGCTGCCAAATCCTGTCTGTGAAAATAGTAACGATTATCTTAGAGATGATAATAACTTTGATTTGTAAGTAGATAACCGCATGTTTGCAAGTATTTTGTTCGTAAGTCTAGCTCGATCAACGGACGCTGTCAGTCGCATAAGGTCTCAGTGTACTACTTTACTAGTTCTCGAAATTTCTCAGTTAATCATACCAGAATTCGAAATAATTGTAGTATAATGAGGTATCTGATATGATTTACATAGTAGCCGGAATAATTTAATATACAATATTCAATTCAGATAAATGTTCAGAAGTTCGAATTTAGATTCCATATATTCCAGCAACTATAAATTTATAATCCTTCAAGCATAACTGCGAACTGGTTTGACGTCATTAATACATACTTAAAACATAAACTAGTTCACTAGAAACATATTTACATGTATATTTATGGGAGGAGATCAAATAATGTTTTTAATTTAATAATAATATAGTTCGTGCCACACAAATAAATTAGACTCATCTGCTTAATATGAAAAGTTTTAAGTACATTGTATTATACTTTACATCGATTTTGACACAAGCTATTAGAACGCGTATTAATCTAGATGACTGCTTCCTGGGTTGAAACCAGTACTCGCGCCGCCAATGGGAATTCCGGAAAGCTGTTGATATACCTTCAGCCCTGGTGTGGCTTGAGCCAGCGATCTTCGAATTATAAGTCGAACGCTCTATCCCTCGTCCATTTTATTCGAAACGGCTTTCATTTTAATTTCTATTTAATTGTTCCTTAATTAAAATACATATAAGCCCATATAACGTTGAACTTAATGTGTGTGGTGCGAACTATTGTGTAATTAAGATGAAAGTTCTCCTTCCACATAGACACAGAAGGCGCGAAAAGAAATTCAGGTGTTGACTACATTTTCTAATTTTTTTTACAAATTGCATACCAGTAATGTTGACCCTTCAATTGGAAATAGTACATGAAACATCTGGGAAATGACACAGACTTTTGACGAGCATAGTATTTGCTACGTTCTTCAGCTTCTTCCTTGGATATCAAAGTCCCTACGTACTCCAGAAGAAAATCGCCTTGTCTAAAGCTCTGCTCAGCAAATAACCCAAAACCTGAAAAGTAAAGTTAAATAAACACATACAATTTCAATTTAAAACTCTGTCTTCGAATCCAGTTATCATGCTGAAAACATCTGTCGTTGATTATACTTGAAACACACTTCTCTTTCTTACGTATATTGCTTTTCTTTTGAAAATGAATTGTATACTACTACTACTACTACTACTACTACTACTACTACTACTACTACTACTACTACTACTACCACAACTACAACAACTATTACTACTACTACTACTACTACTACTACTACTACTACTACTACTACTACTACTACAACTACTACAACAATAACTACTACTACTATTACTACAATTACTACTACTACTGCTACTGCTAATGCTATAGCTACTGCTACTGCTTCTGCCGCTGCTGCTGCTGCTACTGTTACTACTACTTCTACTACTACTACTACTACTACTACTACTACTACTACTAATAATAATAATAATAATTATTATTATTATTATTATTATTATTTTAAACAAAGTGTAACTCCAGCTGCGACAGCAGGGGAGAACTATTATAAAAAAAATTAATAATAATAATAGTAATTATTATAATTATTATTATTATTTATTTTATTATTATTATTATTTCTTTTATTATTATTATTATTATTATTATTATTATTACTATTATAAGTAGTCGTAGTAGTAGTAGTAGCAGTAGTAGTAGTAGTAGTAGTAGTAGTAGTAGCAGTAGCAGTAGCAGTAGCAGTAGCAGCAGCAGCAGCAGTAGCAGTAGTAGTAGTAGTAGTAGTAGTAGTAGTAGTAGTAAAAGTAGCAGTATTATTCAGTAGAAAAAGTACAGGTAGTACATATATTTGTTTGTTTACTTCAATACCCTATTACAAAAATCCCGAACATCGAAAAATACCAGGTACTTTTATTTCTGCCTCCGTATCATTAAGAATTAGTGTATTGCCTCTCTAATCCGTAACTAAGTGGTGGATGAACAGGAAGTTGAATACGTGAGAGATTAATGACCGTTCTATGTGGCTGTGTGTGCCATTACAATTTCATGGTGATTTGATCCTAGAAATGTACATTAACCGGGCAAACCTCACAGATAATGGCCAGCGATTTACAATGGACATTTAGAGTATGTTTCAGCTTGTAAATTTGTTAAGAGCTGCAAAATAAAAGTTAAACGAGGCTGCTGCATAACCATGATTAAACGTTTGTGATTGAAAGTCCAAAACAGACATTAATATTTCAGTTACAGACAATATAGTTGTTTAGTGCGCAATGAACTTAACTATATGGCATGCTTTGACGTATACTTTATATATCATATATAGAGAAAATTAGACATGACAGTATCAAAATGTTTGTAAAGGAAAACAAAACTTGCCGAAGAATGTAGGTTATCTTGCAAATATATTATTTTAATGATGACTGAGCTCGTACAAATGTTTTGAAAAGTGTGAAACTATAATACGTACCAATTTCATTATTAATGAAATTCCGCTTAAACCCATCTTTGTCCAGACCCGCCTCGCACCAAAATTGCGCATCTTCCCTAGGCGTAGTTCTCTTCTTCTAAGCAGAAAAATGCAAAACAAATTTTGTCCCATGCTATACCTTGTTTGCCGTGTAATACAACCATTACGAATATGTTTTATCTTTAACATGTGTAAGATAGCATTTTGAGCGTTTTGATTGGCTATATATTGTTTAACTGACCAATTGCATGGCGTTATTTTGCTGAAATGACGTCGTCAGCGTCATATGACGTCACGTCGGCTAACAACAAATAGGATTTATCAACATTTGTATGCAAACATTAATTTTATTTTTTAGTTTAAAAGCATGTGATAAAAAAGATCTGACACTCGTTGTCATTCCATACTATTGTCATTTTATATATTTCTGTAACGCCAGACCAAATAGAAGTTTTGGTAATTTGGATTACCGGGCCGAATTTTGCAGATTAAAAAAAACAACAACATATTATTTGTAAAATGCTCTGCGCTCGTTCCATGAAAAAAGTAAAATATTGTTGTGGAGGGAGTCATTTTAACAACATAATAAATGCAAATATTTGAGTTCGTTGTTTGATATATTTGTTTAATTGTTGACCTAAAGTACATTACACATGCGTATATCAAAAGTGGCATCCTCCAATCTCTGCGTGTAATTGTACCATGAACAGAATCCAAGCAAACATTGAAATTTATGTATATAAACATAACATCGATTTAATCATATTAACGTATTTGAATAATATTAAATGCTATAAAATGATACGTATTAATGTATTAGTCAAATTGCAAGGGATATCGTTATACTACTTTAAAAAAAATGTTGGTTAGTTACATAATACATGTTGTTTTGAAAATGTTGAACACTGATAATTCAATGTGTACATTTTGTGTTTAATATCCATGCCGTTAATCTGTTTTTGAATATAAATCATCAAAAAATATATGTAATTAATGATGTGCATTAATGCTTAGTACTAAGTACTATGATTTGAGTAATAAAAAAGCTGATAGCGTAGAAAGACTGTCGGCGACAAATGAAATTAAAAGCATGTGAATCATGAGTGCATTTTTGCTAAAAAGGAAACATTGTTTGAATGAAGTTCAATTCCCCACCATTAAACTTTATAATGTGGCTTCTTATTCTATAGTATACGACGTCATAATAACTAACTAATTTGTAAGTAACGAAACAATATGTTTTCGAGCTAATTATGCAAACGGGATAATATACAGTTTACAAGTCAATCTGCAACGGGCCAGAATAACCGATGAAGTGTAAGAGCTAAGTCTCATTAAAATCATCACCAGTCAAATGCTACTATCCGCTGGCTGGATATGATGACATCCCATTAGGGGTCACGTTTAGATGACCTTTACCGGAGCGAATGAAATTGTTGCCTTCAAAATGTTAAGGTATAACTTATATATACAACACAAGAAAATATGCACGAAGTTAACGTGAACGTCGGGTATCTAATCGCCTAAGATACCACCATATATATATGGTTATCCATAAGAAAATTAAATGTAAACAATTTATTCCCGAGGATCAGCTCGAAAGGCATTACTTTTTAAAAAAACGTGGTTAAACTTTGCTGTGCAAAAAGCATTTTCATTGGACGCAGCAGGGCTGAGATTTGTGATGATCGGAAGGTCATTTTAACGTGACCTGTTATATGATGCCTTCAGATCCTTACAACGTTAGATTTGATTTTAATGAGATTGCGTTGATGTTAGGTTGTTACTGTTTCTTAGCCAAAAATCTACAAAAAAAACATTTCATTTATAGATATTCGTTCGTGGCGTACATGGTCACAAACAGTAAAAAACCAATGCAAGCTCTCGATTTTCCATAGTACTGTTTACAATTTATAAAATGCAGTAATTTGTTGTCAAATTTTTCAAAATGAGAATTAGAAACAAGAAAAAACTTCTGCAACGAGTACAAAATAACAGATGTAGCGAATTAATTTGATGGTCTTATTCCAGGACACTCAGGCGAATATTTCGGTTACATACAAGTACATAGCAAAAGTAGGGGTGTCATTAGTTCAAAGTTATTTTTGTTATAATTTGACCTTTTATACAAAGAGTAATTGTTATATAACATATTACATACATATTACATACATTATGTTTAAATAATTAAAATGTCAAAAAACGGGTGTTCGATATAAAGGCAAATATGTGAACTTTCTTTCTCGTCATGATCTGCATTAAAAATAACGCGTTTTCCACATTTTAATAACCAAAAACTGGATATGCCGCAAAATTTCACGATTATTATATCCTATTATATCGCTATTTCCAACAATTAAATAACATTTTATTTTTGGTTTATCTGTATATTGAATAACAATTTTGGTATTAAGATGTCTTATGTTAGGTCTGTTTATCTCATGGTTTAGTATTTTATACATGTATTACTTAAAAATACTTATTTTCATATCCATAAATTCGCGAAAATTATGCGCTCGCACGAGAATGACCAAAATTGAAAAAACAAATGCGCTAGCTTGCTCCGCGCTAGCTTGCGCCGCGCTTGCTTGCCCCGCGCTCGCTTGCTCCTAAATTTTTCGGAAAAAAATCCGACGACCAAGTATTCAATTTGGTGTGGCCTCATTAGTATGTCAGTACAACCGATGGAATACTATGTAACGCGAGTTGAGTTGAGCACACAAATGCATATACTTAATAGAGAAATAAATACACATATAATATTAACATATATAATTATTTAATAATTGTGTTTTGTTTTTACTTTTCCAGTATTAAATTATTGGTAAACTATATTAATACATACATAATTATATGGAACAACTTTAATAATTCAATGCCTCAAACGCAATCGTATTCACGAGCATTATATAGCAGCATAAAACAATTCAAATGTAATGGAAAATAACATTTACAGAGAAGTGTATTAATTAATATAATGAAAGCAAATGTCAGGATTGACTCTAACTGTACAAGTAAAAAACGGAATGTAACTATTTCACATACCAAATGTAAAGATTGCACTTCTAAACTTTTTTTCATCTGCAATAAATAAGCAAGTAAGCAAAAGGAAAGGCAAAATTGTTCATCATAATGATATGTGAATTAATTTATAAATATACACACAAAAGATCCAAACAAATATACCATTACAATTATACCCGGTCATCGTTTGCGAAAATAAAATTATACGTTGTCAAACATAACAAGCAAATTCGCGGTACTTCGCTAATTGTCTACTCTATCCCCGACTTTACTATGTTTCCATAAAATTTACAAAATAATAAATAGGTTGAATTAATAATCGCGTCGGTGGGTGATGAACAGTTTAAAACTAAGTGAAACTTATTCTCGATTTCCTGGGATATATTTGGAAACTAGCATTTAATTGGTGATGAAGTGGAAATTTTTCTGGCATTCATAAAACATAATAACAAAAACAACAACAAAACACCAACAGCACATATTTCGTTAATTCCTGATGCAAATGAATCCTTCATATTGTTGTCAATAAGAACACAGTAATAACTATATTATTTGAGCAGCATCGTATTGAAACAAAATGCAACAGTCTAGCAACTGGCATTTAATTTTCGCTGCAAAACGTCATTATATTTAATGAAACTTCTGCGAAAAGTTATTTTAGATTATAAATAAAGTTAAATACGTACCGCCTTTTTCCCTCTGGTTAATTCCATTATTATTTGCTCTCAGTAAAAAGACACAAAACCAACAGTGCATGTTTTACAATGGTGTATTTCAGAATATATATATATCTATATGTTGAATGGGAGGAACCAATCAGCGCTTAATTTACATGCAAACAGTCACGTGACGATACTCTTTGTTAACATTATTATTTCATCTAATGGCTAAACGACCTGCAGCATCTGGAGAGCATTCGGAACAGGTACGCTTAATTATCATATCAGGTTTTAACGGCGCTATTGTACTACTGAATAGCAGTGATTAGTTAGTTCTGACCACATGTTTAACTTTATAATAATAACATAGATTTAGTAACTGTCCGGGAAACATGTTCATATCTTACTTTCACACCTAGGTAACTTCACAGTTCAGACAAATGCTTATCAGCTTGATTATAAGAAATGACGTGTATGTAAAGATCTAAAAATAAAGATTGAAGGTGCTAATTAATACCAGTCTAATGAGAGTAAGGGATCAATGCATTTTGTGATTAATGGTACAGTATAGAGTGAGTGGTCATTTTGTGTGTAAATAAGATTACTACTATTACTATTACTTCTACTACTACTGCTACTACTACTACAACAACAACAACTACTACTACTAATAATAATAATAATGATAATAATAATAATAATAATAATATATATTTTATTTAGTTTTAGTTTTGTTTTATTTATTATTATTATTATTGTTATTATTATAATTATTATTATTTTATAATAGTAATAATAATAATAATAAATAATAATTATTATTATTCATTGTAGAAGATAAAAACTGTTTCCTAAATGACAAATTATTTAGATAATATAGTGCCACAATATCCTATGGATAGTGGGTAGTGGCATTTTAATTTTCATGATATATTTAAACCAAAGTGTTGTTGTTGTTTTCAAAATGGGCTGGCATTGTAACAGGAAACTTGAAAACATGTGGACCAGCCATACGGCGCCATAATGAAATCGCAAATTTTGCTGTATTGACTGTATTGACAGCTGTATTGTATCAGCTATTTACCGTGCACGCCACGGAACAACAGTTTATTTCAATGTCGTTTATATCAGGGCTTTTAGACAAGCAAATTAAATAGAATGTTCTTTCGAGTCAATTAGTGATAAAAACAAAACATTGTTTACATTCTCCAACAAATATATGGTGACCGTTACTGCCAAAACCTTTTTTAATAAAAAGCGGGGTATAATTTTTATTCTACCACGGCACGCGGCTAGTGGTCCATACATAAAGAAGGAAAATAACTGTGGGTTATTCTGCAACAAATTATGGGCGGAGCTTAATGTTTTGAAAATAGTTCCGGAAATTCGAAGAAATTGTTCCGTAAAATGCACGTGCTTAAACGCGCGATAGCAAATTGTGACAAACAAATCATTTTTGCATTATGAAGCGCAATTAAACCACATTTGTACTACATATTTTATACTTAAGTTCACGTTTACGTTTTGTTAATATGTTTTTAATATGCGCGTTTTGGCATGATATGTTCACTGCATTATATCGATAAGTATGACGTCATTCGCTCAATGTTTATCAATATCGCTGACGTCATTTTGAATAGTTATGATTTATTGACGTCACAGAAACGCACGTGTGAATGCACTTCTCGGGAAATGGGCGGAGAATAAATAAATATAGTTCTCATTCCTTTAAAAATACTAATTTTATATAAGATCGTGTTAGAATCGAAATAATTGACGGGTAACAGTTTGTTATTGCGTTAATAACCAACGGTTTGTCGTTCCGATGCTACCGCCCTCGTGGTTTAATTCCTTCGCATCGGAACTCCAAACCGTTGGTTATTACCGCAATAACCAACAGTTACGCGTCAATTATTTCTTAAATACACCCTGCGCGTGACTAAAATATACCCCGCGCGTGGGCTTAAAAATAGCAATTCGGGTTTTCCGAGAAATCCGTATTAGCTAATGATCAGTAGGCGCTTATTAAAATGTATTTTTAAAAAATCAATGTCGATGAGCGCTTGATTTTCCAACAATAAACTTTAGTTTACAATGCACGACTAGTTTATCTTTGAATGACAGTATTTGTGTTCGGTATAATCAATAAATATCATAGGCAGTTGAGGTGTATAGTAAATATCGCCCCCCTCGAAGAGTAATGTCACCTCGGCCTTCGGCCTCGGTTGACATCACTCTCCTCGGCGTGCAATATTTACTATAACCTCAACTGCCTATGATATTTTATATAATATATATATACTTTAGCTCTTTATTTCCGATAATTAAATCTGTCATATTAAGACATTTAATGGCATACTTCAAAAATACAAATAAAAGCTGATCGTTTTTCTTTGGTGGCATAGAACTGCCATACGGTAACTACTAAAGGTTCGTGAACACATTCGTGTTACCACTTTAAGGTGCGTGTTATTCATTATGTATCCTAATAGCGTTTGCGATTTTTTTCTACGTAAAATAGTTGTCTGTGTAAGGAATAACAGGCATGAACGTGCTCAAACCTGACATTATAATTTTAGTAAATGAAAGCATAAATTATGTGGTATCACGAATATAAACTAATTAATGTTTTGCTTTGTATTGCTTTTTTCACCTTGCGCACACATTATGCGGCAAATGTTAACTAGTTAAGATTTGCGTTGTACGACAATTATCTGGTAACGCAAATCTTTTCTCAAACAGTTTCGTTTTAGTAAGATAATGCGGTAGACCCAGTGCACAAATTAAGTAGTATTACAAATACCAACTAGTTAAGATTTAAGATGTAAGATAATGCGGCAGACCTCGCACACGAACTGTATGCTATCACGAATATTTTAACTAGTTAAGATTTGTGTTGTAAGATAATTATCCTGAAAATATTCTTGTTAGTAAGATAATTCGGAAGACCACAAAAGCCCAAAAATTGTATATAATGTCAGTTCTGGCACGTATATGCCATTTCCTTTATATAAATAAAATATGTTGCAGAAAAATATCCGCAAACGCTATCCAGATAAATATCATAATAAATAAGCGGTAACATGAATCTGTTCACAAACGCTAAGTAGTTAATGCCTCAGTCACACATTCCCGATTTGTATTGTCGTTTATGAACCGACAGCGTCCCGATTCAAATATGTCAAAAGTAGGGACAACATTCCGAGATTCGGGGCTTGAAATTAAAGTTTTGATCATAAGATCGAATATGTTCTGACAGCGTTTCGACAGAGTCACGACAGCGTCCTGATATTCATAAATGCAATCCGACAGTTTCCCAACAGCGTTCCGACTTTCCCGATTGATTGATCATTTGTATCGTTGCGCTATCGGGACGCTGTCGGGGGCCATAATCGGAAATTTGTGACTGCCGCAATACTCCAGACGTGATATTTCTATATAATTTATGATGCATAATCAATCCCGTTCCACATGACACCGTCCGAAATTTGAACCGATGCAGCCAGATCTATCCCGTTGGAGTCCTGACTATCATGACCGAGGCACGGCTATACAGATTCGGCCTGAGTCTCCCGAATGTTAAGGGAAAACCTTAAGTGTCGGGAGTGCTTGGCCTATCACGCCGAACAAGTCACGATACTTCTCGATTCTTAAGACATCGTACCGACAGTGTTCTGACACGGCCAGACAGCGTCCCGATAGCCACCATACAGTCACTAGACATTCCCATTTTGTCATTGTTTGTGACGGGACGCTATAATCGGGAATGTGTGACTGAGGCTTAATGTTTTCGGGAACCGTAAGTAGTTCTCGTATTGCAGTTCTATGCCACCATAATCTTCCATTATATGTTCCATATATGTTCATGTCCTAACATATTCATTCATTGAGTCTTTATTTGTATGTTTAGTCGATATGTTGCTGATGTAAACACTAAGAATGTTTAGACGATAAATCGATAGCTTATTGTTGTGTTATATACAATCTAACAACACTTATAAAATCAAATCTCTAATTATTTACAGGGAATCAGTCTGTGTATTTATTTTCATATGTTTTTTTTAATATAAAGTTTTCTCATTATTTTTTCTCTGTTAGTCTCTGATAACTCGATCTGAGTGGCAGTACGTTTTACTGTTTTATTGTTAATGTATTATATGTTATGTATTGATCTAAGTCGGGTCTCCTAAACATGAAGGTATTATCGAATTATTTAAATGGCCCCCCCCCCAAAAAAAATAAAAAATTAAAAATAAAATCGCCTTCTTACCTAGCTACGACGTCATGCACCGTCATAATATTGTTTTATCGACCGCGATCTCGTTTCTTGTTAAGCTCCATGTCATTGTGTGATTTTAGGCGATAACCTCAAACCTCTTTTGCACAGTACAAAAATAATATTTAGCTTTATTTTGTTCGTGTTTTCTTTTTAAGATTGTACAATTATTAAATATTTAAGAATTTTTCTTCCAGATCTCATCCTTGCATAATACAATAAATACTTATCTCTTAGTTAACAGAAATATCCTGTAATAATATCTCAGAATTATGTATAAATAGGGATCATAATGTAGCTCTATAAAACAGATTGTTCACACAGTTTAAATGTTTCAGATCCACCGCATCTAATCGAGTAGCACTCATGGCTCATTTTATCTCAATAATTATTCATAATAAACAAGTGGTGTATTAAATGTTATATTTGCTATCCTCATTTGCTGACTTTTGTGTTTTTACATGTACGAGTATAAGTCAACCATATATGTATCATATTGGCTTGATGGTTAGAAATAAAGTATGAAAAGGAAAAGCATTTAGCTGCACACGCATTGCACACGGTGTATTCAATGTGAAGCGTGCTGTTGACGTTTCGACACAAAGTGCGTAGAAAATGAGCTCGTTGATGACGTGTAATTAAGGTGTAAATATTCTTAAAGTGAAATAATATGTTAAAATGTACACCTTAAACACGATTAGTTACATTTCAGATTGTTTTACTCGTTTGTCTAATGAATAGTTGAGTTACCTATTAGCAATGGTAACTACTAATTAACAACTAACTTAATCAAATCTAGTATCATGAAAATGCTCTGTAAGTCTTATAATAATTAAGCACTTCTGCTGAGATTGTTAATGGGTCTTCGTTTACTAAATAGCAGTGATTAGTTAGTTCTGACCACATGTAGACTTGATAATAATAGCATAAATGTAATTACTGTCCTGGAAACACGTTCATATCTTACTTTCACACATAAGTAACATCACAGTTCAGACAAATGCTAATCAGCTTGATTAAAAGAAATTACTTGTATGTAAATATCTAAAGCTAACGATTGTAGGTGCTAATTAATAACAGTCTAATGAGAGTAAGGGATCAATGCATTTTGTGATTGATGGTACAGGATAGAGTGAGTGGTCATTTTGTGAGTGTATAATAATACTAATAGTCATGATAATAATAATAATAATATTAATAATAATAATAATAATAATATTATTATTATTATTATTATTATTTATTATTATTATTATTATTATTATTATATGGTAATATAATTGACTAAATTGGACAATTGAGGATGATCAAACAAATGTATCAGGAAGTTCAATAACATTCTTCGTGTATAAAAAACCAAATTTGAACTGAATTTCTGAATAACACATACTAAATACTTACAATATTATAAAAACAAAGCACTGTTGTTACCAGCCGCTTGCTCTTTAATGATCACAAAACTGAAAGACGTACGAAATATGTGTATCGTCTATGATAACTGATTGAACCTTTCGGCGACAGTTACTTTCAACCTTTCGTACACAAATAAGCTGAAAAATATGTCAGAGAAAACAAGTGCAGGTAACAAAATGATAACAAAAATATTTAAACCAAATTTTGGAATATATATCGATGGATATTTATTAAAATGACGACGAACAAAAATTTCATTTAGATATATCAATTCAATAAAATAACAAACCTTGAAAACAAAATGGTACCTAAAGGTTGTTAACAGAATATACACATTTTTTTGTTAATAATGAATAATTTGCTGAAATGTATGCTATATTTACAAAAATTATATTCCCCTTACCTTGTCATAAATAAAATGTTAATATATTGCTTACTAGAGATTTTAGATTACTAAATTAAGGAAGACAGATGGTAATATCTTTTGGGCGACATCACATATATCCTTAGGGCGACAAATGTCGCCCAA
This sequence comes from Congeria kusceri, assembly GCA_027627225.1. NCBI lineage: Eukaryota > Metazoa > Mollusca > Bivalvia > Myida > Dreissenidae > Congeria > Congeria kusceri. The sequence goes on from CM051030.1 coordinate 45,805,963, forward strand.
AGGTTTTCGACTTGTATCCCGAAGGTTGAATATGTACTAATATATATATATATATATATATATATATATATATATATATATATATATATATATATATATATATATATATATATATATATATATATATATATATATATATATATATATATATATATGTAATCGTGACCATAGGGCGAAGTGTATTAAAAACCAGTACTATGGCGAAATTTTCTAACTTCTTTAAAATAACTACGACTCAAATAAAAATGCACTTTTAACACAATTTAAACTTGTACAGTAGCAGGAAAATAAATGTTTTTTTTCTAATTTTGACTCTTCATTGGTGAACATTTGAATTGATCCTTTAGGCCTTAATTCTATTCGACTTCGTTTCGATACTTGGGAGAAAGGGACTTGATGCGGAAAAACACGTTCTTCCGGTTTGCTTTCTTAATTAGACTGCGATACATAAATATGAGTTTGCATTCAATGAATAAACCGTTAAGAAAATATGTGTGGAAAAACTAGATGATATAATTTTAATATGTACATATTTTTCTCAACAATCTAATTATATTTACTTCTTTTTCACGCGTGTATTTGATGAAGTGTATTTATAGAGTTCTAAAAATATAAAATGTATATTTGATATATCTATAGACTTAGGGGACCTCGAATATTAAAATACCAAATGTTATTATCTTTAAATAATTGACTCGTGTTGGCTTGTTCTCCATTACCATATAACAATTGCAACCGAACTGTTCATTTGGAATATTTTAACCACGCGACCGTGAGCGTTCTACATGTGTTCGCCGAATAGACATTCCTTTCGGGTGCTCTGATTGTCTTTTTAGAAGTATTATGTTGGGTTGCAGGACACGCATCGTCTGTGAACAAATAACGTTTAATTGAAAGTAATAAATGATTCATTTTCCTTAGTATGGATAGCATAATAGTGTCTGTATAGCTAACGGTATTGTGTGTACGATTTCTGTCATTTCCAGCATTGAGTTGTTTTCTGTAGTAGTTTTTACCTCAAGTTTGATTCTGTATTGTTGATAGTGTCATATTTGCAGCATTATGTCGAAGTGTAGCGCTTACAGCTTGTAGAAAATGCGAGTCAGTGATATTGTTACACCCCAACAGGTGTAGGTGTCTGCTGTTTGTCTGAACAATCATTTTTTGAAGCACAATCATTTTTTGAAGCACATCCTGCCCGATTACATCTTTTGGTACTATAATACTTTAGATATATTGTAATACTTGTAAGTATAATAATTATGTTAATGTCTGGAGTTTTTTGTGACATTTGATGCTACACAAGCAGTATTAAATTGAAATAACTCCATGACAAATCCCGAAGAATTGTTCTCAAATATATACCTCAAGTGTATCAACTGACTAGCTTTTTCAAATTTTCTACGTTATTTTCCTTTCTTTATTCATGTATTCAGTAACAATGTAAATAGATATGATGGACCACATTTTCCAACTGCATATATGTCAAAGGTGGGTAAAATGATACCTATTTCGTCCATAAAGTCAAACATTTCACATTTTATTGCGAAAATTGAGATCGGTGTTTTCATTGGGGCATGAAAGAAAACTATCCGGTTTAAGTGCTTTGCATTTTTAACCGCATTTTGATATCATCTATTCTTAAACAGTCTGATTTTTCTTCAACCATTAGTTTCATAATATCAGGGTCGTTTCTGAAACTGGGTTGATGTATCTTAAAGGTGTTATTTTAAAAGCAGGTAAAATATCAATTGGTCAGTGTTTGGGCAAATGTTTTTTTTTGTTTATTTAATTCACCATTGTTGTTTGTAAAAAGTATTTATTTGGTTGTTTATCCTACAGCAACGGGTACATTCAGTTTTGACTTGGGACAATAAGAACCGCATATGCGCCCATGGGCATATACAGTACATGTGGTATGGGTTTTTTTACTGTGCAGTAAACAAATATGTTAGTTTTAGTTCTCTCTTAATATGCAATCTGGACACAACTTTCTCTCAACATTAAATATACTTTTATTAAAAGAAGTACTTACTTACGTAATATAAATAGACATGGTAAACTCCACCCGAGCTTATGCCATGGCGGTTCTTGTGTCGTGCGTGCGTCTGTTCGAGAGTAAACTTTTCCTTAAAATGACATCTCTTCTGAGACCGGTGGGCCAATTTTGATGACACTTCACAGAAATGTTCCTTGGGAAGTCATCTATGAAAGTTGCCCAAAGGGTTCCGCTCCGTTGATAAACATGGAAGCCAGGGACTATTTTTATTTATATGACTATATTGAAAACTTTGCAAATTTTCTTGACAGAAACCACTGGTTGGGTTTCCAAATAATTTCACAGAAATGTTCCTTGGGTGTAATTCGATACCCACTCAGGTTGTTTATCTTTATGTTGTTTTTTTAATTCAAAATTCTTATAATGTAGTAAATTATTCAAACGTTATATATTGTATACGCCTTTATATTGCTGATTTCTGTAACATAAAAAACATTTAAATTGCTGAAAGGGATCACTTTGTGTTGACATAGTCCCTTTAAGTATAAAATGACATGTTTATCATGTTGAAGCAGGATTTGGCTAGTTTAATCAAACCATGGTGGTATAAAATGACACAAATGTTGGAAATGAATAATTTAGGCTTCGTTATTACATTTTAAGATTGTAATCCTGTCATGATTAATCTTACAGACACATGACATCTTCCCGGTATGACTGCCGAATAAATGGGTGCCAAGGTGACACAACACATTAACCATTGTGTTAGATGAGAAAGTGTTGTAATTTTCATTGATGAAATAGAATTTGTGAATTGCTTTGATATACTAATAGTTAAAAACATGGTTATGATAGAGGAAAAGCACACTGGTTTTGCAAAAACAAATGCCCTATGTTTAAGTCATTCATTGTCTGCACAGCAGGGTTTTTTTTTTTGGGGGGGGGGAACAAGTAATTTCCTCAAAGAACCCACAAGTCACAATAACAACAATTGCCGCGAGTGTGTAATTCACCTCATGAATTGAATTAAAGACATTTAGCTCAGCTGGGAGTGCATTAGCCATGTAAAACTTAAGTTTATCCGTTTGTACGGTTGCACAGTGGCCAAATTTGCATTGTTAAATGCCCCTTGAAAAGTTTCGGGGGAGCGCACAGTTGACGCAATTTCAGGGTCGTAGCTATCTATATATTCATGTGGATTCGCAATATTGTTTCAGTTATGCAGACCCCCCAGACCCCACACTACTATAGGATTTTGAAAAAAATGTGAATATGGTGTATTATGAGCATTACTAGATACATTGTACTTATGAAGTAATGAAGTAATGAAGATCTGCATATTAGGATAACTGACAAAAGATTTCTTTACTTCGAACATTTTGCTCTCAAGTAGAGCTGAAACAAACACAGTCTTATTTTCTGTCCTTTTTGCAAGCTAAACTGCACAATTACACTTTCAATGTCAATGTCTATAATTATGTCAGTACACAGTAGGTTCTTAAACTGATCGGACTTACTTTTAAAGGGTAGGTGTAAAAATATATATATGTGACCTGAAATTTAGTAGAATTATGCCCCTTTTCGTAGTTAGAAATTCAGGTTAAAGTTTGCGTGCAACAACTCCATATTTCTTTATCTACTACAGATATTCAACTGAAACTTCACACATGTCTTTAGGGTCATTATGTAAGGTCATTGACCAAGGTCGTTAACTCTGACCTGCAATTTAGCAAACATTTGCATTTTGTACGTAAAACGTTCAAGTTAAGGTTTGCGTGCAACAGTACAAACATATCGAGTGCGCTGTCCTGTGACAGCTCTTGTTAATAATCAAGCTATTAACTATGCCCCACATCAAAGATGGCAGGGTATATTGGTTTGCTAATGTTGGTTGGTTGGTATTAATATTCGTTTCCGCTCAATTAGTCCAACAATTTTCATCTTATCTTCACCAAACTTCATGAACATGTTTGTGGGCATAATATCTAGGCCAAGTTTGATAATCAGCCAAACTTTATGAAAATGTTTGTTATAAAATATCTCAGTCAAGTTCTTTGCAAAGCGCAATAATCAGCTAAATTGCACTCGAGTTATGGTCCTTGAATTATTTGATTTTGGCCCTTTAAGCCGTTTCCACTCTTTCACTCTCAAGTCCAACAATTGTCATCTGATCTTCATCAAACTTAATGGAAATCTTTGTGACCACGGTGAAGTTGGATAATCAACCAAATCGTTCAAGTAACTGTAGAGTTATGGCCCTTTGATTATCTAGAATTAACTTTTTTAGCTGTTTCCGGTCTGATCTTAACCAAACTTGAATAAAATGTCTGAGATTATAATATCTTAGACAAGTTTTATGATCATCTAAATTGCCACAGGAATCGCAGAGTAATGGCCCTTTATTTAACTAAAACTGACCGTTTTAGCAATGTTCATCTTATCTTCACCAAAATTGATGTTTATGCCCCCTATTAAAGATTGCGCGGTATTGGTCTAATAACCAGCCAAATCGCTCCAGGTTTTGTGGAGTTATTGCCCTTGAATTATCTGAAATTGGTCTTTTTAGTTGTTTCCGCTCTCTATATCCAGCAATGTTCATCCAATTTGCAGAAGTGCTAAGCATGGTAAGACAAGGAATCATGTGCAAGAACTCTAGATCTCTAGGTCAAAGGTCAAGGTCACACTTAAAAGTCAAAGGTCAAATATACGAATATAAGCCATAGACCTTGTCCGGTGTATAATTTTGTCCAGCAGGGTAGGAGGGTTAACCCTAACCCTTCGAATTACTTTTCAGAAGTGATAAGCATTCTGAGGTGGTATGTCACATGCAAGAACCAGATACCATGATCCAAGGTCAAGGTCACACTTAAATGTCAAATATATGTATTCATGTTAAAATTCATGTTAAGAGTCAGCATTTTCAAATAACTTGGTAGAAGTGATATAAGACAGTGTGTCGCGCTTTAAGCTAGGTCCACGGTCAAGGTCACAGTTTAAGGTCAAAGGTAAAAAAAAAGAATTAATACTCTGTCTGGAGGATAATTTTGTCTGACATGGACATATTTTCAAATTACTTGCCAGAAGTGTTAAGCATGATGAGATGGTGTGTCGCGCGCAAGAATCAGGTCCCTAGGTCCAAGATCAAGGTCGTACTTATTTACCTACAAAATAACGGCCGGATAATTGAGAGATTAGCCATTCACTTAGCTACCGAACACTTCAAGCAACGCACCCTAGCATCTAGGATTTATTTTAGATGTTTCCTACAATTTCGGACAGTCTTCATTTTGATAGGAAAACACTAAAATTTTGGAACAATTTTGATATTATTCATTAACAGTATTCTATATTAGACTTACAAACACTAACGCGCTGTTTGAAAATTTATGTTTTGGGTTATTCACAAAGTGTGTAGCAATTTTAGAAAATTTTCTAAAAAAAAAAAATTAATTTCCTCAGACAAAATCTAAATTTTCAAATAAAAAAAAACATAATTATGTAATGGAATGTTCTCAATACAGATAACTAACACAAGTTTTATAAGAAATAATAATTAAAATCCATTATATTGGGTGGTTGAAAAACCAGGCGTGGCTGAATAGTTGGAAAAACGGATTATATAATCACTATAAATAAAACATGGAATTAGTGAATGTTTCTTTTGTAATGATTTTTATCTTTTCTGCACATAGTATACACATTATATACACCCTTTTACAGTATCATCTTAAATTTAAAAAAATTAATTAAGGTTTCTTTTAACATACATTTCTCTGCATTTATTTTTTGGTAACGTCATATACAATCACCAAAGTTAAATGCATTTTATGTAAAACAAGAGCTGTCAGAGGACAACGCTCTATACTTTTCAAAGTATTTCAGTTGGTACGTATTTTGGGAGTGGAAGGGGTATAAATTTGTTGAAATACAAAACTGAGTTATGGTAATTATTTCATCAAATTAATGTTTCAAGTGAAAACAATTTGTAGCTGATAACTTGTGTAGTTTTGCAGATATAAGAGTTTTGAATATAAACTTTAATCAGAAAATCTATGTGAACTGGGTTATAGGAAACGTTGCTTCTGATGCTGGAGTTGATGACACAATATATTCCAAGTTTCCAGTGAATAACTTATGTAGTTTTGCAGTTAAAAAACTTTTAAATATAAACAAAATTTAGACATGTACACCGTCGCTGTTAGGAAAGCTCACTTATTATTCGAACAGTCGAGCTAAAAATGATAAAATATGATACCTAAAATGCACAAATAACTGATAGTGTACTTGAATCTCACAAATCACTTGTATTGTGCTGTTCGAATAAAAACACGGCCTATAAATTAATTTATTGTACAAGATAAACCTAGCTATGCGTTCTTCTACTATTTGCTATCTTTTAAAAAATGGTAACATATTTTAACATGACGTAGCATCAAAAATAACCAACAGCCATCGTGCAGCCAACCACCAAATGACAGCTTAGATATGGTACTTTCATAACAACACTGTCCCGAATATGCCTGCTAGGGGTGGGGGGAGCAGGGTCTATTGTCAGCGTAAAGTCTGATAGACCCAGTCCGGATGATAATTTTGTCCAGCAAGGAAGGCGTTTCAAATAACTTGGCGGAAGTGTTAAGCATGGTGTAACGCTGAGTTTCGAGAACCAGATCCCATGGTTCAAGGTCAAGGTCACACTAAAAGTTCAAAGGTAAAATTATATTGATGAGCGTGCAAAGCCAGTCATTTTAGGGCCTATTTGGGGCCGAACTTTGGCCCCATTCTCCTGCTTAAAGAGTGTATATTTTCCCCCAATATTTACCTTTGAATTACGCTCAGAATATAGGCTTTTTTTAAAATAGACCAAAATTGAACAAAAACTAATTAAGATAGAGGAATTTTCATAAATAATCCCAGCAGTTTTTATAAGCTGTAAATAAAATCTCACACATATAGAGAAACACTTTCTTCTGTATACTTGAGACTAAAAAGACATACAAACATTACATTGCCACACAATTAACATACTTTATTGTTATTGCAATTGATAAAGCAGCCAAGTTATTTCACAAAAGAAGATAAAAACTATTAATGTAAATGATTACACAAAATGTCACATACTAAGGGTTTTTCTGTCGATCAAAAAAAGTCACCAAATCGTGAAACAAACGAGGCGACAGTTTTTTTTCTATGTGGCGAAGATCACAAGATCAGCTGTAAATGTTTTTGATTGATTAAAACTGTATCTTATCGATAACGTTCGTGTTTTGTTTACCTCTGACAGGTATGACTTACAGAATATTGCAGTATACCAACCATATAGGATGAAAAAAGGATCATATATAGACCCAAATACTGCCCGTATGCAGCCCATATTGAACCCATATAGGACCCATATGCAGCCAATATGGGACCCATATGGGCTGCCCATATAGGCAGCCCATATGGTAACCATATAGGACCCATATTCAGCCCATAGGGGCTGCCCATATGGGTCCCACATGGTTCCCGGTTGCAATACCCATGTGGAACCCATATGGGTCCCATATATTTTGCTTGCTGGGGTCATTGTATTGTTTACATTTAATAATTTTGTTAAATACAATAGTATAAAACGCACACTTAAAACATCGCTCAACGAAATCAGCAATCAGGAGCTGTGCTTCTTAAGTCTTTTTTGAATTGCTAACAACGCGCATTCACTGCGAAACGTTTTCCGGTTAAAATTACACAACGCAAAATTGAAGACACCTCAACATTTATAAATGGATTTGTTTAATCGAAAGGTACTGGGAATGTCCGGAAAGACAGTACTAGCAAAAGCAGTGTTAAAAAAGCATTCTTTACCAGGTTAAACCCATTAGATATATTATTAGTTTAAGAGAATAAAAACGATATATTTATTTTTTCGCCCGAAGCATGGATTTGACGACCATATAGATAATATATTTTCCAAAAATAAAGAAAAATATATTTATCTTTACAACGAACTTAATACCGTTTGAAATATTTGTGTAGGTAATACAGTATGTCCATACAAAAATCCAATATGATTGCATAAATAGGTCATTAGTAATTAATTACGAGAATTAAGTCACCGGCACCTTAATGGTCGCGGTCGCCTTAAGTCTGCTTTGTTCGACAATTTATTCGCCCTATGGTCACGATTAAATATATATATATATATATATATATATATATATATGTATATTCACATCGGCACTGTAAATTCGGGAACTCACTTGAAAGCAATGCGTCTTTAAATTTGACATTAAATTATCATTTTATTATACTTTACAAATGACTTGGGAAAGCCACTAACTGATCATATGCCTACAGACCAACACTTTCAGCTTATTGTACAACTGAACTCCGCATATTGGGGCGCTAGAACTTAAAGAAATCGCCGTACATTACAGCTGCAACTGTATTCGCGTATGCGGTATACTGATACGTGTCGTTTAAAATTGTAGCGCATGCAATATTGTGCATGGCAACATTGGCATATGTACTTAGACCGTGTGCAAAATTATAATAATATGAAATGATTAACAAATGGTCATCAATTTGTTATGGATTGACCGGTAACCCGGAATAAGTAGACATGTCGAATTCCATAAAAAAAACGCATATCAAATAAATAACTGTTTTCTCTTATTTATCTTATTTTGTGTTTTACTAATCTCTGAAATAACAGTGCCCAACACTTAATTCAACGAAAATCGGAAACGAACGATTGACATTGTTTACTCAGAAACGTTGACCTACAGCTTTCAGTGACAACAAGGACTGAAGTTGCACTGATAGAGGCAGATGAATACTTCATTCTAAAGTATTCCCATTGATTTTGTCACACCTGCTGCTTTTTCTCGATGAATTCCCGCAATACGGTGAAGGGAGTAGCGATAAGCAATGTGATAAATGACACTGCTCTTCCAAGGAGATCTTAAACCCTAAGCTACTTTTGTTGATAAATACTGGCTATTTTTGTCGAAAGTCAATACGTTTGTCCGTCTGTCCGGTTGTCGGTTCGCCACAAAGCTTGTCCGCTCCATACCTTTAAACCGCTTTTAAAAAGGAATTCGATGAAATATGACAGTGTTGTGTTTAAATCGATATTATTCGCCTTTATATCGTATTTTCTTTATTGTTTCATATTTGTTTTGTAATTTGAAAATAAATAATATTCTTCATTTAATACATTTATTAGCCATTCTAGTAAATACGTGATTTCAACGCGAAATGTACTTTCAACAAAATAAGCTTGGACTCCAAAATTGGCATTTCGACAAAAGTAGTCTGCAGCTTAAAACTTCCCGCTCTTCCACCACTCCACGTCTTGTACCCATGATTAATGATAACGGAAGACAACTCAGTACTTCAAATGGTCGACACATGTACCGGGCAAGATCTAGCACAAAAAGCACATGATACCCTACCATACCGTAAAACATTTTTATTCGTAGCTTTTATTTTCGGAAAATTCATATTCATATACGACATACTCATCCATATCATATTTCATATAGAAATAAGTGGTTGTTTTGTCCGTATTTGTTACATTTTGCCTTAAAGTATGACCATTAATGATTACCTATATTATAGATTTAGTGATGCAGTATCTGTCATCCCACTTTAAAATACTATTAGATGTATATAATAATACGTATTTAGAAACATATGTGCAGGTGGATGATATATAGCAGTTTGGCCATATTTGGCCTTATTTTCTTCATTTGACCTCTGAAGGTGACCTTAACCTTGAATGTAGAGTCCAAAGTTTTGCATAAATGTCTTCATCTTATAATTATAAATATGTATGCATGTTTATGTGAAATTACCTTTGACGGTTTTGAAATTATACAATTATTCCAGAATTCCTCATTCAAATTATCCAAAAAATCTGAAAATGCCCCCAAATATTTTTCCCGGACCGGAACTTTTGGGGACTTTGTGGTTTAGGAAAGCTGATGCTATTTCCAACTAGCATGTACAAAATCAGTTCTGTTATAATTTTGTCCAGGTCTAATCTGAACATCCTTGACTATTATGATTCTCCAGACGTTAATTGATGCGTGTGTATTAACACAACTTTACCGCGCGCTATTTTTAGAATGATTTTCCTGCTAGAGTTGTTCTCGCTAGAATTAATTCACGGGGACGACAGTCGGTTACAGCGTACAATAATATTTTTACACAATGATAAAATAATAGGAAATATAAGCTCAATCAAATTTTCTAAAATGTGTTTTGCTTATTTATCAGAAAAATACCAGAAATTACCACTTTATATTTTGTGCTTGCGAGCTCAACAGGCAACATTGTACGTTGTGACCGACTGTCGTCCCCGTGAATTGTAGCATTGTAATTGCTATTTATAGAGCGCGCCGATTATGTAGGCTAAACAATATAGTTTATCATTTTGTGAATGAATATAACATTCTGATCATGACATACAATGAGTAAAATTGTTCATAATTATGTTCATTTCTAGAGTGCATGTCGAAGACATGTTTATAACTTTAATTTAACCGCTTATGTAAACAATTATGTAAATTTTTAATCCCCCAAAGCGTGCAACAGTTATAGGTATCCGTTAAACCATTGTTTGAAGTTTGCATTCACTAAACTTAGAAAATTTGCCCAATTCTATTGGCATTCAATTTTTCCGCTTCATAATTACCGCAAGAAATCTAGGTCAAAAGTGAATTAGACAGCTACGCCAAAAAAAGATGCAATTGGTATACCCCCACACTCGTCCTTTATTTTCCCTAAGACCGTACACATGTTGTCGCTGTATTAAGGATGGGCTTTGGGGAAGTTGCTCGTATCAAGCAGATCATGGTGCTCTCTCATGTCAGCGTACCATTCGTCTGTAGCTATTTCGTAACCAATGAACCAGTATCTGTGAAGAGTAGCTGAGCTCACTCGCCATAATTAGCATTCATAACATGATAGTAAAATTGATACATGTATATTTTTAAAATATCAAGTATACCGAATCCTGCGTAAATGGGTCTGTTTAACACGATGTTTGTTTTTCTGAAGTTGACCGCCACCAAATGTTCGTGGATGATTCCAAAAGATTGAAAATTTGGCTTTGCACATACTTTTCTGAGCCTTTTTGGTGTGTTAACCAACTCGACGTTCATTCTCTTCCTCATATTTCCCACGGTCTTTCCAAAGACGGCATTATTTATAAATTTAAAGAAATCTTTGTCAAATGCATTGTTAAGTTTAGTTTTACGTAATAACGTGTTTATTTTACAATATTACGTGTTTTTTTCGCGTTATTACGAGTTTTGGTTTACGTCATAATGTGTTTCTTCACGTTATAACGAGTTATGTTTTATATTATAACGTGTTCGTTTTGTGTAAGTACGTGTTTTTTCGCGTTATTACAATTTTAATTGTACGTAATAACGTGTTTATTTTACGTTATTACGTGTTTGTTCGCGTTATTACGAGTTTAGGTTTACGTTCTAACGTGTTTCTTCACGTTATAACTAGTTAAGTTTTACGTTATAACGTGTTTGTTTTGTGTAAGCACGTGTTTTGTCGCGTTATTTCAAATTTAGTTTTACGTATAAACGTGTTTATTTTACGTTATTTTGTGCTTGTTCGCGTTATTACGAGTTTAGTTTTGCGTTATAACGTGTTTTTTTTTTTGCTTTCGCGTAATAACGTGTTTGTTTTGTGTTATAACGAGTTTGTTTTGCATTATTACGTGTTGATTCGCGTTATAACATGTTTTGATTTACGTTATAACGTGTTTGTTTTGCGTTATTGCGTGTAACTGTGCATTATTACGTATTTTGATTTACGTTATTACTTGTTTGGTTTGCGTTATAACGCGTTTCTTTGCGTTATTACGCATTAAATAAGTAAATAAGCAGAACGTTATTAATCTACCACAACGAACATATTAAGAATTTATACTATAACGCAACATTTCGAACATAAGGAAAACATGAATGAAAATGACTTATTGTGTATAAAAATAATATATTTTTCCGACCTACCGACCCACCCTTCATTAGCATGGGTCCCGGGAGGGGAAACAAACAATATTTTATTTTAGGCCTGATTTTATCCGTCCAGCTTGGTGAATACTTCGGTCACGAGATTATATTGCTCAATGTCGAAGATACTGCGTTACGACCCGTATGATAAAACGGTTGTCGTCGTGAATCCCGCGAGGTGTAGTTGGATTATACTAATTCATGCTTTAAGCAGTGCTTGAACAAAAGGGTAAAACGTTGGATAAAATGACTGAAATACATCACACACGGATGTAGTGAAAATGATAAAATTGTGAGTATTAATATTAGCTTCAATGTTGTTTCAAGTATATCCACTGGGCTGATCATACATATTTATTTTGTATGCAAGGTGTAACCAAACATTGAATACCTACTAAGATTTAATGCATTAAACGTATAAGAAATATGAGTACTGGTTGTATTTCACGGGATACAAGGTATAGCATGTGATAAAACTACATCAACAACAGAGTTATCTTAAATTGTCAGATTCGTTGTCGTTTCAGTTGATCGCAGAACAACTTTTAAATGCACGGCTATTTCAAAGTCGAACAGTCAAAGAACTAGGCCTATGATCTTAATAGCTTAAGGCCATGTTTGTTCTTAATTTTTCTTCTATTTTAAATAGAAATATATGTTAATTATGGAAAACCGGTTGGGACCCCCGCTAAATTACATTAAAATATATAGTAACTATCGGACTTTCGGAGATTTTCATTGAGGAACTTTCATATTCCGCGAAAAACAACGCTAATATAGGCATATAGTAGCCGTCGGAATTTCGGGAATCAACATTTTCGGACGAGCAGAAAGATACAAATGACATAGTTATTTTCGGGACATTTGTTCCGACGGATAGAATTCAAAATCTAAAGAGCGCGGAACTTTTACATTTTCCGACGGACAGAAAGATACTATTTATATAGCAATTCTCGGACATTTGTTCCGACGGCTATAAATCTAAAAAGCGCGGAACTTTGCAAATCTTCCGACGAAAATTATAACACATTGAGTACTGCACAAAAAGCGGGTTGCCATGGGTTACCCGAGAAATCGGAATGTAAAAAGCGCGGAACTTTGCCAATCTTCCGACGAAAATTATAACACATTGAACACTGCACAAAAAGCGGGTTGCCATGGGTTACCAGAGAAATTGATTTGATTGGTTCCGATACTTAGAAACAACCAATCAGAAATGTTGACAGAAATACATTTAGAAGCTATATTTGAACATGGTAGACGTCGATTGTGTGCACAGAGTGGAATTAATAAAGGGTAAGTGATTTAAATATATTACTTATTATAGTGTCATTAGTGTGAATTTGGTTGGGTTTCATTGAGGCAAATGGAGTTCTATTTGCAAACATGAACACTTATAACCAAAGGGGCAGAGGGAAATTAAATACGAGTAACGCTTCGCCCAATAACGGTTCGCACCTGCCTAAATTAACTACCCACTAATCCAAATTTTTATACATAGATCTACGCAGAATAAGATGATGTCATTATAGATGTATGGATCAGTGTATGTGGGACCATATTTGTACAAATCATATTGTTCACAAAAATAGGATCTCATTCTTCACATGTGATGATGTGTGGAAATGATTCTTCACAGTCATACATCACATTCACAGTCTCATTCTTCACATTTTCTGTCCATTTTGTGATAAGATCTACAGTCTGGTATTTTATATGCAATAAACTCATATTCTTCACATATGAAAATAAGTGTGCCAATTGTCTGAGAGATGATGATGATTTTGATTACAGCTATAAACAAAATCAATTTGAAATGGTAAATGGAATGTCTATTTTCATTATCTAGTATGGTAACTAATGATTTTAAAATAAGTGCTATTTCACATGGCTTGGATACTTTGGGCACTAAAATAAAACTAGAAAACCTGATTTTTCATTCTTTTCAGATGATGTTTCGCAAAGATAGAAGACGCTGACAGCAATATTTACAAAAACGATGGTATGTTTACTAGGTTAAGGAATGACTGTAATCATTTTATACTTGGTTGTTGGGAAAGTGAAATCTTTTTAGCTTGTCTATTCACCGAATAGTTCGAGCTATACTACTCACACATTCGTCGGCGTCGCCATAATGCTCTGGTTAAAGTTTGCGTGCAACAAGTGCATATCTCTCTAACTACTACAGATATTCAATTGAAACTTCACACATGTCTTCGGGGTCATTATGTAAGGTCACTGACCAAGGCCCATAACTCTGACCTGCAATTTATCAGAATTATGCCCCTTTTTTACTTAGAAATTTCAGATTAGAGTTTGCAAGCAACAACTCTATATCTCTATAACTACTACAGATATTCAATTGAAACTTCACACATGTCTTCTGAGGGTCATTATAGAAGGTCACTGACCAAGGCTCATAACTCTGGCTTGCAATTTAGCAGATTTATGCCCCTTTTTGTACTTGGAAATTTCAGGTTGAAGTTTGCGTGCAACAACTTCATATCTCTGCATGTTTTCAAGTTCATAATATAAGGTCACTGGCCAAGGCACATAACTGTGACCAGCATTTTAGCAGAATTATGCCCTTTTTGTAGTGATAAAGGCCAATAACTCTGACACAGCGGTTGAATAGTCGAGCACGCTGTCCTGAGACAGCTCTTGTTTTATTTCTTTATTGACCAAAACCATAGTTAAAGAGACAAACATGTATGTTGCTCAAGAAAAGAAAACACAATACAGTAGTTAACCAGTAATTTAAAATACAGTGCACAATTCATTTTGAAAGTGCCCAAAAGTGCAATGTACAATTACTGGGGCGTGGGCAGATTTTAAAAATGGCCAGGAATGTATGTCAATAATTTATTAGAAAAATCATCCTAAGGTGGACTCCTTTAATTGGAAAGGCTTTTTGGAAGATTGTTGTAATGTAATTTATATGTAAGTTTAAATTGATATGTTAACATAACATTCTGATGTTATGCACTTATAAATATCGCGTGTTCTTATGGTAGGACCTGCATGACTGTGTGTTGAAGTGCCCTGTATGACACTTGGCGCAAGAAGAATATCACCTTGGATCCAGTATTAGTAAGAGGATGATGGACATTCCTCCCGTGTTATTGGTTAATGAAGAGGTAAGTTCACATTTTAACAAACGGATGACACTTGTTTATTGTTCAATACTAGCAACTTGAGTCACAACAGTGTAATGGTATTGGTGTCCACCTTGCGATGAGGGATCATGAGTTTGATCTCTACTTAGGACTCTCAAAAAGACATTAGTTCTGGTTCTTCCAAGAAAAAGATTTGCAAGTGTCGGAATAAGTCTCGAGCGTTCGAGGAATGCAGACTAAAATACATAGGTTTAAACTAAATACTAGTCACTTCAATAAAATATTTGTAGTTGCTGTTGTAAAAAAATTAGTAGTTGCTGTTGTAAAAAAATTAGTCAACAGTTCTATTTTACTTGATTATCTGTGACAAGTAAATATATACCGGTACATGCTGGTAACCTTTTACTTTATCTGTGATTACACTGATCATAACTTATATTATTTATCTTTTTACCTAAAGCATTTAAAGTATTCAATAAATGCAAACAGTCTGATAGTCCAAAGCTTGCTTTAAGCCTTATTTTAGCATGCTTCAACAATTATATGCTACAGCATTTAAAAATAATTGACTTGTGATTACTGACACAGTTGTTGCGATTTCTAGAAATACAATGTAGGTCATGTGTTGTAAATAGTAAAAAAAAAATAACTGGTGTAATGAAAATGTTCAGTATTGATTGTGTACTTTGTTTTGTGTTTTTCAGACCCACGATGATGGATCTTCTTGTTGAATGGTTAAACATGCAAGGACACATTATTATCTTTGAAGATTTGTTAGCCATCTGTGAGCATTGTTAAACATTGAAGAGCATTGTGTTGCAGTTTCTTTAAAGAGACACTATATGTATACATGTGTGTTTTACTTTTGCATGCAAAATCAGCTTGTTGGTGTTGTGAACTCACATGTGTATGAACATGCATATTTAATTACTCTCACTTTATGACAAAACTGATGAAGTTATTGCTTGGATTTCATTAAAAAAAGTTTATGTGTGCCTTCAAGCACATTTAGCCTGTTCTAAACATAATTTTGTTAATTTTATTTTGATTCATTCATTTTAAGAGACAATTCTGTAATGTTTCTTATTAGTAGATCCGTTTTAATCTCCATATTTCTCATAATATTCCTAAATTTCTTTTAACATTTAGACTATTTACTTGTCTGATGTGCAAATAATTTTGAACTTGAGTATTTACAATTGTGTAAAAATGTGATATTGTAATCATATTGTTATTAATATTCTGGTTAAAATTGCTTTAATAAATATTAGGATAGTATCGACTGTTGCTTCACAATATACGCGAACTAATTCCTAAATATGACAAGAGTCCAACCACACAAAAAAGCTTCGTGAGAACAAAGTTTCGTACCCTGTTTAACATGAAAAAATCTCACTAAAGGTGCATGCTACACAGTCAAGATGCTGAATGTAACAGATTGTTTTCCCTGCAAATCATTTCAGAATACTGTTTCTTGGTGTTTGCACATCATATAATTATGAGAACTTGACTAATTGCTCAGTAAACAAAGATAATAATAAACAAGAGCTGTTTCTAAAACAGGCATGCCTCTTTGGGTCCAAAACAGCCTCTGTAGAAAATTGAAAGGATGAAAGTAAAATGAAACAATTTTTTTGTCAACTTTTGGTCAGTTTGACCAAATGACAAAACAATCAATAGGGATCTACTTGTAGTCATAACCCGCCTATCTACTAAATTTGACAAACCCATGCCAAAGGGTTCCATGGACAATGTTTTACAACTATTGGTCAATTTGACATTTGACCCAAGGACTCCATTATTAAAAGGTATCCTTTAATAGTCATGACCAACCTAACTACCAAGTTTGACGAGCCTAGGCCCAAGGGCTACAAAGTTATTGCCTGGACAAGCTTTTATTGAACTTATAATTATTGGGCGTTTTCTTCAATCATATTTTATAGTCACAGGGCTTTCATTAACTTTTAAAAACTGTAAGTTTCAACTTCCCGGCCTCAAAGTTTGGAAGTTTTGCTCATAATATTTGGAAGGTATGACCGTATTGCACTACAGAAGTCCTGAGCATTTCAGAAATGTGTATATTAAGTATAAATTCAATGTTTTTTAAGGCCAGTTCTTTTTCAACATGTGCTTATATGCCAATTTATTCAGTGAAAGAGGTATACATTTAGGAAAATTTCTTAATTTTTCTTCTAACTTGTTCATCCTTACATGATGGAACTTCCTTGGCTGCAATTTTGGAAGTTCTGCAACTTCCATGGCTGCAATTTGGAAGTTCTGTGACAAAAACTGGGAGTAAATTACTCCCAAACTTCCTTTAATGGAAGCCTAGTAGTCAGTTTGACATGGATCTTTCACCAAGGATCCAAAGATTTAAGAACCTCGACCAAAGGGTTGTGGAGTTATTGCCTGATTACTGGGCATTCTTTGTTAATCTTTTGGTCAGTTTGACTTACAGACTCCAAAATAAATAGGGATCCTCGACTAATCATAATCAACCTAGCAACCAAGTTTCAAGAACCCTAGCCTAGGTGTTTTGTAGTTATCGCTCAGACAAGGTTTTGTCTACTGACATACAGACGGACACACGGACCGACATTTGCAAAATAATATACCCCTGCTTTTCAAAGGGGAGCATAATTAATAATAACGACATCGTAATAGATATGTTTATGTTTATTGACAAAAGACAACTGTCATAAGAATGTTCATTTACTTAAAAGTGTGTGCAGAGTATTAACATGTAATAATTGTGCCGTGGCCCATATCGCTAAAGCTCCTTAGTTTAAAGTTGAGTTATATTCCTAAAACCTGAATTAAAATCCATAAGTTTATGTCTGTTTCATTAAACATTGCTATGAAATTTATTTTTGTAAGGAACTAGGAAATTATATAGGAAAGTACCAATTTCAAATAAAAAATACTGATTTTGAAACATACATTTTAAATTTTACTAATTTCAGTTAAAATTGTTCTTAGGATCTGTATTGAAATGGATATTGAACGGTGGAAGAAACAATTCGTACATTAACAAACTTACAGTTCTTTGTTTCCAATTTCTAACAAACTGTGCAGGTTAATAGATTTTGGCCAATTAATCCATGAGCATTTGAACAAAATTGATCATAAACGTAAATATTGAATAACTGTTCTTTTTTTTTGGAAAAAAATTGCATAAATGCCCTTCACAAAATGTCTATTCCCGAAGTCAATAAGCATAAACTTAATTTTTTTATCAACATTAATATCTAGCAGTTAGTTTCACAATTCTATATGCCCGAGGTAACTAGGTAATGTTGATTTTAAAGAGACTTGTTCACAGATGTTTGCATATTTTGAAGTAGGCCATTAAATGTCTTAACTTCATAGATTTAAGCATCGGAACTAAATAGTTCAAGTATAATGACAAGAAAAGTATTTTTTTTAAAGAAAAGAAAAAACGGTCCCACCGGGGTTTGAACCCGGGACCTCCGGATTAAAAGACTGTCGCCGTAACCACTTGGCCAGTCCAATTTCTATATTTATCCCTAAATTATTTACTTTATGTAAGTGCCCCACGTGTTGTCAACAATTTTAACGAAAACAACACAAAGACTCCAAATTATTCATCGTTTAGCATTACAAACGCTTTATAATTTTATCAATTTCAACTGATGATTACTCAAACAAAACACTATTTACAGTATATTTTTATGTCCAATGTGTAATTTCGCTCCCTTATAAACACTGTTCTTTTATTTTTGGAATCTGTAACAAAAAGTTGAAAAAAAAATTAATTACCAATCTGTGAACAGGTCTCTTTAACAACTTAGTTTAGAACTACATAGAACAATATATCTATATAGCTGCTTTTTCTTAAATTAACATTTTTTGTAAATGTAATGTGTCTTAAATCGAAATCGAATCAAAACAATCAAATAAAAAACAAATAAAAACAACAACTACATTATTCTCATTGATATACATGGTAAAGTCGATATAGTCGATATATATATACATGTACATAAGTTGAAGTGCACACATTTCATTAATATGAAAATAAAAATGTAATACATAGACAACTGTATATATTTGGTCAAAAACAATATGGAAGGTAATAAATACATTAAACAACAAACTACAAGTTGGTATTATTAATATCACTGTGAAATTGGTTGCATATGAAACAAAAGTAACAAAAACCGTCAAAAGAAATTAAGTAAATTCTATTTAATAGAACTCGTATAAGAAATAGATTGGATTACAACTAGAAAAAGTATATTTTGCACATATAATGCAGTAAATTTCATTCTACAATATTCTCTCGTATTACATGTGCACATCTATACATAATTGTCTTGCGTAGTATGTCTTCTTCATAAGCTCTAATAATTTCATCATATTAAGAACATGCTCTGACAATGGTAGTTCACCATTGTGAAAGTAATTTCTTTATTGAACCTTGTTGTAAGTTTATCATTATTACTGCTGCACAAGTTATTGACGGCTGGAAAAATTGGTTATTGATATTAAGAAGGACCTATACAAGAGGGCTGGGCCTAATGGACCTCGGTCGCTCACCTGAGTTTAATAAATATTACTCGATAAACCTTTTAAAAATTTAAAAGCATGTTCATACATGTTTAAAGGAAAATGTTGGACCACTGAAAACCATGTCTTAGCAATACAAATTATTTGAAATGAATTTTGTAGACAGTCACCCAACAAACTGTTCTGTGGAATAATTTTGAAATACAAGAAGCTTTTCAAGTTTTAAATATAGCCATTTAAGGAAAACGTTTACAGGCCTGGCCGCCATGTCAAAATAATTTGAAGGAATTTTGTAGAGGGTCATGCATGGAACATTAATTACCTTGAAATCCAGTCAGCACTTACAAAAAATATCAAGTTAATTGCTTACATGCATTTGAAGATATGAAGCAAAAACATGAAAATGTGGACAGAAGGACGGGCAGACAGGGTAGATTACTATAGGGTACCAGCACAAACTTGTGCGGCCCCAATTGAAATGTGTTAAATGCTGTATGGAAGGCAAATCATGTCTTGAATAATGGATCCAGTCAGTTGAAGATGTCCATCTAAGGTGCAGAAGTCATTCAAGTTTGCACAGTACTTTTGAAGTAGAAGCATCCACTGCATACTCTGACACTGGTGTTACTGTAGCATAGTTGTTGTGCTGAAATAATCATCAAGAAGGAAAATAACTAACTAACTTGTATTAGGAATAATATTTAAGTTGAATCGTGATTTTTGTTGCTTCACCACTGTAATGAACATCTTCAATGTTTGCCATTTACTAGGTAAGTATTTGAAATAATTTTTTTAATGTAAACAGGGACTAAGCTAAATATACAGTTTAACAACCAATACAGTCCTTAGCATGGACCACGCATTATTTTCTCATGCAGTAATAACATAAATATGCATACTCCAAAAAGACAACCTTGAATCTATAAAAATGTATCCACATGAATAATTTATCACAATCCGTTAGCCTGATGTACATTCTGTCAACAATCAATACATGTTTGTTGGAAAATATTTATCAACATTATGTCACTAAAGTGTCTGAATGTTTGTTGTCATCAAGACAAGCAAATTCATGTTCATTAAAATGATTTAACACTGCTTAATGGACCTTTAAATAATTAAGAAAATAACTACTGAATCATATGATTTATGTCAGTAAGATCTTGTTTACTTCCTATTTAAGAAGTTTCA
The DNA here is from genome assembly GCA_027627225.1 of Congeria kusceri. Taxonomy (NCBI): domain Eukaryota; kingdom Metazoa; phylum Mollusca; class Bivalvia; order Myida; family Dreissenidae; genus Congeria; species Congeria kusceri. The sequence goes on from CM051030.1 coordinate 45,826,818, forward strand.
TGCAATGCTTTCAGACATGAAATTATTTTAGCAATAAACTCATTGTACACATGGTGGCCACTGAAATTCGGAAGAAAAACCCTGTCTTCCTGATTTTCTTTGACCAGAATGTGATTTTTCCATATATTTTTTGTCAAATTGCCATTCTAATTTGTGCGTATCTGTGACAGTGTTGAATTATGTCTTAGATTTTATATTTCACGTTTCATCTGTCTTTGGAATTTTTTCCTATGACTATGGTCAAATTTCCTGAATTTTCTGATTTTTCACAATTTACACTTTCCAGTGGCCATCATGGAATAATAGAACAAATCTATGAATGAAGCTAGTCAGGAAAAAGCTCTCTTGAATCAAGCCATGAACATCATATATAATGATTTTATAACACATAATAAAATCATTTCATAGTTATATGAATGAACTAACCAGTACACTTGAATAATGTTAACAAATGTCTGCAAATAACTGGAGTTGTCTTAGGACAACATGCCTAACAATTCATTCCGCTTTGATTATATATATATTCTGTCAGTGACCTTACATAATGACCCCGAAGACCTTTGTGAAGTATCAATTGATTATCTGTAGCAGTAACAGAGATACATATTTGCACGCAAACCTTAACACGAATATTTATAAGTACAAAAAGAGGCATAATTCTGCTAAAATGCTGGCCACAGTTATGGGCCTTGGCCAGTAACCTTATATTATTACCCTGAAGACACGTGTGAAGTTTCTGCTGAATATCTGTAGTAGTTACAATGATATTTACTTGCACGCAAACCTTAACCTGACTTTTCTAAGTACAACAGGGGTATTATTCTGCTAAAATGCTGGTCACAGTTATGGGCCTTGGCCAGTGACCGTATATAATGATCCGGAACACGTGTGTGAAGTTTTAATTGAATATCTGTAGTAGATATGGAGTTGGTACATGCAAACTTAAACCTGAAGTTGTTGAAGTACACAAAGGGGCATAATTCTGCTAAACTGAGGTAACAGTTATAGACCTTGGTCTATGACCTAACAAAATGACCCTGAAGACATGTGTGAAGTTTCAATTAAATATCTGTAGTAGTTACAGATATATATATACTTGTTGCACCTGAACTAGAACATTACGCCGACACTGACGAACGGGTAAGAAGTATAGCTCGGACTATTCGATAAAGACTGAAATATAATTAACCTTGGAAATGTACTGCCTCCTTCTTTGACATCTTTTTGCTCTTCTTATCACTTCACCACATCCAGTATGCTCATAGTGTCACTGCAATAAACATATCTATTTTAAACATCTGATAACTATAAAATCTTGCACAATCAGGTTTATTCTATTTGTACAACATTTATCTAACTGAAAGTCTAAGTAATTTAAAAATGTGCATTTATTCTTTATTTACTCGACAAAGATGTGCCAGTATTACTAAGGGTTCACAAATTAAACTTTCAATTTGTTGTTTCAGCATTGTTTCTTACATGAGGCGTTTAAATTATATACATGTACATCTCTATATGAATGAAATCATAATACATCAATTTAGATATTATAATAGTTTTTAACTTAAGATAATTTAATACTATAAAAATCAACCGCACATTCCTACAATAGCAAATGAGTAAACAAATATAATGAAAATTATGGTAATATCTCATTTTCAGAGCATAAAAATCAAACCTGTAGTTGTGGTGTTCTCTTAGCAAGCATGTTTTATGATCTTCTGCTGACCAAGACTGTGATAATGTTGCTTTATCTGTTCTGTTTCTGTTGAAAGAAGCACAATGTTGATTTATATGAACAAATAATGTCTTTAAGATGAAATAAGTATCTCAGGTTGATACCTCATGATTTAAAAATACTTTAGTACCGCGTCAAATATATTTTTGTTTCAGGTTACATGACCAAATAAACTAGGGTAGGTAAGTACTTAGGTTCTTTTTAAATTTAATCAACTTAAATATTCTAAAACTGAATGAATATTCAAAACACTGCAGTAATATAGTTTAACAAGTAGATGCTATCAAAACAAAACACTAATTAAACCACAAAACAAAAACATTTAGTTATTAAAAAACAATATTAAAAAAATATCTGAAAAACTCAATAAGATGTTCTAGGGTCAGGGCATTTTTAGGGTCGGTTGGGTAACCTGAAACCAATTATTTTTACGCCTAACAAGAATACTCAAGTTATACTGGTACAAATAATTCAGTTGTGGTTGTTAACTGTGTTTTTTAGAGGATTTTGTGAAGGATCTCATTTGTCATAACCAAAAGTTAGCATTTTTTTTTCGAATTGCAAAAGGTATCCTTGTTACCAAATACAAAAAAAATCACTATAACATTTCATCACTAGTAAGAATCTGCTTTATTGTAAATTGAAGGCAAAAATGGTAATCATTTAATATTTAACAGACATGAAGATAAATCTGTGATGGTATGGACTTGGTAACTATGAAGGACTTATTGTGTAGTGACCCGGTCAGCTGAGTGGGAAGAGCACTTGCCGGGTCTCGGGTTTGAGTCCTGGACTGGCTGTTCAATTTTCTCACCCTGTGAGTGTGACATTTGTTACCCAACAAGGGGTAGTGCCAATACCAATGCCTCTGATACAACGCAGATTGTACAAAGTAAATCTCCAAATTTCAATATAAAATCCCTTTAAAGAAGAGGAAAGTGTTGCCGTACTCAGATAAAATATATTCAAGGGGGCACTCACCTTTTAACCGAGTCTCATGCTCAAGCCACAAACTGGCATCATAATTTCCTTTTCCTGTTACAGTATCACTGAAAAGTCGAATAATGATCAAATATAATTAAATCTTAAGTGCTTGTTATCATTATGACTTTAAAGTTTAAATTAAGGCAAACAATGTCCGGAAAACACTCGCGTCCGAAAATACTCTTCGGTACTCCTCCTCATATTCGCATAAAACGTTGGAGTGGCATAAAAATAAAAGCATGTGTAACGTACATATATTTAAATTAATATATTTCAAATAACAAAATAATAACTAAGTTATTTATAAGATATACTAACATAAAAACCTCGTGACTTGTTTATTCTACTTACTTGTTGTTGTTGTTGTAGTATATAAGCTGGATGAGACACTATTACTGATTGGTCAGTTCTAAGTATCGGAACCAATCAAATCATTTTCTCGGGTAACCCATGGCAACCCGCTTTTTGTGCAGTATTTCATGTGTTATATTTTCCGTCGGAAGATTTGAAAGTTCCGCGCTTTTTAGATTCCGCTTTTTGTGCAGTGTTCATTGCGCAATTTTTCCGTCGGAAGAATTGCAAAGTTCCGCGCTTTTTAGATTATGCTTTCTAGCCGTCGGAAAAAATTTCCCGAAAAATGCTTTTTAAGTTAGTATCTTTCTGTCCGTCGGAAAAAGTTACAAGTTCCGCGATTTTTAGATTCCGAATTCTTCCCGTGGGAACAAATGTCCCGAAAATTGTTAAGTAATTAGTATCTTTCTGTCCGTCGGAAAATGCTGATTCCCGAAATTCCGACGGCTGCTATATGCTTATATTAGCGTTGTTTTTCGCGGAATATTAAAGTTCCGCAAAATGAAAATCTCCGATAGTCCGATAGTTACTATATATTTTAATGTAATTTAGCGGGGATCCCAACCGGCTTTCCATAGTTAATTCACTTTGGTTAATTGTATTATGCCACTATATCTGTTGTAAGATCGTACATACATACGTTAACAGTTTATTATCACACGCACAATATCAAGCGCCCATCGTCATAGTTTTTGTTTAATACATTTTAACAAGCGCCTATCGATTATTAGCCTACAGGCAATTTCCGGAAAACACCAGTTACTATTTGTATGCGGGTACCGGCGATTGATTCGATTTGGCAAATGTTAAGCCGCCCGGCTGATACCGGCGTGCCACGAATGGTACGCGGATGTGGCGAATCAAATTGGGCCTATATTATCACGCGCGGGGTATATTACATTCCAACGCAATGACATTTTAAAAATTATGCAGAGACGGGTATACGGGATTTTACAATGGGATAGTGAAGTAAGGTATATTACCATGCAATTGTGTGTATCTATCACAAGATGCTTGTCTCGATATCTATCAGAACACAAAATGTTAAAGCTCAGCATGTTTAATTTGCTATGAATAAATTATGCAAACTATATACCGAAGGGTTAAAACTGCATTTCCATTGTGTCGCTAAGGACATTAAACACGAATCTTAAAGCAACTGCTTGAGATGTTAGGGCAGCTTTGGTGTACATTTTCACTGACTTGCCTTTAACTGCGTGCAAATGCTTAAAAGCTGCGTATATAGTAATATGATGAAAGTCAAGGACATGGGAGGAAGACATATTAATGCACTCGTCTAGTAAGATACACTAAAAAAACGATAATGTGAGAACACTTCTGATAATTGTTATTTATTAAAGCTGCTACGTCACAGATTGGGAAAATTACAAAAAAGAGAAACAAGTTTTAAATCTAGTAAATTTATATATCGTTATATACAACTGACTGAAAAACGTTGTTGACACATTAACACAAGTTTGAAACACATTGGTTTAATCATTATAACGCATTGTTTCAACCGATTTCAAACGCGTATCGAGACGCTTTTCAGTTATTTATAATTCTTAGGTTGTTGTAAAATTACCACGTTGTCCATACAGCCAATCTTGCTTCCGGAAATATGTAGTTTATAAAACACATCCGAAACGACAAGTAGCGTTAAGAGCTTTCCAAAACACTTGAACACGCAGATGACCCGGATTCAATCACCCGAAGCAACTGGGGCACTTTGTCGACTTAAATTTAATGTTTACGACTTTTCCAATATATTTCGTGCAATATTATTTTTACGAAATCGATCAATGAAACAGTAAAACAGTTCTAAAATATTATTATAATCTTTCGTTGTAATAGTCCCCTATTGGATACGCACAGTTAACATCGAATCTTCAATATCACACACCAAACAGTGGCAGTCTTTTTTTTAGATGGGTTTACCCAAACGACTCGTAAAGTCCGCTTTTATTTGTAATGTTGTTATACTATTAAGTGGTGTTTAATCGACTGCATTTGATGATTATGGTGACGTTTACATTATAAACAAGGTTTTGGCCTTAGTTATATATGTCTCTTCATCTGTGGAGTACCATTTTTAGGTTAGTTCAAGCTTACATTTTGATATTTTGAAATCAGTGAAAGAAATGCTGTAAGATAAATTTGCATGAAAGGTACTTTGATGGTTGTTTTATTTCAATACAATATGTCTTTATGGGCAGCTGAACTGTGAGATGCAATATGTTTTAAGTTTATTACAGCGGCGTACCTTGAAGAGATAAGCTGAATTTGCCATGATCATTTATGGTGATTTACTTCCAATACTCCCATCATCAATGTATAAATTATACTGTTTGTTTTAAACATTTCGTTAAACATTTCCATTTGATACGCTTACAAATGTTCACCAATAATAAAGGCTGCAAATATTAATGGTATTTTCTGTTTCAAGGAAGTCTCTTCTAAACATAAATCAAATATAGGCGGAAATTGCCGTCCTGTATCAGCGCGGACTCATGTTTTGTTGTCACTCGTATAACTAGCATAACGTTTTGACAACATGGAAATTTTTGTGCTTGCTTATTGCTATTTAATCTCAGTTCATCCGGGAGCCATTGTATTTTAAATGAAAAGGTTTCCTGTTTGCGGTTGACAACATGTAGACATTCTGTCTTTCCAAATGCTGTCCTTTAACTGATCGAATAAATGAGCTCCGGTTAAAAGCGAGCGAATATTCACTATTGTATTCGAAAACAAGTGCATGGCTAATGTGTTGACTAGTTAATTATTTCACTATTATACAATATAATGTTTGATATTCTGCAGTAATTCCGGAATTACGCTTCTTATGCCACAGTGCTTTTTTTTAAGTTATTGATTGCAAATAATGATTGGAAAATAGAGATTTGTTTGCATTGTTTACTTTTAATAATTTACATTAGGACTTGATCTCTATATAAAGTATATTTTTAGTTTATTTAGATCACACGATGAAATCAGGATTTTAATCAGCATTTAGTCATAGACATGAAATAAAGCAAATGTAGTGGTGGTAGGAACTAAGAAGATAAATTTCTTTCTTCCTTCAAAATTGCCTGTTGATGGATGTATCAATGTTTTGTTTTGGGCTGATTGAGCTATCCCTTAAACATTAATATTATTTTCATGCATCAAACTTCTGGATAAGATAACATTTAGAGAAATTTGAATGTCTAATATGTGTTCATCTAAGCTTTCCAGGAAACCCAAATTTTGTCAAATAAAATGTGTGGAATGGATAAACTTCTAAACGAGTGCATTGCCATCATTTTTGCATATGCATGCATATTGAAACGTTAAAGGTACTATGTATCCTGTGTCTCCTTCAGCAATTCCGATGTTATTAAGTTATATGAATGATTAATACATTAGCATATACAATAAATAAAGTATGAATAATAGGCTACATTATTAGTATTTTGATAAGACATATACACAAAACTGCTCGAAAAAAGAAAACCCAGAGTAGGCATGAAACTCACGATGATAAAGTCATAAAAACAAATGTCAATTGGCCGCCCGCTAAGCCACTGCGTCAGTTTTCTACTGATGAAAATGCATGTGAATACCATGGTTATATAAAATAACCACAACTCTGTAAAAGAAAGTCCAAATAAACACGACCTAAATTACATGATTATTGTTTTTTTGCTCAGAATTCATATTTTCTCTTTTCCATAATATGTTCATTATATTTACTTTTTATGTGACAATATTAATATTTAAATTTCAAACCTGTTACTGCAGTTACCCCTTTTTCCTTGACATAGTTTCTTTAAAGTAGTAACAAGGAAATGTCAATATCTAGGAGACAAACCGTGTACGCTCTTATCAACGATGGACGAGTATTCAGACAAGGATTTATTTCTTACATGGCAACATTAAACTGTTTAAATATATATTCTAAAGACAAGGCTTTGCGAGCAATCTCACACGTTAATGGGACTATGCCAACGAAAAAGTGATCTGCTTCAGCAATTTTAATGTTATAATGTTGAAATGAGCAATACAGAGGCGTGTACAAAAAATAACGTATGAGTAATATACTACATTATGAGAATTTTGATAAAAACCAATACAAAAATACTTGATAAACGAAAACCCTGATTTGTGAAAATGCATGTGGATAATATGGTTATATACTAGATACCCACAAATCTGACGTCAGAGAGTTAACAAGAAAAGGGTCAGACAAAGACGACTTTAATTATAGAATGATTTTTTTCTCAGAATGCATTAACTTTTATATGTAGATCTACAGTATTTTAACCTTTATTGTATGCCAATAGTGATATTTAATGTTCAGACTGTTACTGCAGTTTCCCCGTTGGGGCGCTTTTCGTTGACATTGCCCCAGTAACGTTTTGCAGTAGTGACAATGTTTCAAGTTATGCAGACGCATACTAAAATATTTGTAAACATAGTATGCATTCTATAAAGCAAATTATATATGAGGCATGTCGTGGGAAAATCAGACTTAATGCATGTGCATAAAGTGTCGTCCCGGATTAGCCTGTGCAGTCCGCACATGCTAATCCAGGACGGCACTTTCCGCTTGTATGGTATTGTCTGTGGCAAGGAAGTCTCTTCTAAACATAAATCCACTGTAGGCGGAAAGTGCCGTCCTGAATTAGACTTTGCGGCCTGCACAGGCTAATGCATTAAACCCGGTTTTATATATTCACATCGACAATGTAAATTCGGGAACTCACTTGAAACCAATGTGTCTTTTAATTTGACATTACCTTATCATTTTATTTTACTTTGCAACTGATTAAGGAAAGCCACTAACTGATCATATGCATACAGATCAACACTTTACGCTTATCTTACAGTTGAACTCAGGATATTGGCGCGCTAGAAATTAAAGCAATCGCTGTACAAAACAGCTGCAACTGTATACCTATATACGGTATACTGATATGTGTCTTTTACAATTGTAGCTCATGCAATATTGTGCATGACAACATTGGCATATGTACTCAGACCGTTTCCAATAATATAATAATATGAGATGATTAACAAAGTGTCATATTATTGTAACATAAAATGGATAGACCGGTAGACCGTTATAAGTAGACATGTAAGTTGACATGGCGAATTCCATATGAAGCATATCAAATATATATCTGTTTTCTCATTGATCTCATTATGTGTTTTACTCATCTCTGAAATGTCCAACACTTAACACAAGGAAAATCGGTAACGAACGATTGACATCGTAAATACTCTAAAACGTTGACATACAGCCTTCAGTGATAACAAGGACTGAAGTTGCACTGATAGAGGTAGATACATCTTCATTCTAAAAGTATTCCCATTGATTGTGTTGCACATGCTGCTTTTGCTCGTTGAAATCCTGCAATGCGGTGAAGGGATTAGCGATAAGCAATGTGATCAATGACACTGCTCTTCCACCACACCACGTCTTGTACCCATGCTTACACAGGCGCGGATACATAATTAGTTGTTCGCAGAACAACTAAAGATACCGCAATTCCTAAATTTAACAGTCTAAGAACTATGATCCTAACAGCTTTATGCCAGTCAACTACGCGCAAGTAAGAAGTGCCGTTTTGAATATCGTTTAATTTGTCAAATGGCAATCATTACGATAATGCATTTAAATAGAACATGACATGTTGGGAAACCGTAAGTCAACAACTTTCAATGTAGAATCAAATATGACTGTACTCGCGGAGGAACAATAAAATAGTACGTTATGCAACGTCCTAATACATTAATGAATGAGAGTTTTGGGTCACGAGGCGAGCCGAATAGACAAAATCTAACCATTACCTATTCATCTCGTTATCGCCGACTCATGCAAAGATTATTTGTTGAGTAGTGAATTTGTCTAGTTATACCTCATTTTATTATTTACGTGGCCATCATTATAACGATAAAGAACAGTTTAGCGATTATTACGCAGTAGCGGTTAATTTTTACGGCGCATTCCGGATAAAGTCGATGTATTACGATTGAGGTCGGATACACTAATCATATCAGAAACTACAATACGCAGAATTTTAAACGCGTTAAGTCATAGCGTCAGCGTAATGGATAGCATGTCGGACTTGCATTCTGAAGGACCCGGGTTCAATTCCCAGCAGGGGTAAACCAACATTATTTTGATACTAACTCCCTTCAAAGAACTTACAACACTTGCTGATACGGTTGAAAAGCTTGTAGCACAGTCTTTGCATTCGTATACTGTTTACTGCATGATCTTGTTTGTTTTTAAGGTGAATATTTGCTTTTGATCTTCGACAGCGTAATCATCTGTCTTTCTCAGAGAGTGTCCGGTTAGGAAACTCATAATTGTCATTTTTCACTATTATTATACATGTATATTCAGATCATGTGTGTTAGTAATAAATATTTCATGTCGGAATGTCAAATAGGAATGTCATTAAATGAATACATGTTTGTAGCCCAAAGACAGAGCATGCAATTGAAAATCGGACAAATAATTTGTCTCATTCGGTTTCTTGTCCGACATTGTTTATTCATTTTGACTTGATTTTTTGAAAGGCTTTAAATATAGTGTACTCGTACAGAGTTTTAAGCTGCTGAACGTGACTTTATCTAGTTTTACACCGGATTACGTTTTAATTAGTGGCGTACGATTTACAATGGACCTAAATTCATCAGCTACACATATTGAATTGAAACAATTCAAAACGGCATGATTGGGAAAAAACAAAATAATTACAATTTATTTCAAAATTTGATTGACATGTTTACGAGGCAATATTGTATTATACTTGCCATTTTGAATAGTATATATCGCTTAGCAATGATCAAGTCATATTTATAATATTGAACAAATGTTATAGTAAATACGTAAATGGATGTTTTCGTTTAAACATTTACAACCACTATATTTAAGGTGACGTATACCATCCCCATCTAATTGTCCAGACTGTTTATTGTGTGCCCAGTGTTACGCAATAGCGAACAACTTCAGTGCCTTCAGCGCCTTGATTTTGAGATAGAGGGCGCGGAAATAATTTCAGTACCTGAACAAACGCCAATTTGTCCCTCTATAACATATTGGGATAGATATCAGAAAGGTGCGATATCAACAGGAAGGAACACTTTAACGAAAATACAAAAATGGGCTTGTTTGTGACAATACATTGGTTGAACAACACATCAATGGCAACGACAAACGAGTTTAAAAAATCGAATGTTGGACAATTTTAGAAGGAGCGTACGCCGCCGCCGCCCCCCCCCCCCCCCCCCCTCTACGTCCGCCTACATTACAGATAACTAAAGACAACTCAGTACTTCAAATGGTCGACACATGTACAGGGAAAGATCTGGCACAAAAAAGAACATGATACCCTTCAATACCGTAAAACATTTTATATAGATTTTATTTTCTGAAAATTCATATTCGTTGGTATTTTGAATGACCTGGACACGAAATTTAAACCTCGATTTAGTACACAATTTCCGATTATGTTTGTTTTTTAGCGTCACTCGCATTGCTGGATGCGTATTTCATGCTACATGCTACGGAACACAAAACGTAATAGACTTTTTTTTCCGATTCAGGTAGTTCAGTGTGGTTTAGAACAAAGTAGATAATTTATGTAAATATAATATTTTTGATAAATAGTTTACATGGTTGACAATATTTTCTCTGAATTAAGATAACGTTGTGAAATCTATTGTAATTGACAAAACAAAATGCATAAAAACGTAAACATGGGTAAACATGTTATATTCAATTCTTTTCTGTATTTTATTCAATTCTTTTCTGTATTTTATACCCTGTGGGCAATATTTAATTTCCTACATTTTTTTTTTCGCGATATTTACATGCACAACTTAGAGCGCGTTAATACTTAAAGTTCAAATCTTACTTAGAGCGCTTTAATACTTAAAGTCAAAATCCGTTCACCATGTGAGTATTACCCATAAGGTAATCATTATTGAGAAAGCGAATCAGTTATGCATTGTTTATTTTAAAAAAATACTGAACTGCGCTTGAATTACAAAAGCTCATGTGCCGACCAACAAACGTGTCGGAGGTAAAGTCGTCGGAATTAATAGATACTCTTTCCAGTTTACTGATTATATGGTATAACCAATGTCTACATACTGAATCCTTTAATTTCAACATTCCTGCACACAGCTGGGCTTACATAGTTTTGATAGTTTGATAGTTTATTTTCATAAGTTCCATTAGGTCCAAAGACCCATGAGGACAACATATTTACATAAAGGTATAAAGGTTTAAACAATATGGCAGGACAGAGTATAGAACCAAAATAACTAAACAAGTACATGTATACAATGTTTGTTGCTTATGGAGCATACAATTATGAAAAACTGTAAAACACGTTGGAGATGGAGATGGCGCAATCATATTTTACTAAACAGGATAAGAATAGTGTATTGTAACATGTAAGGTGGAGATATAACTATAAAGAGACATATGTCATAGAAATATGCATACGCTTGCGAGCCTAACAATTTCAAATACATATAAGTCACATGATTAGGACATCTCAGTTTAAGTTAAGTTTAAATCTCAGTACATACTTACAGTTACAAAAAGTATAACAACAGTCTGGTTAGTAAAATTAGTCATATAAGGACTGATTTCGTAACTCAAAGGAATAACATATATAAGCCCCTAAATTTCTAAGCAATTTTTTGTTTTTTGTTGAAGTAGTTGTATGAATTTTTGCATATTTGGCCTGGTGCGAAAATATCTGGGTATATATTTAGTACGTAAATCATTATATAAAACGCATTCCATACTAAAATGATATTCATCTTCTAACGTATTACATAAAAAGCATGTTCTGTTTTCAACTGGTGTGGCTTCTGGTCTATTCCATCGGCCTGTTTCTATATGTAATATATGAGATGAAACACGTAATTTTGTAATACACATTCGAAATTGTTTGCAGTTAACTAGACTCAGGTAGTCATGGTATTCAAAAGACTTGATGTTATTATACAATAGTGCTCTACTAGACTCACTCAATCGGCTTGACCAGTTTTGTATAAATGCGTCTTTTAGACGTTGGTTAACGATTGATTAAAACACTTTAACATCTCCAACGCCTTGCATTATCCACACATCGTTAAAGCCTAAGGAACAGAGGAGCATTTTAACTTGCGAGCACCAATTTTTTTTATTTGGGTTATTTTCGAAATCGTTTTAACTTAAACTTTTTTAACAAATTTGTTTTCATTACACTGTAATAGTTTAATCCAATATTTATTAATGTTATAATGTCTCATAGTCTGCAAAGAAAACCTACCCAGTTTACCATAAACAAAGTCATTTTGTGTACTCTTTTTAACGCAAAGAATACTTTTGCAAAATTGCAAATGAATACGTTCAACAGCTAGGCCTTTATTAAAGCCCCAAATTTCGCAACCATAATTCAAGATAGGTACAATAAGTTTTTCAAATAAGTCTAGTCTGTGGTTGATGGTTACTTCTGTAAAATTGTGTAAGTATTTATTCATTGTATATATGGCTTTAACGGCTTGTCCAGAAAGAGTGTGTTGTGCTTCAGTGAATGAGCCACCAGTAGTAAAAACTATGCCTATATATGTGAATTTGTTAACAATTTCTATCGGATTAGTTTTATATATGAATTTTAGATTCTGATGGTTTCTACCACCTTTACGAAAAATCATAACCTTTGTTTTCGTCGTATTAACGAGGAGTTTCCATTGGTTACAATATTGTTCAAGTAGATTAAGACTGATTTGTAGTTCTTCACTGCTATTAGCAAAAATTACAATATCATCAGCATAGAGAATTAAAAACATTTTGAACATGTTAACGTCAATACCCGATAAGCCACTGTGAACGTATATGTCCTCAATGTCGTTTAAGAACATGGCAAACAAAAACGGGCTTAAACATTCGCCCTGTCGGACTCCGAGCATACATGGAAAGCTATCACTTAACATATTACAATATTTAACACGTGATTTTGTTGAGACATACATAGAATGCATAATATTTAGTATCTTACCTCTAATTCCTAATTGTATAAGCTTTAGCCAAAGGTTATCACGTATTACATAATCAAAAGCCTTCGAAAAATCAATAAATGCACAGTATAGATGTTTACCTGTATTCAATATATGAGATACAAATATATTGTCAATTGTACCCATTTTGGGTCTAAATCCTGACTGCGCCTCAATGTATACATTATATTTTTCGGACCAAATCGAGAGGCGTAAATTTAAAATTCGTGTAAATAATTTGCAAAGTGTACTTAATAACGTTATACCCCTGTAATTGTTTACATCATTCACATTTCCTTTCTTATGTAGGGTAACAACATATCCATCTGACCATTCATTTGGAAAATAGCCTATTTCAAAAATCTTATTAAACAATGATTCTAAGAAAGGAAGTAATTCGGCTTTACCATATATAAAACATTCATTTAAGTAATCATCTGGTCCACCGCATCTATTAGTTTTCAAGTTACTAATGCCTTTTACAATTTCATCAGACGTAATACATACGTTTAGCTCATCAAACATACATGTAAACTCGTAGCGTTCATATCGATCAATAAAATGCAATACGTCTTCATCTGGCATAAAGAATTCAGACTGTGGATTGTTCTCTGCTTTGAAATACTTCTCAAAGTCAGTCAAAGGCACTGTGGAAGATTTTACATTGGTACAACCCTTTAACATATCCCAGTATAATTTGGCGTTCCGATATCGAGCATTCGTTAATTCGGCTGTTTTACTTTTATCATAGCCGTATCTACATTTGCGTATACAGGTTTTATATTGGCTTCTTGCATTGACCATATTTATTCTATTTACATGAGATCTATTTGTGCGGTAAATATTTAGCATATGATAAAACGCGTCTCTTTTCATAAAACATTCTTCGTTAAACCATTTATTGTTTATATTACACTTTTTATCTGACTTCGTGTTTGCAATATTTAAATTCCTCTTGAATAATGGTGACATAACGTCATCCAGACAAAGCTTAAAATTATCAATGCATGTAGTTATATCAGCTGGATTAACAGCGTGCGATATTGTACTACAAATGTATTCCAGTTGATTGCGTACACTGAATGACTATCTATAACTGATATGCTATCGACAAAAATAGATTTTTTCCCACTATCCCACTTGTATACATAATATTTACCAGAATATTTTAAAACATTGTCACCAAAAAGTGATGATTGCCCGCATATGTCAAGCCCAAAATTGAGTAAGCAGTGATCACTTATAATATTTGGTTCATCCACGTGAAAATAGTTAATAGTTGGTAACAAGTTTGGTGAGCAAATAACATAATCCACTAAGCTTGATCCCCTATTCCCAAAAATGTACATTTACCAATATATTTATCATCACCTGCTCGCCCGTTTACAATCCGTAATCCTGATAGCTTGCATAATTGGTAACCATTGCTATTCATGCGGCCTTTATCTTGAGAATACCGTTTAATTTCTATATCAGCAATATATTCGTCGAGTACAAAATCTAAAAATAATGTAAAAATAAAGATGTATATTATCTGTATCGTCTACTACAGTCTGGCGAGTCGGATGTGCGTGAGTTAAAGTCACCAGCAAGCAAAATATAACAATTGCTCTCACACTTTGCATCTATTTCTGTAATAAAAGTTGTCAGTCTATCAAAAACATTATTATCCACCATTGTTTGGCGACTACTATCATCAGGTATCACATAGCATAAACACACATATAAATCATTACCAATCATCAAATTTTTCTTCGAGATTTTTATACAAATAATATCATCGTGGCTTTTAAAAACTAGTGTATCGTCGCAAACAAATGAATTTCGCAGATAAATGACAAGTCCACCAGACGAACGTTTACTAGCTTTCTTATTCTCTGTTCTGTTCAAAACATAATATTCAAAATTATCAACGTGTAAATCAGAGTTAGAATTTGACCACGTTTCTGTTAACAGAACAATATCATTATTTTCAAAAACTGATTTTAGTTCTGACGAACAAAGTTTATTGGTCATCCTAGTTATTAAACCCTGTACATTTAAAACAACACATCGACGCGTTGCCTTCTCCACGTTTTCCTAATTTACAGTTCTATTTACAGCCGGCGGGGTAAATTTATTGTCAACTTTCCCGGTTTTCCCCGTCGCTGAGGATCTATCTATAACATCCGTGTTTTGTTTGAGCTGTACTCCGTGTATCACTGTTGTCTCGGCTGTATGGTTTGATGAAAGCGAGCGTCGCTCTGTTCTAACCGAGGCACCTGAACTTCGTGCGGCTGGTCTTCCACGGGTTTTTAAATTACTAGTTTCAGTGTTATTACACGTAAAAGCTTGGTTAGGAATGTCACAATTTGGAGTGAACGTAAATGTATGTTTTGTCCGTTGGTAGATGTGGTGTTTTAAAAGTGGTGGACTCAGCAGTATGTGCAATATTTGTGCTGTCAGTCTGGATCGGCTGTTCTGTGTTGCCATAAGTCACATAATATGTCTTTGGTGTACCGTCGAACTGTGACGGAGCATGGACAGACACGGCACTTTGTAGTACCGGAAATTCCACTATGCTTGAAGGGGACGGATCTGAAAGCGTGCTCGCCGGTACCGGAAGTTCCGTTGCGTGTGTTTGGACAGGACACGTGCTCTGTGGTACCGAAAGTTCTGTTGTGTGTGTTAGAACGGGACACATTGTTGCATTTTGCCTCTCAGACTGCTTGTTAGTACTGCTTAGGTCAAGGGCAGCGTCAGTTTGCACGAGCGGCTGAGGTTTCGCATGAGAAAAGGTTGAGGCACGAAACACTGATTTCGCAATCCGTGTATGGAGTAGTTGAACATGGGACCACCAACCGTTTGCTCTCGTCATGGAACTGTGTCATTTATGGTGTATACTGTGATACCCTGTTGTGTTGGTCAAGAAGCACTGTGTCACCGCCCTGTACGTCCATATGTTCGTATAAGAGGGGGCTTATAGTAGGACGCGCTAGTGAAACGACGAAACAACGAGTTTGGTATTTTTTTCGGCGTAGCTGTCTAAGATCACTTTTGACGTAGATTTCTTGCGATAATTATGCAGCGGAAAAATTGAATGACAATATAATTGGGGAAATTTTTCTGATTTTAGGGAATGCAAACTTACAACAATGGTTGAATGTTTACCAATAACTGTTGCATACTTTTGAAAAATAAAATTTACATAATTGTTTACATAAGTGGTTAAAATTAAGCTATAAACATATCTTCGACATACACTCTACAGCTGAACATACTTATGAACAATTTCATTCAATGTATGCCACGATCAGAATGTTTTATTCATTCACATAATGGAATAACTATATTGTTTAGCCTACATAATCGGCGCGCTCTATAAATAGCAATTACGATGCTACAATTCATCGGCACGACAGTCGGTCACAACGTACAATGTTGCCTGTCAATAGTGTTAAGGTTTCTTGTGACAAGAAACCAAATATAAAGTGGTAAATTTCTGGTGTTTTTCTGATAAATAAGCAAAAAATATTAGCAAACTTGATGGAGCATATAATTCCTATTATTTTATCATTGTGTAAAAATATTATTGTACGTTGTGACCGACAGTCGTGCCCATAAATTAATTCTAGCGTAATTCTAGCTTAGCAGGAGATTGAAACATATTGAAAATAGCGCGCGGTAAAGCTGTGACAATACACACGCATCAATTAGCGTCCGGAGAATCCTAAACCCGAGAATTTCAATAAATGGGGAATGTATATTTATAAACTTACTGTGCATGTTAATTCGGCATAGCTGTCGAAGATCACTTTTGACTTGGATTTCTTGCGATAATTATGCAGCGGGAAAATTCAATGCCGAAAGAATTGGGCAAATTTTCTAATTTTAGGGAATGCAAACTTCAAACAATGGTTTAACGTATACCAAAAACTGCTGCATACTTTCGAGCAATAAAAATTTACATAATTGTTTACATAAGCGGTTAAATTAAAGTTATAAACATATCTTGGACATACACTCTAGAAATGAACATAATTATGAACAATTTTACTCATTGTATGTCATGATCACCATGTTATATTCATTAACATAATAAAATAACTATATTGTTTAGCCTACATATCGGCGTGCTCTATAAATAGAGAATCATCTAAAAATAGCGCGCGGTAAAGCTGTGTTAATACACACGCATCAATTAGCGTCTGGAGAATCCTAATAGTCAAGGATGTTCAGATTAGACCTGGACACAATTAGAACAGAAATGATTTTTTGCCTGCTAGTTGGAAATAGCATCAGCTTTCCTAAACCACAAAGTTCCCACAAGTTCCGGTCCGGGAAAACAAATTGGGTGACATTTGCAGGTTTTTTGATAATTTGAATGAGGATGTCTGGAATAATTGTATAATTTCAAAACCGTCAAAGGTAATTTCAAATAAACATGCATACATATTTGTAATTATAAGATGAAGACAGTCATGCAAATCGTTGAACTCGTTCAATGTAAAGGTCACCTTCAGAGGTCCAATGAAGAAAATGAGGCCAAATATGGACAAACTGCTACATAGCATCCACCTGCATATAGGTTTCTAAAAACGTATTATTATACACTTATAATAGTATTATAAAGTGTTATGTCAGATACTGCATCACTGAATCAAAAGTATAGGTCATCATTAAAGGTCATACTTTAAGGTCAAATGTAACAAATCCGTACATAACGACCACTTATTTCTATCTGAAATATGATATGGATAAGTATGTCACGCACGCTTATGTAGGTTATATTAACCAAATGTAGTATTAACCATGTCCAAAATATAAGGTCTGATGTATAGGGCACACTCTGTTAAGGGTAAAGGTATTAAGGTGTAAAACAAAAATATTGTAATGACGGTCCGTCCGGTGGCCGTCAGACGGTGCCGACACCACAAAAACCCTAAACGCAAAATGTATAAAATAACACAATTCATATTACAACAATGTTTATTTAATAAATGTTCATGTCGATTATCAATCTATAACTTTCATCAAACAGTTTCCAGGTCAAACTTTCAACAGTTATCTACCTGATTATCCATTGTCCGTTTAGAACCTTCTCAGTGAGCGACACAAAGGCAACTAAAACCAAACGACAGTTCGGCCCTATTTAGACTCGTAGTAAGATGACGTCTAACGCATTTCTCAATGAATGACGTCATATTGTTGTAAGCATTCAAAATGGCGGACAAAAGAAAATACCGCGAAATATGAGAGATTATTGTAATTTATAATGAAGATAATCATTATAATACAATGAATTCCTTAATAATAAACCTAGAAAATATCATTATATTAATATATTGATTACTATTTACATGGCAATTAATAATGATGTAATAAACAATGATTTAAATTCGTACTCAACGTACATTGTAATAAATTTAATAGAGTGATTTTGAAGGCGTAAAAAAATAAGCATATCCAAGTTTATGTACCATAATCATATCTCTTATCGTGCTAGCGACCGTGGGATTGCATTGAAAGTTGGATATGGCTTTTCAACCAATTTGAATACCATGAATGATTGAAAATTAATTCCATGCAATATGCAGCCTAGTATTTTGATGTAGACTGCCTCCAAAGGAGTTAGGTCAAAACACGTTTTTATTCAGTTCAGAAAACCGCGGTCCCAAATAAAAGATAATGCAAGAGAGGTGCTGGTCAAGTAATAGGCTAAGCATTTAAAGCGATAAAGGGCGGTAGTTGAAGCGATAATGCCTATTTGATCGCCACCGGGATTTTGAACGCCACAGTCGACTTTGCGTAGGGCGATGCGGCCGATTTCGAAGAGGTGTTGTTCAAACGGAGCGGCCGGTTTCTGGAGGGAGGGGCTAATTGGAACGATCATGGAGAGAGGGAGGTTCTAGCCGACTTTTGTGGCGGGGGGTGGTGTCCGGGATGCCGACATGCCTTCAAGAAATCCTGCGGGAAACACTGTTATTATTATTATTATTATTATTTTATTACTATTATTTATTTTAGCTCGACTAATCACCAAATAGTTCGAGCTATGCTACTTATCCCTTCGTCGGCGTCGGCGTATTAATGCTCTGGTTAAGGTTTGCGTCAAGCAACTCCATATCTGTGTAACTACTACAGATATTCAATTGAAACTTCACACATGTCCTACGGATGTGTATGTAAGTTTACTGACCAAGGCCCATAACTATGAACTACAATTTAACCGAAATATGATCCTTTTTCTACTTCATGTCAAAATTAAGGTTAAAGTTTGCATGCAACAACTCCATATCTCTATATCTACTACAGATATTCAATTGCAACGCCACACATGTCTTCGTGGCCATTATATGAGGTCACAGGCCAAGACCCATAACTATGACCAGCATTTTAGCAGAATTATTACCCCTTTTGTACTTGCAGAAAATTCAGGTTAAGGCTTGCGTTCAACAAGTACATATCTCTGTAACTACTGCAGATATTCAACTGAAACTTTATACGTGCCTTTGGGGTCATTATGTTAGGTCACTGACCAAGGACCATTACTCAGATCAGCAATTAAGCAGAATTATTATCAATACTATTATAATAAAACAGTATAAATTTCACATACTACACCGTTATTGTTAGGGAAGTTAATATAGGCAACGTTGCTAAATGGACATTGTGATCCAGCTTGGTCTGCATGCACGCACAGCAACGGATCACACATCCCTGTACAATTGTGACCAATAATGATTATTTCATGTTATCAATAAGAAAAAATGAGATTGCTTATCATATTCAAAAGAAATTTTGTAATGTGATTAACAATAGCATCGAAAATCACAGTTTTATGTGTTATCCGAATAAATGTTAATTGTCCGAATATTTAGCCACTATTTGGTATGTTTTAATGATCATATTTAATTCAATAACTATTAGGTGACAATAAAATGATAAAATGTGACTTAGATACCCAAACTGGAACTAAATGGGCAAATACCAGTGCAATTACAGTGATATAATGGAATAGTAAAATGCTCTTTACATTTGGCAGTCTGCACTTTTATGAAATGAAAAAAAAGTTTAACACAGGGAAACAACTCTACAAAATTGCTCATACTTTCAGATCTAAATGTAACTCAACAATTACTCAAATGTAACTTCTAAAATTAGTACTGCATATACCTTGAGTAATTAAAGTATTGCAGTTAAATTGCAGCACAAACTGACCATGTAAAACAATATAATAGAAGTGGTATGTACTGGACCTGAGCGCCCCGCATCTCCTATACGTAGATTTCCAACTTTCTTTTGGAGTATCTATGTACTATGCAATGTGTTCTTTAAATACATTGATCAAATTCTAGTAAGCACTGTCTTTTCACATTTGCTATATTTTAATCAGAACATTGTGTTTGGACCAGCGTAAGTTCAGAGAAAACGGAATGCGTGACTATTGTTAAATTGCGTATTGTCCGTTACCCCACCCACTGGCAACACTTTTATTTTTATTTTAAATGACCTCAGAACTTGTCCAAAACTGCCAAGATGCGTTGATATGGCATTTCTTCATCATATTAGCTCAAATTTTAAGTAATTTGGAGATATACATGTATATTTGATGCAACAAAAAGTACGTATATTGCTTAAATCGAAAATAAAAACCATTTTTCTTCCAAATTATTTTCTTAAATATATTTAAGCGCACGGGCCAACAATTATAAACACCTTTCTTTGTTTATGTAATTCAACATAATACATAGTGTTACTAAAAATAGTAACATTTTGACGTCGATTACGCGCCGTTACGCGGCTCCGCTGAGCCGATATAATTATAATTGGCCGCGGCCGATTTTTCGATAATCGAAGAGAATCCGATCGCGCGACGTCAACGACCACGAATGGCGTAGAGCTATTTAGTCCAAATTAAACGGTTATATCAGAACAGAACAGAACAGAACAGAACTTTTATTGGTGACTTGCACAAAAGTACATCGTCAAAGCAAATTCAGTACAAATAAACAATTATATGTCACATAATAAGTTAAAAGGCTTAGAAAGTAGATACCATACAATACAGTCTTTTGAGAAAATAAGAAAAAAAGAAAGGAAAAAGAGGGTGAACAAAATCAATGAATAGCTAATAGCGTGGAATTTCTAAGAGCCAACGCCTGCTTTAAAAATCTAGCAACATTAAGCAATACAGTTCTATTTTGCGTATTGATTAATTCAAGAAATTTAAACATTGAAGGTTTCTTAAAATAATAACGGGATAAAAATTTCTTTCTTAAATCTTCGAATAAAGGGCATATACACATAAAATGATATTCGTCTTCAATATCATTTTTATTGCATAATAAGCAAAAACGTTGATTTCTGTCAATTCTATTCCTACTATACCGGCCTGTTTGAATTCGGAGGGGATGTTCTGACAGTCTAAGCCTCGTGAAGAAGCATCTTAGATTATGTGGTAAGGTATCAAGATAAGTTTCATATTCAAATCTGTGTTTAATATGTTTATAGTTTTCGAGTGCGGCATTTCTTTCTATCCCCACTGACCATTGTTGTATAAATACTTCAATAACACGCTGTTTAAACATCGGAAGAAACGAAGTAACATCAACATTTGCACAATTGTCAAAAACATATGAAAAACCGTGATCATTTAACAATTTTTTTACATTGGAAACCCAATTTGGTAACCCTTTCTCACAATCTAGAAGGGCTTGGTGGTATACTGTTTTCAATATAATATTATCAGTGTGTAATAATTTACACCAATATTTTATAATTTTAACATATCTTGAAATATACAAAGGGTAACGGCCCAATTCGCCATAAACACCAACAGATGATGCATTTGTTTTAATTTGAAAATACAAATACTGAATATTACAGAAAGTTTGTAGTTAAATTGATTAAATATATATACGATCTATAGCCTATGCATCTTTTAGTTTGAGAAAAACAATCACTGAACAAAATTGAACAGATCGGAAACTTTTACTGTACCTCAATTTCAATCCATTGCTTCCAACAATAAAAATCCAACAATACTGTAAGCAATTCCATTGTCTTGTATCCATAGGCCTCAATTTTTAACAATCATGATATTAATTTCATGTGAACCATTCTGACCAGAAACACGATTTACGAAATCGCAATCACTGGTCAGAACGTTTGATTTTATTCGATTCAAAGTCTCAAAATATATTATTTATCCAACTGACACATTCATCATTCAGAATTCGTCCATGCATGATTTATTAAACTAATAGTAATGTATTTTACTAAAATAAAAGCAAACACGACATAACGTTGTCACAACAAAACTGCGAGTCCAGCGAAAACTGGTTTGTTTCGTCACTGTTTTTCTGTTTATAAATTACGTCATTTGTTATAATTGCGTCACGTATTGCGTAATTAGTTGAATGTTAAATAAAAGTACGGCAAGTTTGTTTGGTGTTTTTGTTAACATTTTGTGTAATAAAGAAAGTAACATGATTCTTTTCTTGTGACAGGATAATATGTATTATAAACGATAATATACGGCAGAGCTGGGCCGGGCGTCTATAATCGGCCCTAGCCGTATAACGGCCCTCGGGCCAAAGGCCCTCGGGCCGTTATATCGGCAGCGGGCCGATTATAGATGCCCGGCCCAGCTCTGTCGTATATTATTGTCTAAATACTAGTGATTGTTTTGAACATTCAAAACATTCTGATCGGCAAATACACACTGCTGGTAAGTATTAATGAGTTAAAGTTGTTGTTTTTTTTACAATTTTGGCGGCCATTTTGGCGGCTATCTTAGATTGTACAGTTTCCCAAGCCGAACTTTTGGGAACTTTGTGGTATACTACAAGTATTTAACTAAATGATAATCCAAGTTTTATTTCTGTTCTAATTTTGTCCGGGTTTGGCATATTTGCAACAGCCTTGACTATAAACCCGAGAATTGCAATAAATGGGGAATTTATAAACGTACTGCTCATTCATTCCCGCTATTATTTTCTGACAATGTTAATTTGTTAAATGTGCCTGACAAATTTATGTATCAAGTATGTTAACGTGAATTACTAGTATTTAGCTTATTCATGTATCACTGGTGAAAACATTGGGCGGTATATAATCGGTTTATTCACGGTTCAGATATTAATAATTACTGAGTTTATCTCAAATTAATTTTTGGGGCCGATACGTTTTCTTATTGTGTCCGAAAATTCTAGTGTTCGAGAAGTCTCCTTAGTAGGGACCGAAAAATCTGAGGTCCGAGTAGTCTCCTTAGTAGGAAACGAAAAATATGGGGTCCGTGCAGTCACAGCTTGGTCATCTTGTATTATATTTAGGGCAAAGAAATGACATCTCAATATTAATTTATACGCAGATTGTCTTTTTTAAAGACATTTCTTGTTTATATTTGAATTGTGGAAGCGTTTTATTAAGAATTATTTATAATTGCAACATCTCCAGTAAATGTTATTCAAGTTATAAAAATGTTCAACATCTTTATATAAGTAAAATGAGGTGAAAGAAGTCTCGTAAATACGTTGAAATGTTATTCATGTTACTTTAACTTCATTTGTGTAGCATGAATACACTATATGCAATACTAATGATATGTATCGTATATAATTTACACTTGTCTGCTACATATAATAATTTTCATTCGTTCCCGCTATTATTTTCTGACAATGTTAATTTGTTAAAAATGCCTGACAAATTCATGTATCCATTATGTTTACATATATTACTAGTATTTAGGATATTCATGTTTCACTGGTGAAAACATAGGGCGGTATATGATTCGTTTATTCACGGTACAGACATTAATAATGACTGAGTTTATCTCAAATTAATTTTGGGGCCGATACGTTTACCTATGGTGTCCGAAAAATCTGGTGACCGAGAAGTCTTCTTAGTGGGGACCAAAAAATCTAAGGTCCGAGAAGTCTCCTTAGTAGGGACCGAAATATCTGGGGTTCGAGAAGTCACGTAACCAATCATCTTGGTCCTCTTGTGTTATATTTAGGGCAACAAATGACATCTCAATATTAATTTTTACGCCTAATGTTTTTTAAAGACATTTCTAGTTTATTGTAAAAACGGGCTTTGATTGTCATCGTTCATTAATGTTATATACTATATTGAGATGTCAGGTGTTGTCATTAATCGTAATTATATTAATGTATATTGAATGTATAATATAAACAATATTTTATGTTAACAATATTTTTGTTTGGACAAGTGACTTGAGCTATCGGACAAGTAGATTCTTGCAGCAACTTGACTGTGGACAAGTGAATTTCCATAGTCCTGATTAATACAATCACAGTGTTTTAGTGGGATATTTATATTCAACGTAACGGTATTTTAAGATATTCATGTATAAAGGTCAAGGTCAGGTTAATGTTTGCGAGATTATAAATGAATTGCACTCGTATCAGCGCTTATGGCGGACCCGTTGAACCTGGGTGATAACAAGATAACGACCCGGTGAGCAAAACCATTATATAAACTCGGTGGTAAAGGGACTACGTCAACCAATAGGTCAAGGAGAATATTACATCTGAAATTAAGATCTAATGTTTCTGTCGCCACTGTTTATGCTTCTATCGCTACTACTAGTTACAGATACTGCTACAGCTAAAACTGTTACAAGGAATGAGGTCAACTATATCTAGAAACCCGGTCCGAACAGATACGTAATTCAAATGAAATTAAGCATATCTCTACAGCTCATGTAGTTTGTGTAAGTGCGATGTACATACATATTTTTGTAAACAGCGTGCTTATTAGCTTGAATACAAACAACAACAACAACAACAACAACATTTATTTCAGCAATAAAGCTTCAAAAAAGCTTCTAGCCTACAATAATGAATATACAAATGTTATATACCGCTGGTTAAGATTGCTGTAATTGTTAGCAAATTAAGGAGGAAGCAATATATTAATCGTGCGAATGTCTATAAATACTGTGAAATGTTAGTGTTTTCATTTTAAGTGTCTCTATTACTATGGTGATATGCCTTGATTGAATAGAAGCAATAACACTTAAATAAATGCGTATGTAATTAATATTAATAATTGTGATGTTTCTCAACTATTAAGAATATTGATAACGTTATAACAACAACAACAAC
Source organism: Congeria kusceri (assembly GCA_027627225.1). Taxonomy (NCBI): domain Eukaryota; kingdom Metazoa; phylum Mollusca; class Bivalvia; order Myida; family Dreissenidae; genus Congeria; species Congeria kusceri. The sequence goes on from CM051030.1 coordinate 45,852,051, forward strand.
AACAACAACAACAACAACATTTATTTCAGCGATAAAGCTTACAAAAAAGCTTCTAGCCTACAATAGTAAATATATAAATACTTCCGTGTTCGTGAAAACCTATAGTTACCGCTTCACAAAATTTACAAATCGATGACTGGTTCCATTATGGATAAAACAATGATTGTATACGATATAATGGAATGAGTTTTAAAATGCAAGGCGACGTTGGATATCCAAACTGGCCGACCCACCAAACTGGCCGACCCACCAAACAATAATATTACATAGACCAGGGCCCATATCCACAACGCTTCTCAGTCAAAACTTAAGTAACTAAGGTTTTACTTTGTCAAAGAATCAACAGCTGTTTCTTATTTTACCATATTTCAAGTATAAACTATTGATTTTCACAAGGAAAACTGAATTGGAATATTTCCTTAAATATGACTTACGATTGTTCTTGGGAGCTTTGTGGATACGGACCCAGCAGCGCCCTATTTCGGCGCGAACGTGAATCGGCTTGAAACACCAGTGCGAGGCAATGTCCTTTCCACAAGGCGATTGTGAAACATGTTTGTGTATTGTGTCTGTATCTGTTTTCTTTTCTTTTTGTAAATATACTCCACTCAGCCAGAAAACAACACCTGTAAAGTGTATCGATTTTCCGGAAATTGTAGCTGATACAGCGTAAAAAACTGACCCGTAGATACTTGTCAATTAACGACTAAGTTGACCAATTATGGGCTAATATTTCAGTGGCAAATAATAGCAAATGGTTCAATAATCCAATCAATTTACTTAAAATCCTTGGTTAAACAACCTAAAGGCGGAGTGACCTATGTTTGTATACTTAAATTAATTGTATTAATTTAATAAATTAATTAAAAGTTAATTGTAAAATTATAAAAAATAACGATTTAAATATGTGCATTTTCGTCTTTCTTACGCATTTGTCAATTGTCAGTTTTGTTTGAAAGAGTGGTTGAAGGGTGGTTGAACTTTAATCCACAAAATGTTACGTTCCTGTTTTGGCCGAATATATGTTGTATAGGAAACTGGTCACTTGCCGTTCAGTGCGATATCTCGTGATACAATATCGTGCCTCGCTTACGTGTCTCGCGTCTCGCGGCGTAATCGTGTCTCGCTCCGTGTTTCGCGCAATTCTCGTATCTCGCCCTCGCCGTAAGAGGCACGAAATTACATATGACTCTAATCGGATTCCGTAGTCAGAACTGTCCGAATCGGAAACATGCTTGTTACGCGTTCTATTTCACAACATGTAACTGTAAATAAGTCTTTAGTAATGCGTGCTGACGCTGCAATATTCGGATATTTCCACTAAAATAAGGCTTTTATTCCGTGTCAAGTTAATTAACAAGATCAACACGTATACATTTATAGAAAATTTAAACTAAGCATAAACAAAAATTTGACAGTATGATTATGCATAGTAGTCGCTTTTGTAACGTTTCTTTATATTTTTGTAAATAGGCCTACATAAAAACACGCGCGTTTCTTTTACTATATCACTGATATATCAACATGTATTCGTATTTTTTTTACATTATTTTGTACTCAATCCTTAGACATTTAGCTCTGATTGCTAAAATAATACTAGTTCATATTTAATAGTTTGAAAATGATGCCCAATGGTTAATGTCACTTTAAACTTGCACTTATAGTGTACTGATTTCTCTCCGCGTATGTTATAATTATGAAAAAGTACACCGTGACAAACGGCATTCATGTCGCTGATATCGGCCTGGCCTATCACTGTTGTTGAATTATAAATGAAGTTGGCAAATGCGGTGCATTCGGGTACTAGAATAAGATGTGTCGCATATGGTTCAGATATGACTGTGTTGGTGTTATGTGTGTTCCGAGTGTAAATACTGGACAACTAGGATTATGTAAAAAATATGCATCTCTAAAGTATTATCATTTTATTGCGGTTACGAGTCAAGAATGTTTAAAAATACATGAGCCGTGTCGTGGGAAAACTGGGCATAATGCAAGTGCGTAAAGTGTCGTCCCGGATTATCCTGTGCAGTCCGCACAGGCAAATCCAGGACGGCACTTTCCGCTTTTATGGTATTTTCTGTTTCAAGGAAGTCTCTTCTAACATAAATCCACTGTAGGCGGAAAGTACAGTCCTGGATTAGAAATTTAGCCTGTGCGGACTGCACAGATTAATCCGGGACGACACTATGCACATGCATTAAGCCCGTTTTTTCCACGACACGCCTATTGTATGTATTATCGTTTCTAATTTATTTTGTTGTTGGTGGTGGTGTTCGTGGTGGTTATGTGTGTGTCAAATTAAAACATATTCACGGATGTAAACAATTAAGTGTGTGTTTGTATTCTACATCGTTCTTAATCGTACTTCGTGCTTCCAGGACAAAGATGCCATGCTCAAAACAAAGGTGAAGAAACTCGAATGCAGCGTCATGTCGAATGTTGTCAGATATGCTTTCCTTTTCGGGATTGTCCTTTGCCTTGGAACAGTTATCTACGTTCTAGTCAGCACTTTCAAGATACAGAACGTCAGAAGCTTTCAGAGGAAATATTCCTCTGGGCCAGATGCTGCCTTCTTCTATTCGTATGGCGTCCGTGATCAAATGCGACGAACCACGGAAGGGTTTGAAGTGCTAACCCAAGAATACAAGAACCGAAAACTACGAGAACCCAAGACTACGAGAACCCAAGACTACGGGTCGAATGTCGGGCGGAGAGTAAGTACAGGGTCACCGGCTTACTCCGAGAATAACTCCATCTTTTATGTTGACCGATATAACATTACGGACGAGACTATAGAAATTATCGGCTACACAGGCCAGAACAACAAAACGAGCATAATTAGGTTAAAAGGACTGTCGAATTTGTTAAGCCTTATAAAACCCCATATGAAACCAGACAATAAACTTAAACATATGTATTTCCCACACAGACATTATTTTCATACAACTAGAATGGTGACTGATGTCAACTGCAATGCTATATTTCAAGGCAATAAGACTGAAATACAACGTACAGAAAGTATAACAAAAATTAGAATATTTCTCCAACCTCACAACTATACAGAAATGACAAAAAACTGCTCACGCTTCATAAAACAACGTGGATATATTGACCACTACTTAACTGAAGTTGAACGTGACTTTCCAATAGCGTTTAGCCTGCTTATGTTCAAAGACATTGAACAATCTGAGAGACTTCTCCGCGCGATTTACAGACCTCAACACTATTATTGTATTCATGTTGACTCTAAAACTGACCAAACTATACACGACGCCATGTCGTCCATTGCGAGCTGCTTTAATAACGTGTTTATTGCGTCAAAAAGATTTGACGTCCAGTGGGGTACAATGACCGTTCTCGATCCAGAGTTACTCTGCATGCAAGAGCTTTGGAACAAAAGTGCAACGTGGAAATATTTCATCAACTTGACTGGACAGGAGTTTCCGTTGAGAACAAATTACGAGCTAGTTCGCATTCTTCAAGCTTACAATGGATCAAATGATATCGAGGGAACTTTCAAAAGGTAAGGTGAAACGAACAGTTACGAAGTATCTACATCTGTATCGGATTCATATCATAATGAGTAAACAAGTTATTTTGAAGGTGCATGCAAGGCGGTGTTTAATTCGTATTTACCGTCGAGGAAAATTTAATGTTAAAAACATGTCAATGCTATGCTTAATTTATTTTTTGGCAATTTATGTGCACATCTTGCCGTGTATATTTCAGTTAAGTGTATCTGTAAAAATAACATTTAAGTCCAATAAATCATCCAATCATCCCGCCTTGCTGTGTCCGCTCGTTATACCTCCTTAGTTTGCAATTAAGAAATTGATCATTAATTAAGTAATCATTGTTTAAATGACAATGTGGCTAGTCGATAGCCCAAATATTGAAAAGGGATCATAGCAGAAGCAATTGCCAAGTGGACCAGGCACTCAAACTGTGCTGCTTTTGTATTATTTGTTTCAAATTCAAAAACAACATAACAAGAAGTATCTTAATAGGTATTCGGCGGTTGTGATAAGTAATGTTAAATGAATTTCCTGTATAAATATTAAGATGTGTAATTGTGTTTGTTTTATAGACGATATTGCATTTATCCACTTGTGTATGAATAGACCAGTACGGCACTTAACGCTATTATTGAAACAGTTTTAACATACTTTTTACATCCGTTTCTTAAGCATGATAAAAACAAATTTATACATTTTCAAGAGAGCAATACAGCGAATCCTTCGTAAATGGTAATTAATACATTGTGTAATCAGTACATACACGGAAAGCTACATGTTTGGACTATTTCAATACAAATAAAGTATGGTCATGCAGTACTTATTATAAAATAGTTCTTCATGCCGTTCATTTTATTGACTTTTGCATAGTGCTAGTTTGCAGAAGAAAATTTGACCGACCTTAAAGCCGATGATACATTTGGAAATTAATTTAAGTAGTGTTTGTTGTTGAGCGTCGTGTAAATTTCACCAAGCTATATATATATATATATATATATATATATATATATATATATATATATATATATATATATAGCTCTGCAATCTATATTAAATCTTAGACACACGAACTATTCATAGATTTATCATTAATGGTGAATATACAGCGTACAAAAAAGCGGGAACTCGAAGATAGTAATAGGTATTCATGTACATCGTTGCAAATTAAAACTGTATTGCTCTATCACATGTCAATTACATGTAAAATTAGTTTAATAGTACTGGTTGTGTATGAAAACTTGTATTTTATGCGATTTGAGTTATACCGTAATTGAATTTGCCACCCGTATTTCAAACAATGTATGAATTCTCCTCTATATACATTTGTATGTTGAACACATTATTTTATGATCAGTTTATGATCAGTTTCGTGCGCCTCAGCCGATGCAATTTAAGGATTTATTCATTCGGGACTACTCGCTTTGGATGTCTACTACGTTTAATTAGATATTGAGAAGATCTTGAGAATATCAAAAGCTGGGTTAGACATATTAATTACAATGCCTCCGCACAAATCCAGAAGTTTCCAATACTCTTAAACTTGGGCAAAATTACAAGAGCCCTGGATCAGATGGCTTAACAACACATTTCTTAAACGTTTTTTGAAACCAAATTTGCCAGTTTGTAGTAAGGTCCTTAATTTTTTTCATTTACTAATGGTGAACTAACAGTGACACTAAACAAGGTATTTTACTTGTATTTCAAAACAGGATAAACCAAACAGTTTCTTAACAACCGTCGACCTACATCTCTTTTGAATACTGTATACAAATTATTATCAGGTTCAAGTGCTCATCGTCTTAAATCGTTTCTAGATATATTAGTTAATAAAGACCAAACAGGGCCCGTATTCACCAACCCATTCTTAGACTTAAGAATAAAGAATAGACTTAGACTGAAGAAAAAATACTTGTGCGTTAGCAAATATGCCGGGTACTAATGTTTGCCTATGCCATTAGTAGATCATTCTAAATGAAGAATGCTTAAATGAGCGTTGTTGAATACCAAGTAAAATTCAGATTAACTGTCTTTTTAGAACAGAACAGTTTCACAAATATTCTTTATTCTTAAGACTTAAGTCTAAGAATTTGTTGGTGAATATGGACCTAGGGCTGGTATTTATAAAGAATCTTAGTCAAAAATTAAGAAATATCTTAAAATTCTCAAATGTAATTATTGGATTTTCTGACAAAGTAATGCATTTCGGGAAGATTTTAACACATAATTTGCAATAATATGCAAAGTGTATTAATATCTAGAATTAGTCATGCAAATGTTCCAAAGCATGATGATTTAAATACAAATTATAATTTTGACTATGTTCAACTTAAGTTAAAAATGGCTTAAGAATCTTTATAAATACGGGTCCAGAACTTGTAAAGGGGAGGTTTATTGGTGAAAACATACGCCTTATCTATGAAATAATGAATCATACTGAAAAATATATTATTACATAGCTTACTATAAATAGTAACACATTTACGTTGATTTTTAACGGATACGGTTTTCAAAGTGCCGGGCATACACAAGTGGTGTGCCAAATATGGGTTTTTCTACTTCCGGTGTGCCGGAATACGGGTATTTTGGCATACGATCGATTTCTCGTGCCGTCGTTAACCGCGCGTTGACGTCATTACTGCAGTTAGCAACGTCAAAATGGCCACTGCAGAGCGTACGCTCAACTTTTTTGCAGATCGTTTGTTGGAATTAGACGGCAATATTCAAGACAACGAGCGAGAAATTGATACCCATGAAATAGTTTGATTCCATGAAAAATGAAAATACCAAAAGAAAAACGAAATTGGACGTTAATCGGGTACTAAGTAAAAACACTGGCTTCAAAGTAAGGTTGAAGAGAGAGAATTGTTTGAAATTCCGACAGAGGTGCTAAACGTATTTTAATGTATTTGTTGCAATAAGTACAGTATTTTGGTTAAACAAATTGATGTAACTAATTAAAAGGTTGCTTAATTGACTTGCGTAGAAGGTATCTAATAAAAAGGTTAAAACACGGCTATGGTGCGCCTTTAGGCCGTATCGACGCACCTTCGGAATTATTGCCAAAGGTGCGCCGATACGGCCTAAAGGCGCACCATAGCCGTGTATTAACCTATAAATATTCCCGGACTCTTAATGCTGATAGATTTTGAACTAGCCTTCGACACATTATCTATTGATTGTATTAATAAAACATTTTTATTTTATTTTTTACTTTGGCCATTCTTTCATGAAATGAATATAGTTGTTTTATACAGAAATTTTAAGGGCAGTTCAGTTTAACTAATTTCTTTGAAATACAACGTGGATGCCGTCAAGGAGACCCTACATATTCATTCTCTGCGCCGCACTGTTAGTTGAAAAAATAAGGATCTGTAAAAATATAAAAGGAATTTTATTAACAGTGTTGAATATAAAATATCTCAATTTGCTGATGACACCTCTCTATTATTGGATTCTAGTGAAGCCGGTAATATCTGGTTTAAAGGTAAACTTTGGAAAAATCAAGTTATTTGGATGTGTGCATCGAAATATAGTACACGGTCACTGAAAACAAAATAGTAGCTCAATTGGGGGGAGTACTTATTTCAGATTACTTGGAATATACATTGATGTTGACCTAGATAAAATAAAATTTCGAAGACAAAATTGATACAATAAGTAACTGTATTAAATTATGGAATAGAAGAGAACTCAAACCCCTATGTAGAATTAGTTATTGAATCAGTGTTACCGCCATACCAAACAAATTTGTTTGCCACCCTTCCAAGACCAAATACACATTTTTTTGACTAAACTAAATAGTCTTTTTTATGAATTTTTTGCAAGGTAAGCAAGAATAAAAAGTAAAGTTCTGGTCAAGGATTATACTGATGGTGGATTAAAAAGGCTAGATGTTGTTGCATACATGAATATCATCAAATTAACCTGGTTTAAACGTTTATTACCAGGTGCATATAGCAAGTGATGTATTTTAGTTTGCAATAATATTGTTTATATAAACCACTAATTTAATTTGGTAAGGTCTATCTAGGTAATTATATTTTATAACAATGCAAAAATCCATTTTGGCAGAGGTGTTTCAGTCATACTTGGATTTTATATATAAATATGAAAAAAAAAAAACTATTACTGATATTTTTTTAGGACTACCTTTATTTTATAACCACAAGTTGTTGGTTGGTAATGACCCAATTTTTGTCAAAGCTTGGTATGATCGGGGAATTCGGTATGTAAAGGATTTTATGAAAAACGATGTGTCTCTTTTAGATCGATCGGTACTTAGCAAGAGAATTGGAATTCCAGTACATTTCTTGCAATATGAAGGTATACGAAAATTTAATCAAGTCTGTTAATTATTTTGAAGTCTCTTAATATTGCAGACATCACAGCTAATACATGTTTCCCTTAATACCAAGCTATATTAAGTGATTAATTATGTTTACAAAAGGTAATGCTGCTGTATATAAAGCTTTCATGAATAATCAATAAATTCCAGCATGTTGTAAAAAGTGGAATAGTGCTATCAACATTGTTAAATCCGAAAGGCAGTTTTTACATTGATGTCACAAACAGATTCGTACTAACAATATTCCAAATTAGGCTAACTCATAACAAATTAGGTTGCAACAGTCTTCTTTGCAAAATACAAAAAAATGGTTGAATGTGACAAATGTACTTTTCGCAAAACTGAACAAGAAACACTAATCCATCTTTTCAGGTATTGCCAAATTTTTCTAGCGTTTTTATCCCGTATAAACAATATCACTGTCTTCCCAGACACGGTAACACGAGAAATGGACACGGGATTATCTTCGGTCACGGTTGTCCGACGATTTCGCAGTAGGTTGTGTTTTATCATTAGAGTTAGAACAAGCAAAGGAAACACGTTAATCGGATTGTGAAAAAATCATTTGTTAACTGAACAATTTTAGTATTTGTTACTATTAAGAGATACGAGAAGTTTGGCTATAATAACTAATTTAATTTAATTGTCCTTTGTTTTTCTTTTTTGATTTAATAATAGATCTACCTTGATAATGGACCGATTACTTTTTTGTTAAAGAAAAGTATATTAATAGTTAGGTTATTAATTTTAAACGAAACTTTTGTTTTATATAACATAATTGAAAGTTATTTCCGTGCCTATATGCATTACAGTACGCAAAATATGACTACATCACTGATTTTCTAAACAAAATAACACCTACAGAAATGTACCGGACATAAGAATGACATCTTTTATTGAGTAACGGCGGCATGTCGACCCTGTTACAGTAGCGGGACGATTTTTCAACATTAATGAGATAAGTTTTGAGGAAAATGATGTGGACTTAGACGAAACAGACGTCTCCATGAACGTTGCTGTGTTTCAGTATGACTATCACTGGATTGTAGAACATTCCCTTAGAGTCAAATATCAATGCAAATACTGTGAAAATTCATTCTAGCATAAAGTCATTTACCATTGTCACAACTAATTAATCGTCAGTTTTAATATACAAAGGATGATAACTCCCTGAAACATCATCCGACCGAACGACCAGACAATATATGCATGTCCTCTTGGTAGGGATGCTGCATATAAAGTTTTACTGAATTCGAGTTATTACTTCAGGCGGATCCGTGGTCTAGTGGTAACGCACTGGCTTCACAACCCAGGGATCACAGGTTCGAGCCCCCGCCACACCCTTACTAACCGTTAAACCGATGTGAAGCGTATTAATTGCTTCACCTAGGGCAATAAAAAGACACAGGGTCACCTCTGAAATGGGGCGTCTCCTGTATCTTGAAATATCCCCCGTAACCCAACAAGTCTTTTGGGGGTGATATCCATATGGGAGAGAAAAAATGTACTACACACGCAATCATGAGATCTCGGTAACGCCGATTTTCTATTAAGGGGGAATGTGGACGGTATTTATCATAAATATAAACACGTATTAAAACAGTGCAATATTCCCATTTGTCACGAAAATATTCCTGTCAGCAAAATATATTGAATGAATTAATAAGAAACAAACACTACGCAAAAAAAATAATTTCCGATTCACGGTTCCAGCAGGATTGGAACTTACGCCTACACAATTGCGCACTCCTACGCTAGACTACATTGATCAATAGTGCGCATGATCGTAGCAATTCTAAATGTACATTTCATTAATTTTCCTATTTATACTAATGTTTCCGCGCCCGCGAAAAGTGTCACCTAGACAACTTTTTTATTATCGATATACCCCTTTAAAATGTAAAATTTATAATAAAAAGCAATAACTTCCTTGCAATTCACCAGAACGGAACGACCTGAAAATATGCGCATGTCAACTCTGTTGCATATAAAGTGTCATTGAATTCGAGGCATATATCCTCAGATCTCGTGCGGAAACGAAGTACCGGACTGAAGGACGGAAGTATATGGAGTGTGGTGGATAAAATTATATTTTGAACACATGTTTTCGTTATTATAAATATTATATCTACGCAACCATATTTGGAGCATTAAGTATCGTCATTGAATTAAGAGAAAAAATAGTTACTTTTACATCGATTTAACAAGATGTGAGTACGGATACTAATATGTCGATCGTATTCGATTTGTAATATTCCTGTGCATTAAGTCCAGTGTCAGGGAAATGTGTCCGATCCAAAGATACCGTTTACAACAGTGTCTAAAACACAGATTCATCAAGTAAAACTGTTTATTAACATATGCTTTATCTAGCCGGTACGTTATTTGAACCGAAAACAATCGCCTAGATGGAACATGGTTTAGTTATTGTAGAAATTGTAAAGCTTTAATGACAATTAAATTATTAAATAACCATTCATCTAATAAAATATAGAGTTACGTTTGCGTCCATATTCATTTTAAAGTTGCTACTTCATAGATGATTAGACAAATATAAATGAGACCAGTTGTGTTGTTTGTAATGTAAATGTCACGATACTCATCAAGTACAGTCAGTTAAACATTATTTAATTGTAAACTTACTAAACAAAAAATAGTGGACTTCACGACTCGTTTGGGAAAGCCCTTCTATATATAGACTACCACTGTACGGTGTGTGATGATGCAGATGCGATGTTCATTCTACGGCACGTATAGTTCATGAAATTTCATTAAAAGAAAACGTGATGCGCACCCCAAGGGGATTGAACCCGGGTCCTCAGCGTGAGATGCGGATAGTCTAACCGCATCGCTTAATGCTCTTTTATTTCTCACTTGAAAAGTTCTATGCGCTTTTTGTCGCTTCGGGGGTACGCTTTGTAAAAAACGAAATTCCGGAAGTGAAATCGATATAGGTTATATGGACCACGTGGTAAGTTCACAACAACAACCTAAGAGTTATAAATAGTTGAAACGCGTCTCGAGACGCTTTTGAAATCGTGTTAAAACAATGCGTTGTAATGATTATAACAGTGTGTTCTGAACTTTTGGTTACGTGTCAACAACGCTATATCAGTTAGATTTGCCTAATAATATTCTATTTTACTAGAATTGAAACTTTTTTTTTTCATTTTGTCATTTTCACCATCTGTGACGTAGCAGCTTTAATTATCTGTACTGATTATGCAACCCTGTGTTTTGGCTGTGCTATTTAGTCAAAATAGATATATAAATTTAGTTATACTTATATGAGCATGAGTCGCGGTGTATGGGTGTAAAACGTATTGCAGATCTTGGAGGGAAATTCTGTTTCACAGAGAAAACACGTATAAGTCATTAATCACACATTTGATGGCATACTGAACGGGCGACGGGGAATTGTGTTTCACAGAGAAAACACTTAAGTCATTAATCACACATTTGATGTTATACTGAACGGTCGGCATGATGCATTTTTTTACCACATAACATGCAAATCGAACGTGATTAAATCTTTGAATAGAACAGGGCTTAAATATCATTTAATTAAAAAAAAGAACCATATGACAGCTCAAACATTTTGAACGTTAAATAAATAATCCAAAAAGATTCATAGGGCTGTACGGTTTACGACTATGTCTTTACGCAGCCATTCAGTCTTCACAAAATTACCATTGAGCGTTATCATTGATCTGAACATGTATATTATTCTTGCCAATGTTTTGCAGTGAGGTCTTTAATGTATTCTGTGCATACACTGTGTAAGGCAGAAAGACGGAATTTAACATTCGTTTATACAACAAAAGAATGCATCAGCATTTATAAAACATCAACACAACGAAAACTTTTAAATCTTAATTTATTTTGCATCAATGCAAAGTTAAGTGTTGACGAGACATGCAGCTAAATTGATTATGGTAATTTATTTTATCAGATCAGCGTTTGACATTGCATGCACATGTAATGGAGCTCAGTTGTTGTTTTTTTAATTCCGTGAAACACTTTATGCTTTTAAAAGATACAATGCGTCAATCTAATATATGCAACACGACTTGATTAACGTTGACATATAATATAACGCCATGCGATACTCTTCAAATATATTATAATTTGAGGTATAAATTAACATGTTTATTCGTTGTTAGTACACATGTGTACACCTTTTCGTCCGCCCATGCAATGTACATAGCGTTAGATTGTAAATGTTTTACTAACTTCCTGTCTTGACATTGTCTGTACTATTCCCTCTATTGATATTATCACAATAATATGTATATATTAGTTTCACTTTGTTTATATTTACAATGTCGTGTTGCCTTAATACAATTTTGTAAAGGCAAATTTAGATCGGTATAGTGTCTTTGGTTTCTCAAGACAGATATTATGTTATCTTTCTTATCAAAAAATACGTGTATACAATTTTAATGACGGTAGCGGGGCTGATACGGAAGCATTAAATAACATAGTTATAGGCCATTGTTGATTGTGTAAGAATCCTGTACGAATCGTGTAAGTATCTCGTAAGAATCCTGTACGAATCGTGTAAGTATCTCGTAAGAATCCTGTACGAATCGTGTAAGTATCTCGTAAGAATCCTGTACGAATCGTGTAAGTATCTCGTAAAAATCCTGTACGAATCGTGTAAGTATCTCGTAAGAATGCTGTATGAATCGTGTAAGTGTCTCGTAAGAATCCTGTACGAATCGTGTAAGTGTCTCGTAAGAATCCTGTACGAATCGTGTAAGTGTCTCGTAAGAATCCTGTACGAATCGTGTAAGTATCTCGTAAGAATCCTGTACGAATCGTGTAAGTATCTCGTAAGAATACGGTAAATTCTACAATACCGTACAAATCATGTTAGAATCCTGTAAGAATCCTGAACAAATCCTGTAAGAATCCTGTAAGGTTCATGTGATAATCCTGTACAAATCTTGTAAGAATCCTGTAAGATTCCTGTACACATCCGGTAAGAATCCTGTAAGAATAATGTAAGAATCATGTATACTTCATGTAAGAATCCTGTACAACTCCTTTAAGAATCCTGTAAGAATCCTGTACACTTCATGTAAGAATCCTGTAAGAATCCTGTACAAATCCTGTTAGAATACTGTAAGAATCCGGTAAGAATCCTCTACAAATCCTGTAAGAATCCTGTACAGATCATGCAGGAATCATATGTCACGAATTATGTAACAATCCTGCTTTATTTATATTTTCATGATGAAATGCATTTGTATACATGCTGCTTTTATAGCTTACATTAAGAAGAAAAGGACGAACGAATGCATGAATGAAACTAGGAAAAAAAGCAAATAACAATTAACCGTTTGCGAAAGACCAGTGAAAGATACGTGATGCTGATGCGGTGTGTGTTTGAACAAATTAGAGGATATGATAACGTTTGCTGGATAGTTTCTTAACACAGGCCGCAATACATCTGCGCAGTTTTTATGTTTATCAGCAATTTGTCAATCAAAGAACAACATATTTTTGAAAGGGACTTTCCAAAGGACTTTATAGATTTTCTTCATATAAAAGGTGTAAATGCTTTCAATATAAAACCCTACTTCATTGATTTTTATAATAGTTAAATCAACTTATGTTATATACATGTGCAGAAACACGCCGGTTCTGGGTTTCAATCAACTTTATTACCTATCATTCATCTAACAATTAATAATCCTGCACATATCACCGACTTGTGAGAAATATGAAATGGATTAAGTGTGGTATTACCATTACCATTTGGAACCAGAAAACAAAGTTCGTCAAAACAAGGTTATCAGGTTATCAGGCATCTGATATTTAATAAGTAATCCGGAACTTGTCCGTGCGTCTCTCCCGTAAATGTTTTGTTTTGTTTGATCATACAAAACGGTCAATGGTTTTTTTAATATATATGCGTGTATGGGGAGGGGGTATTTTCCAAGTAATGAATTATTTAAAATGTTTGATTCCATAATTAAACCAATCTTATGTTGTGGCTTACAAGTTTGGGGATATGAATTTAGTCCAAATATAGAATTGTTACGTAATGATTCCTGCATAAAACATTTATTTGTTAATAGGTGTACGACTACATGTATGGTTTTAGGATAATGCGGAAGACTGCCTTTATGTAGTACTTATCTTGCAAATTGTATTAAATATTTGTGTAAACCATTACATCTATCCAACACATGATACCCTAAAAAATGTTAAGTATGACAAAGTTGACAAAAGTTTATAAGGATATCAGTAAAACTGATGGATGCTCTCCAATGCGCTTTGTGAAGCAATATTAATGCAATGAGAACGACAGAGATATTAAAAAGACTAAAAATACCTAAAACTGCAAGACCAAATCTGACACAAAAACTGAATGTGAACCTGCCACAAAAATACCATATGAACATGCAGATGAAGCAGAATTAAAATATATATATATCAAAGGTCCACAACTATAAAACAAATCGAAGTGATGGATCATAAATGTAATATGGTTATTTCATCGTAGTTATTTAACGTTTCATCAAGTATCATTGAATTTCATACAGCAGTACGAGAGAAATAGACATGAAACAATTGAACTATTCAAAGTCCCATAATTCTTAGAAAAAACGTTTGGAATTTTATTTTTTTCACTTAGTTTTTACTAATCTTATACGTAATTCACGTATTAATTATCAATGACAACATGATCGACACACAAAATCACCACCACCACCTATAAAAAGTACCGGTACATGGGAAGATGAGGATCGGATCTTAAATTTGAAATAATATTTCTAAATTTCGAATTTAACATTTTATTGTAGTAAACCGATTTTAAAAAAAAACGGGTTAAAATTCTTTGAAAAGAAACAATTAGGAACTTGAAATCATTTACATCGACTCGTCAATTTGAAATAAAAAATATCTTATAACCTATTTCGCAAAATAATAATAATACGGTTAAAGTTAACTGATTCTGGATAGGCTTCTTTATTTTATTTATGAATTTAATAGAATTTGCAAATAAACGTCATTAATACATACTTTAATGCATTTTAATCGATTTACAAAATTTATAGTGCACGCGCTTACGACATATTAAAGTAATTAAATTATGTTTTCTATCTTAACAATAACAGGTTATGATTGAGGTGTTGTATACCTGTCACACATTGATGACATTACTCCGAAATGTGTGAAAAACATTGCATAACATTACGTAACAATTTGATAATTCAATTGAAACTAGCACCACCCAAAATGGCACGTTTTTTTGTTGTTCACTTAAATTGTGAATATTATCAAATTTGTATTATGTATTTTGTGTTTTTAGAGTAATTTGATTTCAAAATTAATAAATAAATATTTAAATATGCACTTAATGTCGTCTAAATGAAAATGTTATTTCTTCCCAAATGCACGATTCATGTTGTTTTTTTTCTACTGATATGTACATAACACTTTTACTATTTAAATACAGCGCTTGCCATAACATATAATTACACATTGTTATTACATACCTATTTAAATCCTCCAATCAGATGTCGTCATTCGGTCTGAGTAGAAACATACGATAATGTCCGAGTACTCCAAAACTGAACAAATATATGGAACTGTTAGTTTTACAACGATCAATGATGACTCCTATCCACTTCTTCGAAAACGTCTTTTAAAGGCCAACCTCAATCATTATAATTAATTTTCATATATCCACGAAGATTTTTCTTGTGTAAACCGTGCTAACCAGAAACGCGATTTGTCTGGTCAGAATGTATGCTGTATGTAAGAGTAAATTTGTCTCCAAACCTATATCCGATGATGAATGTCACTTCTAAAATTATTTGTTAAGTTTATTAACTGTTTGCAACATTACTGGTACAGAAATAACGCCTGCAACACGACACATACAATCCTCGAGTTCAGCGAAATCTGGTTTCTGTCGTCGCTATCCATTTGTATTTACATATAGCATCACTCATATAGATCTATATTGCGTTATTCTAGTTCGGAATATCGATGAAACATTTTTAATCAACTGTATAATACGCAATTCAACAATTTGCTCTAGTGTGTAATAGTAATTAATTGAAACAAATGCGCTGCAGACACTTCACATTGATCACGCCACCTTTTAAACAGTACACGTCTAAATATAGTTTCTACACACTAAATGTTTACAGTTAGTACAAGGTCATGCTCGCTTTCTGTGAAATATATTCCTAAAGTACGGAAGGCTGTGTTAGCAGTTAAAATTAATTAATTAATTAATTAGATGTTAGTGCAAGTTACAGAATAAATGCAAACATGTATGTTTGCTAAGTGTGTATCACGTAGAGTGACGTCATATATTAATATTGTGCACTCTCGCTGTTCCACGGACTGTGTGTCCTAACGTAAATATTATGCAAATAATACAAAAATATTAATAGGTATATAATAAAAAGATTATTTAACAGCGTTCTGAAAAAAAACAATACCGTGATATATTTGGACTCATACACAGCTGAAATACTCACATATGGTATGTCAGCTGTGTACTCGTCAAAATATATCAGCGTATTGTACATCTAACGCTGTTAAATAACATAATATTATAATACGAACATTATTTTTACATTTAACTCTTTTTTTTTCAAATTGACGATTCATATGTTTTCATATACAAGTATATACGCTTGAGAAATTGTATGACCATAATACGAATTATATATATTTTAATTCACTTGGAAACACAAAATTTCATCTAGTTATGTTTCATACAATACAACAATAATCAGCAAACAACTTCAAACATTTTATTTCAACATAATTATATACTAAGTAATTTCCACTTCGTAATAACACAACCTTTTTATAGTGGCTCTATCATTAGTTGCTAATTCATGCAATAATTAAGTCTCATTTGATGTTAAACCGATACACAATATAACAATTAACCAAACGCCGCTCCAAATATTTTATTTTAACATACAAATACATAGAGTTATATCCATTCAATTATTAGATAAACAATTTGGGGCCGGTTTTACACCATTGGGGCCGGGTGTGTCTAAATGTGGGGCCGGTTTTTGCTTTTTGGGGACCGTTTTAGACTTGGGCCGGTTTTGACTGGGACCGGTTTTGCCTGCTCCCTGCATACCTCTTCATTGAAATGAAGCTTCCAATAAAGTTGTAATGACATATAGTCATAGTTGTTGATTAACAGCCCAGACAAGAATGCACTATGAACTAATTTCAGAAGTTTTCAAAGTCCCATAACTCCAAGAAAAATCACTGAAACGAAACATAATGCTTACATTCACACCTTCTCTTGGCAATGAAGCTTCCCATACAATTTTATTAAACTCTTGCCAGTTATTGCTGAGAAATAGCCCGGAAAAGAATGTATGCACTATATACTAATTTCAGAAATTTTCAAAGTCCCATAACTATAAGAAAAATCATTGAAGCGGTACGCCCTCCTAATATGCAAATCTCCACTGGGTAATGAAGCTTCCCATAAAGTATTGTTGAATTCATTTCAGTAGTTGCTGAGAAATAGCCCGAACAAGCAAGTCAAGAATGGTGCACGTTATACTAATTTCAGAAAAGTCCCGAAACTCCGAGAAAAATCATTGAAGCGGAACGTCTTGATAGAATGCGTACCTCCTCTTGGTAGTGCAGTTTCCCATAGAGTTTCGTTATTTCCAGACAGTAGTTGCTGAGAAATAGCCCGAACAAGAAAGTGGAACGGAAGGACGGACAGACGGACGGATAAAGCAGCGACTATATGCTCCCCCGATATTTTTCGGGAAGCATAAACATATGTTATTTACTTATGGCTTTGGATATGTGTGGATTTTTCAAGAAGTTGGGGGATGTAAACATTTTACTTAATATGTTTAAAGTTTCAACAAAGGCTTATCGGTTGTTATACACAAAACAGGTTCAAAAATACAAATAATTCAAGTCGATGTTTTCACAACAAAATTTTGAAACATAGTTAAATGTCGAACGATATTTATTATTAGATATACCTCTTTAATATGAAAGAGCATTTTGCAGATTTCGATATTGCAACCATAACTTAACTATTGAAATTGGAAGATATCATCAGGTTCCTGGAGAGGAACGTGTATGCACTTTTTATCAAGTTAATAATAATGTAACGTTAGTTGATTGTGAATATCATGCTTTCTTTATTTGTAAAATTGTAAAAAGTATGAAGCAATTGGAATCAATTTTCTGTATAATTGGTATTATGGTGGTTTGGAAATGCTTGACTTTTCTGAAATTATGAAAACAAGAAATGTTGATATGTTAAGCAAACTTACACTCTATGTATATCATTTGCTACATGAAATTAACAGATAAAATAGTAAAAATATGATGAAATTGTGTTCACAAAGACACATCTCTTACATATATCTATGTTATTTAAATGTATGTTATATATTTCGGGCCGGTGACCTCTGATTATTAATAAAAAGTATTGTCTTGACTTGAACTAATTTTATCCAGTAAATTGTATTTTGTAAACACGCTTGCAGGATGTCACCCGAGTTGAAATAAATATGTATGCTTTGTTTGAAATATGTTCTAACTTTCCAAATCATTTCAGGGCCAACAGGGATAGGTGGCAAAGAGCCGGGGCGCCACCGCAAAATATCACCCCCTTCAAGGGGTCCGTCCATGTCGTGGTGAACAGGGGCTTCGTGGACTACATCTTGCACAACCAGCGGGCCCACGACCTCCTGAACTGGACGAGACAGACGATTGTGCCCGATGAAACGTTCTTCTCTACGCTCAATCACAACCCCCATCTTGGGGTACCAGGCGCTTATTTGGGTATGCGCAGTAATATTTGATTCATTGGGGTTGTCCGGCTAGCGCAGTGGTTGGTACATTCGCTTCACACCTAGGCTGCCCGGGTTCGCTCCCCACTCGGCGCAAGTGAGTTTGGTTGGAGTGGTCACCAAACCGGAAATGTGGGGTTTCCTTCGGGTACTCCGGCTCCCCCCACAGCAATTAAATTAGACAGTGTTGCTGGGGCACACCCCGGTCCTCACATAATGCAGCCTCGGCACGGAAGGACCTCATAAACTTGGAAACACACACACACACACACACATTTGCATTCATTCAGACACACGGCACATTAATGAAGCCATATGTAACTAGAATTGTCACACGAGTGACGAATATACCCCCACAATATGGCCTTGTTAAAAAACTATGGCATCCATTCGAAAGAAATGGACACAGAGACATTGCTTTAATTTGTGAATGTTTACCGTGTATTTGGAAAAAATTAATTTTAATAGGAGCCATAACTCTGTCAACATTTAGTAGTTTGTAACCAAAGTTCAACTTAATCTGTATTTTATGATGTTACGCCTGTGTACCAACAATAATTTAACAAGAAACGTGGACATTCCAGGAAAACCAAAATTTTCAAACGAAATGCATAAAAGTCAGCACAATAATGAAAGAAAGTTCTGGGTGCCAGGTGAAGGTCATACACCTATGGCTAGGAAATGGTTATTTTGACAATGTAATCCAATGCGAGGTGTCAATATAAGGTATCTGCATATGAAGTTTCATTAAAATATCTAAATAAGTTCTTAAGTTATTGAGTGGAAACCGTTTTTTTTTTATTTTTAGAAAAGGTGAACTTGACCCCACCCACTCCATATGCACTCACAAGAGAGATCTAGCTATAAGGTATCTACATACGAAGTTTCATGAACATATCTCAATTCTTTCACTAGGTTTTTTAGCGGAAAGTGTTTGTCTATTTTTAGTAATGGTGACCTTGACCACACCCACCACATATGCAATCCGAAGCAAGGTCTCAATATGAGGTATCTATGTATGAAGTTTCATTAACATATCTCAATGCATTCTCAATTTATTGAGCGGAACCTGTTTTTCTATTTTTCGTAATGGCGAACTTGACCTTAATCCCACGCACCCTATATGCAATCCCAGGGGAGGTCTTAATATAATGTATCTATGTATGAAGTTTCGTTAAAATATCTCAGTGCTTTCTCAAGTTCCTGAGCCGCAACTTTTTTTTTATTTTTAGTAATGGTGACCTTGACCTTGAACCTACCCACCCCATGCAATCCCAAGCGAGGTCTCAATATCAGGTATCTATGTACGAAATTTCATTAAAATATCTCGATCCGTTCTCAAGATATTGAGCGAAAACTGTTTTTCTATTTTTAGTAACGGTGACCTTGACCTTGACCACACGCAACCCATATGCAATCCCGAAGCAAGGTCTTGCTATACGGTATATATGTACGAAGATTCATTAAAATATCTTGATGCGTTCTCAAGTTATTGAGCGGAAACCGTTTTCTATTTTTAGTAACAGTAACCTTGAACTTGACCCCACCCATTCCATATGCAATCCCAAGCGAGGTCTCGATATAACAAACACAAAACACACAGGAATAAAACTGGGGCCACCGCCTTGGAACGGTCAATGCAAAGCATTGGTGGTTTAAACCGGTTTATGTGCGCGCGAACCTCACACTTGGCCCAGAATTATTCACAAAACATGTAAGTGTAAATAACAATTAACCTCATAGCATGAGTCACATTTTTGTGTCACAAGAGTTTGCATTGATTCAGATTTACAGGCTTAGGTTCATTCAAACAGCATAAATATTTTGTTGTGAACAGACGGCATGAAAAAAATGCAGTAAAACACAGTGTGCCATAAACCTAACCCTAATGAAGTAGCTATATATTATACCCATTTCTGTTATTTGCTTATTGTATTTAGCATGTTGATAATGAATATTTTAATCTACGCACGCGCATCGTTTAGTGTGCTTGTATGTGCATATTGCAATGATAGATACGCTTGCGTATTAAAACCTACCACTCAAGCACTAAACAAACGTTCATTTTTGGAACATTTTAAATAAATAATTAACAATAACGTATTCATAATGAAACGTTTAATACAGTACCATTCCATTTCTTTATATATATGTTAGGTTAAAACTGGTAACATTTGGATTAGAATACTCGTTTATTAGTAGGATGTAACACAAATACGTCAATAGACGGCGTGATAGTTAAGCCATCTTCGTCATAGAGTTTGTTTGCTGTGGATGAGATTTCATTCATCGGTGGTTGTGTATACAATAAACAAAAAAACACAAAGGCATTCGCTAACCGTTTTATTACCAATTGCTCTGTATATCAGGATGTCGCATGGGGTGTTAAGGTGGTACGCGATTATAACGTTGACGACGTTTTACCACCACTGTTGTTTCTTACAAGTTTGACAAAAACGTTTGTTTAGCTTTAACATACTACATCTGCGTGGGGTGCTTTATTACGACTTTCGTCAGTATTACTTGTCTTATCAGTATAACTTTTATTTCGAAGGTGTACCGGAGACGGACGATGTGATCAAACCGTTTATGGTTCGATACAAGGACTGGGGCGAGACTGAGTGTCACGGCAAACGCATGCGTCTCATCTGCATCATAGGCACCGGCGATCTGCCGCAACTGGCCAAAAGCAAGAAGCTCTTCGTGAACAAGTTCCACCAGAACTTCCATCCCTATGGCTACGACTGTCTCGAGGAACTCATCGCCAACCGCACTCGAGACATTTACCTCGGTGATCTCGCGTTCGATGCTAGTTATTACGGAACTTTAGGATTTGTGAAGAACAAAGTTGGTTGAAACTTTGAAATTATGTTCTTTGTGGGTTACCGTATTAGGTATTTTTTATTTATTAATTTTGTATTTCACGTTATGATATCAAAAGTTCAAAAACTTTTGGATTTGTGAAGAACAAAGTTGGTTGAAACTTTGAAATTATTTTCTTTGTGGGTTACCGTACTTTTTTATTTATTAAATTTTTATTTCAGGTTATGAAAGTCTTAGATATGCTGTTATAGCTGGAACAATGTTGAAGCCCCGTACTTACAAAACCGGAATCTAGATACCAGTTATTATGGAAACATTTTCTCTTTTTCTTTTTGAGACGAGACGAACCTTCGTGCTATAAACAAGTACGGGCTTTTGTCGAACGTGCTTCCATTCGCTCCCGAAAACGTCTTACAGAAAGGATTATTGGTCACTGCTTAGTTTATTTACGAATCTATTGTTTGATATTTGTTGTATAGATACATGCAAATTCGTATTTTGTCATTTTTATACTTTCTTGATGTTCTATTTTCTTGCTTAACAATCACTATATGGTTTGACCCATGTGTTACATTATTATGAGCACCGCTGAACAACGTAAGGCAAAGAACAAACACGATACTTCTGCATAAAGACAATTAATATGTTATCAAGGCGACACCTGCTAATGCATTGTTTGGTTCCCACGCGTGTAAAGTGTGGATATTGCCATACAAACGACATATCTTGAGTTTTTTTATCTGCATCGTCGAAGGAACAATTTGATTGCACTCGACAACACTTTGAACAAAATATAGCAATTCATCAAGAAGACGTTATTAATTTTACGACCATTTAAATAGTAGAGTTTATTTAAGTGTGCACTTTAATGCAATATGTATTGCTCACAAATTGAGATTACTTGCGTCAATAACCTATTAGATTTAAATGCATATCAAACCTTGGTCATACAAAAAAAGCATACACTGACAAGCTTCTTGAGAGATCAAGTAACCGTGTTCGTTTAAACGTCAAGCATTGAATTTAAGTAAATACAAAACTTACGTAGTATTAAAATATATGGTTTTGCAAATCAGGTTAGATGCTTCGTTTATTATAGTTTTCTGCTATACATAATATGTTCGTCAACTAGTATCTTTTTGAAGAATGTCAACACTCACATAGTTTTATAGTTCAGTGCGTTTTTTATATTGATACTGTTGAAATAAATAGCAAATTGCGTGTTTTGACTCAATTGTTGAAATAGTAATGATATATAAGAGTTTTGTATCTATATGTTGATATGGATTTTACTGAAAACAAACGATGTATATTTGTAAAATGTGCACACATATTTTGAATCTTCCTATTAAATATTGTTTAAAAATACTTTGATTTCCTCATCATTATTGTTTAAAGTTACATCACCCTCCAAAATCATAATACAATTAATAAATAAGTTGTCAGCCAACAGAGGTATAAGTATTTGTTTTATATAAATTCAATATTACAATACAAGAATATTACTTGATATAATAAAAAAGCACTCGCATTAATTGTGTACAAAATATAAAGAAATGTTAAACAAGTGACCCTACTTTCCTAAAGTGTGTTTACATTTGCATTGAATTATTGCACACTGTTCGACTATATCAATGTTATGTCTCTGTATAATGTTGACACTGCTTACGTGATCACACTAGTTTTAACCACATTTGATTCTTAGGTTACACCCAATTGTATTTTCTTATTATTTGATTTTAATGTGTCTTCAAACACATATAATTCCATGTACCAACATTAACACATCGTTATTACCGGTATTATTGTTTTACTTATTATGAGTATATCTCCCCTTATGATTCGGTTTTATTATTGTTTTACGTAATACGAGTATATCTCCCCTTATAATTCGGTTTTATTATTGTTTTACTTAATACGAGTATATCTCCCCTTATGATTCGGTTTTATTATTGTTTTACTTAATACGAGTATATTTCCCCTTATGATTCGCTTTTATTATTGTTTTACTTAATACGAGTATATCTCCCCTTATGATTCGCTTTTATTATTGTTTTACTTAATACGAGTATATCTCCCGTTATGATTCGCTTTTATTATTGTTTTACTTAATACGAGTATATCTCCCGTTATGATTCGGTTTCAAACAGGGCCGGTATTCACAAAGCTTCGAATGGAAATCTTAACTTAAGTTGTACTACAGTGAACATTTTAAATCAAAATCACTATGTGAAATCCAATGATTTTTGTTAACAAAAAGGTAAACTATAAAATATCTTAGCAATCTTTACTAGTTTGATACATTTTAATGTAAAACGACCTATGCAAGAAACAGCGAGAGACTTAATGAATTTTATGGATTTCAGAAATTTACTTAAGTATTCCCTAATGTTACACATTATATTATGTGCAGATGACGTGCTATTCCAAATTACATGTAAAACAAAAACAACTACAATGTGTTTGATTTTTTATATTTTTATTTCAGGTCTTTTTCGTTACCAACTAACAACACAACCTTTTATATAACATAAACAACGTCAACATCGACACAAACTAGTTCTTAAATCGAAAAAAAAATGCAATAGACTTATTTATCCTACAACAACGGTTACATTCGGTTTTGAAAGAGAAAGTAACAACCGCGCATGCGCCAACTACCGATCTGACTCGTCTAGATGATGAATATACAAGTGTATAATAAATAGCTGCGCAGCGAGGTATTATTTTAGTTTTAAATATCTCAATTAATACGCATTTACGAGCATACGTCATTCTCAACATTTATTATAATATTATGGTAAAAATATATTGACATCATTAGAATCAATAGATGGTTTTACATAATTTTCGTACAAATTCGTACAGTCCCTGGGAAAAGAAATTGAAAATTAGGAATAACTCCATAAAATATGCAGCTAGAGTTATGCTTATTGTGCACTGACCATACTTTAGAGTGACATTGATACTGGTAAATATATATGGAGAACGACCAGTATCTATGGCGTAGGAATGAAGAATCCGGCCGAATTTTGAAAGGACGGGAAGGGTGGTTGTGTGACTTCTTCGGAGGCCGGAAACCGATAAAGTCTAGATCAACCGTCGACTTACCTTCTGCAAAGGTAAGTTTGCTTAATCATTCGATTATGTCGGTTTCGATAGCGACTTCTACTATGCTATTTTTAGAACTATTCACTACGTACCAGTAATATGAAGAACTAGCCTGAGGAGCAAACATCTAATTTCTCATTTTCTACTCAGCGGCAAGTCAATGTTACAGTGAGTACCAATTAATTTCATGATTTTTTGTTGAATACTCAGTTGGACTCAGCGACCTCATGCAAACGTTTGAACGAATAAAAGTATAATACATGTTCCTTCCCTATGCTTTTGGTCAGACTCATCACATATAGCAGCGGCGCTCATGCGCATCGCCAATGATAAGTCGCTTAACCCACATAACCAAAACTGCGCGCCCCAATGTTTACAGAACGATGCCTCATACACATGAACTTGCAAGTCTTTTACTACTCCTCCTGTTCTTCAATCTGCCTCCTTCACAGTAAGGTCGTATGATATATCATTATAATCAAAACTCAGGTGAGCGCTTTGGGCCATCATGGCCATCTTGTTTCTACTTGTTGTTTTTTTCATCCGTTTAGCTCATATTTTCCAATTGTTATTCAATACTTGAAACATATAAGCTTTCGAATGTTTGAATGTTATGATGATATGTGTTCACTTTTACATTGTATAAATACAAATAAAACTTACCGACATTGATTTTTTTTTATAATACCAGTAAACGTTCCTATATTAACAATAATGTTAAGATGACACATAGGCCCATTGTGCCGGTGTACTTTAGGATTTGTGTTGACATTTATTTAAACGTTAGATTAAATGATGATAATCTAGATGTGTTACACATGTATTTGTTTTGAACAATGTTAAGACACCGTTCGAACAAAGCTGGAATCTAATTGCTAGTTATTAGAAAGCTTTATTCATTTTATATTTTTTGGCTTAAAATGCTATAAGTCACACACATGATATTTTGTTAGAGATCCTGATGAGGAGAAATTTATCATTTTTGGAAACACGTGTTAAACACAAATTACTTAGCATGGTTTACACTCATCACCTGAAATAATTTACACTTAGTATACCTCACTTGATTATTTCTCTATAAAATGCATATAGAATAAATTAAACTGTAAACTGCAGCGGGCAAGAATTTGAAATGTCTCCCGGCAATGTCGCCCGCTACCGCTATGTCGCCCGGTACGCAAATGATACCGGACTGTTCGGTATAATAAAATAAATATTGACTTCCTCGAGGGTGACAGTGCGTCTCGTCGAGTGCCTTCGGTTGACAAGACGCACTGTCAAACTCAAGGAAGTCAATATATATTATTACCTCGCAGCCTTATACTGAATATTTTCGCACATTGTCAAAGATAAACACTATTTTATTGGTTTACATAAGGGTACATTGTCATTTTTATGAAAACAATCGAACGTTTCAAGTACATTTTGGACTACATACAATATTTTCCCACAATTAACTGACATGACATACTTATTGTATACAGCTTGCAAAGCATCTTTCATGAAATAATCGTGTTTTGAAAATCTGCCCAATACCGCAAGGATGGATTTATTTCCTGGCGATCTTTCGGCAAACATGAGGTCGATTAAATTGGCTTACCATCCCAATTGTGATGTCATGCAATCATTCCATTTCAATAACTGACAAGGAAATAGCTTTTTGATACAAGTGTATTTGCTAGTATACAGCGGTTCTTATTATGATTACCAGTGTGATTCATTGCTGTAATTGCAAAAAAAATCGCTCTGTATATAAAATGTAAGTACTTTGGCACAATGACTTCATCGAGCCCGCTATGAGCGGCAATGTACATGTACATATATATAGTAAATTATAAATTAGTAACTTACGTGGTTCCCAATCTGAAGTACAAATAACTATGCTACCAGATGCCGTTTTCATAGCAGTGTAAACGCAGTCTTGAGTACAGAGGTCAAAACAATGGAAGACTATGTTACTGTTATGATGGGCCTTAACAAAAAGTACATTTTCTGTGATAGGAATTTACACTAAGACCAGCTGTTTGTGAAATGTATGAGCTAGAAGTCATCTTTATAGTTAAAACTTTGAAATGTAGCTCAGCACTGGCATAAAATTAGAAACTTGAGCATTATACTTATAGTGTTCGTAAATACATATAGTATAGTCAACTTGATATTTTATGTGTGTTTTATATTCACTGAGTTGAATACCGGAAACTGTTTCACTGTTGGTTACTCCATGTAAAACTTCATATGTTGCCATTATCAGTTACTCTTGTGACGTTAACAAAATCAAACGATTAACGTTAAAGTTGAACATGGCATTGAACTTATTTTGTGAATAATAAATCAGAATTGCAGATTTGTTGATAAGGCAATACTATTTACTAAACTGTGTCTATTTCATTTCATTTGACGTCTTCATACATTGCATACCACCAAATGCAAAATGTATAGTATATTTGCTTTAACCCGGATACACGTGAGCTATGCACTGGGTTGTTATGGTGTAATTATATGGACAGTGATGCAGCAACGTTAACAATCTTCCAGCAGAGTTGTCGTTCGTGGCTCTCACCATAGATCTGCAACGAGCTTAATGACAAGAATCTTGTCAAAACGGAAAAAAAAAATGTATTTAACGTACATTACAGTTGATTGTATGGTCCACAAGCATAGAAATAAATAATAAATGTTTTCTTTAAATGATCATAAATGGGGAAAAATTAATAATTTTAATTCCTATTAATGGAAATATGGTCTTGCCCATTTACACAGATGGAATCAGATAGCAGATTTAAACAAAATGGACAGAGTGGATGGTATTGCGCGTTGCGTTTTGAATGTTATGATCATGTGATTAAACCATGTGAGTTGGTACTTACTTTCCGAGCCATCAACAGAGATGAACGGGACTGCAACTTTTATTCGAGTTTACTCCTGACTGTCAGCAGTTACGTCCGTTGGCAATTTATTAACAAATGTCAACCACCTAGAAAATCATTCCATATCTGGATAACGTTAGGCTTATTATTTTGTAAAATTCCCTCTGATATGTTGCATTTTTGTCCAACAATATTGAAAGTTGCATCTAAAACAAAATATGATAACTAAAAGTGAAAACACAGAAATGCAAGGATTTAAGTGTCTCCGTTGTTTTCCATCATTGTAATTTTACACCATGTGAACTGACTATGGTCATTTGGAAGTTTTGATTCGAGCTTTGGCAGGGATTTGAT
This sequence comes from Congeria kusceri, assembly GCA_027627225.1. Taxonomy (NCBI): domain Eukaryota; kingdom Metazoa; phylum Mollusca; class Bivalvia; order Myida; family Dreissenidae; genus Congeria; species Congeria kusceri. Next base: position 45,879,895 of record CM051030.1, read on the forward strand.
TCGAGCTATGCTCGGAACCAGTCAAATCTCTGTGTGGAGGTTGTCTGACTTAGGTTTTGTATTCCTACCATCCTTGACGCGGATTGATATTTGTTTTCCAGTACAATTACCCATTGTTTTACATTTTAGAGCACATATAAATATAAGAATAGATACAGATATTTAAATATTTGTGTGACACTGTCCCTTGACACACACATGGAACATATTTGGAGTATTTCACTTTGTATCATATTTTGCAGGTTTTCGTTAAAAGTACAGCCTTTCTGTGATGCTTTTTGTGATCATAAGCAAAACGGTGTCTGTAGTTTTATTATGTGAATACGAATTTGAAATTACGTTGTTCAAGATATGTTCGTTTCAAGTTGGTTCCGTGTGACTAGTGTAAGAAATGTACTAGATCAACAGCAGCAACGCTAAATCACAGTAATTTTACACATACTTTATCAAAAATGTCTTAAATTTATAAGGTCATCAGACACTAGCAGACAAATCATTAGCCTGTCGTATTATCGTCCAGATAAAAATGTTTTTTTAATTGTCAAACATTTGTGTCCATTTATCAAAAGTCAAATAAAATTGTACGTTAAAATATGAATAAATATCTTTTTCTAAAGTGCATTTTATTCAAGCAACGGCATTGCATAAAAGTACGTACATTCCATATTGCTGGTCATCACAAATTCACAACGTTTTTAACTTACTTCCTGTTAAATATGATGTTTTGAATAATTACATGATATCAGTTAGCAGTATAATTGAGTGAAACGAAACACAAAATGCAAATCTTTCTATCCTTGCCTGATATTTGATATTAAAATAACCCCATAAGCTTACATTTTCCGTCAATTTGTCAACATTGGTATTCAGTCAGAGAATATTATTACGATGCAGGTCGTTTCATCAACATCAACGACATGGCGTCTTTCGCGCAGCAGCCGACACCTAGCGGCGAGCACGTGAGTGTGTTCGGCATCATGTTCTGTTGGAGCGCCACCATGTCACAAATGTCCTTCATGTCGCGACATGGAATCATGCGGATGTTCTCGGTGTTCATGCACAGGTACACGGGGTCGTTCATAACGCTGCTGCCACCGAATGGGTTACCTCCCATCAGGAGGGCAGCCATTCCCCCGGGAAACTGGGCAGCTGAAAATCGAATAAATAACTCGGTTTAAAATGCTAATGACAAACACAATCGCTAATAGACAGTGTATTTTTACGTATGAACAGTCTAAATAGGTATGAAGATTGCGCCGCTGTTGTTTTTTTGTAATGGTACGGAGTAACGGATGAGTAATCTATGTTTGAATAGAAATTCCAAAGTGATACATAGAGCAAATGACGTCCGTATAGTTATGTTCTCGTACAAACATAGAACATGTGGCGCATTTTATTACGCTAAAATATGTTCTAATCAAACTTTAAAAAGTACATTGATTGCATTTTCTCCATTCCTATGCACAGTTTCTAAGCTGTTCGTTTATAATGCTTTTTTGCAAAAATTATGAATGCTATGCACTTTTAAACCTCCGATTGTTAATACATACTGGTAGAAGACATCAGTTACAGAGGACCTTGAAATCAGGTATTATCACTATATAGAGGTTATTTGTGTGTTTTCGGTGTGATAACGCGTGATATCATCACCGGAAAGGGAGACAATTAATATTTTCACGAGCGCTGTCTCCTTCGATCGATACGATTGATGAAAATCCAAGAGAAAAAAAAGACGAAATACAGTTCAATATATCGGAGAGGTATTCTTAACATTTGCTGTTATTAATCTTTACTAATTTTCTTTTTGGTAATTGTGTATGATAAATGGTGACAATGCCTACAATTAAATATTGTCCAAATCAAATGAAATTTAAAAATGTAGTCCCTAACTGTGAGTGATATAGGGATATATCTCACTGATACTTTTCTATATTTCACTACTAAGCGTTAAGTAAACGAATTATTTGCATAATAATGTACTGGCAAATTTGGTCTATAAAATAGTAAACAATGATCACGTATGTTTCATAAGAATGCTAACACACACTATTGTGACAAGGAAGTGACATATGCTTGTCAAAAAGCCAACAATTCGTGCCTGACCTGCTTTAACGGTGAACAATACTTTCGTTCATATAAAACATCGCATGTTTGTTTATCGCGAACGAACATGCTCGCGGTAAAACTTCTACTGCAACTGCCGCTGCTACTACAACTTCAACTTCAACTACTACTACTACTACTACCACTACTACTACTACTACTACTACTACTACTACTACTACTACCACTACTACTACTACTACTACTACTACTACTACTACTACTACTACTATGACTACTACTACTACTACTACTACTACTACTACTACTACTACTACTACTACTACTACTATGACTACTACTACTACTACTACTACTACTACTACTACTACTACTACTACTACCACTAATATTATTACTAAAACTACTAATAGTAGTAGTAGTAGCAGTAATTGTTGTAGTAGTAGTAGTAGTAGTAGTAGTAGTAGTAGTAGTAGTAGTAGAAGTAGTTGTAGCAGCAGCAGCAACAACAGCAGTAGATTTTATGATTGTGTTAACCCAAATATGTATTATTATCTAAATGAAACATGCAGCAACGTACCAAATTAGTCTACATCTTATAATGTAAGTTGTTGTACTCTGACTATCATTATCGTATTTAATATAAGATATGTTTAACAAAATAGATAAACGCGTACCTGAAGCCCCGATTAAGGCTGCTAGCACAACAAGGTGGCGCCACATGACTCCTTGGTAACCTATGTACCCTAAATCCCCGTATCGACAAGTTGTTGAGGCAGCCGCTACGAGTGATCTGATCGTGCTAACAAGCTCCCAAAAAAACAAACGTCGACTATTCAAGATCTATAAATAACTGCAAAATTATAATAGTATTTCGTTGTCATGAGACGAACGAGTTTCTTGACGTTGTACGTTAATTGTGCGCGTTGTCGAGTTGTAAACGACGAATTAAGTGAGACGCTTGCCGCAAAAACATCGTAAGGTATATATGTCTAAAAATTAGATATTGTGTTTCTGCGGCTCAGTGTTGTCACGTATGCTGCACGGACTGTCAGCTCTTGACAGTTGTGGACAGGTTGTTTCGTCAACGACGTTAGATTTGTCATTCAGAAATGAAAATATAAGTTGTGTGAGTAATACACTTTATATTATATTTTATATGTGTATTCTTTTTGTTTTCTACATCCGATTGTTTCAGTGATAATAAGCTAAGACTGTACAACTAAAATGTAAAATAATACTTATGAGCTAACAACAATTGTAGATTTTACATCCCGATTTTTAACAACGTACGAACGCTTCATTACATATGTGTATTTATGTTATTAATTGCAACAGCGTAATATTACTTGTACCACTTTTTGTTGGTTTTGTTGCATGTTAAGTACTATCCCGGTACTGAATTTTTCTGTTTTCAATTTCTTCGTTCTTTATTAAAATATTATTTAGGTATAAATAGGTGTAAGTACATTATGTTTTAATGTTTTACACGATGGTTTCTTCTTTTCTAACTCAATAAATAATAAAATGTGAGTTCACTCCCAGCCCGGCCACATAACTTGTGTGGGGATTGGTCATGAAATAATTTCCACGAACATTCTCCCCCTGCCTCTGATGCAAGTAGGGTAGTTGTCAGTTACAGGCATAAGTGTGTGCACTTGGTACTGGTAAACCGCTTAGATCGACTGAGCTTGTTCTGGAAAGTGTGAGTAGGTTAACTGACCGCTGTGATATGACTGAAAGCTGTTAAAAACGGCGAGAAATCCAAACAAATAAACAAAACAAAACAAACATCCCGTACTGGATATGGTGGATGCACGGAGATCGTTTGATTAGGTTCGATCCTTGTCCAAGGACTAATTCTGCGATCTATTGCACATACAATTCAGTAATTTTGGCTTATCAAGAAATCGGAGTTGAGTATGCATCCATTAGCCACAGTGTTTCGGCAGAACGAAAGCATCTAAATATATACCGGTAGGTTAAAATTATAAAGTAATTATTTGAATCATTCGCTATAATTTTAATTTAATAAGTAAAACCAGAAAAAAAAGACACAAGTATATTTTACCGTAATTTCTTTAATTATTCCGTTAATTCATTTTAACGTCATTAAGTTTTTTAATTGATTGTTAAAGTATTTACATTCCCTGTAAAGTACATTTATCATCTTACTTCTTTTTAAATTACAAGGTATGGTGTTTGCACAGAAGATAATACCAATTTATTTATAGTTGGTTGATTTTGTGAGTTCCAGTTCATACCATATGTTTTATTATATCACGCACCTGTCTCTAACTTAATTACTGCTATTTATTTATATAAAAAAATCTACTACAATTTAAATACGTATTGAAGTACTAGTTGTTCGTGCCATTCGTCTTGTCAGGATAGCAAGGCCACTATGATTCATTTAATGTCAATGGATATTTATTCATCTCATGACATTCCGCATCACGGTCGATCGTTTGCATAAATATATTGCAACTGTATCATTTGTTGCTACAAATAAATAGCGCCGATAAAGCTGAGAGCTCTCTGGTTTGAGTATCCAATGCGTCGTAAGTTAAAGAATCAATTTTGTAAGATCATGTGAACTTGTCATGAAAAGAATATCTTATTATGTCCAAAAGACGTGTCATTTTGGTAAAATATTGTTTCATCATGTGATATAATCAGGTGAACTTGTCGAAAGAATATATTATTATGTCAAAAAGACGTGTCATTATGTAAAATAGTGGTTCATCATGTGCTAAGATCAGGTGATTTTGTCAAAAGTATATGTTATTATGTTCAAAATATGTGTCATTATGGTATAATGTTGTTTCTTCAAGTACTATAATCAGCTGATTTTGTCGGAAGAATATGTTATGATGTCCAAAAGACGTGTCAATAAAGCATGTATGGTTGTAAATTTAAAGCAAACGGTATATTGTGTGTGGGGGGGGGGGATGAAACACTCTTAGAGCATTACTAGCAAATTATCATTTTGCAGTTTTAGATGTATGTTTTTAGATTTAACAAAATGTTGCTGCATACATGTCTACAGGCAAGGAAAAGGTGTCCACTGACATCGGGCGTGTCATTAATGCACGATATGTTGTTCTCAATATGCAGTTAGAGCAGTTAATGATAATCCACACAGTATAACATAATAGGAAAGTGTCCCTTACAATAGCAAAGTGTCCCTTACAATAGCAAAGTGTCCCTTACAATAGCAAAGTGTCCCTTACAATAGCAAATTCTAATCCACACAGTATAACATAATAGGAAAGTGTCCCTAACAATAGCAAAATCTAATCATTTCCGCGCTGGCGCGGGTGTTATAATAGTATTTACATAAATTTCGATGCAGAGATTAAAACAAACGCGGTTCGATTTATCTATCAAGAAGTGTGTCTGAAGCATGCTTTTTATACGTTAAAACAAGCTTCATAATGTCCATAAATATGCCAAGCCACTGACGGAAAAGTAATCGAAATGTGTGAGGAACAAATATGGGCCGAAAGGCAGCAAATACACTTCCATGCACTCAATCATAAAAGTGGTTGTAAAAAAAGTACGAGTTCGCGATGAATTATTATATTATATTTTCAAGTGCTGTCGGAACTAATGCCAACAATTCTTTCAAGGATGTAAAATAACCCAATCACTCAACAAATGTCCTTTAGGTTAATTACCACACTACTCGCATTGTCTTCAAAATGCATTAACAGATGTCAGTTTGATAAGAAACACAGATATTAAATGTCCCGATGAATAGGTATTTTGTTTGTTCTTTGCCTTAGGTAGCTCCGCATATGATCAAACAACGACACAACGCGTTAATTATCCCACGTATAGAAAGACCAAATACCAAACACTGTTAACTTAGCAGTGATCAATATTTTGTAAATTGTGGAATAACCCAAGCAAACCAAACCCCTTTGTGTCAGATGCATTCGGTACATATTTCGCATTGTTTAGCAACGTGTATATTACCGGTATTTACACATGTTTAAGTTGGTAGATAGTAATTTGTTCCACCCCTCTAACGCCAAACCATGTATCATCGCATGCGTTGTACCTCCATGGTAGGGAAGTTGTTTTATTAAATGACTTACATTTTATAAACACTTAAGATCAAAAGGGCTCGTAATATAAACGGTGACAGTGCGACGGTTCGTCTCTGCTCATTCTTTGTCTTTGTCATCATTTTACAGGTTCATTCATTAAGCGTGCTCTAGCATCAACAAGGACACAGGTATGAAGCTCGTGTGGATAGTGGATTATTTTACAATAAAATTAGCCCAAGACATCCTTATTGAAACGTTCTATTTCTTTTTAATACGTCCATATATGTACATGTATATATAAAATAAAACATACACGTTATCTTTGACAATGTACCAAAATATTCAGTTAGCGTAGTCTTATGATAAATGTAAGCATGTGATTCAAAATGTATGTTTCCGTTTTAAATATTCTAGCAAGATCTCCAGTTTGTAAAATGACAACATTATGAGCAAAAAACACTAAAGCTTTTCAGATTTCGATTTTGTAAGTACGGTCTGCAACATTGTTCAATACAACTATAACGCATCTAAGAATATCATCCTCTGAAACAAACCTTGTTATACCTTAACCTGCAAAAAAACATAATTTTAAAGTTTCAACTAACTTTGTTCTTCACAAATCCTAAAGTTCCGTAATAACTGGCATCGAACGCGAGCTCACCGAGGTAAATGTCTCGAGTGCGGTTGGCGATGAGTTCCTCGAGACAGTCGTAGCCATAGTGATGGAAGTTCTGGTGGAACTTGTTCACGAAGAGCTTCTTGCTTTTGGCCAGTTGCGGCAGATCGCCGGTGCCTATGACGCAGATGAGACGCACGCGTTTTCCGTGACACTCTGTCTCGCCCCAGTCCTTGTATCGAGCCATAAACGGTTTGATCACATTGTCCGTCTCGGGTAACCCTGCATTAATCATATAATTAATGATAGTAAAGATAATAATGTATGTATTACAGCTCCGCAATAGCAAGCAAACTCCACGAAGAAGCCTATCTATCACGCCAGTTAGCCTATCTGTCCAACATGATATGTATTGTTATCCAATAATAATGATACAAAAGTACTGGTAATACTAATTAAAGTAATAATAATGTAACCAATGTTAATGTAGTATGTTAATGCTAAACCAATACCATTTGGGGTGTATTGGTAAAAGTGGGTAAAAAATCTTAGTAGTTGTTTGTCAACTTAATAATCACGTTCAGCCGTTAACGACCATTGCCACATTCTGATATACTATATAAGCAATAGGGAATAATATGGTCAGCATATCGCAGCCTTGCAAGCAGAATTAGAACACACCACTGTGGCCCTAAATCAGGATATGTTTGTGCTATACGGTCTTTAAACAGCGCGTTAAATTCAAAATAGTTCCGATATAAAAGGTGCATAATCCGCATAATACATGTTATCTATTGAATGTACTGTTTAAGTATTGACATGTAATGCCTCAAAAGTTGATGGGATATTGAAGATTTTGTGTAAAGATCCAATTCTATTATATAATAATAAGAATTTGTTTATGCATTATTAAGTTTTAAGCTACAAGAAAAAATGTCAGTTGCTTTGCCTTTACTGTGAGTTGTCATGCAAAAATACTTTGATGTATGAATTACATCTATGCAATAGCAAACAAACACCATGAAGCAGACGGCTTATCTGGCTCGCCAGTTGACGCATTTGTGCTGCGTCATATCGATCAGGACTAATCCGTTACTAACCATTTTGAATGATTGTGTTTACATAATAATCTGTTTATTAACATAAAAATCTGTAGGGGAAGTTTTACATCGGTATCTTGCATTTTACATCCATTGGTGCACAACAAGTTCCGGCTTGCCAGTTGAGTTGGTTAAAACTTTTATCTGGCTGTCGTTGAAGTTTGAAACCGCCACTTCAAAACACTTAAAACACAATGACATTATCAATGAATAATCGCTATATTTTGAGGGCGAAATACTATAGCGGTGTTAATGGTTGCATATGGTTACGCCAATATGCCGAGTGAATGTATGCAAATGTGATCGTGCATACCTAAATAAGCGCCTGGTACGCCAAGATGGGGGTTATGATTGAGCGTGGAGAAGAACGTTTCATCAGGCACGAGCGTCTGTCTCGTCCAGTTCAGGAGGTCGTGGGCCCGCTGGTCGTGCAAGATAAAGTCCACGAAGCCCCTGTTGACCACGACATGGACAGCCCCCTTGACGGCGGTGATGTTGTGCGGGGGTGCACCGGCTTTCTCCCACCTGTCTCTGATGGCCCTGAAAGTTAGATGAATGTTGAAGTAGACTGATTCATAGTGGAATACATTTTAAACGAAAAATTCAGTTTAAATAAAACCTACATGCGGGTTTACAAGGTAACGTTTAATGGATAAAACCAATACATATTAAACTAATACATAAACCGTTTTTGTATGACCTTGTACATAAACAAATAAACACAATCATATACGGGAAGGACGCATGGATAAATCCCCGTTTGCTAATATCAGATTCCTGATAACCTTGTCGGCTGTTACTGAACAATTCCACATGGAAATATCCGGGAGAAAGCATTAAAAGAACGTGTTAGCCACTTAACAAATTGACTTATTTGTTTTAGATTAACTTAATTTGCAAAATTATTGAAGCACAACAATAGAAATGGCTGATAAAACACAAATTAATGTCAATGATCATTGTCCCAAATATCCACATACATGTAACTTAGTATGGGGAATGCTTTATTATAAATTCTTTACGTTTATTAAAATACCATGTTTCTTCCTTATAGTAGTAAAGATTGACGACATAAAACACAACTATTTACACGAGATAACTGATCTGACTTGAGTTTTGTTTATGCATATACACTCAAATAAAATGGAGACAGTGACATATGCAAATAAATTGCCCAAAAGGAATACAGATTAACATGGACAATTATTCTACTCAAAAGACCGCCATCACTGCAGTGTACGTTTATATTAAACTTTAATCTAAGTTAAACGCAAATAAACCACCGCATCGCATGCAAATTTAAAAAAAAAGGTAAATTCACATTACCTTTTGACAAGTCCCTCGATGTCGTTTGATCCATTGTAAGCTTGAAGAATGCGAACAAGCTCGTAGTTTGTTCTCAACGGAAACTCCTGTCCAGTCAAGTTGATGAAATATTTCCACGTCGCACTTTTGTTCCAAAGCTCTTGCATGCAGAGTAACTCTGGATCGAGAACAGTCATAGTACCCCACTGGACGTCAAATCTTTTTGACGCAATAAACACGTTATCAAAACAGCTCGCAATGGACGACATGGCGTCGTGTATAGTTTGGTCAGTTTTTGAGTCAACATGAATGCAATAATAGTTTTGTGGTCTGTAAATGGCGCGGAGAAGTCTTTCAGATTGTTCCATGTCTTTGAACATAAGCAGACTAAAAGCTATTGAATAGTCACGTTCAACTTCCGTTAAATAGTGGTCAATATATCCTCGTTGTTTTATGTAACGTGAGCAGTTCTTTGTCATTTCTGTATAGTTGTGAGGTTGTAGAAATAGTCTAATTCTTGTTATATTTTCTGCACGTTGTATTTCGGTCTTATTGCCTTCAAATATAGCGTTGCAGTTGACATCGGTCACAATTCTATTGGTACGAAAATAATGTTGGCGCGGTAAATACATATGTTTATGTTTACTGTCCCCTTTCATAAACGTTTTTATATTGTTTAACAGAATCGACAGTCCTGTTAACCTTATTACACTAGTTTTGTTGTTTTGGTTCGAGTTGCCGATAATGTCTATTGTCTCGTCTGTAATGTTATATCCGTTGACATGAAAGGTTGGGTTAGTCTCAGAGTAGGGTTTCACCTCGGTACGTGCTCTACAATTGACATTCGTATTGCAGTCTTGGCTAAGCACTTCAAAGCCTTTCATCGTAAGACGCATTTGCTCACGGACGTCATACGAATAGAAGAGTGCAACTTCTGGACCAGAGGGTTTTTTCTTTGGAAATGTATTGACGCGCATTAATTTGACGTTGTCTAGAACGTACATCAGCGTTCCAAAGAGAACTACAGTCCAAAACATGAGAACATATCTGATAACATTAGACATGGCGTTGCTTAAAGTTATCTTCACCTCTGTTGTTGGTATTGCATAGGTTTCATGAAAGCATGAGGCACGATTGTGGCAGGTATATACTGATTCATCCATAGCAGTATTATTCAAAACAAACAACACAGCTTTTTCCAATACAATAAAATTACATATAAGTGCATACAGTGACTATAACTTGCTTGAATTTTGTTTTTGCTGCAATATTTGTCTGCTTGTTCATTACCCACCAATTAACAGAAGTGTGCATATTTCTTCACGGGCACTTCGTACATGAATCAGTGATAATGAACGGATTCGGGTAAAACTGCGAGCGGGATACGCAACCTCACTGGTCATTCTATTTCTTTCTTTTTTCAGATGTAAGGCCATGTTAGAATAAAAGACTGCTTATTTTCAAACAAACTATGCTAAATATGTGCAGCTAATCTCCCAGTTTATTACAGGGAATTGTTATAGTAACTATATATGCGAAAATGTCGTTAACTAAATTCGAAGGAAAGTATGGACATAGACAGGGACTTATGAACATATGCAGTACTGGCTTTGAGTGCGAAAACAACCATATGCTGAAAACATCAGATGCTTGTTGGCCACAAAATCAAAATATTCTAAGCTGTATTCCATTTGCATAATGACATTCGTGATTTCTATCCTTGAATTGTGCATACACTTGCTGCTTTCCAATAAATGCATTATGGTCATGGGGAATACTAATCTGAACTTACATTCAAATCCTGGTATTAAAAAGTAAGACAGCGGAAACGAAATCCGGACGAACACACCCACACAACCACCCATCGCCATGTTAGTTGGGTTACGGGGGGTAGTGTAAGATACTTATGACGCCTCGTTCCAGAAGCCACTCTGGGTCTTATAGTACCCGGTGTGAAGCATATAATACACTGCATCTCGGTTTAACGTCTCATGCGAAAGACGATTTAATAGGTTAGGGTGTAGCGGGGGTTCGAACCTGCGACCCCTGGGCTGTGAAGCATGTGTCAAATACTGTGAATCGGAATAGCTTAATATAAAAAGTAACAGCTTAAAACAACATAACAATAGCTCAAACGTAGTTAGAGACCGCTCAATTTACAATGAACAACAAATTTATATTTGCACGAGTTTCCGTTTTCGTTTTAATAAACTTTAACACTAAAACTTAGTAATAAGTCTTCACTGATGCAGCTATTCCCACACACAATGGAAATGAACATAATCGCACACATGACGCAATATAAAAACGTCAACTCAGTGACTAAGTCAAAAAACATTAAATCAACTTTGTTTGTAATCAGAGGCTAGCTGAAGTATGTACTATTTTAGTTAATTTTGTGACAGGCATACAATTTGCATCTATGAAAAATATTTTAAGTAGTTTAAACAACACTCAAGGTTTGCAGATGAAATGACACATAAGGTTAGATGTGCGTATACCCACCGTTTGATGTAGAGTTTTATATAATATCAAGTGTCGTGGTTTAAGGATTTCAAAATCTTAGTCTATAGATGTCATGATGTGAGCAGTTATATGCAGAGTCACGCCCCTGATAACTGTATTAAGTGTTAACCTAGTATTTCTTTTATTATCATATATTTTGGTTTCTCGACTTAGGCAGTGCCTAATTTCATATCAAATAATATGAAAAAAAATCAAGACAATGCTTTTCACTCTGAGTTGGCGACTAAATGTAAAAAATAAAAATGAAAACACGTTCATCCCATACGATTCCGGTAAACGTCATCACATATAGATACGTACGTGGGCCAATGAATTAATTTCATTGATACAAAAAGCTATAATTGTTTGGTCTATCTTCCAGTTGTCTTTACATAACAATGTGCACCACCTATTTTAAAATGAAATATATGTGTCCTTAATTTTCGAACTGCCTTTCGAGAATGGGACGGTCTTGAAGATAATTACAAGTCCATAACAAGAGGGCCATGATGGCCCAAAGCGCTCACCTGAGAACAGGTACAGATGAAGACCATACTGTTGTGACAGGTTTTTAAACTAAGGTATCTGAACAATATGCACAGAGGGATAGGATCGATTTGATTTAAAACATCGGTTAGTGCAATGGGCTATATATAACTAAAGTACGAGTTGGGTAGTGGATGTGCGGTGTTTTTTGCTAATGGATCTCAAATCATTTTTCTCGATATTCTTACCTGACTCTTCTTCATTAATTCAGTAACAATTCTGGAAAATGCAGAATGAGTAGATTTTGATGTCTTTTTCGCAGACAGTCTTGGAGAACTAGTTGCAAAAGCGATAATTGCGATGCTGTGCTATCAGGTCAAGTTTTGCTTTTTCTTTTATATTTTTCTGTCCAACGATGATAAATGATGTTAATGCAGGCTCGGTAGCCATCAATGTTGCATGTACAAATAACTGCATGCAATGTTTGCAACTGTTGGAAATCAAATAATATCAATCAATATTTATGGTAATTCGAAAACTGTGTAAGTTTGGTCAAGATTGAATAAAAAATCGCGTGTGCACGCCAATCATTGATAACTTGATGTTTTTTTTTCACACAAGGGGAAATAACTCTGGTATTTCTGGCCCGAACATGCTTATATTCGACTTCACATGTAATCTTACGTTCATAGACAAACTGTGCACAATTGGTGAAAATTGGATGAAAATTAAAGTCTCTATCCTGTTTAATGTCCAATTTTGTATATTTTTTCACAAACAAAGGACTATAAGTCCTGTATTTCTGGTCCAATCTTGCTTATATTCGCCCTCAACTGTAATCGCATGGTCATAGACAAACTGTGCAAGATTGGTTAAGATGGGATAAAAATGAAGTCTCTATCCTGAATAATGTCTATTTTTGTATATATTAAGATTTGTTAAGATGGGATTAAAAATGAAGTCTCTATCCTGAATAATGTCCATTTTTGTATATTTTTTTAAAATCAAAGTGCAATAGCTCCGGTGTTTGAAATACCATCTGGCCCATTTTTGGTGTCTACTGAGATCTGATGGTCATACACAAACTGTGAAAGTTTGGTTAAGATTGGATGGAAAATAAAGTATATGTGTTGGAAAAATATATTATTTTTGCACTTGTTTGCATAAAAAATGGGCAATAACTCTAGTGTTACTGGTGTGATCTGGTCCAATAACAAACTGTGCAGGTTTGGTTAAGATTGGATAAAAAGTGCTCCGGTCCAGCGTGAGAACAAAACAAATTGTTGACGGCACACAGACGACGGACGACATAAGACGGACGACGCAGGAGAGGTCCCCTATATACCAATACCTCACTTCGTGCTCAGGTGAGCTAAACATGAGTAAACCATGTTCACGAATTTATTATTATACCAAAATATAGCATTTGTCTGCAGTACACTGCGTGGCGCCACACAAATATAGTGATGTGTAATCCTTTTTTAAACAAACATAGTTATTAATAACCTTACTTTGCGACTATGTCAATTACAAAATATTTATAACACGGAAACAATATGGTGGACGAATCTACAAAAAAGAGTTTAGCACAGATTCCCCTGCTAAAAACTAAGGCTGGCCCTCGTGATGGTGAATTATGGGTGAATAGATTAAAAGAGGAATATCAATCCTTAATTAAGGTATTTTTTTTATTTGCCGATATTCGTTATTTGACATGTAAACACCTAAAATATGGCACGGGCTGTTAATTTATTTCAACATTTGCCACATCCCATCTTGCTCATTCGTTTTTTTGGCGTTACATTTACCTAAATGATTGCATGAGGAAGTTATACAAAAAATAGCTGCCAAAATGTAATGAATATAGCATGTAATGAATAAATTTAAATTATTCTATGCAGTTATCTAAAGATTTAAATTAAGAGTAAACATGTGTGGCTTAATCTTAGCAAGTAGTTTTATCCATGGACTCCCCTTAGTTGCATCTATATCCCCATTATGATAGTGACCAAATCAGGAAATCCCCATCTTCCTCAGATTTATAATTGACTTCATACATTTCTTAATTATATATTTTTTTTACAAATCACCCCCTTGCGGCCCTTTTCGTAGACAAAGTCCCTTTAAAGAATTTATTATACTAAGTTTACATAATGTATGATCCCTTATTTTTCAGATACCGTTCTATCTTAGATACCGTTTTTTCATAAGATGCTCTGGAAAAATAGCGTAATCAATAACCTGAGTGTCCGAAAATATATGCCTTTTGTGCAAACATCGTCCTTAAGTAAATAAATCCACAAAATCGTGTTATAGTGTACATGCAACAAAAAATCATTCTTTGAATTCGCTACTTTTAAGGACAACATTTTATGGTCTTGTATTAAACAGCAGTGCTAGTACCCCTTTTCCATCAATATTCACTCGATTTTTAGGACTTAAACTGAAAAGTAGTTCACTAAAATTAAGATTAAAAGAGATTGCTCTATAAGTTTGTAAAGAACAATAGCGCATGCACCATTCTAAGATGACATCATTTTCCATTACGGTATGCACCTTTAGCCTCGTTGTGAACTTCAGTATGTTACACCTTTGGTTACGGCATTTGTGTACTGTCAACCTGGATAGTTCTGACATTTACATGTTCAAATGTAGATGAAATGATGTTTAAAATGTTAAATAATAACAGTATTTCACATAAAATATAATAATACAATACTGAAAGAAAAAAAGAACCAGAAACACTTACAAAATAATCGACCGAAAATTTACAACTGTCAATAATTTCGGACAACACTTCCGGATATTGGTTGATAAAACAACAAAATAGCAGCATTAAGTTTTGTCTTTCATTTATATTTGATCAATTATTGCAAAATCTTACCTTTTTAGGTCTTTCTAAAGAATTGTACATTGAATGAAAAAACAAACAACAACACCTAACAAAAACTTACAAAGGCTAATTTTTAATATTATGATCAGCACCAGGTTGATTTTTTATTTTAGTAATATTTTGTAATATATTATATTTATTAGTAAGATGTAAATCTTGAGTTTGTTTGTTTTTGTTTTGGTGACTTGTGAATATTTAGATTTTACTCTTCAAAATAGAATTTTGACCCTTGACAATTTTGGTCAAAGGATCAATGACCCTTGAAATTTACAGTCTACTGAACACCGACTGTCAGTCACCTTGCATCTACTAATAAAACAACACCCTTAAAGAAGTGTCTTTTTTTCAGTATGTTCAAAACAATAAAGAAGCAGATAATGACTGGTTCAGACTGGAGTCAAACAAAGAGGGGACTCGATGGTTTGGAAAGTGTTGGTACTACCAAGAACTACTGAAGTATGAATTTGATGTGGAATTTGATGTAAGTGTAATACAGTTAAAATTGTAATAATGTTAATCACAGGCAATATGATCCACAAATTTATTTTGTATTTAATGACATTAGTTGAGTATCAACCAGCTCTCAGCTAAAATGACACATATCTTAAGTGTTTGTTGGGTATTCTGTGACAAAAAGATAAATCTGTTCTCAAACAGGGGAAAAGCTACCAGAGGTAGCAGATATTCTACACTAATACTGTAACAGATCTGAACAAGACTTGCAGTATTTTGTGTGGATTTATTTCATCGTCAGTCAGGTTCGCTCCTTGGGAAATGTTTTCAACACTAAATAGTGACTAGTCTAGGTCAACCATTTACAAAATCAAGCAAGCCTTGATGATACTAGAACATGTATTTATGTGAGTGTTTTCTGAACATTGTAGATACCTGTCACATACCCTACAACTGCGCCAGAAATAGCTTTGCCAGAGTTGGATGGGAAAACAGCAAAAATGTACAGGTACAGAATCAAAAGTCATAAAAAAATAATTGTAGCATTATGTCTTGATAACTGGCATTAAACGATTAACTCCACCATTTGTTTCTTCTTTACTTCAAAACGGTGCAATGTTGTCCATACATCGCCTCCTTTTGAAATGTACATGATTAATGAGTCTTGATTTGGCTTTTGTATCATGACATGACATACACAGTTTATTAAATACAACTACTGCATAAATATTTGCACACTTGTTTTGTGTTGAAGTTATGACAAAATAGTTTTTAGCTCACCTGAGCACAACATGCTCATGGTGAGCTTTTGTGATCGCCTTTTGTCCATCGTGCGTCTTCAACATTTACGTTGTGAACACTCTCGAGGCTACATTTATGTGCCAATCTTGATGAAACTTGGTCAGAACATTTGTCTCAATGATATCTCGGCCGAGTTCGAAACTGGGTCATGTGGTTTCAAAAACTAGGTCACTAGGTCAAATTGAAGAAAAAGCTTGTGAACATTCTAGAAGTCACATTTTTTGCCCAATCAACAAGAAACTTGCTCAGAACATTTGTTCTAATGATATCTTGGCCGAGTTCGAAAACGGTTGCAATCCGTTGAAAAACATGGCTGCCAGGGGGTGGGGCAGTTTTCCTTATATTGCTATTGAAAAGGCTTGTGAACACTCTTGAAGTAGCAATTTTTGCCAGATCAACATAAAACTTGCTCAGAACATTTGTTTTTATGATATCTCGGCCAAGGTCGAAAATAGTTCCGTTCCATTGAAAAACATGGGCCCCAGGGGGCGAGGCAGTTTTCCTTATATGGCTATAGAAAAAGCTTATGAACACTCTAGAAGTCACATTTTTTGCCTAATCAACATGAAACTTGCTCAGAACATTTGTTCTTGTGATACTTCTACCAAGTTCGAAAATGGTTCAGGTCCGTTGAAAAACATGGCCGCGGGGGGGGGGGGGGGGGGGCAAGTTTTCCTTATATGGCTATAGGAACACCTTGTGAACACTCTAGAAGTCACATTTTTTGCACAATCAACATGAAACTTGCTCAGAACCTTTGTTCTGATGATATCTCAGCCGAGTTCAAAAAAGGTTCCAGTCCGGTGAAAAACATGGCCGCCAGAGGGGGGGCAGTTTTCCTTATATGACTATAGGCAGTGCTCCCGCAAGGCCTAAATGGCAGGGCGCAGCGCCCTGTCGCCGCCGACCCCGCCCTGCCGCCTTTGATGCCGCTCTGCCCTTGTTAATCATGACGTATATTCAGCCAAATACAAGTTAACCGGGCCTTCATGTTTATATACATATAGATCCAAACGGATACACGCTGTGTCCACTTAATCTCCCGAGTAAACACCGACCGACAAAACCCATGTATACATGTATATTACGTCACTTATCTCGTCTTTAATCAAAGTTACATACCTACTTCTTTGTTTCATTCGGGTCTATATTTTTCGGAACGACCTGCGAGAACAATGCAATCCTGCATCAGGTCAGGATGATGGTGGAAATAGGGAGGATGGTGTTGTGGGATAGGGAGGATGATGATAGGGATTCGAAGGATGATGGGGAGAGAAGGAGGATGATGGTGTTGATAGAGGGCATGATGGTGGGGATTGAGGTGATGATGGTTGGGATTGCGGGGGTGATAGCGGGGATGATGGTGGGGATAGGGAGGATGATGGTGGGGGAAAGGAAGGATTATGGTGGGGATAGGGAGAATGATGGTGGGGAAAGAGGGGATGATGTTTGTGAGACACCGCTAGGAGTTTCTTACTTCGGTTGATGGTGGGGATAGGGAGGATTGTGGTGGGGATAGAGTGGATAATGGTTGTGAGACATTTCTAGCTAGAGTTTCTTACCTCATTTATAGTTTCGGTAAGAAAATGGAAAGAAATTCAACTATTGATCTAGCACAGACACTGTGAGACACAACTATGGCATGTGCAAAAACAGACTGATGTTATGAACCGAAAATAGTGCACCAATTGAGATATTCTGATTGAATACCGGTATGTAAAGCCATCATCCTCCCTATCTCCACCATCATCCTCCCTGTCCTCACCATAATCTCCCTATCTCTACCACCATCCTTCTAGGGGTGTCGCAGTATATTGGTATATTGCAATATTTGATTCTGCAAAAAAGTATCGCGATATGAATGTCAATACCAATATATTGCACTATTTATGTGGTCTGTTTTGAGTTTTTTGTTCTTTCCTGTTAAAATAATGATTCCAAAACATAAAATGGTAAATCCAACAATTCACGGCCTTAAAACTAGGTGCAAAATAGCATTTGCAATTATCTAACACACACAACAACCAGATAAATGTAAAAGTTTGTGGGAGTTGGCATTGTCCTTTTGTAAATGCGATATACCTTCATAACGGTCTGTTTTGTAACTGACCATATATATTATATAGTTTGGCATGCTCTTGTTTTGTTCACAATATTTGCTTGTGGTGTATGTATACTCCTGTGATCATTGCATTGAAATTTATAATGCATAAAAATAAAATTCAAGAGAAAATCAGCAAAATGGAAAATTCTGCGTAATCAGTAAATCTAAAGTTACATACATTTGCTTTTAATGTAGTGTACGCATATAAAAGCGGCCATTTCAAAGGAATGAAATGTATTCATCGTTTGAAACCAGCAGATTTATTTATTGCGCAATAACATGTAAATTACATGATTATAAAACTTGCTAAGTGCTAATTACAATTTATCTGATTCAAATTTTATGCATGTTGTTGTTCCAGGTATATTTTATGTGTTTTTCATTCGGGCGTACAGCAAAACTGAAAATTCTGCATAATCAGTAAATCTAAAGTACGCATATAAAAGCGGAAACTTAAAAGGTATGATATCTATTCATCGTTTGAAACCGGCAGATTTATTGCTCAATAAAATGTATATTACATATAAAACTACTACTAAGTTCTAATTACAATTTATCTGATGCAAATTTTAAAATAAATTTTATGTATGTTGTCTTTCCGGATGTGTTATTTTATGTGTTTTTCATTCGGGCGTACATTCGATTTTGCCTTAAATACACCCTTGAAAATAATATTAATATTTAGATCTACTCTTAAAATTTGAGTCAGATAATTTTAGTTATTTTACACTGCTACTTACAGAAATATGTAATTAATATATGGATATTGACATTGAAATTGTAATTGAACAGTTCCCCAGCAAGCAAGCCCATATGGCCCCAAAATGGGCTATACCTGGGAAAATATACCATATGAGCCCCATGTGGGTCCCATATAATATTTTTCTGCCAATATCGGGCCCATATTGGACCAAGCAACAAGTCCACATGGGTTCCCAGCAAGTATGCCCATATGGGTCCTAGTAAGTCATCCCATTTGGGTTGGGAAAGGGCTTTATCTGGTCTTATTTACCACATGGGCTGCATGTGAGACCCATTTGTGTGGTCTTGCCCATATCAGAACCAGTTGGGTACTAGGCAAGTAAGCCCATGTGGGTCCCAGAAAGAAAGCCCAAAATGGGCGTACTACAAGAAAGCCCATATGGGTCCGAGCAAGAAAGCCCATATAGGTCCCCAGGCAAGCAAGCCCATATGGGTCCCAGCAAGAAAGCCTATATGGGTCCCGAACAATATGTCCATATGGATCAACAACAGAAAGCCCATATAGGTCCCAGCAAGAGAGCCCTCATGGGGTTCCAAAGAATCTAGCCCATATGGGCTCCTGCAAGAAGGCTCATATGGGTCCACAACAAACAAGCCCATATGTGTCACAAAGAGCAAGCCCACATGGGTCCCCAGCAATCAAGCCCGTATAGATCCCATTCAAGCAACCCTACATGGCCCATATAGGTCGCCAGGCAAGCAAGCCCATATGGGTCCCAGCAAGAAAGCCTATATGGGTCCTGAACAGTATGTCCATATGGATCAACAACAGAAAGCCTGTATAGGTCCCAGCAAGTGAGCCCTCATGAGGTTCCAAAGAATCAAGCCCATATGGGCTCCAGCAAGAAGGCTAATATGGGTCCCCAACAAACAAGCCCATATGGGTCACAACGAGCAAGCCCACATGGGTCCCCAGCAATCAAGCCCGTATAGATCCCATTCAAGCAACCCTATATGGCCCATATAGGTCCCCAGGCAGGCAAGCCCATATGGGTCCCAGCAAGAAAGCCTATATGGGTCCCGAACAATATGTCCATACGTATCAACAACAGAAAGCCCATATAGGTCCCAGCAAGTGAGCCCTCATGGGGTTCCAAAGAATCAAGCCCATATGGGCTCCAGCAAGAAGGTTCATATGGGTCCCCAACAAACAAGCCCATATGGGTCCCCAGCAATCAAGCCCGTATAGATCCCATTCAAGCAACCCTATATGGCCCATATAGGTCCCCAGCCAACCAAGCCCATATGGGTCCCAGCAAGAAAGCCTATATGGGTCCCGAACAATATGTCCATATGGATCAACAACAGGAAGCCCATATAGGTGCCCAGCAATTAAGCACACATAGGTCCTGGCAAGCCAGCCCATGTGGGCCCGATATGGGATATGCCTGGGCTTATTAACTTTTTAACAACATAGGCCCCATGTAGGTCCCACATACATGTCATGCCCATATCAGTCGCAGATGGGTCCCAGGCCAACAAGCTCAAATGGGTCCCAGCAAGAAAGCCCACATGGGTTCACACAAGCAAATCCATATGAGTCCCATCAAGAAAGCTGATGTCGGTCCTCAAAAAGCAAGCCCATATGGGTCTCAGTAAGAAAGGTAATATGGGCCCCCAACAAGCAGGCCTAGATGGGTCACCAACAGCAAGCCCATATGGGCCCCAGCAAGAAAGTCCAAATTGGCCCCAACAAGCAGGTCTAGTTGGGTCACAAATAGCAAGCCCATATGGGTCCCATCAAGATAGACAATGTGGGTTTCTAACTAGCAAGCCCATATGGGCCCCATATCGGCCTGTGTGCATCTATGACCAGTCCTAATAGCCAAACTGGTACTTGCAAAAAATATGAACGCGCCTTTTTTAGGAATTAGCACCCTGACCTTTTTAAATTCTGGCTGGAGCACTCAATAAAAAGCTTGTGAACACTCTAGAAGTCACATTTTGTGCCCTGTCTTCATGAAACTTGGTCAGAAAATTTTTCCCAATGATATCTCGGCCGAGTTCGAATCTGGATCATGTGGGGTCAAACACTAGGTCACTAGGTCAAATTGAGGAAAAAGCTTTTTAACAATCTAGAAATCACATTTTTTGCCATTTCTTCATGAAACATTTGTCCAAAAGATATCTCGGCCAAGTTTAAATCTGGGTCATGTGGGGTGAAAAACTAGGTCACTAGGTCAAATTGAAGAAAAAGCTTGTTAACACTCTAGAAGTCACATTTTTTGCCCAATCTTTATGAAACTAGGTCAGAACATTTGTCCCAATGATATCTCGGCCGATTTCGAATCTGGGTCATGTGCGGTGAAAACTAGGTCACTAGTTATCTCGGCCGTGTTTGAATCTGGGTGATGTGGGTATCAAAAACTATGTCACTAGATCAAATTGAAGAAAAAGATTGTTAACACTCTAAAAGTTACATAATTTGCCCAATTGTCGTGAAACTTGGTCAGAACATTTGTCCCAATAGTATCTCGGTCGAGTTCGAATCTGGGTCATGTGGGGTCAAGCACTAGGCCACAAGGTCAAATTGAAGAAAAAGCTTCAATTTCAATACGTACTTCAAAATTTTGAATGTCTGTTGTCACTTAAGTTTTTCAAACCATGATGATTACACTGCCTTTCCATCAGTATGTATCAGTATATCCATATCCGTATAAAAATCTTAACACATGGAATATTGTTCGACTAATGAAACTCAGTTGAGCGACCCAGGGACATTTGGCCCTCTTGTTTATATAAATGACGATTAGAATTATCCGGAAAAGCTTTACAAATTTTGTGTAATTACAATAATGATCATAAATTTTGTTTTCAGAGGAGGTCGGATATGCATGACAGACCATTTTAAGCCTTTGTGGGCAAGAAATGTTCCAAAGTTTGGAATCGCACATGCAATGTCTCTAGGTGTAAGTATTAGTATGGATAATTATGCAAAATGTTATGTTCGTATGCGGGCAGCCGCTGGGTATATGTTTCATCAAAGTTCTTAGTGTATTTAAGTGTACTGAGCTTATTAATCATTTCTTGAGGTACATACTATCTTGGGAGAAATGTAGCGGTCAACAACCGAGATATTATGTAATATTATTACACTTTTAGTGACACACTTACAAAGCGCTCATTTCATTCCACTTGTTTTCCATTTTAATTTGTTTGGCATGGAAGGCTAATACAACATAATTTTATGCTAAACTTAATTTGAACAATGACAGAATGATAAAGACATTTTTATTGATTTGTGTCTGTTAGTAAACATTTTTCACCCTACTGAATCACAACAATATTATAAGTTTATCGTTACTGATACATATATCAATATATGTGTGCAAATACATCTACATGTATAAACAATTGTCTTTGTTTCTTTCAGTTGGGACCCTGGTTAGCCGTGGAAATTCCAGACTTGGTAGAAAAAGGCATCATCACACACAAGTCAGCAGAAGGTGCTTCAAATTGACGACTTGCTTCTCATAGACCTAGTGATTTAACAGATATTAAAATTATGAACATATACACTGCCAGCAGAAACCGTAATGAAATTCAGCGCAGGAAGTTCAACATTAGTTAAAATGTAAGCAATCTCAGTCGACGGAAAAAATATCATTATTGTTAGTGAAACATTGATTCTTAAAGTAAACTGAGGAGTTAAAAGGTCATTAAAAGATGTTCTTTTTTCATTATGGTTGGTTCTGTGATCTGTTGATCCCTTTGAAAAATAGGAAAATCATGTGATTAAAATACTTAGCAACTAAGCAGTGCATTGACCCAGTTCTTTGTGTAGTACATGTAGTTAAACACTCTTTGAAATGTTTATCATGTTGTGAAGCTGTATCAGTTTTTTTTGTTATCACTGGAAATTTTATGTAGTACAGCTTTACACTGCCAGCTATTCTTTTTAAATGCTAGGGCACTGTAAAAAAATGACAACAAAGGATTATTTTAGGGATTATGTGTTAAACAAGGAATAACTTCAGATATTAGTTTCTGCAACAAGTGCATAGAACGTACACAAACAAAATAATACTTCTACCAGTGTGTGTGTGTGCTTGTTCTAAAGCATTTAGTGGTACACATTTCAATTGTGAAAAAGGCCTTAGTATTATGCACCTATCAATATTTTCCCCCAGGGCGGAGGGGCGGGCAAACCCAGGGGGATTTGACTAATTGCAATTCCCCACCCATGGGGGAAAATTCTGATAAGTGCATTATTATTTAAGTGAATTTTTTTACTGAGGATATGATAAACCTGCATACAGTAGTACTATACAAAGGGTGTTTTATTTATTATTTCTGTTTACTGGTACCTATAGCCTTGTTTTGTTTGTACGTAAGATTTGACATAAATGTTACTGGTACCTATAGCCTTGTTTTGTTTGTACGTAAGATTTGACATAAATGTTACTGGTACCTATAGCCTTGTTTTGTTTGTATGTAAGATTTGACATAAATGTTACTGGTACCTATAGCCTTGTTTTGTTTGTACGTAAGATTTGACATAAATGTTACTCGTACCTATAGCCTTGTTTTGTTTGTATGTAAGATTTGACATAAATGTTAATGTATAGTACATTTTGTCCAATAAATTCTAAAATAACATCAAGGAGGAGTTTGTTATAAAGAGTTAGCTTAAACGTTAGCAAAAACATGGTGTTTGGTTAAAATAACTATTTCACATAAATGTTCTACAGAGGTCAGTAATTGCCTTTGAAGCCGCAGTCCATAGAATATAATTCAATACATCTTAATGAACGATAATGACATTATTCGACTGAAAACTGTTTCTTACTTACGAAAGGCATTTTATAATGTGTATGTTCTAAAACGCTTGGTACAAACGTAATATAGACTTATGTACATGCGTACTTACTCCAGAGGCATCACAAGCTATCGCATACAGATAATTTAACGATAAAAAGTTACCAAAACGTTACTATTTTACCGATTGCAATGCGTTTTTTGTATTTTGATCAGTAGGATATCCTTTAGAAACTATTTCGGCAAAGTTTTATTTGTATACATATATTTCTGGACTGCTGCTTCAAAATACAACTAACTTATTTGTATCAATACAACAATGGAAACAATTTTTGATTTAGAGTTGTTTATCGGCTAATAAACAGGTTTGGAGTTCTGATGCGTATAAATTAAACCAAGAGGGCGTTAGCCCAAGTGGTTTAATATACCGCATCAGAACAACAAATCAGTGTTTATTAGCCAATAAACTACGATAATGTGAAAAATGCCGAAAACTATTTCGATTCTAACCGTGACCTGACAACTTTTTCTGCAATTACAATGCAAATTATACAGTTTCAGAACTATTTTTTCGGGATGTTTATTGGTAGTTAACGACGGTGAATTTTGTTCTTTGTCTATAGAAAACTCTGTACGTGTCATGTTAGAATTTGATATGACTTATGTTTTCAAAAAAAAAATTTCATTTAGACGACATACAGATTAAAATAAAGGCCTGCCTTACATCATCTAGGAAATATTAATAAATCAAAGACATCTGAATAATAGGCTGTTTATTTAATCCTAGGCGAATACGGTACATGATAAAAGGCAAAGTGTTTTATAATTTTGCATCGAAATCAAGCGATTTCAAGCAAAACTTCACGACAATATTTAAATGTTTGTTTTTAATAAACACAAAATGAAGAGTGCATGGTTGTGATGTATCTTGCCAAGTGTATATCTCAAATTTGTCGTGTGCAAATCCTTCTCCAATGTATTTCACATCGAATCTGTCCATTGGGTACCTTCCAATATTGCCAGAAAATCCAGAATAATGTCCCTTGATGGCTGCTTCAGTCCCTGCATCTGTGCACCATTTCACATACACTGATTGGTTCACATGCCCATTGTGATCCATGTCACTTAAAGCTGCCACGACATCATACTTGAAAGCAGCTGGAGGAATCGGAGGAGTAACCAGTCTAGAAGGTGCTGGTGCAAAGGTCTGCTTTGCCTTCAATGCATCGTACCAATCTGGGAACCGGACAGGTTTTCTTGTTCTGTAATCCACATAGACGAATGTCATGCAAGCAGCAATCAGCAGTTCCCCAGTTTCGTAAAAGCATAATTTGGTCTCGAATGTAAAGGACGACCCTCCCGCATGAATTATATTGAGCTTAGCCAACAAGGGATGCTTCAGTCCCCAAAGATTCCATGTTCTGAGTGCATTTCCGTTATCTGTGAACTGGTAGGAAGTTCCTGCCATGAAGATTGAGTGATTGGCATCTTTAAGTCTATCATAATGGCCGAACCCTTTCCCCAACACTGTGTATCGGATGGATTGGAAAACCAGAGCCACAGACTCAAGTTGGAGCTTCCCTGAAACAGGAAAGTATCATGCAAAACATTCTTAACTTCTTCATAAGATTATTCACTTGGTCTTCTAATGTTGCTCTGATGTGCTTTCATTTTCTGTGCAATTGTATGTTCATCATGCATCACTTTTTAGCTGGTACTTTTAATAATTACCTGGTAAATAATGTGTTCTTTTAGATGAACTAGTTCAATGTAGCCATGAACTTCAAGCTTGCCCAATGTAAGATATACTTCATCGGCACAAGTCGTTGAGTATTGCCTGTTATAAGTATGTATTGTGTTGAATACCTGTTTCTTCGGAAAAACTGAGAATAGAACTACTGGTAGGTGAATTAGAGGAAAGCACTAACTAGTATTGTAACGATTATTGCCCGTTATATGTATTTATAGTAAATACCTCTTTCTTCTGAAAAACTGAGAATAGGACTAGGTGAATTACAGCAAAGCACTGCCTGTTCTAAATAGTATTATAACAAGTCAAGGAAATTACCCTGGTATTCTGACAATTTACAGAACCACACTTGAGGCTCGTCGTGGGAAAACCGTGCTTAATGCATGAGCGTAAAATGTCCTGGATTAGCCTGTGCGACACTTTCCGCCTACAGTGGATTCATGTTTTGAAGAGACATCATTGAAACAGAAAATACCATAAAAGTGGAAAGACAGGCTTATCGGGGACGACACTTTATGCAAATGCATTACGCCCGGTTTTCCCACGACAAGCCTCATATATATTACTGTATTACAGTGATAGCATTTAGATAATGGGTACTGGTGCTCCCTTAATTCAGTGAGAAAGGGATATTTACCCCTACATAGGCACAACTATAAATATAGCAATATCTATCTTAATGGCTCAGAGATGTATAAATATTGAATCAACTATTCTTATTCAATTAATGTGTTTTATATTTCCATCAATATATAGTGAGACACTCATGTTTAAATTAAATGTGTGTTGTTTCAATATCAATCACAATTTCTGTCAAAACTTTTAATGAGTACTGGTACTCCCAATTTTATTTTTCAATGAGCATTTTCCCAATTTTCAGTGAGTATTTTTCCAATTTTCAATGAGTATTTTCCCAATTTTAAATGAGTATTTTTTCCCAATTGAATCCCATTTTTTTTCAATGAGTATTTTCTCAATTTTCAATGAGTATTTTCCCAACTTTCAATGAGTATTTTCCCAATTTTCAATGAGTATTTACTCCAATACTCCTAGCTCTTATCTAGAGTGCTGTGTATTAGACATATTTTAGATAAATATTTAAATCATACATTAACTGTGTATAATTCTGGCATCATTAATTTACCTGCCGGTAATTTCAATGACACAGTATCATTCATTTAATGCCATTAGTTTATACAATTTTACCCCAAAAAATATCAGGAATTTTTTATAAATATGTTTATATTTTGTTGTTGTTTTTTTATTTGATAAAATTTTAACTCTGTTGTCTAAGGGGCAGTTTTGATACAAGCGACATGTATTTGCTATCGAGTATCATTGTAGACATCTATTTACAGATCTTCTAAAATTCTTTGCCTATCAAGGATATTAATTAAAATTTGCACATGCAAAGCTTTAGTAGAATGACAGTGTTTTTTTTTTTTGCAATTTTTACAACTACTTGTGCCTTTGAACTAGGGGAATTTTAGCGTGGCAAACCTCAAAAGGGCGAAAATAGTAAGTTTTTTATACATGGTAACAGTCATTTTTTAAGCTATGTTTTTTGCTTCTAAACTCAGGTGCAAGTTATTCAGGGTAGCACCATTACTGTTTTATCAATGCCTCCAACACTGATTTTTGGTCTATTTGCATAATATTGTGTGTAAAAAAAGCAATAAAAGTTGTCAATTTGTCCTATTTCCTATTTTGGTGGAAAATTGTAGGGGGAAAATGAAAGTTTATTGGCAAGAGGAAACTGCCTTTATTCGGCAGTACAAATAGCAAAAAAATATTACTGAATGAAAAGAATATCTGTATGTTAAAATCTTTATTGTTTAAAGTTATGTAAGAACTAGGAACACACTGTAGTAATATAAAGAGATTTTAAACAATGCAATAAAGTTAACCATGTACATTATGTTATTGTGAACAGATATTTTAAAAAGAATACATAGATGATTTTAGTTTTATCATGCATGAATTGTATGAAGAATAAGGAATAATAAAGAATAACCACACTATCAATTGATTTAGGGAAAGATCTAGGATCACAAAAGGTACAGGGTACTGCTTAAAAGGAGCAGGTGGAAAGCCAGACCAGTTTGTTGACATTATCTAATAATTTACTAAATCCAGGGTTTTTATGAGTCTAATGCTTCTAATTAAGGTTTTTAAGCATAGACCATTAATTTGTTATTGAATATTTGCAAAAATATATTGCATTTCCAAAGATATTCAACATTTCAGTGTTGACCAGCCCAGAGGGGCAGCAGGGCGGAACCACAAAGGAGATGGGTGCAGCACCCTGCTATTTTGCTCTAGATCTTACTCTAATTAACTAATTAAACAAACTGCAACAAATGGAATAAGCTGTTGGTGTTCACATCTACATGTGTATTTAATTAATGACTACATATACATGTAACTACAGTTGTTGCATAAGCAGTATCTGGTCTTTGGCAAAGGCAAAGTACAATAATTTGTGCTTACTAAAATGTGTTCAGTAAAAAAGTTATTTTTAAGAGATCCATAGACAAACATATTTAAATATAAAAACAAAAGTTTTTTTCCTCATATAAACCACAAAATAAATTAAAAGTCCTTTTCAAAGATTGGCAAATTGACCATTTTCAAACATTTTGTCATAGATTCCAACAAGAAATTATACATTATATACAACCAAGCAAAAGAACACTCATGAATAAAAAAATATATTGGAAATATCGTTTCCTGTATGGGTAATCATCAATCAAACTGGACAAAATTTAAAAGCGTTTGTAACGCTTTTCATCAGTACTTTAGTTTAGAAAACATGTGTATCACTAACATAGCGTTAAAATACGCAACCACATGGAAAAATCCAAATGGCCGAGTGGTTAGAACATGAGTTTTAATCTCAAAAGTTCCGGGTTGGTGTCCCTGCAAAGGCAAATTAAACTTTTATTTCTTTATATTATATTTGTTTCAGATTATTCCAGATGCTGTAGTTTTTGCAGTAAAGACATTTAATGACATTTCTCAAAAAATACGAAAAATCGTTGAACCCTTTAAAACATCTTAAATATTTGTTAATAATATGCATTCTTTTTGAAACTGTATAACAATCTTAAAATAATCATAAAATAATAAGCAAATACAAGCAGGATGCACAGATTTAATTCTTATGTCAGTAGACATCACACAAAGCAAGACATTTGATTGTGTGACCTATTAAATTCAAAGTTTTGATTCCAAGTGTCCACCAACACTCACTGCAGGTTTGTCATAGAAAGTCAGTTTCATTGTAAAAATGACTTTCCCATTGTTCTCTATTGCCCACATCACCACATTATCGTTTTCACCATCCCTCCACACCCCCACTGTAACTACTTCATTGGGCAGAGTTTCCCCTATATAAACCACTTGAACTTCACTAATGCTGTAACGCTCTATATGTTTACTAAACGGAGCTAGATGACCGCTCTTCGCTGCTTCGGTGGCAGCATCAGAGCACCACTTGAAGTAGGTGGCTTGATTCACATGTAGGTTCATATCAAGATCACTGTGAAGTGCTTTTACCATGTATGTAAACTTTAAGTCCTGAACTTGCATTTCTCTGCTCCATTCTATATGTGGCAATTCAACCAACTTCAAATGATCTTTCAAACCCATAAAAAAATATTCAGGCAGTGCTTCAGGCCTTCTTGTTCGCTTATTTACTAGTACAACTTTAACAATGGATCTAACCAAAATCTCATTAGTTTCTCTGTCAATCCAGTCTGTAACGTATGAAAACGAGGTTCTTCCCACATCTGACACATACTGAATGAATCGTAAAGGCTTTTCTAACCCAAAGCTGTTGTCATAGTGGTACCGTTCATGGAGATTATGGCTGATCTTGAACCATTGCCCCAGGACAAACAGGCTTTGATTTGTCCCATGACACATATCCGGATAATGAGCAAATCCGTGTTTAGATCCTTGCCATCTCACTGCCTCTATCAGCTTAGCCAGGGACCACATGCATAAGCGTCCTATTTAAAGTAAATATAAGCAGTGTTTACTGCATAAACAAGAAAGGAATAATAGATCAATATAGTTCTCTGCTGTTTTTCTGTCATGCATACAATTTCTTACACAGTCAAGATGGATATCACACATACACATTCCGTGATAAAAGCACATATAAATTCAATGATATTAATCACCCATTAAAAGAAATCACACACTTTTATGATGTACCAGGTATATAAAATTAAATCTGACCTTTAACAAATGTTCATGATTGGTGGTTAACATTCCACACAATATGTTATGCTTAAAAATAAATTATATTTTTGAAGAAATGCTAAAATTTTCATGGAATTTCATAACCATTGTGAACACTATCTTATCATCAACAGTGATGGCAAACATGAGTTCTCCCAGGTATTTCTCAGCTTCCCAAACACAAGCATTCACTTTATCATTCACGAGCACTTCCCCCAGGTACTGAATGTCCATACTTTTTGTGGGATAAGCCTCTATATTCTGCTTAAAGTTCGTCAAGTTGCCACTGAGAGCAGCAGCTGTGCCACAATTTGTGCACCAGTTCAAATAACTCGCTTGATTCACATGGTTATTATAATCACAATCGGAATAGCGGACTTGTATTGGATATACAAAAGCATTACTGGGAATGGAAACTGGCTCAAGTTTGTCAAGATTCTTCTGACTGGGAACTGACGCTAAGTGTTTGGCTACATCAGTTAAGAATTCAGCTGGGAAACGCATGGGCCTTCGAGTTTTTGTGTTGATGTATACGGCTTTTACCGTAAACTTCCCAAGAGGTTTTCTCGTCTGAAAATCAATCCACTCCGTCACAGTTGTGAAAGACGTTTTTCCAATGTGTGACAGGTTAAACAGAAACAGCGTGGGCTTGTGAAAACTAAAGCCATTTTTATACAGGTAAGCATCTGAATGGAGCAAGGGTGAAAGGTCAAGCGTGCTTCTTGCTAAAAATATTGTGGCATCTTCAACAGCTAATAACTTGCTGTGTATTAAATTCCGTAATGCCAAAACTCTTATGCTTTCCATCATTTTAGCCGCAGACCAAAGGTTTAGTTTTCCTGTTAAAAAAGACAACTTTTCTTTAATGAGTACATTTAAATTACAAACTATGTTAAAATGTACGGATCATAGACATCACAAGCAATGTTTGTAATGTACTACATTTTTCAAGGCTTGCATTTTAGTTCTGTTCTCTGCCAAATACACTTCTTTTTAACACTTACACTACATTACTATTCTCTTATATATAATTAGTATATGGACCACTTTTTCAGATAAATATCACATCTGTATGTTCTGTATACCTTTGCACCAAACCACAGTCATAAGCCAGCTAAGATTAAATGATATCTATGCTAGTAAAAAAAGTTATTGACAATTGTTCAATAGCTTGCATTCAAAAATTACTTCAGCTGCTGACAATTTGAACCAACTACATTGAGTGATTGGAATACTTTGCCATATTACTGGTATGTTACGTTTCAATGAAAGAATAAATCTGCCTCAGGAAATCCAATACAAGTTGTATGAAACACAATGTAGATGATAACAATGAAATAACGGTTAATACATTCAAGAAAAACAAGATATTACATTGGCAAATGTGGACACAAATGGTTATACTTTTTATTATCTATCAGTTGTATTTTACATACATTTTGTACAGCGTAGTGAAAACACTCAACTTTGCCAAAGACCAGATTATACTACAGCCAATTATAATAATCTCATATCTGTAACTTGTGTATTCCTGTATAGAAATTAATCAGTCACCACACAAGCAATCATACCCATACCTCCAATTTTATGGTCAAAGTCTGTGTAGGAAAATCCTGGCAAGAGAACTTCTGCCGCAAACCCATCCTCACTAACTCGATATTTGATGAGCCTTTCTGGCTGGGTGGTGCTTATATCTGGCAGGTGGGCAAACTTGTCTTCCATGGTTGACTGTCTGGCGTTAGAATGACCTGTTTAGAAACAAACTGTGAATTATGAATGTACTCTATCATTCATAGTATGTTGAACTGTTCTGACCGAAAGATAATTTGTTATCCCTTTTTTGCTTCTTTTTTATTGATTAATCACACCCTTGACCATAAGACATAATTGTTGCTGTTACAATTTTAAAAAACATATAACACACAACTCAAACGTCTATTTTCAGGTAATCAGATGTGTGATTCTTCTCCATTTGAAAATTTCAGATGATTTTCTAGCCCCTTTTAAATGCCAAACTTTATATACACATAGTAATCTAACGGAAATAAATAAGCTGTGAACCCTTTGATTGGTATTTTCCTGAACTGAAGGATTACTAAAACCTCATGCCTTGGTAATGCAGTTGACAGAGTTCAGTGACTTCCCAAACTTACTTGGGATGTAACCCAACTGTATAGTTCTCACAAATCGAAAGCATATTAGATCTACTCATATAATGTACTATTCAGCCTCGTATTTTCTTAACAGATATTTCTTTCATAATATTTTACTTACTGAATCCGAAAAAATGTGTCCGAAAAATATTCCCTTCGAATCATTTTTAATGAAGTAACTAAACGCTGCTTTTTATATTAAATAAGAAAAACAATAAACGAAACAATACATACCAAGTTGATAGTATGTGGTAACACCAGTTAGGATTATTTATTTATCTATTTCAGTATTTGAAACTTTGGCCACGGTACGCTACGGGTCAAAATTCAGATCGCTCTCAAATCTGTGTCGCTCGGACGATTTCTTGAACAGGCTACACGACACTATTTAATTTTATACAATTTGTTTCCCCAATTTATTGTAAATCCGACCATTCTCACCTAACACTAACAGTTTTGATGCTGTGAATAAGGTTGAATGTGGATGGACATCAGGCGTTTAGTTGTGATGGACAAGAAACATCTGATTAGCCTCATTTAATAGGAAAACTGTAAGGGTGTGTCTATGAAATATCTGTTTTGTAATTTATTGGTAGTTCGTACTTAAATTTCAAACCAGTGTTTTTTGACAATGATATGTTTGTCCGACATCGCGAAACTAATGAGGTGCTCAGCAGTCACGTTGTCTGACAGCCTTCAACATCATTTCAGACGAACCAGATTGAAAGTCAGACGCGCACTTAGTAGAATTTGATACAATTCTGTCAGACAAAATGTCTGGCAAGTGCTTTGGATCTGTGAGACATTTACAAATTGTGTCAGACATATCTGACCGTCTGACATATTTCACGCTGTCTGGTTAGTTTATGTAGCATTTGTAAATTGTATGTGAATTACATGTACCTGTTGGCAGTCAGTGAGTCACTCCTTTCATGCCTGATTTAGGGACAAGGTCAATCAGGTCCATAACTTATCATACAAAATGTTACAACTATATATTTAAAATATACATGTAATTTTGTTGTTATTTTCTTTAAGGTGATCCACTCCCAGCCTGACAAAGCCCTAAACCTGGGTTCATCGCAGAGAAGACGGGCATACTCTATAAGCCAGCCACTGCGACTGCAGGTTGTGGCGAAACGTTTACACATGTAGCAGCTTTGATGTTTTCGGAGTTGGCCACCATTAAACTTTAATTATTACGTCTTGCTGTACTTAAAGTTATTGATGCATTTTGGAATATTTCATATTTTGTTTAACTTTCAGATATCCAATGTTGTTATGTACAGTATCTTTAAATTAAAGATTTCTATAAAAAAAATATTGGTATTCATTACTTTAATGTGTTATTTATAATTATTAATTCCAAGGGCGTAGCGCCCTATAGGCACAATACGCACGTGCGTAAAACAAAAATGCGGAGGATACAAAATAAACTATTTGTATTTACTAAAACGTTGAATACATTATTGCGAGTCGAATGTGTGCATTAATTTTCGTATATACGACCTGTTAATTGCTCATTATGGGGGTCAAAACGATTAAATTTACAGTTTTATTACATCAGTTATATAATTAAAAGTTTATTGTTTAATCTACCGGCAATTGGTTCCAGACCATTATCATCAGCCAAGATTTCTAGTTCATCGTAATAATTTAAGCGCTGTCGCATACTGAAAAGATCTGTTTGTGCGTAGTCTAGAAATATCTCGCATCAGTTTGGCTTTTATGATGTGTAGAACAATCTACCCACAAACGTATTGCAATATTCTCCACCAATATTGAATTATATTTGATGCCAAGCATTTGCATTAAATCTTGTTGGGATACCCATAATGGCATACGCGCAGTTCTAGGTAAGCTACAGCATGAACTTAAAATAAACAAAACGCAAGAAAAGGCAATTCAAACCGTCACTTAAAGGGCAACAGTCGATTGTGTAAGTATTTAGCAGGAGCTCTCAGCATTCTATTTTGCAAAGGAGTAATTGTTCACCTTCCAAATCAAACGCGTCTGAAGCCGATAAATTTTAGTCTTCGACACCGTCATTTCATGTTCATGGTGGTGTAAATTCTACATCTTTGCAAAGACCAGTCTTGATTAATTTTCATATTTTGCATATTGTTCATAATAATATGTTCTATATTTTCGTTTTACCTTTGTAGGTTAAATTGGTTTTAATGCTGTATGTTACAAGGTGAAAATAAGTTTCTATTCTACAGAAAATAATTACTTTACGCCTGAAAAGTGCCTCAAAATGCCTCAGACAGCACCATTTCCCCCCTTATATACCCCTACCCCCGAATTCCCACCAGCGAGAGGGACTTACCCCTCTTACACCCTCCCCTATGATAAATGTTCTCGTTTGCGTATAAATTTTACAACACTGGCTACGCCCCTGAATATTGTATAAAAAAAGTATATCAAAACAATGAAATCTTGGTATTATTTATCTTAATGTGTATTATATTATTAATGAAATGCATTATTAATGAAATTTCAGATTCAGTAACCCCAAAACCCCAAGAATGTAGAGTACAAAGAAACATGCCATGTTTTTAATGCATTATTTTTTATTGTTATTAAACTGTATTTTTCTTTTAATATGTAGGGTTTCTACATAAATTAGTTGATCACTTTAGACTGCATGTCATTGTGTTTATATTTTCTTTTATTGAATAGCAATAAGAAGTGAACACTTGTATTATGTGTAATTAATTTTATTTACCCTCTTCCTCATTAAACAGTGAGAAAATAGTTAATTTGTCTTTGTTAAGTAATAATATCACTACAATAACCTAATTATAAGATCATGTTCAAATCAACACCATATTTATATATATCCAAAACATGAAATCAAACAATTTATTTATGGTCACTTAATCGGTATCAATAACATCACACAAACACCTGAAATTCATTATTTAATATTGAACAAAGTGGTGGTAAGTGCTGTTCATCAGGAAGAGGGGTTAAATCTGCATAATTTGCCACATGGTTTCTGCAAACTTCACCGATGTATTGGCTGCATCCAATTTCTCTGCATGCCCTTTGTACAATAAAACCTGCTGGCTAGATTCTCGGTTCGTCTATCCTTCGGTCTATTCTCCTATTTATCAAAAGCGTGTGTCTGAATGGTCCCTGGCGAGTAATTTCGACTTCTTTTCTGAAAAAAAAAAAAAATGACACAATATATAAATAATCAAGCAAACTGCAAAAATGAAAAGATTTAATGATCACCATTTAAAATGCTATTTGTTATGCTAGTGAAAAACATTCAAATATTATGTGATTGTGAAGAATTTAGGTAAATATGTATTAAGCCTTTAAGGCTAATTTTTTTTTAATAGGGACACATTGTCCTGAAATTATCATCCACATTCACAGATTGGCAATGGCATTTCAATTAATAACTACATATTATTTATCATAACTGTAAACATACTTTAGCTAAAGTGGTCAGAACATATTCCAATGTTCTTAGAACGTTTGCCACTCAGGAGATTGAGATTGACACTGGCTGCAATTCTTCCAACAATTCACGAGTTTTTCCACACTGGTAGCTACTATATCTGGTATTCTATATGATTGGCTCGTATTTTTCTCTATTTGAACGATTGTGGCTGCCAATTATAGGACGATAATTAGCTATTTTGTTGAATTTATCTGAAATCGGTAACTGTTGTTATTGTACACAGAGGAAGGAATACCTCCAATATGGCCGCCGCGCATGCTCGCTAAGCGTGAAAACGGTGCACTGAGTTTATTAGGATAAAGTTGATGACGATAGACTGATTTGAAACAAGGTATTACTAGTCTGGTTGTGTTTTGTTATTTAGAATGTAACACCTATATTTCGATTTTTCCGGCACATGTACATCATTAGAACATAAGCATAGTAGATATCCGATATGGTAATGCATACAACAGATTCTAAGAAGGCGAGGTTTCAAAATAATTATTCAAAAGCCAAATTGACCATCCGTTAAGATCATGCTCTTAAGCCCCGGTCACACTGTCACGATTTCGGCTACGATTGCCCACGATTTACAAAATCTTGGTGAAACGTGGTAAAGCCTGAACACATACGTACTCGCATCTGTGTGAATCTTGAAGAATCTTGGGAAATCCTTATCGCTCGGGAGGCGCTACGACAGTTTTGAACGTGTTCAAAACATTCGTGGCTTGTCCTAGCCCCGCCACGATTTTTTTTTCCAAAAACAACCCTAGTGCCATCGTATCTCAATCTGGCTTATTCTTACAATCATCGTAGTGGCATTCGTGGCCGTTCGTGTTTGATCGTTACTGATTTTATGACATATATATTACAATACTGCTGTACGTTATGATACGTTTTGGTACGTATATGGTACGGATTTCTACGCTTGCCCTACATTATGTTAGTTTACGACTGTATATGTGATAAAAATAACACTGGGTGTTCTTTGAATAAGTTACGTGAATACAGTCCGGAATTGGTTCTGTGCATTGTGCAACTTTTATATTTTCTTAATAATTGTTTCGAACTTGTATTTGGTTTAATTCGAACACGTCGAAGAACTATAAAATTGCATACATGTATGTGCATAACAATATCATTTAACCGCACTGTCTAAATGACTCCTTGTTAAGACCGTTTTAGACCAACCATGAATGAACATGAATCAGACCAGTACTAATTATTTGTCATTTTCACACAACTGTTATTTTTTCTTCTTTTTTCCCCTTTGTCATGACTGAGTAAAAATAACAAACATAGTATCAAAAACAAAAATAGCACTCAGCAATTTCTGTTAAGTTTATTTATTTTTGGTCTTTTACAATCATACAACCAACACAAGTGTCATCGAAACATGAGTTGCTAACTTCGGTATTTGTTTTGTTGATGTTTAAGTTGTAAAGAGATAGTACAACGTTAGTAATGACTTTATATTAAATACTCTGTCTTAGTAAAACACTTAATGTATTCTGCTTTTATTCATTTTTAGTAGGTGTCTAGTCCTGTCGTGCATGCCCTCCTCAGAGTTCTTTAGCAACGTAATCCCAAGAGACGACAATGGCCCCGAAAGCTTCGATCTCGAGCTTACTCGGGTCCACCTTGTCCTCTACACTATAGGGAGCGCCCCTGGACAGCGCGATAGCGCCCTCTAACGGAATGGTGGCATGTGAACCAGTGAAGTCACGTGACACTTTGTTTGATCCGAAATTTATGGCGACAAGATATCTAAAACACAATATTAAAGGCATGTTCAATAATTACGAACCGAATTTGTAAATAAATGTAAATACAATGTAAAAGGCTGATATTAAAGATCTATACAAAGTAGAAAGTATACAAATATGTAATAGAGTTAAGCCATAAATGTGTCTCATATAAGCAATAAATACAAGAACATAATTCATTTTTCCATTTCCCACATATTGATCCGCTCATTAAGAATACAAATTTTAATTACATGGATCAGAGAGTCGTGCGTGACTTTGGAGATTCATTACATCGGTTGGACGTATAATTTAATAAAAGTGTACATGCTAATGTTAATGCTGTAAATTTCTTCTTGCATTGATTATAGCTTTTTACAATCATCGTGTGTTTGCTCTTACCCGGTTTCCCCGTCGAACTCTCGCACGAACGAGAAGACGTCAGCATCCACGAGAGCACGTGCGTATTCCCCGGACTTAAACGAGACTTTCTGTCTCAGGGCCACCAGCTCCTTGATCAATTCTGACGTCGGCCCACGCTGGAAGAAGATATTCATTGTTTATTACGAAACTGCACAAAGTTACGAGAACTTGCAAAACGCTTTTTAAATTTTCTAAAGGTAGTTTACTCTAAGATAAGCTTGATCCGATTCTGATGACATAAATTTCTTGGCAATGAAGAAATATCAATTATTTTTATATAATTATATAATTATGTTAAATAAGCCCATCACAATAATTATATATTGGCGTCGTAGAAATACAGAAAATAAATGCCATAGCATTTTAGATAATCAAAAGCGTGTCGTGGGAAAACCGGGCTTAATGCATGTGCGTAAAGTGTCGTCCCGGATCAGCCTGATCCGGAACGGCACTTTCCGCCTACAGTGGATTTATATTTAAAGGAGACGTCCTTGAAACAGAAAATACCATAAAAGCGGAAAGTGTCGTCCCGGATCAGCCTGTGCGGATAATTATTCCGGTTTTCCCACGACATGCCTCATGTTTTAAACTTGTATATGTCTTAGGCTTCTGATACTGCTTGAAAAACACAATCGTGGCTATTGTTATTTTCCTTACCTGTTGTTCAGCTCTTGGCATGATGGAGGTCCAAAGCCTGGTGCAATTTTCGCAGAATCCTTCCTGAGTTGAATTCGCGTTCCACGACATGATTCCTCGGGAGCTTCCGTCCCGTACAGGGGTCATTGCGCTGCCATTTCCGGTGTTCTGCGCCCCTACCTCGTCCCCGTAGTAAATAACCGGCGTCCCGGGAAGCAGGAATGATAACGTCATGAAAGCGTCCACGTTACTTGCGTTAAACGTGTTGAATATCCGGTTGTAGTTGTCACCTCCTGTCTGGAAAGCAATGCATATTTTTTACACAACCATTCTTAACCAATTTAATAAGCAAAACTAAATAATATTAATGTGTAGTGTTTATGGTCAAAGTAAACCACATGTAATGAATTACGTGTGTCATATTTTATCAACTTCATTAAAACATATGTACTTAATATTTTACCGTTATTTACGAACTTCGACCTTACCACCCATGTTGCCCACTTTCCACTTGGGGTCTTGTCCATCCAATCAGAAACGAATGGGGTGACGCATGCGCCATTGCAACTTCCGGTTTGCGCCAGAAATCCCGTATTCAGTGGCATCTGAACTCCGGATCGGTCACAAAAACTGTAGATTCGAGAGATGTCCAGTCCGCCCTCTACGTTTGTCTTCACAACCCTATAATGGAAGAGCATAAAAAATACCATTCTTAGTTCATATGGGTGTCATATGGGTAAGTGTGGTAAATGAAACTGATTCGGTATACTGATGTTATATAGTAATGCGCCTATCAATATTTTTCCCCAGGGGGGGGAGCGGCGGGCTGACCCAGGGGAGTTTGACTAATTTTATGTTTTGGGGTGAATTTTCTCAGAGCAGAAATACTCAAGAACCTCGTACTTTTCTGTGTTAGTCTTATTGTGGGCTCGAACCGTGATCCTCCATTCCTCTAGGAGACCATACACTTCCGGTTGACCATTCGTATACACCGGTTCATAGTCGGAATAAGCATTCTGAAACAGAAATGCAGGGCTAGTTCAAACTTATTTTCGTAACGACTGTATTTTTGTTCCTTTGTAAAAAGTACTTCAATGAGTGCTTAGGGAGAGGATGTTCTCATATTAAGAAACATATAGTTGAGTTGAGTTGGTTGAAACAGTTTTAAAAACAACACATAACAGACTTCGCTGTCAGACTATGATATCATCATCATCATCGTCACCGTCGTCGTCGTCATCATTATGATAATCATCATCATCAGTAGCAGAAGTAACAGCTGCAGCTGTCTATGGTGGTGGTGGTGGTGGTGGTGGCGGTGGTGGTGTTTATAGTGATCTGATTTATTGTATGAATGGTGAATTGTGAGACATGAACAAAATGGAAGTTCAAGATTGCTGATGTATAATTGCCCCAGGAGGGGCTTACCCCAGGCGAGGTAACCCCTGATTTTACGGTGTTGTTCCTCAGATCGAAATCTTCGAACAGGAAACCAGGGTCCCGGATGTTAAACCCATCAACGTCTTTGTCCAGCCAGAACTTCAAAATGTTCTGGAATGCAAAAGGAGCGATGTTCGGAACAAATACATCATTTGAACCGTTCCACCGTTTTAGTGAAGGGAAATCAAATCGACATGAGACATGTAGATTTACTAAAAGATGTACTTTTCGAAAATACGGGACGTTATGTCACTACCGGTGTATGGAAAACAATAACAAAATCTTCACATCTGCGTACTAGTGCGCTAACACGGTACGCTTCTATTTTAAATGTCCGCTTTGATGGAGAAAATAACTTTACTATCTAACCTACGCATAAAAATCGTCGCTGTTACCTTGACGCGTTTTGACAAATTTCGTGTAACCGTTTTATATGAGAATGAGTATTTTCAAATCGAACTAAATGCTTCCCAAGTGCGAATTTAGAGAAGGCCGAAGCAAACGACCTGTTTTTCAATCAATTTATTGCGCTGTTCAACCCCGTAGTTTTTGTTAAAATGTTACTTTTTACCGATATTGCACAATATCCTAACATGTAAAAGAGATCAACAGCAATTTGTTGACAGTTTGAATATTTCCGCCCCATCTAATTCAAAATCCTGTGTCCGCGCCAGCTATCTAACATAATGGACATACCAATTTAATGTCAACACATGATTTATTCTAAATGCTTGTTCAGATAATGTGTATACTAAATTCATGTTCAAACATGTACGCATGCACTAACATCAAGATTAAAACTACACGGAGTTATTTTAATACCTCACGGATAACACGAGAAGCAGTATTTTCATGTGAACCTATGTATTTAAGCTCGATTGTGTCAAAAGCCAGAGACTTATTGAGACACTTTCGAGTCCGTTTCCTGGGTAGAACCAGTGCCAGTTGTTTTTCAGAATGATCATTTGAACGTGTAGAGATCAAACTCACGATTTCCCGGTCACAAGGAGGACACCTAACTATATTACACAACTGCGACTAGATACTTGCCTCCAACTCTTCCCGAACCGCGGCGCTGCGCAGGTTCAGATCAGGCGTTTCCTTAGCGAACTGATGGAGGTAAAACTGGCCTCTAGTAGTATCGTTCGTCCAGGCTGGCTGGTTATAGTGGCTTTTCTAAAATAACAAAATACATTTTACTGAAAATAAAGCATGGAAAAAAATGCATTCCGTTTCCAGCAGGTTCAACCCATCTAAATATGGATAGATGTACCATTTTATCAATTATTAGTGGTAAATAAATACATTCTCCAAAAATAACACAGCCTTAGGGCGTATCTGTTTATCTTGCTAAGGCCATACCAATTTGATTCTATGTTTAGCGTCCTCGGGCTGGTAGGTATTTTGATGCCTGAGCGAAAAAAAACAACACAATTTTGACAATGTGAAAAAAGCAGAATGTGTATAAAAATAAAAAAAAATTGGGAAAAAAGAGAAAAAAAGCTTTAGGTGTTTTTAAC
Organism: Congeria kusceri; assembly: GCA_027627225.1. Taxonomy (NCBI): domain Eukaryota; kingdom Metazoa; phylum Mollusca; class Bivalvia; order Myida; family Dreissenidae; genus Congeria; species Congeria kusceri. The sequence continues at coordinate 45,921,169 of CM051030.1, forward strand.
AATATTTGTAAAAAATAATGTGCAACTAGTTAATGTACACAGCTAAAATAATGTGTACAAGTACGTTCCCAATATGAAGAGGATATACACGAGTTTTGCAAGTAAACATTTGCTTAAGCTTGTTGAACCACTTCCATGAATAAGTTGTGATAGAAGTGTGTTTTTTATCAACGTGTTGCTTGTGTTTTCCTGCCTGGTTGGTCGGTTTCGAACATTCAAGGGGATAATCAGATTGGTATGGCCTAAACACAAAAACCCCCAATTTAGAATACAAGCAATACCACAATACAAATAAAGAACAACGTTACTTTACGTTAGTCTGAATTTGACCAATGCTTAGATTAAAAGTTTAAATGTATATGGCTAATTCGATTTTTAACAACTGCAACGAGGTAAAACGAAAACCCCTAACGAGATAAAGCGTACATGTATTGTGTCCTATATTTCAGCCGATACTCAAGATAACAGTCATAAACTTAACCACATCAGCTATTCACCTATCTTTAAAATATTTTAAAATACAGTCTCTTGAATTTCATATATGTTTACCGGCTAGATAGTGTATATACCAGTGAAAGATCTAGGATCCAAAAAGGTACAGGGTGCTGCTGAAAAGGGGCAAGGTGGAAGCGTCCTAGTTCATTGACGTTTTCGAATAAACTGGTAAATCCAAGTTTTGTTTCATCAGATAAATGCTATTAACTACGATTGTTAACTTTACCATTTAGTATTTGCAAAAACATATTAATTTTCCAAAGATATTAAATATTTCTTTGTTGGTCAACCCAGAGAGACAGCAAGGGGGGGGGGGGACAAAAAAGGAGAAGGGTGTAGCACTCTGCTATTTTACTCTCGATCTTTCCCTATATATATATCTACATGTTGCATGTCTAAAACAGGTCAGCGTGTTGTATATGACTCATAGGCGACTGGAGAGTCCCCCCCCAAAAAAAATTGTCCAAAATTAGATTTTTAAACCTTACAATAACTAAAACATGGGCATTTCGTTACAATAACGTGTCCTATCAATGTATTGCACATATATTTATCCGTTCTGTACGGATATTTTCGCTAAATTGTACTGCTTTGCTGATATTGCACCTCTAACTCAGAATCCTAGACCCGCGTTTGTGACATTATATATTGCTTACAGCTGAAGCAGTTTTCATTTTGGAGTAACCCATCAGTATATTCAATAATATCTATATTAGTGGATACATTATGAAGTACATTGTAATATGTATTCCCTACCCAGTTATTTGGCGGTGCGGTGTCCCCAGACTGGCCGGCCCAGATGTAAAAGTTCCTCTTCTCACTGCTTGGGATTTGGGACTCATTGAACCACGCGTGCTCCGTGCTCGTGACCCCAGGGATGAAGTCCAGCACCAGGTACATGCCTCTGTCGTGGGCGGCGGACACTAGGCTCTTAAGGTCACCCATGGTGCCGTAGACTCCACCCACTTTCTCGTGGTCCACCACGGCCATATCGTTGCCGGCGGCGAAATCGGCGGCAGTTGGGTTGGATTCCGTGTCCGCGGTCGCATAGATGGGGCTCAGAGAAATGACCCCGAAGCCTTGGTCCTTGATATAGTCCAGCTTGGATTCAATACCTATGCGGTACATTATATATCAGAACGTATATAATAGTTTTTTATGTAATGTCAACTATTAATGCATTTAAGTTCTATTATAACATACGCTTTTGAAACATATCTGATACATGTATGACATAATTAATTGTCTATGGTTTTTTTTATCGTAAATAACGTACGTACGTTTTTCAAACTACTTAATTGACAAAAGAGACAATCGAAGATTTCCTTATACGAGTGGTTCAATCGTACCTTTCAAATCACCGATTCCATCACCATTACTGTCTTTAAAACTCGGCACATAGATTCGATAAACCGCTTCCGTTTGCCACCAAGACCTTGACGCCGCCTCGCGACACCTAGGATACGCCAGCACCAGGGCCACAACAGTAATGATCAGGGCCAGCCAGCCAATCAGAACGATAGCTACACAGATCATGCGCAGTCGCCTCCAAAATGGTTGCGAGGAAAAGTGCAGGAGGTCTTCCTTGCCCATTCCTCGGTACGGTGCACTAGGTTTGACCTTCTCGTACATCTCCACGCCGTTGGCCGCACTATATGAAGAAAAGATAACAATTAATTGCACCATTAATTCAAACCACGATGCAATAATTATAACAAAGGAAACCTGAACCTGAACCTCCACAATGCACCAGCGTTGTTATAATAATTATACTGGGTATAAGTTTCATATCTATAATTGACAATTACCCGGTATTCCACATAAATCGTAGTATTTTCACCATTTTTATAAACAATGTACGTCGCTCATCGTAGTAATGATGCTGATTTCATAAATATATTGTATGATACTCTATATCGCATTAAACTGAACAAGAAACGTGGAAATTCCACGAAAACCAAAATTTTCGAACGAAATACATAACAGTCAGCACAATAATGAAAGAAAGTTCTGGGTGCCATATGCATTCCTAATCGAGGTCTCGTTATAAGGTATCTATGTATGAAGTTTCATTAAAATATCGCAATGCGTTCTCAATTTGTATTTTTAGTAACATTCACATTGAACTTGATCTCACCTAACCCATATGCAATCCCAAGCGTGGTCTAGATATAATGTATCAATGTATGAAGTTTCATCTAAATATCTTGAGAGGAAACCATTTTTCTATTTTTAGTAATGGAGACCTTGCCCACACCCACCATATATGCAGTCCCAAGCGAGGTCTCGATATAGGGTATCTATGTATAAAGTTTCATTAAAATATCTCGATGCATTGTCGAGTTATTGGGCGAAAACCGTTTTTCTATTTTAGTAATGGTGACCCTGACCCCACCCACCACATATGCAATCCCAAGAGAGGTCTCAATATAAGGTATTTTTGTAAAGTTTCATTAAAATATCTTGATATGTTCTCAAATTATTAAGCGGAAACCATTTTCTATTTTTAGTAACTGTCGCCTTGACTTTAACCACACGCACCCCATATGCAATCTCAAGCAAGGCTTCGATGTACGGTATATATGTATGAAGTTTCATTAAAATATCTCGATGCGTTCTCAAGTTATTGAGCAGAAACCGTTATTCTATTTTTAGTAACGGTCACCTAGACCTTGACCCCCACCCACCCCATATGCAATCCCAAACGAGGTCTTGATATATGGTTTCTATGTATGAAGTTTCATTAAAATATCTTTATGGATTCTAAAGTTATTGAGCGGCAACTTTTGTTTCTATTTTTAGTTACGGTGACCTTTACCTTGACCCCACCCCTTATGCAATAACAATCAAGGTCTCAATATAAGGTATATATGTATGAAGTTTCATTAAAATATCTCGATGCGTTCTAAGTTATTGAGCGGAAACTTTTTTTCTATTTTTAGTAACGGTGACCTTGACCTTGACCACACCCACCCCATATGCAATCCTAAGCGAGGTCTCAATATAAGGTATCTATTTATGAAGTTTCATTAAAATATCTCGATGCGTTCTAAGTTATTGAGCAGAAACATTTTTTCTATTTTTAGTAACGGTGACCTTGACCTTGATCCCACCCACCCCATATGCAATCCTAAGCGAGGTCTCGATATATGGTATCCATGTATGAAGTTTCATTAAAATATTTTTATGGGTTCTAAAGTTATTGGGCGGAAACCGTTTTTCTATTATTAGTAACGGTGACCTTGACCGTGATCCCATCCACCTCATATGCAATCCCAAGCAAGGTCTCGATATAAGGTAAATATGTATCATGTTTTATTAAAATATCTCGATGCATTCTCAAGTTTTGGAGCGGAAACCGTTTTTCTATGTTTAGTAACGGTGACTTAGACTCCACCAATCCCATATGCAATCCCAAGCGAGGTCACGATATAAGGTATCTATGTATGAAGTTTCATTAAAATATCTCGATGCCTTCTCAAGTTATTGAGCGGAAACCGTTTTTCTATTTTTAGTAACGGTGACCTTGAACCTGACCCACCCACTCCATATGCAATCCCAAGCGAGGTCTCGATGTAAGGTATCTGTGTATGAAGTTTTATTAAAATATCTCAATCCGTTATCGAGTTAGAGAGCGGAAACGAAAAGTTGACGCCGCCACCCCGCCCGCTGGCTTACCCAAAGACATACCCCATTCTAATAACAGAAATTTTTCTTCGAAACATTTGTTTAATAAAATCTAATTATTTCCCAATAAAATAATTTAGGCAGCATTCCGTAAACATTTTAATGAAAGTTGTTTAATCGAAATATTTACCGCGTAGTCATATTGAAGTAAACCTGCTAATAATCCACGGAGAACTGTCTCTTTCGATCTGTCTTATCTAGTAAAGCTTAATTTTGACCCGTGTGTCCATTGTTTTGAGGGTGGATTAATTCCTATGTTACTTAGCGATAAGTTATGGAGCCCGTATATGTGGCTTACACACTGCAAAGCAAGCACCTTTCCGAATAAACAACTATGTGATGAAGCTGTACACAAATTAGGCTACGTTGTTTGTATCATGCGTATTATTTTGTGTTTAGTCATGTAAACCCTTTTATTTAGCTCTATTTTGTGAAATTAAGAGTCATAGTATTGCACCTATCAATATTTTCTACCAGATGGATGGCGGCGGGCTGACCCAGGGAATTTGACTAATTCTATTTTGGGGTCTAATTCCCCACCCTAGAGCCATGCATGTTAGTCTAAATCCCCACAGTGGGAGTGGCCCGGCGGATACAATATAACCGGGATCTAAAATCCGACCAAAGTCTATTTCCCCGGACCCGGAGTCATTCGGCTTGTTAAAGTCCGAGAATTGCTTTCAGTCTAAAGTCCCGTATATGCCCGCCTCTCCGACCGCCTGCGGCAAAATATTGATAGATTTATATCTTTATTATAAGTGTAATGCCCTACCTACCGGGTATGTTATTGAATATGAAGGAATATTTATTTTTAAATTTTATATCAATAGAGGATATTTGTTTGGTTTCGGTGTGATAACGCGTTATATCATCACTGGAAAGGGAGACAATTAATATTTTCACGAGCGTTTGCGCGTGTCATACTTAACGTGTCATACACCAACAAAAGTTCTCCCAGAGCTTTGATATGCAGGTAATTCTAACCTGTAGGTTACTTTTTCTTCATTGAACCCGGGGTTGTCGTATACTTGTTTTGTTTTCTTGTCCGCATCCACAGGTGAGCTGGACACCAGGTACACGCCCGATCTACCCGACATGGCAACGGTTGCTCGTGGAAACAGTCGTCTTAACCTTGACCGAATGAAATGAAAGTTTCTATTCGCCATATTTTGTAATTTCAATAAAACACATGTGTAGTTGAGTTGAAACTTTTTAAACTGTATCTCTTGCTTATATTATTTATATCATGGTTTGATAATTTTGTTAAATATCAAAACTGTTTCAGAATTACTCTTTACATGACATGAAACCGGCATTTCCATATATCGTACACCTTAAAGAAATAGTAACTACAATTAGCTTTAATAAACTAAGAAATAAATACCGGTACTTCTATTTGCTGTACATTGATTGCTGAAATTTATCTTTTTGTTAATTAAAAATGAGGCGCGTCGTGTGAAAATCGGGCTTAATGCATGTGCGTAAAGTGTCGTCTCGGATTAGCCTGTGCAGTATACAGTGGATTTATGTTTAGAAGAGACTTCCTTGAAACAGAAAATACCATAAAAGCGGAAAGTGCGTCTCGGATTAGCCTGTGCGGTCTGCACAGGCTAATCCGGGACGACACTTTACGAACATGCATTAAGTCTGGTTTTCCCACGACGCGCCTCAAATATGTCAGATGTTCTAAGATTTTTATGCGTTTGATTTCATCTACAATGAGTAACTTAAATGCTTTTCTCTGCTTATGAAATGTGTAACAGAAGGAATATATCGCTAATTATTAAAACTGTTAATAAACGTATTAATTTATGTGGTAACATATTGTCCTATATGCACCTGTACAACACGATATTGTAAAAGGTAATCATTCATGAACTTTAAAGTTTGAAGCCATTTTACCGTGCTGATTTTAATTAAACGAGACACACCTAGAATATTTAATATTAGTACATGTAAGTTAACAGAAAACATCGAAGTTGAACAGACATATAAATATTTTCGCTACCAAGAAGTCTTCCATTTAGAAATAGAATAAAGAAATGTTAACTTACCTGTGTAAATATTGATCCTCCTAAATTTCAACTGCAGTGTAGGTCAGACGAGTATACATTTATGGTAGTATAAACCCTATTTATCTTAAGTCCGGTGCGCGATGTGCCTTGATTTTCGGTTAAGGTGGCGCATGCGCAATGTGTCACTGCGCATGGAACCATATCACAAATATAAGTTTGTACTTTAGATACGGACGAGAAAGCATGACACAGAAAATATAAATGAGGCGTACCGTGGGGAAATAGGGTTGAATGCATGTGCGCCGTGTCACGCCTCAAATGTAATCGTTTGACGTTTAGTTAGTGTTATTATAATTAAGACCGATAGTTGCCTCAGTCATCGCTTAGAAATAATTTCTGGTTTTGTAAAGTGAACAATATTATTGCAAATAGGAAAAGTATTAACGAAAAAAACATCCACAACATTAAGTTTATATGTTTGTTTATCGCTTCAATGGTGGTATTATAACACCTCATTCCTAGTTTACATGATGTGCTTATTTTGGCGATACGTTAATTTAGGTTGGTTTAAGTTTTAGAGCCTATGCGATGAAACGTAAACTTAGCTGTTTAATTAAAAACGCGTCTGGTCACAAATGTACATTTAACACTCCGACAATTTCGCTGTAGTACACACCACATCGGTTTTACATTATTGACACTAATTGGGATGGTTCATTATCGTCAAGACATGACAATGCATATACTAAGATCAGTGGCTCAGATAAGTTGAAGAATTCCCCAAGTCAAGTCATTTAAATCGAATGTCAGTTGACAGCGTTGATTAATTCATTTCATCGTGTTCGGAGTCATGCTTTATTAATCTTACATCTATTTATGTCAGTCTATGTCATGTATGTGTTGACCACATAATTTATATACCTCTGTTTTAAAATTAACACAAACTTGTCAAAAAATTTAAATTTTTGGTTCATGTATATAAATGTATAAATATTCAAAACGACCATAATATTTATGTCATTTTCAATTTTATTCGATAACAAATGTATAAAAGAAATGAGACTCTCAAAGAAATTTAATAATTGGCGATCTGAGGAATACATCGTAATGTCGCGTTATCATCATCGTACTGTCGCATTATCATCATCGTACTGTCGCGTTATCATCATCGTACTGTCGCATTTTTATCATCATCGTACTGTCGCGTTATCATCATCGTACTATCGAGTTATCACCATCGTACTGTCGCATTATCATCATCGCACTGGCGCGTTATCATCAGATAAGAATTAATGTTTACCTTCACAATCAGATCCCGATTCGGACATTTTGAAACTTGCCACATGGTGGGAAAAATCTTGTATGCGCATGGGCACCGGAAGGCGATAATACGATAATGAAAACGCGACCGTACAATGATGATAACGCGACAGTACGATGGTGAAAACGCGACAGTACGATGATGTAACACGACAGTACGATGAAGATAATGCGACAGTACGATGATGTTAACGCGACAGTACGATGATGATAATGCAACAGTACGGTGATGATAATGCGATAGTACGATGATGATGACGCGACAGTACGATAATGATAAGGCGACAGTGCGATAATGAAAACTCGATAATACGATAGTACGATGATGATAACGCGACAGTACGATGATGATAACACAACAGTACGATAGTGAAAACGCGATAACACGACAGTACGATATTACGATGGTGAATATGCGACAGTACGATGGTGATGACGCGAAATTATATCGCATTATCATAATCGTACTGTCGTAGTATCGCGTTTTCGTTATCGTAATGTCGCGTTATCATCATCATGTTGTCGCGTTTCCGTTACCGAAGTATCGTGATTTCGCGTTTTCATCATCGTACTATTGAGTATCGCGTTTAAGATCAACCTATTCATAGGCGATGGCTCTATCGGGATTCCGTATACTCCCGCCTTCCGGTTGCATATGCGCAGACAAGTGATTTTGGCAAATGCGAGATCGCGATATTAATTTCGCAACGTCGCATCGTGTTTTCGCATTCTCTACCTTTGGATATACAAGGGCGAAAACACAATGCGAGGGCGCGAGATTACGATGCGAGATCGCGATATTAATTTCGCGATCTCGCATCGTAATCTCGCAATTTGCATCGAGATTTCGCTACTTCTTATCGTGTTCTCCCGTTCTCGCGCTTGTTAATCGTAGGTCGGAAGTGCGAAACAACGAGTTGCCCTAACGGAACACAGTATTCTCACCGGTGCGTGAAGAATCAAAACGCTGACAGCGTAGTAAGACTGTTGGCGACAAAAGAAACTAAAGCATGTAAATTATGAGTGCATTTATGCTAAAAGGAAACATTTGTTTGGATGAAGTTCAATTGCCCAACTTTAAGCTTTATCATTTTTCTTCTTATTCAATAGGATACGACATCATCATCAAAATTAATTTGTAAGTAACGAAAACATATTTTGTTCGAGCTAATTGTCTTATGCAAACGGAATTATATACATGCCAGTTAACACGTCATTCAATCTGCAATGGCCAGAATAACCGTTGAAACGTAGTAGTTAGGCGCACCAACTGTTAGTGCTTCTTAGCCAAAGATCTATAAATAAACATGTTTATTTATAGATATTTGTTCGTAGCCTCAGTCAAAATAGATCATACGATGCAAGCTCTCGATTGTCCATAGTACAGTTTAAAATTAATAAATTGCAGTAATTTGTTGTCAAAATATTCAGAATGAGAATTTGTAACAAAAAAAAAACACTTTCGCAACGAGTCAAAAAAGAACAGAAGTAGCACATTAATTTGGTGGCCTTATTCCAGGACACTCCGGTAAATATTTAGGTTACATACAAGTAGTTTAAAGTTATTTTAATAAATTGACCATTTTACAAACTGCAATTGTAATAAATCACATAATATACATATTACATACTTTATCTTAAATAATTAAAATGTAAGAAAACGGGTGTTAAATTTGCTGTTTTGAAGAAGGACCCTTTCTGGTTTCTATGTACTGACTAATAGCCTGCAAAGAAAAGAAGTAGTTTTCCGCGATACCTGTTTTGAAAGTTACCCTTTCAAAAGACCGTTGGCTTCCGCCAACAGTGTACAAATCAAGCAAGGTTTTTGTTAAAGAGAGGCTCGTCAAGCGATCAAAACGGGAGGTAATGCTGTGCTAATTGTAAAATTAAGTAAAAGACGGCAACTTCCCCTGCATTACCTACTTACGTCATGCTTCTTGTTTTTGTTTGCAGAAAAACATAAATCCTTTGTCTTAAACTTCCTTAGCTGGGTCTGTATTGGGCTGTTTTAAGCGCAAACGTAGAAATACCTACCACGTTTATAGTGTATTTTAGGGGAACGGTACTTTGCCAAGATTCTTGGCTGCTTGCTAGGCACCTTTTGGCCACTCCGTTCGGAAGCGTTTTGTTGCCCAAACACGTAATGGTTCAATCCAAGGGTAAATAAAGAAGCATTGGAAATGCATCGATCATAACTCATGGATAAATAGTGCTGTCATGCAAAGTTAAACATTTAAGTTTTAGTTGTACACGTTGTCGTCCGTATATGCATTCATGAGCAATTAAGTTCTAATGCAGCTAACTTGAAAACTGTCTTTTCTTGTTAATATATTTATGGGTACATCGAGGTAATCATGACAGTTTCACATGATGGGTAAAATTGAAATCACGCATTGACATTTCTGATTTAAGTTCAGTTTATTGAATAAACCGGAAAATGCATTTTCCCTTAACATTTTCTACTTCCATTCACATGGACGGATTGTATTTATAAGTGTTTCATCACGCGCTTTTTGACAATATTGAATTTCTATAGAGGTTTCCACTCCACCAAATGTAAATCCGCAGATTTGTTAGCATTAAGCAATGTTTCTTTCTCCAGCAAGGCCAAGAATCGGATTGGCGTAATTGACAGGTGTAACGCGCGTAATTGCAACTGCACGTGATTGACAGGCTGATGTACAGTGTGCACCCATACGTGTGATTCGGTGTGCACACGTATTGACATGAGGGATATTTTAAAGTAGAAAGCAAATTCCGATGAGATTTTGGCTCTGGGACATCATTAATTTTGGTCTTCAAAATCCGGATTTGGAAAACAATAAATTAAGCTTGTTGCTAAAAAGTTTTAATATTAAAATTAATTAGTTTTAACACGATTTCTTGCTTCTAGCTGAAGAAGTGTATTAATAGAAAAGCACTGGCAATTCCCTGACAGTTACGAAGATGACACGAGTTTTACTTCATGTTATAATAACTATGCATTCATATGTAAATTCAGATGTTTTTATTTTTTATTTTTTATTTTATTCTTCTATTGTATTGAATACAATCAAATATTTCAAAGATATTTATACATTTTATACGCATTTTGATACTACATGTATTTATTTCTTTAACATAGACCGGTGTTATCATCAGATGTAGAACGGCTGTTCGGGTTAAAATTTCCGACACGTATCATTTTTAATGGACAAATTTAATTGCATACAAAACATAGTGTTGTCACTGTCTAGTAATCCATTCACTTTAGTATTTGTTGCACAGTTGTCCGTAATTCATTCATTACTACGTACGCTCTTACACAGCAGTATACCGATTGTAAAATGGTGTTATCGGTTTGCTAATACTTTTTAAAATAGCGAGTTTTTCCTTGAAAACGAACAAAATGTTGGTATTCATTCATTCATTGAATTAATGTGTATTCACGCAAGCGCATTTAAAAAATAAAAGCGAACAGATCCATATTTTTCAATTGTTGTCATAATAATTGTTACATATATAAATTTTTAAAATTTCGACTATTGCTCTATTCAGTCGTCAAGTGGACTAGAAAGAAATGTAAATACGAAAAAATCACGCACGTGTCCAAACTATTCCAAGACATCTCTCAACCAGAAACAGGAAATTGACACCATTTCTGGCTTGTCTTTGACTTGACATTATAGACCCGAAATGAGTTAGATAAAGAAGCGACACTGAAGGTCACCAACATCAGTCAGTCAGACGCATGCAGGATTGGGAGAATCAGACGCAAACCGGAAACAGTTTGCGTCAACAAATAAGGGCGTCCATGGAATTCATTCTGAAGTGTGCTGACAAAGTACTAGTTGTTTAATTAAGAAAAGCATTGACAGTACATATAGTGCCACGCGGTAATTTCAGTTAGGTAGTAAAGAGTTATGGTTTAATTAGTAGCTTGTTCGAACATATGTCAGATATACACTTGTAATACATACACATTTCAACCTGTTTTATACGTAAAAATTTACCAGCTGGGTGCTGCAATAATATGCTAACTTACGATACTCGATCAGTTCTGCTCTGGTTTGCAAGAAGCTTATTTAGGAATAAACAAAACTTTACACACAGCGTTCGTTGTAATATTGAATGTATGAGCTATAATACAGTATTGTGTTTAACTGATGATTAATTGAAAGACGAATTGTACAATACAAACACAAAATGGATATGAATAACGTTTCAAAATCTAATACAAATATGAATAATTTATTAAATGCATTCACATAATTACAGTTATCATAACTATTTGATTTGACACTGGTTTATGTTCTTTGTTGCGTAGACACTGACGGGTTTCGTGAGGGACTGCTATTGTTAACCGCAGCAGGAAACTTTGCCATTATCATAAAACAATGTAATATTTTGACAAAACTGTAATTAAATGGTGACAAATATTGTTAGCACCAATCGATAAATCAAAAGGGCATTCAATATGTGCGTATGAGACATGTTCAACAATACATGTTCCTTTTTTTTCAATGTGCGTTTCTTGTAAATACTCGTATCCCTTCAGTAACTGACTGTCAACGAAGTCGTCCTTGTTATAAAAGTAAAGTGTTTGTTTATTATAGTGTCACTCTTCGCGATTAAGGGCCAGCCAGGTTTGACTTATGATACACCTTTTACTGATGAAAATCTTTACTCCCGAGTCCTATATCATATGCCGGACGCTTGGCAGGAAGGCGATCGGTACCCTTCGATTTAACTAGATGCTTGGTAGGCAAACGGTCATATCAATGTGCGAGACTCGAGCCTTTGCCTTCGGTTCCGTAGGCGAACGTCCTAACCACGAGACCGTTATGATTGGTTTAATTGCAAACAATCTGCATTACGAATTGACAGTTATTATTGACGAATTGAAGCAGTGACCTCATGTAGAGAATTGACCATAATGTTGGTGGAGTAGTCACAGGCAGCTTAACAGGGCAACCAGGAAATGGCACTAATTATAGTGTGCTTTCATTTACTTAGATATTTTGCCATTATTAAACAAAACTTTGCAAGGTTGGGTGCCCTAACAAATAGAGCCATATATGGATGTTGTCACTATGATGACAGTTTCTATTTCTTTTGACGTTTTCGTTATTTCATATGATTAAAAGCAAACACAAGGTCTCACCATGATCCTGCACCATAGTCTATTTGATATATTTTTTATCCAGGGTAGCCCATGCGAGGTTTTTGACTTTAAAAATAATGTTTGCTCTCCTGATAACTTTAATGTGACTTTGGAGTTAGCATAAAAACCTCAAGAAGTTTACTTGTAAGACAAGTAGGGGAACATTACGGCATCCCAAAGTTATACATGAAATCGTTAATCAATTGTTTTAAAACGGAAGGTATAAAACTTGTCAACCATTGTCGCAAATTACAATACTGTTCTAAAAGGTAGGTAGTTTTCACAGGTACATCACAGGTGTTTTAGGAATTTACCGTCATTAGGCACAACATTTGCATAATGACTTCGCAATAATGTCGCCTTGGATGGTCGGCATACACAACGTTTGAAAAGACGCTTCTTTATTGCTGCTGCCCATTAAAATAACGTTTTATTTGCTGGTAAATTCAAGCAAAATCGGCATGAATGTCTTTCCGTTTAATGTAAAAACTGGTCGAACTATGATTTCAAAAAATACATTCTGGATATGCAATTGCATCGTTGCAAAGATGGTTTGACTTCATAATAAACTAGCTTAAAAATTGGAATACCTGAATGTTTTACCACTGAATAGGTTTGGTAGACTACTACGACTTTTGTTGCTCTAAAATATCGAGGGTCTTAAAATAACAGGAATGCTAAGATTGTTCGGATACTATGGAGATAGGTATTTGCTCAAAATAATTGTAATATCGTGCACACGTTATTTAGGGACAACTTGTCTTCTGTTAAATTTACGCAGTGTCATTGTTAATTTCAATGGTATTTTTCGGAACGGAATCGAGTCACAAACAAATAATTGTGTATTGCAGCAATTAATTTTTTTATCTTTATCTAGAGAACGCTGTGCGCTGATTCGCTACAATTAAAATAATAAAATATATATTACAAACTCAAACAAACATACAAAAAGCGCATATACTCATATACAGAAGTGCACATGAATAATCATGTTATTAAAATCATAACAAACATTCAAAATGTGAATTATTATTTCTATATAATACTCAACTTTAATGAATATAATTAAATAAATGTCTTTGCAGAAAAATAGCATACGTACCAACTATGGTATCGTTTTTTTTTAGGAACATTAATTTAAATAATGCGAAACTAGACAAACACATCTCTTTATGGCGTTACCTGGTAAATTGTCAGTTATTGTTTCAGTCGCACAACAATTACATTACAATAAGAACGTTGAGTTTTACTTAATGAAAATAATTACACGTTTTAACATCACAAATGTAGTCATACAATGAAATTGACTTTTTGACAGTTCCTTCTGCAAGAGAATTCCAGTAAATAAATATATGGTATCGTTCCACGTCACAACTACACAAACAACCCATAAGTATCTCTTGTCTCACCAGGTTAATAACCTTGCAATTTGTCCCGAGCACAAAACTGAAAAACAATTAAATCATTTGCTGATCTAATCTACCTAGGTACAAGAACGGCTCGTTGACTTCAATGAGGTTGTGTGTAAATGCACGGCGCAAATATGCGATGGTGCATATGCATATAATGATGTCTCGCGCGGGCATTTTAAATTCCACTGTTTCATTTGCATAGATTGCAAATTATGTTAGGGCGTCCGGAAACGAGCAATAAACTCCAACAGTGCGTGGTGTCATACGTAAAAAATTCATGACCATTAAATCAAACAAGTTATTATTGGACAACTGCGAGGCAAATGGACAACTGTTCGACTGGGCCGAAAATGAGTACTTGAACAACTAGGTCTGTTGATTCACTTACGTCATTGACTGAACTCGGTGAGACATGTTCTACATGTTCTAGTTTCCACTAATATTACTTATTCCGTATTATGCATATAACATAGACACTATCAGACATAATGTTTTATATTATATAGTTCTTACTCAAAACCAGTGAATTAAATGGTTTACATTATTTTTATTTTAATATATTGCGTTGTGCAATGGCTTGTGATGCACGCTATAAGATCCCATATGGCTAAGATGCTACGAAATTTAATTGTTTCCTTTTTCAATTTCTGTCCAATACATGTACAGAGTGTTTATGTTTGAACGATACACAAACAGTCGATTATTATTTTTCTAATCACAAATGTCCACATGTCGGCCTTTTTTTAAGTACATATATGCTTGTGACTTGCTCTGCATAAAAGTGTAGATACCAATGAACTACATCTACAAAATGTGCCGACGCACAACAAAAGTGAAAAATGTATTTTAATTGCGATTCATCGAATGTAAAACTAATACATAACACTAATATCTACTTTTGCATGGTCACATTAGAATCAACGCTTGAAAAAAGGTGCATAAAGGGGACACTGGTACAACCCTTCTAATAATTATGTTATTTTAAAATGGCATTTATGGAATATAAATACAATCATAAAAATAATATGTATGGTCAATTTAACATTGGCACTTAAAGAATAGGAAAAAAACGTGTTAAATCGTATCGTTCACTTTCGATAAATCACAATCATATTTTTCGCTCGGTTTGATTTATTTTGGGGAGTGGATATTGTCTTGAAATGTTAGGATCGATTTATCAAAATTCCTACTTTGATTTCTTCGCCGTTTTCATCGAGTATTGTATTATATCTGTCACAATAATGATGAAAATGTGTCCCCAAATGTGACAGACACTATTAACGGCCAAGCATGAATCACAGCACAGTATTTTGTTCGTTTGTGCGAAACGCTACAACTTCGCTTCGAAGTAATTAGATCGCAATAAATGGAAAGCTGACACAGTATCTCTTGGGTTATCGCCATAAATTGTATTGTTTGTTTAAATTAATCACTTCAACTGCTTCACAAGTTTAAAGCCCCTAGTTTTGTATATCACAATTTTATATCAACACTTATTTCATTAAAATAAAATTAATTGACATTATACAGATCACTATAGTTCAATAAACTTGTGATAGAAACGTTACCTTTTAAAACGATTAAAATATTAAAATGCAAACTGTTGTAAAAATGTTGTTTTTTCTGCTGAGCAAAATACTGTTCTGATACTATCACTATACAGGATGATAAATAATGTTTGGCCTAATTTTTACCTAGGGAATGATGCAGCATGCTATTTTAGACATATAAAATCGTAACAGAAGACCGAATTAATAAAATAGCTCGGCTAGCTCAGGTTGGTAGAGCGCCGGACTTTCAATCCGGGGATCGTGAGTTCGAACCCCAGCCCGGCCACATAACTTGTGTGGGGATTGGTCATGAAATTATTTCTACGGCCATTCTCCCCCTACCTCTGATTCAAGTAGGGCAGTTTTCAGTTACTGGCATAAGTATGTGCACTTGGTACTGGTAAACAGCTTAGATCGGCTAAGCTTGCCCAGGAAAAGTGTGAGTATGTTAACTGACCGCCGTGATATGACTGAAATACTGTAAAAAAATTGTGAAAAATCAAAACCAACAAACAAAACAACCAATAATAGTATATATTTATCAATAAATGCTCCTGGTTCTATTGGTGTTACAAAATACAAGTACATGTGTATAATTAATAGAAGTGAATATGTATAGGTTGATTCACATATATTGTTCCAGTATTCACCGTTAACATAATATGATTTTGTCTCATCGTACAAATGAATTGATTAAACACAATAGTTGTTCACAAATAAATTTATTACAAAAACGTCACAACTGAAATGTAAACATTTTCTAAAATCTGATAAATATACACAATATAACGATAAATATTTAGCTTTAACGTTACAATGTTTTATTTATTTGATTAGGTACTCCGCGATTACGAATATGCAGCCACCTTATTGTCAATTGTGTGACTTAAAAGTTGTATTCTTGCAACTCTCAGCTGGTCTTACGCCGGGATATTTCCATTGTTTTTTAATACGGTACACAGAAAAACAAAAGATGCTCACGATTGCGTGTTGCGTGGAAATATCAACAGCTCAAAAGATCCTTTAGTGGACATGAGATTTAGATATCAGTGTCTAATTTCATATTTCTGAGTTCTTGGAGCCACACAAGTATGATTAATATAAAACGGTTTCAACGTTCTAGTATATTAATGCACACACAATTACAGGATTTCTTCTAGTTCATATTAGACTACTATGACTATTTAATAACTAATGGCTGTATTTCACTCAATTTATGAATCATTGTAGTTCAAGTCCAAAATCAGTGTAAAGTATACAGAACATGCATAGAACAAATAACAGAACAATAATTTACCAAATACTTATTAATTGTATATGCATGAAAAATTGATTAATCATTTTGTTTACAAACAATTATCAATACAGAATTAATATATGTGACACAACATTGTTTTGCGAAATAAATTGACACAAACACGTTTGTATAGTGTATTTGCACACGTTACGCGAATAAATTCTTCAACTTGTAGCTACAGAAATAGTTCAAAATACGTGTTGTTAGTGACGTCATGACTACTGAGCAAAACCGCAAATCGTGCAAATACGAGTTCTTAAACTTAAAAACAAACAACAGAAATAGACCTGAAACCGTGTCTTCGTTGAACTGTTACGAATTGCACTCCAGGCAAAAACAAATTGTTGACGCTAAATGTATTTTATTCACTAATGCATTGTAAATTTAGTAACGCAAACAACTGTGTTAATGATTTAGAATCGGTTGGTGTTAGGTTCAACATTATAATGCCGTTTTAGAGATATTGATTCCGAAAGGATTAAAGATGTCGTCAGTAGGACGGTCACCACCGTAACCTGCAAATACTCGCAGCAAATTCAAGCTGTATGTTTCATGTGAACTTCTTGTGTATAAAGAAGTACTGTGCACAGAATGATATGAGAATTTAACTTCACTTTCTATTAGCAACCACTTACATGTTTAACAGGGTTATGAATCCTTTTCAATTATAACTACATCAAAATAACTTTGAAAGAATTTGGTAGTAACGCAAATTTCGTTTTTTTTCAATTTCTGGCCAATCCTGACAGTGGTTTCAGACAATAATACTGTCAAAGTTTTCAACAAAGCCATATAAGGAAAATTGCCCTGTCCCCTGGTGGCCATTAAACACATGAAACCTTATATCCATTTTATGTTGCTTTCCGGTAATTTATGTTTTACATTTGAGTATTTTGTCTATAACTGGCAATATCATTGACAAGTTCAAATGAAAAATAATGCGATTATGAAAGATTCTGCACGTGTCAGAACTATCAAATTACATCATTCAACCAGACAGCGGAAGTGGGCACCATTTTCGAAGTAGCTGGGGCTCAGTTTCACGCGGTTGGAAATCGTCTTGAATGTTCGTTGATGCTCTAGAAGTATCCTTCGTCATCTGCCAGAAACATTACAAAACGGAGACTATTGCCATCGTCAGATAAGGGGGCTTCCGAAGACTTCATAATTATTTAATTTCACTGAAAACCAAAGCGGAAAAAACAATAACATAACGTTACTTAACAATTCCGCTTTCCTTCGACAGGTCACTGTTATTAGTCAATTACTGTTAAATTATGGACTAATATACATCTTCTGTCAACATCACAATTCGATGGGCATGCATTATTGCTGTAGGGGGACTATACATTTACAATTTATTGTATACATACTGTATAATAAATAAATTGAGTGTCTGCATCATTAATACTGAGAGCTATAAGACATCCTTGTTCAATTAGTATGTAAAGCAACAATTAAGTCACAAACCATAATTGAAAGCTACCTGACCGGTACCGAACATATAAAACAAGTCCCAATGTGTGTTGCATGAAGTGACATGTTAAGTTATATGGTGGACATATTATTATAGCACGATGCCTTATACTGTTAAGATGGTAGGATTTGTAATATTCTACCAATTCACATTTTGTAAAACCCCTCTCAATATTTGCAGTGAAGCCACGTTTTTAATTTTCATCTGCTACAGTAGTAAGGTTAATAATTTCCGAAACTGTATGCACGCAATCAAACCATGAAATTGACTATATTGAAATTGATATATTTCCAGTAAGTAGAATGTTAGTTTAATTTACGCAATAATTACTCGGGTAAATAGAACTTTTATTCTTCACCTGGTAACATACTATAAATAATGACATCCAAATTTAGTTCAGTATATAACAAGCGATAAACTAAACAAACTCCTTCCACGCTCAAGAAAAACAGAAACCATGTTTGCAATAGCGTTATACTACAGTGGAAGAATTTGTGCAATAACGAAACTGATGTGTGCACATAGATTTGGCACAAGAATATCGGTATACGTGCTTGCAAGGCAAGAAATTGCAAATAATGTTGCTAATTGACGGAGCTATTAATTTACAGTGTTTTCCGCCAATGACTATGCAAAAAACAATGAGTGCTTGTTTTGAACAATAGAAAAGAATTTCCAAATATCACTGGCTTTAATAAGACGATCTCAAAAATAACAAACAAACAAAACAAAACAAAAAGATTTTAATTTAAGCGTTCATAAAAAGATCGTACAAAGCGACGGTTTTATGCATATTGATGCATATTTACTGTATCAAGTAAAGAAGTATATGTAGAAATATATGCAATTTTAGATACATACTTAACGCATGCAACGTAAAGGAATCATATTTCTCATGGAATGCAAGCTATATTGATACAGTTATAAATAGTATCATTTAGCATATTTGATATCAAATATATGTACAGTCCTATTTAGCTTTAGACAAAATGAAGCTCGATGTAATGCGATTTAGTACGTAAAGATAGCTTAACATACATGCAATGAAGTGAACAATAAGTCATGTTTGAAATCTAACATTTCGTTTTGCAAAATACATGCACACTAATAATTTATGGTATTATTTTACGGGATTTCCTGTTTTTAATGCATTTATGTTTATCTTTAAATAAATTTGACTATTTTATATCATTTGTAAGTTGGTGTTCTGATTATGTGTTGGTTTGCTGTTTAATTAATGTCATCCTTGTCATAAAGTGTTTTGTGTCTGCCAGATTTGTAATAAAATGCCGTCTCCTAAAAGGTCAAATGTTATTAACACCCAGTTATAAAACAAGAACTGAATAATCTGTTTCTGAGAAACAAACATGGTTGGTTTTGCTGTAAAAGCTCAGAAGATGGACATGATCCAGTTTCTGGTTTTGCTACAGTTGATGATGTAATTTTAAAGGCCTAAAGGATTATGTTCCACAAGATGTTTACATGTAAGAAGCATTAATATATGATTTTGAAAAATAGATATATAACTGTCCACAAATAGTGAAGCAAAGCAACATATTTTATGGCTGTCCTCGTATCTGAGTAATACGAACAATTATATTAGGTTTTTTAACAGCGTTCTGTACAGTACGGTGATACGGTTGGATGAGTTCACGGCTGACATACCATATTGGACGAGCCGATAGGCGAGTCCAATGAGTATGTTAGCTGTGTACGAGTTAAATGTATCACGGTATTGTTCAGAACGCTGTTAAATAATATTTTAATTATATACCTATTTATTTTTGGTATTATATTTTGCATAATATAAAAAAAATACATTGAACCACAAACTCCGCATATTGATGTTTGGGTTTGCAACATGTTTAATACCGATGTAATATGTAAATACTAAGGAATGAATAAGCATTATTTGTTTGCAATTAAAAACTATATATATAATTATATACTACAACTTATTTTTGGTCGGAAATAGTTTGTTCACTAACATTATTTTAAACTATATTAATAAAATAATTGTGAGAAAGCCATACCGATCACTTATTCTATTTATCTAAGGTAGAGAATTAATGAGCGACTAGATAGTATTACTATAATAATAACGGCAGTAAGATACTTGATCGTATATGCAACTGAGATGAAACTGTTGCAAGTCAACGCATTGTTCAAAGAAATTATTGTTTTCCTCTCAAACATTACTTCACCAGCAAAATGCATTATGTATCGTGTGCATGCAAATGTTGATACTTTATGACAATAGAAATGAAGCTGCTTCGAATTATATTAACAGGAGCATCACCCAATAAAAATGCTGACGCACAATGATTTTACCCACAAGATCATTGTACATCTTGAAATACGAACGTCCGTTAGGTTGTATTGAATAAGAAGAAAGTGTAAGGCTTATGTGTTACAATTTTTGACTGGGAAATTATGATATTCAAACACTTGCCATTGGCGGATTTAGAGGGGGCGGAAGCGGCGTACGCTCCTTCTTAAATTGTCCAACAGTCGATTTTTAAACCTCATATTATCTTACAAAATGTGCATTTTGTTGCCAACGACGTGTTCTTCAATCAATTTATTGTAATCATCAATCCGTTCTGTGTTATTTTCGTTAAATTGTTTATTTTTGTTAATGCCGCACTTGTAAGATAGACGCAAATCTGTTGTTGCAGCTTTTTTACAGTTACTGAATATCCTCCTCACTCTAACACAAATTCATGTATTGACCCGCGCCTGCTTGCGTAATGGTCATAGTTCTCTAGTTTAGTTAGGTTTGAACGTTTGCATACTAAGTCAGTTGTGTAAATGTTGTTGTATTGAACTATCAGCAACATATGAACGTATAAGTAAATATTAATGGTGACGTTTTTATTGATTGTGTGTTTGTGTATATCAAGCATCTAGTTGTCGAGACATTCGAGCTTAAAATTTAAAGTTAACAAAGGGTTAAAATATTTAAATTAATATGCTTAAAAAGGAAATAAAACTTATAAAAACATATCAATAATCTACGAAGTAATATTACTATTAACTGTTCGGGGCTGTGTACACAGATTATTTAAACCAATATATTTGTGAGGTGCAAAGCGGTATATATATCGGTATCATAAATACAAGTGCCATTTCTTACAAGAAAATTGCTTATTCCAGACACAAGATGGATTAATATTGGGTTGTCAGACCGCCTTTTCAGTTTTGATTTGCAATGCCAAGATATTGAAGGGACCTCTGAACGATGTATATATTAACTTCAATAACAGTATCGTAAATATAATAGTTTAAATGATTTATTGATACAACTGAGAAATGCTTTTGGAATATCATTGTCCATGTATGATTTTATTATAATGGTCAACAACACATTGATTAATGAATATATTTAGTAAAATATTTTAGACTGAAAAAACAACATGTGGCGTACTATTGTATACATTTTAATGCATTTGTGATAAAGGCATCCTGTCAATATATTACGAAAATCAAACATGTATATTTGATAAGATGCTTCCAATCAGTGTCTTAACAATAGCAATATTTATAAAACATTGAAAAAAAAAAGAATGACATTTATATATTCATAAACTTTTGTATATTGAAAACCAGTCTTCAAATAAAACAATTTCAGAGGTGGATGAAATTAGTTTGTCCGAAAATGCCCAAAAGATCTTGTTAAACGTTTAATGAATCTTTTCTTTGGAACACATGATTCGGTGACTGCTTTTTTTCATCTCTCTATAGTAGCATATCAATCCTTTTCATATTATAAGTTTAAATGTATTTTCAAACCACCCATATATCATGATCCTTGTCTATTAAAACGTGTTGTTTCATCAACAAACAGCGTAAATGTTGATTCTTTGTTGCCATGTTGGTGTTTGCAAATCTACATACGATATTTCATCACCATCAATATGTGGCTTAGATGGATTAGTAAATACACTATACAGATGATTGATGCAATCTTTTATAACATTTGTGTTCCATCATGTTTCTGTGTCTCATTCGTCATGGAATTTCGACGCCACCGAAGATCAGAGTCCATTTATCACATAAATGCTTCTGTCTGGCAACCCGTGAACCGTAAACAAATGTCAAGAATGTACGCGTATTGTGATACACAGATGATCAATTAAAGAGATATAAGGATAAAAGTCTCATATTCTTGTAAAATACAACGTTGCGATTGTCATTTAAAAACTGAATGAGAATACAACTTACGAGATACTTATACACAAAAATAATGTAGCGTGTGCTCTCGTCTTCCATCGTTTATAATGATATAATCTGCCTAAAATTGTCATTCATTCTGTTTTGCTTATATAAGTACTGGTTTGAACATTACTTGTTCAGACAACAACATTATTTAACGAAATTAATTCAAGTTCACAGACTGTTATCATAGGGAGTGTAAAATCAGATTGATCGTAATTCCATGTGTAACCTCATCCAGAAAGTATGGTGCACCAAAATTGTCTCCACAGAGTGTCCCCAATTATGTTGTCAACATGATTTAGTGTATGAATGTTATTACAGCTGATAATTGCTTGTTTTAATTACTGCATACTCAACACTGCTCTCTAATGTAGTATCAAGGCCAAATTTAATGAATATGCACAAAGAGGGCTGCAGCACTGTTGAACCAACAGCATTAGCTCGTGTTGCTATATTCTGTCAACCAATATGACATGGTATGCGCAAATATCCTTTTGAGGAATACAATAATATACCTTTAAAGGTTTACAAGTAGTAATATAAGATGCACTAGGGCAAAATAATGAGGATACTGTTTCATTCATTTCTACGTCTCACGAGCATTACTGTGTGTATTTTTGTAAACTAGTGTAATAATTAATAATATATACTGCTCACTTAATTTTGATAACATGATTAGCATTTGTGGAACTGTCCATTAAAAATATCATTCTAATAAATGGTATCGTATTGATTGTAAGTATAAACCGTTTAACAACAACCGGAAACTGTTGCAGTGCATTTGTAGAACAACAGAATTTACATAACATACAGAAATGTCCAGCAGAGAAGAAATTACAAACCAGACAATACGCCTTAAGTAAAAAAAAAAAGCTCGGTGAAATGTAGAAAACTGATTTACACGTTGATCTGAAAAAAAACGTGAATTTTTCCTCAATTATATTGAATGCTCAACGTAATACGATAGTGAAAAGGAGAGAAATAACGATTAACATTATCTCAAATTCTCATTCTATGATATTTATTAAAGAAGATGCTTACGCCAAAAAAAGAGAAGAAACTAGACATGTGTCTGTAGGACACGGATGCCCCAACATTCCGCTGGTTGTCACAAAACCCTTCTGATGTCGGAAAAACAAACTGCGCCAAAATACCCAGGTGCACGAGTTCACATGGTGATTAATATGTTTATAAAGTTCCATCAATGTAGCAGTTATAATTTTCGAGTTACACGTGACACAAGTCTAAAAATGTCATTTGTTGCTAAAAAAAGGGGACGGATGTCCTTACGAGATTATACTTAAGTGGCTCCCTTACGAAAAAAAGATAGTTAAGTGTCCTAAGCAACCTAAAAGCATTTTTAAGCCATATAAAATACTAACCCTAAGCCTAATTAACTATTGTCAACTAAACCACTTAACTACTCTCCCGTTAGTGCGGACGGACGGACGGACAAAGGCAAATCTATATGCCTCACCCCCTCTAAAAGTGGGGGCATACAAATAACCAACATAAAATAGCCAATTAAAATAACCAACATAAAATAGCCAATTGTTATTTTATGTTGGTTATTTTTATGCCCCCACTTTTAGAGGGGCGAATTTGCTATTTTATGTTGGTTATTTTTATGCCCCCACTTTTAGAGGGGCGTGAGGGTTGCGCGTTGTGAGAAAACCGGTCTTAATGCATGTGCATAAAGTGTCGTTCCGGATTAGCCTGTGCAGTCCGCACAGGCTAATTCAGGACGGCACTTTCCGCTTTTATGATATTTTCTGTTTCAAGGAAGTCTCTTCTAAACATTTATCCACTGTAGGCGGAAAGTGCCGTCCTGGATTAGCCTGAGCGGACTGCACAGGCTAATCCGGGACGACACTTTCCGCACATGTATTAAGACCGGTTTTCCCACGACGCGCCTCCAATATATTTCTATATATTGGTAGTAAATGGTGCTAGGTCACTAGGAGGTCAGATTATATTTTAAAGTAAATTGCATTTTAATGTCAATTTTGAGTGCGTACTTCTAAACGACACTGTCTAAGTAGAACTTATATCTTGTTAAAATGACATATTTGGTACGACCGCACTTTGCTATGGAATTCGATCTGATAATGGCTTGCAAGTGACATGTGTGATGGCACATTCAAAACACTTCTAACGCTATTGCACACTCTTATGCTTGAAATGTTCTTGGAAAATGCAAGTTTTTGTTGTAATACAAGGTTCATACAAATATTCTTGTCCAAAATTCAAGCACTTTTTGGACACTTTTCAAGGAAATGATCTAAATTCATGCACTGTTTTAATTCGGCCTTTTTTACATTGTCGAAAGGTTGAAATGTAATTATTATAGATGTGTAAATTGCTTTATTTCACTTGTTAGGTTTGGTCTTTTAAACATGGTTTGATTTATACCATCTTTTTTAATGACAATCTAGGACTCAAATACCATGAAATATAAACATCACTATGTTCAAGCTAGAAGAAAAATTTGTTTTCTTTTATCAATTATTATTCAAACTACTTTGAAGCACTTTTTAAGCCAAAATTAGCATTTTTCAAGCACTTTTAATTTTTTCAGGTAAGCGTTTTTAAGCACATTCAGTCCTTTATAATACTTTTTTAGGAGCAGCTTGAAATTCAAGCACTTTCAAGGATCTGTACAATCCATGAACTATCACTATCAAGTCGGCATATTTGTTTTGAGTGTATTGAAAATTGGAAACAAAAGAACAGTAACAACGATTTTTACTACAACATTTTTATTAAGGCATTAAGTGTTTAAGTGCATAAGCGACATACAGGACGGGTACAGAGATGTTAAATGACACCATAATCTTTGCTAGCAAGCTTCACCACAACATCTATTGTTGAAAAAATGCTGTTGCCAATCATGTTTCACCAACAGGTCTGTAAATTTGACGATTTTTTTATCATAACAGTCTGCTGTAGTAACGCAATACCTAATACTTGTTGGTATAACTAATATGTCATTAATACTTCGAGGTAATCATGACATTAGAGCCAATCGGCCTTACTACGACATGGCATCTTGACAAATGACCAATCAAATTGATTCGTTACTGTGATAGTAACAGAGTTAAAAAGACATGGGGTATGGTTAACATTTGAAAAACGTCTCATTGAAGCTAATTCACAGTCACAGGTCTCTGATCTGTAAAACGTTAACTTTTGAACATTGTGGTGTGAACTTAACATGTGCTGAGCATGAAATAAAACACAGACGTCAAGGTAATAATATGTTACTCTGCCAATTTGTACAAAATGCAATGTCATGAAAATTTTAAATAACACTGACATTTTGGTTCAGCGTTTTTAATATGGTCTATAACTAATAAATTGGCAGAAATAATAAGCCTAATGGACGGTGTGTCGCGCGCAATGACCAGGTCCCTAAGTCTAAGGTCAAGGTCACACTGAAAGGTCAAATAAGATAAGAATTTAAGCCATAGACCCTGTTCGGAGCATAATTGTATCCAGCATACAAGGAATTTCAAATTTCAAAGAACCACGCCCCTAGGTACAGGGTCAAGGCCACACGTAAAGGATCAAAAGTGAAGTATATGTATAAATGTTTATATTCTTGTCCAGGCAATAACGTTGTACAGCATTGCATGATTTTCAAATAACTTGGCAGAAGTGATAACCATTATAAAACGGCGTGTCTCCCGCAAGAACTAAGTCCAAAGTCAAGGTCACACTTAAAGGTCAAAGGTCAAATATAAGAATTAATATCATGGACTCTGTCAGGAGTATAATTTTGTCCGGCATGGAAGAATTTTCAAATTACTTGACAGAAGTGATAAGCATTATAAGACGGCATGTGGCGTGCAACAACCAGGTCCTTGGGACCAAGGTCAGGGTCACACTTGCCATTGTCTTTGACCGAAGTATAATTTTGTCCGGCATGGAAGAATTTTCAAGTTACTTGGCAGAAGTGATAAGCATTATGAGACGGCAAGTGACGTGCAAGAATCAGGTCTGTAGCTGAAATGTCAAGGTCACTAATCAAGGTCAAATACTTGTCCAGAGCATAATATTGTCATGCAGCAGGGATTTTCAGATAAATTGGCGAAAAATGATCACCATCACCAGATGGTGTGTCACATGCAAGAATCTGACTTGTGAAGTTAGTGAATTACTTCCCTTTATTGATAAGTGTTCAAAGCATAATTCAAAAATGATAAAATGCATTTTGTTGATTCTTCATAAAATGATTTAAGATAGCAAGAGTAAATGAAGCATACAAGAACCATAACTCATAACTGTCCAAACAATTTAATTACTACCCTTTACTGATTTTTTTTTGTCAGGACTAAAACTATTGATTGGAATTTTGTTGTTCCTCAACTTACTTCACATAATAAGAGAAAACATTGTCCTTCTGCAAAATAATTTGTATGCATATAGACAAAGCGGCGGCATATAGCACATGCTGCATAGGTGGGGGCATCCGTGTCTGTGGACACATTTCTAATGTCATCCTCTTTTTAATACGAGAACCAGAACAAAAATACTATGTAGTGATATAAGACACACAAATCCTCTATGTTAGCCAAAACTACAATTTAACGTGTGCTACAACAATTGCGATTCTATGACTTGAGTTATGCTAATTTATGTTTAATTTCTTAATCAAATGCCATTGGCGTAATACTTGTCTCAAATGACACATATGACGAGACTATGATATCATGTGATATATTTATATCTCTATTTATCCACCGTAAACAGGTTTTTCATTGACTGTATCAGCAGAATAATCAGTTAATTCAAACAACACTATAACCATTGTATTATGTTTCGTCGAGGTTTTCTAGACAAATGGTGTATCATCTGTTGGCTTTTCTGTACTTATGTAAAATAGTTATTCACAGTTTCACACAATGGCAGAGGATGGTAATGTCTAAGCGAAGTTTGTTGTGTCCATTTTGCTACTCTAAGAAGATAATACACAAGAGTCATCTTTGTTTCATAAACATATGCAATAATTAAAATTCTCAAACAGATCAACATTATATAAGTGTAATATATGTATTACATACTTACAAATGATACAGGTCTAAATAGCATGTATGAGGATAATTTGTGTATGATCGTTTCCACTAATGTTAATCAAATTCAAATCAAATGAGTGGTATCTCGACTCACTGTACTAAATTATCTATTATAGTCCGCAAACATTAGTCGGACACTGACCTTTATGCATGAATATATTAAAAACCCGTACCCGACTCGAGTTAAATCGATGAAAGAGAATTCCATGAAAAAAATATAATGGAATCGTTAAACGTGTGAAACACGTACACGAACTAAACCGAGTATAAATATAGGAAACACTCTGAACGCGTAAGTTATGCTCATAGAATTCACGAGTATCAGATTAATTAATGTTTGCGAACTGTACTTTTTTATGAAGGTTACACAAAACAAATGGTAATGCTTGTGCGGCATAGCAATGTATGATGGATGCTACTATTAAACTAGCCTGGTGGCATCTCATATTACTAAAATTTAAAAAAAAATTGCATTTATCATGAAGGACATTGCGAATACCATTCTGTATTGGCTTTTGGAATAAGCAAATATAGCAACACGAGCCCACGTTGTTTCACTAGTGCTACATCTCTCCTTGTGCATATTCTTTTTCGGCATTGGTAGCACATTGGAAAGCGGTGTTTATTATGCAGTAATTGAAACAAGCAATTATCAGCTGTAATAAAATGCAAACAATACATCATTTTTCTGGCCTCCGATGCCACCTTTGGTATCATCATTCCGTGACAACATTCTTGCGGCACTTTGTGGGGACAATTTTATTACATAGACATTCTGGATGGGGTTTTATGATCAATCTGTTGTTAAACCCCCGGTGATAACAGTCTGTGATCTTCAATTTTTTTGGAATATTATTGATGCGTGTACGCCATGCATTAACTGAGGCATCCATTTGTGAACTGTATTGAACACAACTTTGCAATACAACGAGGTATTATTTGGATACAAAGAATGGTTATACTGTGTAGGACACATGGCTGTCTTTTTGTTTTACGCAAATACTTCTATCTTTCTAAATCCATTGGTGTAAATGAAATAAAAAAAAGTGTTGTATTGTAAAACATGTTTGGTATTTCTTATTAACGGTTAAAATAAAACAAAACTAGTATGTACGAAACGTATTTTTGCGTGACAAGAACAATAAATACTCGTAAACTCAGGCCTTTCCGCTGTTTATTTATTGGTTGTTAACAATGTTCGCACTTCAGCATGTTATCTCGTAATTTTTTCATAGCACAAATACCACGAAAGGGTATAATATAGTTAATTATCTCTGTGCCAGTAATACAAGTAATGGCATATTAACTTATGAATACTACGAATCTTCCAATGTTTCTCATTTTTTTGCTTAGCGAATAATGACAGTATTTCGACAGCTAATGTGCAAATGACACATTTTTACACATGTTCAATTATTAACGTTACATAAACTAATTCTTAACAGTTTATATAGCTTGATGTAACCCTATTAATTTTGCTTGTTCGGCCTTACACATGACACAATACACATAATAAGCTTATCTAGATGTAACATACATGTTACAACGAAATTATTCAACAATTTCTGTTTACACATAGCAAGCAATGGCTGCATTTAAATTGGATGAGTACATATTAATATTTCATGATAACTTTTAAACACACTAGGTTCTAAATACATTGCGTATTAAATAACTCGGATTGATATTGTATACTACCAGAGGGCTTGATCACACATAGTTCTAAACCAAATGTTATTTCAAATTCTCATTTACATTTTAGTTTCTATTGAACGTTCTGTGAAGTTGTTTTAGTCCAGTGTTGATATATATAAAACTCATGTAAAATTCGAGGGTTTAGAGTGAAATAAGTGTATCTGCTATAGATATTGTTAGCAGATAAAACAGTTTCACACTCAATCGTCGATTTTATTGTAATATATTTTATTGTAACGCATTTTTAAATAGATTGTTAGTTTGGCGTTAAAGACAAAAAATGCATGCGTTTTTACAATTTATGCATCTTGAAACAATCATTTAAGGGACTATGTCAACGAAACATTGGCTTCCTATTGCACTATAAATTATTTTATATGCTAGTAATGCGCTATATTTGGAGATGTGCATTAAATAAACAAATATAATATAATACACAATAAGATATTTGATCAAAACAAATTAGCAAAAAGTCTGAAAAAATTAATACCCCAAGTGGGTATCGAACTCACGACTTAGGAGCCATACGAAGAAATGACAGTAGACATCTCTTTAACCAACTGCGCTATCGTGCTTGGTAAAGAATCGTGTGTAAAATGCTCCCAATTCTGACGTCAAAATGTAAACACAAAAGGAGCAAAACAAACAAAACCCATCTTATAAATTGATTTTTTTATCTTAGAATGTGTAAACTCTTTTCCCAGTATATATACCATGTTTTACTTTTATTATATGCCCATATTAATATCTAAATTTCAGATGTTTTTAAGAAATTGCCCCCTTGGGGCCCTTTTTGATTACATAGTCCCTTTAAGAACGTTTGCAATTCTTATATACAGCTTGTGCATTTTGAAATAATCATTTATGAATGTTCATACAAATATATTCCTGATATTGAGATTAGATTGTTTTGCATGCACAACATTATCTTGCGGTAGACTGTTAATCGAAAATCATTTACATAACAGAAACACGTTTCAGAACAATATTTGTAAGTAAACTTTGCTAGAGCAATAAAGTGTGTTGCTAATGTGATCGGCAGTAAAAACGAATTTAGAATTACACAATGGAGAATAGCAAATAAAAATATCAGACATTATTAATTCGCAATAATAGCATATTCGGGCAAAGTTAAGACCGTTTACCGTAAATCGAATTTGAATTATAGCATTTTTATAATGTATTAACGCCATTTAAGCAATCCCGGATCTTATCGTTTGAAGTAACAATGTTAAAGAACAACTGCATTCGCATAATTAGACATATTAAACATTATTTGTGAAAACGAGACTAGCCATATCAAATTAAGTACTATATTACAGAAGTGTAATCCAACTATTGTTATTTTGCATATATTGATTGCACTTCTTAACAGATCCATTTATTTCAAATCGCATTGTTGTAAGGATTGCGAGAAGTAATGTCCGTTTAATTGATCATTTACTCTTCACAATACGGGTATAATCTTGACATTTGTTAATGCTTCACGGAGTACCAAACAGAGGCTATTACTATGTGATGAATGGATCCTTGTATTTGGCGGCGTCAATATTCCATGACGAATTGAAAAAATGACACAAATGAAAAGCAATACGTAGTTATTACTTACCAATGTTATAAAACATTGCATCAATCGTCTGAAGTGTATTTACAAATCTATTTTTACTGCACGTTTGACGGTTATAAAATCGGTAAGATGTCCATTAGAAAGGTTTTCTGCAAAGTTGTATTTTTATTTAATTATTTCTGGGCTGCTGCTTTAACCCAAATTTAACAACATGATAATATGCATTTCTTGATTTAACAGTTTATTGCATTCAATTTGCGTCGTAATTTAATATACAACAACACAGGTTTTCGTTAATGACAGTTGTAAATAAACTCAAATAAAACTATAAGAAACAAGACACGTGTCCGTAGGACACAGATGCCCCCACATTCCGCTGGTTGTCACACAACTCCGCTGGTGTCGGAAAAAAATGCACCAAAATACCCAGGTGCACAAGTTCACATGCTGATTCATATGTTATAACGTTTCATCACTCTAGCAGTAACACTTTTTGAGATACGCGCGACACAAGTACAAAAATGCATTTTTTTGCTAAAAAAAGGGCCATAACTCCGCTGATGCTGAAAAACACTGCACCAAAATACCCAGATGCACAAGCTGACATGCTGATTAATACGTCATTAAGTTTCATCACTCGTGCAGTAATACGTTTTGAGTTACGCGCGACATAAGTCTAAAAATGTCTTATTTTATTTTGCTAAAAAAGGACCATGACTCCCCTGATGTCGGAAAAACTGCACCCAGCTGCACAAGCCATGATGCGGATGACTATGCTTATAAAGTTTAATAATTCTAGCCTTTATACTTTTTTAGTGAGCAAAAATCTGACGGACGGACGGACGGGACGGGTCGGACGGACGGACGGACGGTCAGGGGCAAATAAATATGTCCCCCTCTAAAGTGGGGGCATAACAATGAGCCTAATTCCTAATTTATGTTAAATCTTTTTTAATAAAAATGTTAATGAATATATTTTATTACTGGTGTTTCAACGTATTGATGGTTATACATTTGTTAAGATAGCGCTTTAAAGTATATTACCAAACATATATGTTTGATATACGATATGTATTGCCAAGAAGCCTATAGCACGTACATTTATCCAAATATATACAAAAATACGCCAGATTCTAGTATTTTTGTAGTGAAGAATATACGAATTATTTAAAATCTATTCAAAAATGTGTCGTGTGTCATTAGCTTAAATCAAACTTAGAAATGAAAACACTCCTGAGTTAAATTCATAAAGGCACTTAAACGTAAAATATTAACGCAGCTGCTATTGTAATCAATACATACCTGCTTCGGAGCTAAGCATTATACATCAAGACTAAAGGCGTCTGACAACCCAGTATTAATCCATCTTGTGTCTACTAGAAATGGAACTATTTCTGGTAATTAGCGCTTTACAATGAATTGACGTATTTAAGAGTATTTGTCTGTGCACATGGGCCTGAACGGTAAAGAGCAAGATAACTTCGTCAAGTATAACTACTGTATGTATTTGAAATTCCATTCCATTTCTACTATTCAGTCAAATCTCTTTCAGGTTTAAAAGGTGTTAGTTGAGTTTCAAAATTAAGCTCTATTGGGTGGACAGCCTGATGCTTAATATACACACAAACACTGCACTTGTGAGTAAAGGCGTTGTTCGCCAGCGTTTGATGCTCGTGTTAATACAATTCAATACAACTCCATTTCTAATGTCGTAAAGTATCAATATTTACATGCACTCAGGCGCTTGTCAGTTGCAATCGATACACCAGGTATATTGATGTTAAAGTAATGTTTGGCAGGAAAACAATAATTTCTTTGAACGAAGCGTCGACTTGCAAAAGTTTCATGTCATTTGCATATGCAATAAAATGTCTCGCAGTTTGTCCAAAGTTTGTGCTGTAGCATACTTAATATTTAACAAATAAACTCATGTTTATATTGGGTTTCACGAATAATTTAAACTGGTCCAATGTACTAAGATAAACAAGACTATCACAGTATAGCAAGCAATATAAGAGTGCCCTACCGGTGAAACCCCTATCAATAATGTGTGAACCTTTGACCTCTGGTGAAATATTTCGATATCACAGGGTTCAGTTTTTGCGGATGCACGGACGGAGAGCAAACGTATACCCCTCTAGTGAAACATTATCTGCATTGTAATTAAACACATAACACTGTACGACGGATACATCTATAATATTTAATCAGTGTTCAACTGAAGAAAAACAACAATAAGCATCTTAAATCATACACAAATTATATACAAATATGTAAACAAGTGGGAAATAATATAAACTTAATTTCTGTTGAACTGTTTAAACTTCATTTTATACACGTCAGACGTACTTAAATTCAGTGACAACATAACAATCATTTTGTTTGCAATATTTATTTATCGATTTGCATTGTCAGCATTTTTTTCCGAAATAATAGTTTTCTGATTCTTAAAAGATAAACATGGCACGCTCGGTCAATTGTGTTTGCAACAGCGATGAGCAATTTCATGGTTTGTCACATGCTATGTTTGCTTTCAATTTTCATGCTTTACATAGAAATGAATATCAAATTAGATTTGTTGAATAGTGTAATCCAGTTCGTGTTTCATACATAGAAATGTGCTGAATAAGCTATGTATATATTTTTAAAAAAAACACAACCAATGCAGCAAAATGTGTTTATTTGTTTCTCAGAAACAGATTATACGATTTATTACTGGTCGTTAACAACTTGTATCACTTTAGGAAACGACATTTAATTACAAATGTGGCAAACACAAAACACTTTATGGCACGATGACAAAGCAAAATCAAACGGTTGAAATACGGACACGCGCATTTCCAGAAAACCACCTTACAAAGGATATAACATAGGCAGAGAAGGTGACAACAAGCATTCATGGTTTCAATATGCTAATATAACTGCGTCCTACTACTGTCCTGTAAATGTTTAATGATATGGAAGTTAGGTCAATTGCATTCAATACATACTTCTTTATTTGATATCACATGCATACATAATACAATTCCTACAATCTATTGTAAATGTTTAATGATATGGAAGTTAGGTCAATTGCATTCAATACATACTTCTTTATTTGATATCACATGCATACATAATACAATTCCTACAATCTATTGTAAATGTTTAATGATATGGAAGTTAGGTCAATTGCATTCAATACATACTTCTTTATTTGATATCACATGCATACATAATACAATTCCTACAATCTATTGTAAATGTTTAATGATATGGAAGTTAGGTCAATTGCATTCAATACATACTTCTTTATTTGATGTCACATACATACATAATACAATTCCTAAAATCTATTGATAGCATTTAATTACTGATCGTTGAAAGTGTTAATTAATTGCTTTAGATAGGTTGCTTATTTTTCAAAATGCCGGATATTTTTAGAATCTTTTACTAGTTACATTTAGTTACGTTTTCAACATTAGTCCAAGCAACTAGAGTTGATTCGCTGTTATTGACGTAAATCTCCGTGATTGATGTATGAATTAATTAACGAAATAATTTGCCATTTATCGCAGATTGAGAGCTAACAACAAAACAATGGTGTTGCTATAGCGATGTACATTCATTCAATCCATTCATCTGTTTCGTTATTACACAACAGCTTATACTGGAATATGTACAGCGTCATTTCAAATTAAGGTTTTGTTTTTCTTAATCAGTGATGAGGGTGTAAGCAATTTGTTTAGTACATGGCTGGTTATATATTGCACTAAATTTAGCTGTCATTATTCATGCTATGTTACCTGACGAAAGACAAAGTACTTTCTTTTTTTACTCGTGTAATTTTCTGTAAATTAAACCAGATTTCTATTTACTGGAAAGAAATTGCTGCACATGCTGTCAACACGCCAAGTTCATGGTATGTCTGCGTGGATACAGTTCCTGAAATTCATTGACTATACTGAAGAAGAAATGTGGGTTCAATGCATATATATTGTATTTAGAGCGATCAGGAACAGTACTAGCAAACATATTAAACCTCAAACACCATATGAGGCGTTTCGTGGGAAACCCAGGCTAATCCAGGACGACATTTTCCGCTTTTATCGTATTTTCTGTTTCAATGAAGTCTCTTCTAAACATAAATCCACTGTAGGTAAAAAGTGCCGTTCCGGATCAGCCTGTGCCGACTGCACATCCTTATCCCGGACGACAATTTACGCACATGTATTAAGCCCGGTTTCCCCACCACACGCCTCATATGAACCCTACAAACGTATCATCAATTAAAAGTCATCATAATATAATTTATTATGCTATGCTCACGTTATTATTTGTATGACGTTAGGACTTTTGTTATTCACGTACATTTTTCTTTGATTAAACGTTTGGTGAGATGGCTGAAAGTTAACATTTTATTAAGCAAATAACCGACACAGAATGTAGTATATTTAATTGGTATGCCTCTTGAATCATCAGTCTAATGCATACGTATAGAGGTGTTGTTGACAGCAGATGCTCGGCAGACTATAATGTTACAGTAATGGAAAACATTAAAGGAATACTAACAATCCCCAGCCCGGTGCTATGTTACGTTCACCGACTGTTTAAAGGCATAGTTTAATCCTTCTTCATTTGACCCGCCCCCCCCCCCCCCCCAAATCTGGGGTATTTTACTAGTGTATTGGCACCCTGCTCTGGTCACAGCTGCAGTGGAAACAGTGCACACAGCCATTGCTCAGTTAGCTGAGAGAAAAGATTAAAGAAAAAGATAAAATATTTTATGGTGGACAAATACACTGAGTGGAATACCCCATGGAGTGGCCAGACATTCCTTAAACTAGGCCTTTAACACAATGGCAAATACAATTTATGTTGCTGCCTTTTATATATTGTTTTTATTCTGAAATATTAATTTGTTTATTAAACATGGCATCATGAAGCCCATACTTGATGTGACGAGGAAAGTCGTTTCCGGTTGGTAGTATGATTTTTCCTATGTAACATCTGTCTGATGATTGAATTGAACATTTCTAGATCATCAATAAACTTTCAAGACGATTTTTAAATGTTTAATATTGGGCTCCGGGTTCTACAGACATGGTATCAACTTTCTCTTTCTCTTTGAACGATGAAATAAGATAGTTCTGGCACGTGCTGGATCTTTCATATTCAATGTTAATTGAACTTGTTGTTCAAACTGCCCTTTATAAAAATAATAAAGAAATGTAAAACATATCTTACTGGAATTAAATATAAAATAGGATATTGATTCATATGTTTAATCAATTGTTTGTTTCGGTACTAACACAGAAGAAGAAATACAATATTAAACTTCCTATATATGTGTTTACTTTATGCACAACATGAATGATTAAAGCCTTAACTTTCACTTTTTGCGGCTTAATTTAATTTCTCCTTTTATTTTACACAAAATGAGTAGGTTCAAATACTGGTGCTATTGCTGGAGTATGTGCAGACAATATTATCATGACGATGACTTATGATTTTTCCATTAAAAGTATATTTTCGTAAATTAAATTATTTTTAGTATATTTCCAATATTCAGAGTTACTAAAATATCCAACTACCCACAGTGAATTACAATTGGCCATAAGTTGTGGTTTGCAAATAAAATACAATAAATTATAATTTTAAAACCAAAACATTCTTAAGTATTTTATTATGGGTGAAAAACAGTGTGTGGTTTATAAAAATGAACTCAGCGCTTATTCGCGACTTTGGGGAATTTTTATATTTTACAAAACGGGTTATATTACCACAGCAACAGTTGCGCAACAGATGGTAAACAACTCATCCGTATGAAACACTTCTTGTGTTTCCTTTCGAGTATGACAGCGCTAAACTGATACAATTTGATGTGGTTTGCTTTATTGTCAGTGCTCAAGCATAAATTAAAGTATCATGTCTTCTATGCCTTGATATTGAGTCTCCACCTTGCATTAGTCATACCG
This sequence comes from Congeria kusceri, assembly GCA_027627225.1. Taxonomy (NCBI): domain Eukaryota; kingdom Metazoa; phylum Mollusca; class Bivalvia; order Myida; family Dreissenidae; genus Congeria; species Congeria kusceri. Next base: position 45,958,077 of record CM051030.1, read on the forward strand.
TTTTACACGGTTTTGCGCACTTTCAACTACGTGTACTTTCCACTTGTATATATAGCACATACACATATAAAACTATTACGGCGTTTGACTTCATTAGAGTCTTACTACATGTTCATAAATTGGAATACAATAAACATTCGCATTCATATCTAATTGATTTACACATATTTAAACACGCCTTATATCTCAAAACACAGGGATGAGGTAATCGTTGCTACTAGTCATGAAAAAATGTTAAATACACAAAATGCAATGATTATTGAAGATTTATAAATATAAATGACATATTGTACAATGCGTTTGGTCTAACAGAATGCTAGCAAAATGTTGAATAAAATAAGGAACAATACGACACTATCATTAACCTACATTTGTCGTCAGTTATTAATACTATTTATGGCATAGTGACCAATAATATCACATAATATAATCGTTAAAGAACCATTACTATGAAATAATTACAAACAACACATCTTTAAATTTTCGTTTAATATTTCCACAAATTTGATTTACAGTTAATTTCCTATAAGGTTCGCTTATTAAAACTTTAATAATAACCTAAGCACGTTTTTATTGTGTGAACTGATATGAAATTACTTGAAGCTTTTGTCATATATGTGTTGTTACATTCCTGCATTTTGAGAGTGAGATTGAGTTATGCAAACTATAACGCCTTACGCCGAATAATGTTTATATCAATATACGTGGGTAAGATCTAAAGTTGATGTTTAACAAAAAGCAACAGCCTAATTTTTATGTAGATGACTATATTTTATTTAAATTTCAAATATGAATTTAAGATATTGCTTGCTTTTGACATGGGAAATGTGCGATTTCTGGATCAGTATGAAATGCGAGTGTAATGTTTTGTAAAATTAGATTAAACTTGTGTACGAATGGCCGGTTTTTCCCATGGTAATAATGCCCTCGTACTGTAAGGGGCCCTGTAAGTTTTTCCCATACTATTTAGTTCTTGATATAATCGGAGCTGGGAATCGTTGTCAACGGTTCATCATTATTAGATCGAATAATTCCACAAGCAACTATTTGCAGTTATTATTTACACATATTTAAAGTTTGTTTAACCTGAAAATCAGCTGTTTTGAACAAAGATCTTACTTATGTAAATGGAATATCTGTGGTAACTTGATTCTGTAATTGGTTGTCAGTTTAATTGTTGCTATGACATTGTATTAAATCAAAACTGATATAAGTTTAATTTTTATATTCTTGTGTGCACAGTCCTACGTTAAATGCTGTTGTCATGAAACAAACTGCTTTTAAATGCTCTTGAAATTAACAGTGGTGACCTTATTAGTTTTTGTTTCCTTGAGTGCACTATCCTTTCCAAGTCAATATCTCTGCAATGGCATTGTAATGTTAAACCTAACACTAGCTGATTCTAATCAATAGCACAGTCGTTGAATTTGCCAGATTTACGATGCACATGTGAATAAAATACATTAAGCGTCAGCAATTTGTTTTTGGATGGAGTGCAAGTTCGTAACAATCCAAAGAAGACACTTTTGCAGATTTTTTTATGTTGTTGTTAAGTTTCAATACTCATTTTGCAAGAAATCAATAAGTACCGTTACGGTAGTTTAAGATATCTTTTTCGCAACTACAACTTTACGTGTGCAAATGTATCATTGCGAATATGTACATGTAATTCGCAAAATAAGTTTATGCTCTATTATCAAAATATTTCGATTGGAAACTAGTTGTAAAAAATAATTTAAAAAATACCGTTGATTAATCACTTTTCCATTAATATATATTTTCTACATGTTATATTTGTTTTGTATATTACCTAATATTTATTAGTTTTGTACTGTATACTCCACCCAGATTATGGATTTTAAACACAAAGATTCATTACTTTTGTCACATTAAATAAAAATGCTAGTATAAACTGAAATAAAATAAGTCATGTAAATTAATTTTGAGAGTATTACATGTTATGTTCTTCAAAGTAAACTGTTTTATATAATGACTAATAATGATTCCAAGAACTCTGACATTTAATATAAAATTATACTTTCGTTTTTCACTTTATATGAATACATCTGCTTGTATAGTTCGACGTCATACGCCATCCTATGCAGCTTCTTTGCCTTTATTCTGTATGATTGAGGAAAAATAAAGCAGTCGGCATAAGAACAAAATCAATTAATATGAAATAAGACTCTGTTATCTGTAATGACCTCTAAAAGATCGTTTTTTTTTACAATAAATGAATACATCATTGGTGATAGTTCGACGCCATACGCCATCGGTTGCAACGTCTATTTCTTTATACTTTACGACGAAGAAAAAATAAAACAGTCGGCGTCAGAACTGCTGTGAGTTTTAAGAATACAACTGTTAAATCATTATCTACATAAGTATTATATTTAGAGTTCTCTCCTTCTGTCGCAGCTGGAGTTTCGCTTTGTTTATATTTATATAACTGGTGTCAAAACTGAAAATACAATGGTTACACACACATAATCCTGGCGTATCTAATTAGTTAAATACTTAACATGAACGTTCAAACTTAAAACGTCTAAATTTGGGGCGTTGATAATTTTATCAAGGCCAATAAAGGACAATACGATTGTCACAATAGTTACACAATTGTATTTATAATATGGACACACAACTCCATGTCTCAGATTCTAATTGTTTCCTGAATATTGCAGATGGCCAGATTTATTCGACTAAAACAACTAGTAGGTACATATCGAATTAACGATTCGCGTTTTTGTATAAGGCATATTTATTGGCATTTAGAACAAGTTAATTGCTCGTTTCCGCGCATTCAAACATAATTTGCAATTCTTGCCAATGAAATATAAGAACCTAATATACTACCGAACGATATCAATATATGCGTATACACTACATACATTAACACCGTGCATTGACATACAACAAAATTTAAGCCAATGTGCGCTGTTTGCACCTAGGCCGACAACATTAATTGATTTCAAAGTTCTTTAGTACTGTTCCTGGGACGTATTACTAGGCTATTATTTACGGTATATAACCTGTTGACACAATGAGATACGCCTGGCCTGGCTGTGTAATAGTGATATGAGAAATGCCATACATCCATTTATTGGAATTCCCTTGCAGAACAACCTGTCAACAAGTCAATTTAATGGCTGCCTTCTGGGTTTTCAAATATCTAATTATTTTAATAACGTACACATTCGTATTTCTATTGTACTGAAATTGTGTGCGTCTGAACCTATAAGTGGTATTTCTCAAGAAAACTCCTCAAATATATATAGTATATTTTACAATCACGAGAACGCTATCAGATAATGAGCTTTAACTTCTATAATTGTGTTAATATAGACTTAAACGGGATCCAAATGAAACAAATAAATATTGCTGAATTGTGTACATTAATCATGCTTATTTGCTTTACTTTAATTAATATTTGTACGTATAGTATAGTTATTAAAACGGCTTACTCTTCTTGTATTATAAAGGCGCATTTTTGAAAATGTGTGTAAGTCGCAACAAACAAACTGCGCAACATTCGGATCCATAATCTCAATATATAGGACCAGTATCAAACAAGTACACACAGTAACGTACACAGGATGTGATAATATGCAATTGTTTATTTTTACACATCAACGCAAATATGTACACTACATCTGCATTTGTGCATACGTTTTCTTAACGATGTACGATATCAATTGTGTTTGCAGTGTCAATACAATTATCCTGCAACTGATATTGCAGTATTTGGATGATTACAATGTGACCAGTGAGCGTATCACAAACGGCATTGTTTATGCATTATCCCCAACGCGACCAATGCAGCGTCTTTTCCTGACGTATTATTTTGCAAACGATGTAATTACATTTCTATTTTTCCGTAACCAGATGGTTAATGACATACCCAAAAGACAAATCAAATTTGATTTTATTTCGATTATAACAACTTTTAAAATTCAAACCTTATAAACATGCCCTTAGCATAAAAGTTCAGGAAGTGTTATATCCTTGCTGAGATTCAATGGTCCTGACAAAGTTCATTGAGTAGAGTTTTAGGGGAAACCAATACCAATCTAACTGTGTCAAATCGCCTCTCACCAGTGTAAATATACCGTTGTGCGTCAGGTTACACATATTAAAGTTTCAAAAAAAGTCTGACACTCGTGGTGGTAATATTAACACAATTTTAATGGATATAATCAAAATGGCACATGTGTGCTAATGTTTTGAATATTATAACGACTAGTTTAAAAAAAAAAGAATCAAATTAATTACGAATCTTAATGTGTCGTACTTAATTAGTACGTAGAATAAATAAATAGAGAATATTATGCTAGTATGGTGTTCCAATAACCGCGAGTGCGATGCTACTTGACACAACCAACGAGAATGTTTGATAATTTCTATATTTTCCGTTTCAAGAAACATTGATTAACAATTACAACTTTGAGATGTTTAAATGTTCTGAACATTTTTTATATATTATATTGTTATAAAAACACACTTGCTAGTCATGCAATTCTTAAGTCTTGTTCTACAGCCGTTTTAAGCTATCAAAAGACAACATAAATTATGTTTTAAAGGCAACGGTGTGCCATTAACTACCTTCATACACGACCATATAAAATACACGTGTGCAGGATCTTGATGAGGTAGTGCGTTAATGATTCGTTTCCATAACACGCATACCAAATGTTAACCATACACCACCAGATCTCTTCTATAGTCATAGTACTACAGGTATGGTGCATTTGGATTGCTTATGTATACCAAGTTGCCATGCTGTAGTCAGACGGATCGACATTAATGTCATCATAAAAACGACATACTAATAGCATATTATTTCCACCCACATGTTTAAGTTACTTGGTTACAACAGAAGCACGGTTATGATTGGCAATTCGACAGGTTTACAGGTTGTCAGACGTGTTGGTGAAGCATGATTTGCCAGTTCTTTTGTAGTGAAGGTTTATAGTAAAGATTATGGTATTATTGTGCATTTCTCTACCCGTCTTGTCAGTCGCTTAATCCCTGGAAACTTCAATGCCTAATAAAGATGTAGAATTAGTTATCATTGTTGTTGCTGGTTTGTTTTCAAATTTCTATACTCTCAAAACAAATTTGTCGGCTTGTGTAGAATTAGTTATTGTTGTTGTTGCTGGTTTGTTTTAAAATGTCAATACTCTCAAAACAAATTTGTCGACTTGTGTAATGTTAAAACAAAAATTTCCTGTTTTACATAAATATCCAAGAGCCTACGCGAATACAATAGCGTTCGTGTGAAGTCTCAAATGCACGCCATTATCAAGTCGGAATCTATAACAAAGTCCGGTCGTACCAACAGATGTCATTTATACAAAGATAAGCTCAATTAAGACAGTGCCTTTATAACTAAAATGACTTTGAAAAATTCAATCGACTTTGAAATGTAATCTGGGCCCGTATTCACAAAGCTCCTTAAGGAAAACTTAAGTTAATTTCTTAAATTCATATCTTTCCTTAAGTCTCTAGCTTTTTCAAATATACCTCTGTTTACTTTTTCGTGCTTCAAACTAATAAATATTGCCCAGATGTTTCATATTTAAATATTGTGTAAATATAAATCATTAAAGTACAACTTAAGTTAAGATTTAACTTTGTGAATGCCAGCCCTGGCCTCTAAGTGCGTTCTACACAATACGTCATGCACGGGGCAAAACGTGACCAAGCAGCATTAATTATCTTGATAGAAAATCGTATATTGCTATTTTCTGTTGTTGTTGTTGTTTGTTTTTTTGTTTTTTTTTAACGTCAATATCTTGTTTAATTAACATAATAAGATGAGAATTTGATATCATGTAAAGTTTTATATTTCTTTTTAGTTCGCTTCCGTATAAAGTTTAGCATTGAAAATAATTTCAGAATATTTCGCGTGTTTTCAAAACAAGGTGTAAATCAGTTTACTACGTTTTTATTGACTAATGAGATATCGTCTGCTGGCTTGTAATGTCTCGTCTGCTGGACATTTCTGAACTTATCTGAACTAGTTGTTCGCAGTGCCGCAAAATGACAGACGGGGTAATATCACTGAGATGTGTGTTATGTCAATCTTGTTATTCGACAAATGTAGTGCAAAGGATACGACTTCTTTTACAACTATAGTGCTCAAACAGATCAGATATATTGATATTATAGCAATTGATACGATAACAATTATTTGGACGTTCCCGCAAATGCCAATAATCTCACTCAAATTAAGTGAGTGAGTAAAGTCAAGGTTCTAGATTATCGCGTATCCAGGTTTACAAAAACACACGGTACTGCTCGTGAGGCAAAGCGACGAATGAAAACGTATCCTCATATAATTGCCTTAAAGCATCTTATATACTACTGGTAACCCTATAAATATGAATCGTGTCGTGGGAAAACCAGGCTAAATGCGTCCTGGATTATCCTGTGCAGTCCGCACAGTTACGCACATGCATTAAGCCCGGTTTTTCCCACGTCACGCCTCATATTTATTGTTGCATTCCACATAGATAACCTTTGCGAAGACCATTTCATATTGGTTATTCGAATCTGCAAATACAGCCCCGAGATATTATGTTGTGGGTTCAATAGTTCTGCAGCCCTTTTTGTGCATATTTATTTCATGTGGGATAGATAGCACATTAGAGAGCAGTGTTGGTTATTCAGTAATTAATGCAAGCAATTAGCTGTAATAAAATGCAAACAATTAATCATGCTGCCTGTCGTCTGGTTTCATTGTTAGTATCATCATTCCCGTGACAACATTGTCCGGGCACTCTATGGGGACAATTTTATTGGGGAAGATTTTCTTGATGAAGTTACACAATGGAGTTATGATCAGTGTGTTTTTACACTCCCCATGATGACAGTCTGTGTGTGATCTTGAACTTTCCTTGGAATATTATTGATGCATGCACGCGATGCAGTTTCTGAAGAATGCTTTAGTGACGGCATTGTACACTTCTTTGCAAAACAACGAGTTGGATACAAAGTTGAACATATAAATTCGCCTTTGTAGGTAATGGTAAAACAAGTACACGTGTAAGTATCACAGGTCGATGAACAATTTTAAGCCAATTATAGCATTTCGCTATATGTCAAAGTAATAAATATAAGCAAAGTGAAACTCCAGATGCGACAGTAGGAGGGAACATATTAGCAGCCCGAGGTCCTTTGTTTACGGCAAATTACCAATTGCCAAAAACAACACAGCACATCACAAAAACACATACCAAACACACAACGCACATGAATAGAACTGGGTCACCGCCTTGGAACGGTCAATGCAAAGCATTGGGGGTTTAAACATGTTTATGGGCGCCAAACCTCACACTTAGCTCAGATAATGGCAAATGTACACAACAGACAACATGGACAACATGAAACAGACGAAAATGCACACCAAAATTGAATTAAACTGGGGTCACCGCCTTGGAACTGTCAATACAAATCGGGGGCTTGAACCGGTTTACGGGCTCTCAAACCTTACACTTGGCCCAAAATTATTCTTAAACATTTAAGTGTAAATAAAAATTAACCTCATAGCATCGCAATTCAAATTAAACAGCAATAAAAGAGAATAGTATTCAAATTTAATTACCATTTAATTACGCAATGGTTGGATGCAAACCAGAGTAGCAGAGTTGCTACAAAAAACAGGTATCAACTACATCTCGTCTTTTTTGGTGAAAGTTAAACTGTGTGGTATTCATAGTCAATTTAACGTCTTAAATTACACTCACAACTAATTGAAAGATAACCTGGAGCTTGTGTCCTGATATTTAGGACTTCATTAACGATGCGTAGACGACACCTGCACCAGCAGGACATAGCCCATGTCCACGAATTTACTAACCACATAAACATTACATTTACAATACAGAAAGAGAAGAAAAAAATAACAGTTTAGCCTTTCTTGATATAAACACAAATCGAAATCAGGATGGCTCACTTAAGACCACAGTGTTCGGCAAACGAACACATACAGACCAATACCTTGATTTTGACTCGTCCCATCCTAACGAACATAAACTTAGAGTGTTGAGAACATTGTACCAGAGAGACTCAGTTATGAATTAGCCACGGAAATTAGTCATGTACAAAGTGCACTCAGAAAATGTCACTACTCTGACTGGACGTTTCGAAAAACCATGAAAAGTATATCCTTGAAGGACAAAAACAAAAATAAAGAGAGAAGAAGAAATTCGCCTTACTAAGACAAAGCCAGAAATTCAGTTGTGCTGCCACACCAGAAAGGAACATCAGAATACTTATGACGAATTTTCAATCAACACAAGGTAAACGTTTGTTTTAAACCCCACATAACAATACGGCAATGCCTGGTCCATCCAAAGGACAAATGGGACAAACAAGCATACGGCCCAATATATCAAGTGCCAAGAAAACACCCAAAATCGGTGTAAACATGACTATATTGGGGAAACCGAAAGAAGCTTTAAGCACGTTTTATGGATCATAAACGACCAAGCTCACTTACCAGTGAGCTATCCAACCACATCCTCACTGACAGCCCCGGACATACGGTCTCAATGAACTCAGTGACCATTTTAGACCGGGACCCATCATGGTTTGGGAAAGGGGTTAAAGAGGCGGTGTACATAAAGAAACACAAGCCGACACTTAACAAGGACGGGGGCCGGTACAATCTGTAGGACTTCTGGGACAGCTTATTAACATCGCTCACTCAGAGTGGTGTTAATCCCCAGTAGGCTAATCCTTTTGGTCTGCTGATGAAGTCATTAGTATTAGGCCGAAAGCTCCAGGTTAGCTTTGCATTAGTTGTGTTGGTTGTTAAAAAGTGCAATTTAAATATAAACAAAGCGAAACTCCAGTTGCGATAGCTAGAGAGAAATCTTATTAGTAGCACGAGGTCCTTTATTTATGGCAAGTTACCAATTGCCAAACAAACAGCACATCACAAAAACACATAACAAACACAAAACACACAAGAATAAAACTGGGGTTAGCGCCTTGGAACGGTTTCATGGGCGCCAAACCTCACACTTAGCCCAGAATTACTCAAAGGCACGTGTACAAAATTGACAACTTGGAAAACACAGAACAGATGCATATACAGCAAAGTGAATAACAGTGGGGTCACCGCCTTGCAAAGGTCAATGCAAAAGCACATCGGGGGCTTAAACCGGTTCAAGGGCGCCCGAACCTCACACTTGGTTAAGACATTAAGATATTAAAGTGTACATCTCGTCTTTTCATAAAAGGATTTACAGACATAGCATCATAAAGTTCAATTTTCAGATCATCGTTATGTGATTTCAGGAGGAGGCCGGTATATATCAAGAATATAGCCGTTGAACAATTAAATTGCATACCATATATATGCACGTATACTTAACACTCTGCTAACAATGTTGATGAAACTATCTATTTAATTAACAGGGACAAGGCTATTTATTTATTTAAATACTAATACTAATGTACACATATTACAATTTGTGCAGCAACTATATAAAATATACTTCGTTTTGGTTTGTTATTTATGTCCTTATGTGTTGACACGAATAACTATGTTCCAAAAGTATATGATTATTCCTTTTAAAGCTTACAAAAGTAATTGTGTAACTGCATACTTTTTGTATTTGAAACAGCACAATAAACCGTTTAGCAAAACCAATTACAAGACGACATCCATCACCTCTACTTTTGCTGAAAAAAAATGTTTGTTTCTTAGAAACGGATTATGTGATGTTTGATTTATAACGTTTGGAGATGTCATTTAATAACAAATGTGGCAGGCAGGCACAAACAATTTATGAAAAGAATTACGAAGCTAAAATCAAACGGATAAAATGAAGACTCACACATTTCTAGAATAACAACACATTACAAATTACGTAAATAATCACAGAAAGTATAAACAAGCATTACCTATTTTAAAACAGAACTTTAGCGCTATTTATAAGTGTCACTAGTGTGTATACATTAATATGTTTATGTATTGCGAAAAGGGCGAAATGTTGGGGTTTCATATTAGATTTGTGAATGTTTTGCATGTTTAGTTTTCCGAAATGGATAGGACTTTTTTTCACTTAATCGCTTTATATTAAGCTATTTTTACTGACTGAATCACAGTAGTTGTATTAATATGATTTAAAATATGTGATTTCATATTAATGATACTTTAATTGTATCTACATTTTGCCTAGTTTTTAGACTCCTTTTAGCTGTAACGGTATGTGTGTTCGTTCAAGTTGTATGCATGAAGTGTAAATAAAACACTGTACACGTAGTTTATTTATATACTTATTTAATTGATGCAAAACATGTGCATCAATATCCCCTCAAAAAACCTTAGCATGATTTGTGATTTCTTTTAATTAAAAAAAACGTCACACATTTTCAGACTATTCGGAAATCTTTCCCGTTATTCAAATTAAGCGGTTAGCGTTTGGGAAACGTTATTGACGAACACCACTGTTAATTGTTAGTTCGATCTATTAACAACATAATTTGCAACTTCCCAAAGAATAAATAAGCACACCTATGTTCTTTTCATATTGGTATGTGCACTAATTCATCAGTGTCGTTATTGCATTACAGTGAATACTGACATATAGATCCATTTCAAACCAGGGTTATGTTTTTCTTTACCTGTGATGTTTGGGTAAGCAATTGTTTAAATATATAGCGAGTTATATCATGAAATTAATTTAGATTCCATTAGTGCATTATTTATGGTGCGTTACATGATGAAGGACAATAGTACTTTCTATTTACTCGTGTAATTGTTATGTAAATTAAGCCAGCATTTCACTTACTGTCAATAAATTGCTGAACAGCCTGTTGGCAAGTCAATTTCATGGTTTGTCTGCGTGAACACAGTTTCGGAAGTTGATTAAATTTACTGCAGACAAAGATAAAAAATAAGGGTTCACTGCATATATTGTGAGTACATAATTAGCTTATTATTGCTATGCAATATACATTGTAATATGTTTTTTTTCTATTAACGTAGATTATTTGTACGTGTTTAAAATGCGGTCAGCTAACTGTAGTTGATGCTTTTTGACTTCGTTTTTACACACACCAAATAGCCGCAACGAGGAACTGTTCGTCAAAATACATTATATTTTAAATAGAATAAATACTTTGACAATTAATATAATATATACAATACGTCGTGATTGTTGATACCCATTGCATCTGTATCGTGCACACTTGTGATGTAAGCGGTAGGTGACATAGCCATTGTTGGAACAGTATTTGACTACTAACAGTGACCAGTTGTTGTTGTAGCAATACTCAACGACGTCCTCTCAAGAATAAAATGACGATTTCTTCTGATTTCTTTGTTAATAAATATTAAATCTTTGGACGCTCTCATTGTTCCCGGATTGCAGTATGAGTTTCCCAATGTAGCATGCGTCCGATAGCTGATGAAGAATACTTGTTGAGCATCAACGATCATTCAAGAAGATTCCCAATACACGGATTCAACATAAATGGTGTCAACTTCCTCTGTCTGGTTAAAAAATGAAACAGGATCGTTCTGACACGTGCACAATCTTTCATAATCGCAACAATTTTATTTGAACTTGGCATTCGAATTGCCTGTAATCAAGCTTATACAGAAACTTAAAACTTTAATTACGGTAAATGAATAAAACGGGATATAATGATTCATATGATTATATTAAATGTTTTGCATCTCAAAAAACAAGAAAAAATAGAATGTTAAAATTTATATTTAATAATATTTTTTATGTAACCCGAAGTATGTATAACATGAATTCCTGTCCTACAATTTATATTGGTTACTTTTTTTTCTTAATTAAGAAGGAAGCAGCTGCATCACGGACAACAATGTTTTCCGTGACCTCATCACCCCACATCGCTTTGTTTTAAAACAATTCGACTTTTGTGTTTGAAAAATATTATCATATAGTCACCACCGTAACCATTAAAACGGATTTCACTTTAATAAATATCATGTTCAAACAAGACATACCAATTATGAAAATCCAGTAACGATAACAGTAATTATCAGAAAAAAAACGTATAATGGGATACCTTGATTCATGTGGTTAATTAATTATTTCAGGACAAACACTGATGAACAAATATATCAAACTTTCTATTTAAAAACATTATTATGTGACTTTTTACATAAGTAGTAAGCATAATATTCATACCAGATTTAAAATAAGTATGTGTTGCTTTTTGTCTGACGTTTACCTACAAGGAATCCTTTAGGAAGAGTGGTAGTATGGAGTACTTACACATTTCATGAAAATGACGATTTCTTTTGATTGATGATTTTGGTTCATCAATAAAGAACGAAGCAGTTGCTATATCGATGACGACGAAATACTAACATTTTCTTCATCACTGATTTTACCTCCATTTGTATTGAATGATGCAATGATGCTTCGAAATAATGCCGTAACCGCTTGCTCCCATTAAACGTTATGCTTATAAATCACAAACAAATGTGTGCATTAATACAGTAATGCCATTACATAAAATGAATGTGAATCATGTGTCCAACTTTAAGAGTAAAGGGCAGGCAAACATTTATCGTATCATCACGACTAGCTAAAAACTAGCTAAATTGCTACAATTAGTACATAATAACTTTGAAAAAAACGTTAACAGTATTGTCATTATTGGTTGATACAAGCTGATAATTCCACAGTGCTAATTCACAAAGTGTCTTAATGTACAAGACAGGATATAGCCATAACAACAGATGATAAACGATTAAATATTTCTTAAAGTTCCTTTCGATTATGACATTCCTACAGGTCCACAGCAGGTTCATTCAGCTTTGGTTTGATAAGCATTTATTTCAAACGCTCGTTAAGCATTATTCTCAATAGCCACTGTTGTCTGGCAAATGTAATTGTATGCGAAATTATATGAGAATTTGTGTCAAGTAATCAAAGAACAATGATGGGCGTAACCAAACGCTTCTTATATAAACGTAAAAGACATGTGACTAGAATGAAGAACAATTATGATTCCTGATGTCAAGCAAAATAGTTGTACGTTGATATTCATGTTTTGTTGTAAGAATACATAAATAATAATATTATACAGCGCATTGCTTCGTATAGATATTTAAGATGACAATATCATCCTTTCAGTGAAATGTTTATAACTAGATAAAGATGGTTTCGTTGATTAATACATGTATGAAAAAAAATGTCAGTATGCTATTAACTTTAATATTTCAAGTAGGAGCATTAACAAGTAATATTATGTAGGACACCGTGACATAAAATTTTACAAAATGACAGTTAAAGAACAATTACTATTAGATAATGGTAAACAAATCATACCTTAACACGGTCGTATTTAATATTTCTGGTCAATTTTATTATGGTCGTCAGGGGACAAAACCGTTAGTTCCCAGTGGAGACAACATGAAGTCGTCCTGTTACTCGCAAGCAAAGCATACATTATTCAACGTGAAGTGGCGATGGTTTCAATGACATGAAACGAGTAATTCTAGAGATAATAGCTTGAAATATAACCTCCTTTGATCCAGTGTTTTTTCTGACAACAAATCACGTGACTATGTGACTCAAATGAATATAACAACACGTGTAACAAACCTTTCATTGCAATGTATCAAATATATTTTGTAAATTGCAAACAGCAATAACAGAAAACGAAACACATTTTAAAAGACTCATTCGTAAGTTTATTACAAAATCTTGTTCATACCAAACTCGGGTAATGTACATAATTAAAATCAAGTAAATAATATCGTATAAGAAAGTGTGTGTCATGGTCATATCATGTCATTGGCTGGCTTAAATACAGTCAAATGTATATACCCGAGGTTAATAAGAAAATTGCTTAAAGCATTTCACAACGATTTATTGCAAAGTTATGTTCTAACGCACTGGAACAACTAACATCAGTTAAAACAGAGTTGTTTAGAAATGTTATCACGTAAAGCATTACCAGTAGCTAAGAAATATTATTTTGTTTGATTTTTCCGGTTGTAAATATTTTCTGATTTTTGCTGATTTTGAAATAGGCGTCAATCTTTAAACGTATAACGTACTGGTGTATTAGACTATGATATGTTTAATAACTAATGATATCCTTTTGTTTGCATTAAATAAACTAATAATGATATCTCATTAATTGATTATATAACTTTTTGATATTGTCTCTGTTTTTCATATTCACAGTTCAACGCAATACCAATTTAATGCTAATATCTAGGAATACTGGTCCCATTTATTGTTGAAATATATTAAAAATATATAATATACTTATTACTGAGGGGGAAAAGGCTTGTAACGATAAATGCATAACTGGAACATTTATTGCTATATAAAACTATTTTATTTATTACCTCTGAAAATTAAAAACTTATGCAATTGATAACAAATAGCAACTAACTGTTAACAATTAAGCACAAATCTCAGTGCAATATGTCTATATGAGATTTAACATTTTTTTAATATTAAGTCATTTAAATTATATTAAAATCGTGGTGTACTGTTATCGAAACACAACTCTTACTTCTGTAAATTCCATTTATTATTTGAATCTATTATAATTCAATTATTAATGTATTCACCCAGATGTTCGTTTTATACCGTTTGTAACGTCGAAAGGTCAAGCAGCTACACATACTATGAACACATGTTTCAGTTTGGAAAATTTGCTGAGTATGCATACACATACCTCTGCTATAAACCATTGTCCAAAAATATAATTAGCATTATAAAATAAGAAAAATTTCACTTTCTAACAAAAACATTGTCATTTGAGATTTATTGTGGCTTTATTTGTTACGTGGCATGCATTCTTACGTATACATTTCGTCTGAAGAGACTACATAGTATATGCCTTTACTTTTTTGTATAAGCTTCATCCCGGTGTTTAACATATGCTTTGTCATTTTGCTTTCAGATTGCATTCCTGTTATAATCGCATAGTAATACAAAATTTAAAGGCATCATAAAACAGTTTAATTTGTAACTTGTTGTCATTAAAATTGTATCTTAGTTGTTTGCTTAAATGAACAATCTTATAAAGAACAATTTTCATATTGTAGTGTGCACATTGCTACACATAAGATTGCTGTTGTCTTGAATTTATACTGTGGGTCTTTTCTGCGATGATTTGCAAGTTTCATTGACCATCTTACTGGCGACATGTGTTTCTTTGAGTGCACTGTCTTTTCCGAGTCAATATCTCTGCAATGGCATGTAATGTTAAACATAACACCAATGGATTCTAAATCAATAGCACAGTCACGGCCTTTACCAGATTTACGATGCACTGGTGAATAAAATACACCAAACGTCATCAGATTGTTTTTGCATGGAGTGCAAATTTGTAACAGTTCAAAGAAAACAAACAGTCAAGGCCCAGTTTCTCGAAACTTTAACGGTCAATTAAGCCAACTGTTCGTTAACTTAAATGAAATTAATATAACAAGTAACTTGTTTATCAAATATCTTAATATTATTTCAGCATAACATTTTATATTGAATAAACTCACAGTTTAAAATTGTAACGTTTACTTTACATAAATAACTTCATGCACATTTTACGGGCTGTGAGGTTAATTGGCCGTCAAACTTTTGAGCAACTCTGCCCAGATGTAGTATTGTTGTTGTTGTTAAGTACTTGTCGTCACACGACTGACAGTTATGCTTATGAGTAACGATATTGCTAGGTACGCGTATTTTGAGATTATTTCCGTAACTACAACAATTGTCATTTGATCATGTGTACAACATGTAAAAAAAGTAATCAAACTTTAAATGTATTAATTGTGACTATGTATTTCGCAAACATGAATCAGTAATGATAACATGTTGTAAATAATGTAAATTACTTTTAATTAATCCATTTTTCATAAAAAAATCTATTGTAATGAATACTATCTTACTTTAATTTCCTTTGCACTGTATACTTTGCCAACATTATGGTCTTATAACTCATGTTAGTTTGCATCAATATTCCAGAAAGTTGAAACCATTTTATATTATTCATAATCATATGATTCCAGTAACTCAAAAATATGAAAGCAGAGACACCAGAAACATAATGTCCACTAAAGGATCTTTTGACCTATACATGAATAAATCACACTCATATTTTCACGCAATAGGCTATCGTGTGAAACTCCTAGATTGAGACGAACACTGGAAATGGTTGCGAGAATACAACTATTAAGTCTTCATCTACACAAGCATTATACAATTCATGTCAAAACCGAAAATAGGATGGCGTAATGCTAATAATTGTGGACTTAATTTTAAATTTAATACGTTTGGTTCTTTAATGTAAAAGCTCAATACATTTGTCTGTGGAATTTTGAAAACACACATATGAATTATGGACAAGATAGTTTGATACAGACCATTCATACTATATCGCCATGAATTACTCCGCGTGTTTGCTTTATCGCACAGTGTTGAAATAAAGTTTATCCCACGGCGTCTTATTACATCAATGTCGTCTTGATGACGGGATAAATACTAAACATAAACAATCACGATATGAATAAAATAGAATATGTACACTATTTTTTTTTTTTTGTAATTATAAGTAGAAGTAGGATATCATAAATTGTGTTGTCATCATTTTCTGAAGAAAGTGAATGGCTGAACGAGCAATGTCTACTTTACTTCCACAAATCATAAAGTTGGTTTTCCGTTTCCATCCCAATTTCAATGAATATCAAATGCAAGATCGCGTGTACATTGTTTATAAGATTGTGTGTCAATACATATTTCAAAAGTTGAACCAATATATCTTATTGAAGTGAATACTGTCAATTGTCATATACGAATAGCTGGCAATTCGTTTTGCAAAGCTATGGTGCTTACTTTTACATCTAAATATTTTATTATATCAGACCAACATATCATAAAGTACTTTTGTTTTATTGTTTTGTTCTAACACCAGTTATTTATTATGACAAAATCTTTCATTGTTAATGGCGAAGCGTCCGACTGAGATTCACAATAGCAGATTCACACGAACCCCGTCAGCGTCTACGCAAAAAAGACCATAAAACCAGTGTCAAATCAAATAGTTATGAAATTATGTAAATGCATTTTATAAATTATTCATATTTCCATTACATTTTAAAATGACGCGACTGCCGTACAATTCGTCGTCCAGTGTTTGTTTATTATAGTGCCACCCCTCGCGATTAAGGGCCAGCCAGTTTTGACTTATGAGACACCGTTACTGATGAACATCTTTACTCCCGATTCCTATCCTATATGCCGGGCGCTTGGCAGGAAGGCAACCGGTACCCCTTGATTTAAATAGCTGCTGGGTAGGCAACCGGCCATATCAGAACTCGCCCTGTGTAGGACTCGAACCGTCGACCTCCCGCTCCGTAGGCGAACGCCTTAACCACTAGGCCACGGAGACGGTCATACTATCACTAAATACATGTATGCGACAGGTCATCGGTCTATATTATTGCAGGAACCGGGGTGTTTATTTGCGACAAATATTTCGTACTTCCATATTAAATTTCAAATGCCTTAACAGGTTTATGGCTCTGTTTATGCTTCATACCACGCACGTGCTTTACAATATTATTGACTACGTACGTATATTGAACTTAGCAATGTACATCTCCCTCTATGTACTTGCTAGCAATATGTCACTAATGCAAACGCACTTGTCTCAAGATATTATATTATCATGTCTATCAACTGTCTACGTTATCTCTTTACGTTTTCTCTTGTTGCTTTCCGGTGATATTGAACGTAATCCAGGTCCCTTGAACCTAGAATGTCTCACTGTCTTTCATCTCAACATTCGAAGCATAAGAAATAAGGTGAATTATATCCGCGACACTTTCGCCGAATGTACACATAGTGTTTTATGTTTCACCGAAACCCACCTGTCAACTGACATTAAAGATGATTTATTAAAAATTGAGGGGTATGACACAACATTTAGAAAAGACAATAGCGCACATTCTGGGGTTTTTATAATCTATACTTCGTCTCTTTTTCGACCACAACGAATTCCAGAACTAGAACTTATACTACCAGAATCCATTTGGGTGCAAGTTAAAGACCATGCACAAACTTTCTTAATATGCACACAGTACAGGCAACCTAGTTCCACTGTCGAATTCTGGAATAAATTAAATATCTGTATTGGAAAAGCCATGGAAATATCTCCACATATTATCCTAGTTGGTGATATTAACGAATATCAATTGAATCCGACAAACCATAAACTAAAAGATATCATGACACTAAACAATTTACGTAACATAATTACGCAACACACACGTGTAACAAGTAACTCCAGTACTCTAATAGATATTACTGTACTATCAAGTAGTGTACATTGCTTTGATGCAATTATTTTCGAAACCGAACTATCACCGATCACTATGGAACCTATGTGCATGTTAAAACCAATTTCAAAGTAGAGGAGCCATATAAGCGACGGTTATGGGAATATAAAAACGCGAATGTTACGTTATTAAATGAACTCATAGAATCTACTGATTGGTCTTTTATAGAATTGGGTCCTGTTGATGAATTTATGAATACGTATTTTTCTCTTGTTAAGTGGTGTATTCCGAACAAATTTGTAACTATTCGCCCAAATGACAAACCTTGGTATAACTCCGAAATTCGAAAAACTACTCGTGCTCGTGATCGACATAAACGCACAGCAATACGCACCGGAAAAACATCTGACTGGAACACATATAAACACTTCAGAAACAAAGTTAACAATATGAAAAAGTATGTAAAGGAGATATTTTTTAACTCAATTGAATTTAATATAAACGATGTTTCGTCAACAAATCCAAAGAAATATTGGAAACTTATAAAATGCCTCATGAAAGACAATTCTTCTAAGTGTGACCAAATACCACCGTTGATCAACAATGATCAAACATATTCACTTACAGAGTTCGAAAAAGCAACTACACTCAATTACTATTTTGTATCCGTTTCGAATGTTGAGGAGAGAGACATAAAACTGCCAACTTTTGACGTTAAGACGGCTATGATTTTAAGCGATATTAACATTTCTGAACAAGATATTAAGGACGTATTAAATAATCTTATTATCAATAAAGCAAGCAGCCCTGACGAAATCAGTCATCGAATGTTGAAGCAGACATCGCATACAATATGTAAACCGCTTTGCATTTTATTTAACAGATCTGTTAAACAAAGTATATTTCCTATCTCTTGGAAAAAAAGCAAACGTAATGCCTCTGTTCAAAAAGGGAAATAAAGAACATCCATCAAATTACAGACCCATATCTTTAGTAAGTTGCGTAGGAAAGGTGTTTGAACGAGTTGTTTTTAAATATTTGTATAATTATTTACACTCGAACAAACTTATTTATAAATATCAATCTGGCTTTCTACCGGGGCACTCAACTACCTATCAACTAATTGATATCTACAATCTAATATGCAAAGGGTTTGATGATAAACAAAGCACGTGCATTGTCGTTTGCGACATTTCAAAGGCATTCGATCGAGTCTGGCATAAAGGGCTTATTTTCAAACTTCACCATTATGGTATATCCGGAAATATTTTGAATTGGCTTTCAAACTACTTATCGGACCGCACTCAACGGGTTTTTATCAATTCGACATTTTCTCACGACAAATCTTTAAAAGCTGGTGTACCCCAAGGATCTGTTTTATGTCCTCTCCTATTTCTTGTATATGTTAACGACATCTCTGATAAATTACTTAGTAACTTAAGACTTTTTGCGGACGACAGTTCACTCTCAGTCACGTCAAATCACACTTTTATCGAAAGCACTCTAAACAATGAAATAATGCATATCAACAACTGGGCCAAACAATGGCTGGTTACCTTCAACCCATCCAAAACTGAAATTGTCTTTTTCTCATTATCAGACATTCCTAAACCACATTTGCTATTTTACGGAAACCAGTTGTCGTTCGTTGAAACACACAAACACCTAGTTATTTCGTTTAGCCAAGATGGCCGATGGCATAATCACATTGACTCTGTTCTCAAAAGAGCATCTAAAATATTAGGATCCATGAGAATGTTGAAGTTTAAGTTACAACGCCGAACATTAAATCAAATTTACATATCATACTTACGCCCTTTATTAGAAGATTCGTCGAACGTCTGGGACAATTGTATTCGATACGAAACAGAACTTTAAGAAAAAGTTCAGTATGACGCAGCTAGAATAGTTAGTGGTATAACCAGATCTTCCTCAATCAACAATTTACTTACTGAAATTGGCTGGATACCATTGGAACAAAGACGTAACATTCAAAAGCTTATACTAGTGTACAAACATATTCATGGTATTCTCCCAGAGTATCTTTCTGATCTGTTTCCTACAACTGTAAACGAAAATGTTTCTTATAACTTACGAAATGGCGATAATCTACTTACACTGCCTAGCCGTCTTGAAATATACTCCAACTCTGTTATTGCATCAGCGATCAAATTATGGAATGATCTTGATTCTAACACACGCAACTCCGATACGTTAGGCGAATTTAAATCAAAACTTAACGGAAAATTTAAAGCACCAATGGTGCCTATATATTATCTACATGGAGAAAGAAAATATCAGGTAATGCATGCTATAATAAGGAACAAATATAGTGAACTGAAAGCACACCTTTTCGAAAATAACTTAATCGACTCACCTAATTGTTGTTGTGGTTACCAAACTGAAGATGCAGATCACTATTTCTTCAATTGTCCTCTTTATCATGACGAACGTGTACAAATGTTTAGAAACACTCGTACATTCCATCCAATAAGTGCTACGAAACTCTTGTATGGTATACAAAATCTTAATTATGAAAATAACTATAAAAAAGCTTTTTAATGAGTTCAGCTATTTAGTAAACGTAACGATTTAATGTATAATCGGATCATTGTATACGCGTATG
Organism: Congeria kusceri; assembly: GCA_027627225.1. Classification (NCBI taxonomy): domain Eukaryota; kingdom Metazoa; phylum Mollusca; class Bivalvia; order Myida; family Dreissenidae; genus Congeria; species Congeria kusceri. The sequence goes on from CM051030.1 coordinate 45,978,998, forward strand.
AACATCCCGCTATCCATTAACAATGTTGCATTAGTGTCGAAATAAACGAACACGGTCGAGCTAGTCAGGGGATGGTAACTTTTGTTTTGTGTGTTCTTCCTGGTGTTTTTTTTTCATGTTTGTTTTTTGTTGTTTTTTCTCGTTCATATCTTTTCATATGAAGTTAGCATAAGTCACATAGTAAGTACTTTCTCAGTATAAGAATGTTGCCATTGGCATCTTGTTAACCTTTACAATAAACTGTCATAATGGAAAGGGCCCTTCGATGATGTTGGTATAACTCTAGGCCCAATCCATTTGTATACATGCAAATCTAATTTTGTATACTATGTACATAAATATATATGTATTGTACAATAAAATATGCTTAAACTAAACATACATGTATGAACATTAGCGTTGTGTATAAAGTTTTGCATATTATCTAAAGTAGGCATTTTTCCAATTTCCAGTTTTTAGTGGAACCATGTTTTACAATATTTTCGTAAAATGCTCTTCAACACTTGATACAACAATGTTTAATGATGTTGGCGATCGCCCCCAGCTCTAGTTACAATGTGCACAATAGGAGTCAGTTAACGAATTTCGTTGGCAGAGCCCTTCAGTTTGAATTCCTTGGAAAAACTTAGTTTTTGACGCAAACAGTTTCCGGTTTAAAGGTTGAGTTTCTCATTTCTGCATGCGTCTAAGTGACAGATGTGGCTGACCTTCGGATTGTTGATTGTAACACATTTCGGTCCTGTAATGTCAAGTCAAAGACAAGTCGGTTGAAAGATGTCTCGGAACACTTCGGACACTTGTGTAATTGTTGTCGTCGTTCCTATTTGTCAACTAAACGGCGTATTTTCGACATTGTAGAAATAATTTAATTTAATGACAATATTTATGACATCAAGCTACCAAGTTCATTAAAAGGCTAGGTGTGAAATTGCAAATTTGCATTAAACAAAAGCCCCTACGCAATTTACACAGTAGATACAATATCTTCGTGGCATAAACTACACGGTGTAACACATAATTTATATTTGGAGGAAACCACTACAGTAACTAGTATTTGTATGTACTTTATTTCTCTAAACAACATATATGAGGACCTGATGCCCTTGACAAAGGAAGATCACAATGTATCTGCAAAAACCTTTTGTTGCTAAGTTTGGTTTTCGTGGTTAATGCTTTCGTAGGTGCATTGACCGACGTTTAGCAATGTTATATTGCAAGGCTATATACAAAACAGTAACATGCTGAGAATAGTATCTATCTGTTGAGAATTAACTATGATAAGAAAGTAACTAAGTGTGTATTATATCAAAGATGCAGTGTGTGTTTGATTCATACGAATGTTCAGCTAAACACTATGTACATTATATTCTTTCCGACTCACTCTGATACAAAATTTGCATTTGGAGAAGGGATAGCAATGCGATACCAATGTCCTTTCCAGTATTCAGCATCAACAGTATTGTTATGTTATTGATACTCCAAGAGTTATTCGATTACATAATATCAAAATTTTATTCATTATGCAAGAAGAAACAGCACGAATTATAAAACAAATGCTACAGAACATGAAGAGGAGACGAGGACATGTATCTAAATTGTTTGCACATTGCATCACGCGTATTTGTGCACACTGTAAAACAGCATGTCAATCACATGCAGTTGCAAATTACGCGCGTTGCACGTGCCAATTACGTGTTTCCGGTTCTTGGCCGCGCTGCTTTACATTCGGTGGAGTGGAAACCTCTACAGAAGTTCAATATTGTCGAAAGCTGCGTGATGAAACAGTTATAAATATAATACGCCCATTTGAATGAAAGCAAATGCGTGATTTATCATTTAAAGGAAAAGATGCATTCTCCGTGATATCCGATAAACTGAACTGTAACGAGAAATGTTAATGTGTGTTTTAAATTTTTCTATCGTGCGTCAAGTACCCACAGCTTGATTGAATAACTACATCAAATTTTATTTATTGTGCATTTGTTAAGAATACATTCTCCAAACCATGTAGCTTTAATCTGTACTTATAATTGGCATAAATCAATAAAGGTATATCAAATGAGTTTCAACTTTTAAATTGTAAATATAAAATTATGTGATTTACATGAGAAGTAACTTGAGAATCTTAAAGGTATGTTACATAATAACTTGCAGAGCCGTGTCGACGGTTTATTTTATATGGTTATGGGTTATTCAGGAGAACGTTTTTTGCTAAGAAAACAAGGCTTTACGATATTAATATAACATGGTCATATGTATTTTAAGAGGAACTGTATTGGTTACGAGAAAATAACTTCACGTGTTTATGTTTTTTGAATTTGTGCATTAAAATACAATTTAAATGAAATCACAGGATCATCAGCACCAGAAAACCCTTTGAAAACATCCTCTGGTCCTTTATTTGAGGCAAGTGAATAATTTCAAATACAACACAGAACAATGCGCACAATGAAACACAAAACATTACATGATTAAAACATTTGAACTTTTAATAGTTCAAATGTTCACATACCGTAGATAATCAAGTCAATACTGACTCGCTTCAGTTAGTCGCATTATAGATGTTCACCATTTTCTACGTCTCTTTAATGGTGTAACTACCACAGGAACATATCAATTTGATAGGCCATTTGTCAAGTTGCCATGTTGTAGTAAGGCGGAATGACTATAATGTAAAGATCAACACAATGTAATAGCATACCATGTCGAGCCACATGTGTTGGATATTTTAATACAATAGTAGCACTATTATCATTGCAAATTTGTCATATTCACATGTGTTCATTACCAAATTGCCACATGTATACCATTTGATTACAAATATTTGTAAAAGTAATAAATAATTCTAATACTCGCTAATACTCGCATATGCCAATTGTTCCAGTGCTGATTAAGTTCAAAATAAATATAAATGCATTATTTATTGTTTATTTGCTTCAATTTTCATTGTCATAAGCCTCGCTGTATTAAACAAGGTTTGTCACAGGATGTGACACATGCCCCCGAAGCATATGCTCGTCAGAGGAAGGAAAAACAATGTCAGGGTACAATATTATGCCCTGGACAAATATCTTAAGATTTCAGCAATACAGCTGTTTGTTGTTGTGAAACACTGCCTCATAATGATCTTCATTCCCACCAAGGTATTACATTCCTTACATGTTGGCAAAAATTATGGTTCCTACAAAAAGTTCATTCTAATATTTGACCTTTTAAGTGTATCTTTGGACCCACAGACCTCGACCGAGGAGCATGTAAGTGGTATGCGACACATCATCTTGTCATGGGAAAAATAATCTGAAGTAATATTAAAATTCTTCAAGGCTTTTGGAAGATATAGAGCAGAAATAAAATTTCTTAACATTTGACCTTGAATTGTGACGTTGACCTTTGACCGAGGACCATGGGAGTTGTACACGACACATCGCCTGGTCATAGGAAATAATAATCTGAAGTAATGTTAAAATCCTTCCAGACTATTAGAAGTTATAGTTGAGAAACAGAAAGCCTTGACCTTTGACCTTGACTTTTGACCTTGAATTGTGACCTTGACCTTTGACCGACGATCATGGGAGTCTAAAGTTATATTACAATCCTTCCAGGCGTTAAGAAGTAACTGAGCGGAAACTAAAATTCATGACCTTTGACCTTAAATTGTGACCTTGACGTTTGACCGAAGAGCAGGGGAGTTGTACGCGACACATCGTCTGGTCATGGGGAATGATAATCTGAAGTTATATTAAAATCTATCCAGGCATTGAGAAGTTTTGGAGCGGAAACGAAAATTCATGAACTTTGACCTTGAATTGTGACCTTGACCTTTGACCGACGAGCATGGTATTGTACGCGTCACATCGTCTGGTCATGTGGAATAATAAGCTGAAGTTATATTAAAATCCATCCAGGCGTTAAGAAGTTATGGAGCGGAAACGAAAATTCATTACCTTTGACCTTGAATTGTGACATTTACCTTTGACCGACGAGAATGGGAGTTGTACGCGACACATCGTCTAGTCATGGGAAATAATAATCTAAAGCTATATTAAAATTCATCTAGGCATTAAAAAGTTACAGAGCGGAAACGAAGTCTGGACGGACGGACCCAACAACCCACACACCCACGCACCCACCCTTCGGGGGCATAAAAACACGAGAATGTTATTGCATAAGTCACTTGTTTGTATTTCTGTTTATTTCTCTACCGTATACCGTTTTGCATTTAGTTTAGAATAATTTACTTGATGCCAAAAAAATGTCCATCTTTGTCAAGTTAAGAGAGTGATATATCCAACCAAAGTTCTGTTTCCAGACTAATTATCTGCTAATCTACTTTACTCATAACTAAGTTTAATGCACGTAAGGTATAACAATGAATAAAAAATCCTGTTAGAATAGCATGGGACAATCTTCCATTACTAGTAGTAAAACTGTCAAGGTATATTATTGCATTCCTCATACATGATCTTTGCGCATAACTGTTCATATTGGTTGTCAGATTATATCTTAGGTTGTTGGTTCATTATTGCTGCAGCCCTCTTTGTGCATATTCATTTTATTTGGCATTGATAGCACAGAGAGCGGTGATGAGGATGCAGTAATTAATGCCAGCAATTATCAGCTGTAATAACATGCACACAATAAATGATGTTGCATGGCGTCCTGTGTCTCTATTAATATGATCTAAGACCGTAACAACATTGTTGGTGTACTCAATGGAGAAAATTTTATGGCACTAAACATTCTGGATGGGGTTACACCATGGAATTGAGATCAATCTGTTTCTACGCTCCTCGTGATGACAGTCTGTGATCTTTAATTATTGGGGGGGGGGGGGGGGGGGGCATATTATTGATGCATGCACGCGATGCATTTGCTGAGGCATCCATTTTGCGACGGCACTTTATGCATCTTTGCAATGCTACGAGGTATTTAGATACAAAGTTGAGCATATATATTTGCGTTTATAAATAAGGAAAAAACATCGTACGTGAATAGGCACCACAAAATGACGGGCATTGTTAAGCTGCATTATAGTAAGTTAGTTTCATATTATTACATCGACATAAATCATACTTCAAAGAAACAAGATGGTGTATAGTAAAATAAGTTAGGTCTTGCTTGTCATATAGTAAACACCCATAGAATACCCTTTAAATCCAGCTTATGGTTTGTATGTACCAGGGCAGGTCTGCGTAAAAGAAACAATAAACAATCTTGATATTGGTAACTTTTCCACTGTTCGTTAGCTAGTTGTAAACAATGTTGAACATATGCATGTCCTTTAAGACATTTCAAGAATACCACATGTCACCCTAAAACAGACAAAAGGGGCAATAGTCAATTATCGTTATGCCTATGGTACAAGTACGGTGGCACATTGGTGACATGCACTACCCTTTTTATCTCGATCCCACGAGATCCTAGCTCAAGTCAACGAGATACTAGCCCGTGTGAACGGGATACTAACTCATGGGAATGAGACACTACCTTGTGGGAATGAGATGCTTACTCGTGGGAACGAGTTAACTAAATCGATGGAACGAGTTAGTATCTCGTTCACACGAGTTAGAAAACCAATCACATTTTTCCGTATATTTGTTTTTTATGATAATCACAGAAACTTTGATTGGTCAAAAGATTTGATTGGTTCTCTGACTCGTGTGAACGAGATACTAACACTTGGACACGAGATACTAACTCGTTGTCTCGACTTTGTATCTCTTTTCTACGTGTTAGTATCTTGTTTCCATGAGTTTGAATCTCCACAAAGTTGTGTCTCGTTACCTCGATATAGTTAATACGTTCCCTTGAATAAGTGTCTCGTGCCGACAAATTAGTGTCTCGTTCCCACGAGTAATTACATCGTTACAACGAGTTAGTATTCGTTCCTTCGAGTTAGGATTTCGTGGGAACGAGATGAAAAAAAGAGTTTCTGTGTCACCGTATACAATTGATGGAACCTCTACTCATTAATAAAAAGAATTTTGGTTTTAATCATATGTATTTTCCTCACCGATAATGGTAATAGACGTAACTGATTTTGGCAGATATAATTTTATGTTATCGTTATAATTTTTCTGTTCAAACCAACCGTTACACATTTTAAAATACTGCTCAGCGACAAATACAGAGATAATTTTGCAATCGACGTAACATATAGTTTATAATGAAACGTTTAACAAACTTTGTTTAAAACAACACAGGACGCATGTAATTTATTGTATTGTTCGTGTGAATACTGGACAGTACAATACCATTTTGTTGTCAATGTCCATGAAACACACATTAGATAAAAATAACACACGAACATTACATTCCAATTTGACAGCACTGCAAATTTATGTCGATTCATGCAAGACAGACGTACGATATTGTTGTTTTGATTTATGATGCAATTTTACACAACGAAAACATACACATGCACAATTAATGCACTTTGAAACGCAAATTTTCGAATATTTATGCAATGTATTCCTTATACTGAGATCAGATTCTCTTGTATGCAACACTCTTGCCCTAGCACGTTAATAAAAATCATTTACACAAAAACATTTTTGGAAGGCGTTGATGAATTTATTATTGTAATTTTTATTTGCTGTCTCAACGAATATGCAATAATAGCAAATATTGGACGTTGGAGAATAGCAGGAAACACTATCAAGCATGAATAAGGTGTAATAGTCGCGACAGTCATACACAATTTGGAATGTTTTACATTTGATCAAAGTTTGCTACTTCCTTTAACAACAAATTTTTTTGACAATGTCATAATGACCTAACCTCTATCTAAGCAATCACTTGTATACATGTAAGTGCTTGAAATAACAAATAATGCTTAATAATTATAGAAGGCAACTACACATGTATTGCATTGCTTTTAAGTATTTATTAACGAAAATATCCGATTGTTGCATGTTTTAATTCATAGTTTCCAATGAAAACCACAATGATGTAATTGCACGAATACTAAAGCGTTTCAAATGTTATCCTAACTATCAATGTAATTGATCTACTATGCACCGCAATGCAAGTATATTCTTGACATTTGTTTACGGTTCACGGGGTACCAGACTGAAGCTTGTGATGAATGGACTCATGTCTTCGGCGACGACAAAATTCCATGACGAATGGGAAACAGAAACATAAAGCAACACCCATGTTGTAAAATATTGCATCAATCGTCTATAGTGTATTTACTAATCTTATATACTACAAATGTGCTACATAGACGGTTTAGACTTTATAGACATTTGACGGTACAATTGGCCATTTTTACTGCGTAACATTCTGATCAAAACAAATTGTGTATATTGATTCGACAACTTGTTTGAAATTAACATTCTACGTCTTTCTTTTTTTAAATAAAGTATTTAACAATATAGTAAGCTAATATGTAAGAGACATTTCGACTAAACAACACAACGACTACGATTAACTGTAATTAAACATTGATATGGAGGCTTTTTTTAAATTTATTGTATCATTGCTGTTTTCAAATTTTATAGCTAACTTGTGCCTAAAACGATATTTTATATGTGTTAAATGAACGTTCATTATTATGAATTTTGATTTCACGCATTCGTACCATTATATTTATTTATTACAATAATTCGCGTTGTAACTATTACTTGAATATAGAACAATGAGCTACGTTATAATAGTATTCATTAAAGATATAATATTATTCATTACACTTTTGATCACCATTATAGTAAATCATGCATAGATAATCATATTCTACCAACTTTCTCACTTTTATAATAAACCACTTAACGTATTATATTTACGAACCTGTTATGTAGTCAATACATACATCGTTAAGAGGTCCATTTAATAGCTTGTCATTGTAAATCAAACCTGAAAAGGCGGTCTGACAAAATAATATTAATCCTTCTTGTGTCTAAAATAAACAATTCACTTCTAAGAAAATGGAACGTGTATTTATAATACTCCAATACACCGCTTTATACTTTACTGGTGTATTAAAGTTTTATAACATGCGGCTTCATAGACGAATATCATAATGTGCATTTTTGTTTTTCTTTTCCTTTTCTATTATTTATACCAGATCCCTTTAACACAAGAGCTGTTTGTAAAACAGTTATGCCCCCATCTACGTTAAAAGCAATCTGTAAAATATCAAATATCAGGCGAAAACGTCTAAAAATGCCGATTTTAGATTATTCAAGGGTCATAACTCAACAATTCCTGAGGAGATTTGGCGGATTATCGAACTTGGCCGAGATATTATGGCCACAAACAGTTTTCAACAAGTTTAGTGAAGACTGGATAAAAACTGTTGGACTTAGAGCGCGGAAACGGTCAAAAAAGCCAATTTTAGATAATTCAAGATCCATAACATAAAAGTTTCTATGGCGATTTGACTGATTATCAAACTTGGTCGAGCTATTATGGTCACAAGCATGTTTATGAAGTTTGGTGAGGATCGGATTAAAACTGTTGGATTTAGAGAGCGGAGACGAAAGTGGACCGACAGACCGACCGACGGAGCGGAGACGAATGTGGACCGACAGACCGACCGACGGACAGACGGACCGACATAAGCAAACCAATATACCCCGCCATCTTCCATGGGTGTAATAATAAATTGAGCCTTTTGTTAACTTCAAAATCTTTGCTCGAGTATGTCGACATCCCGACGCTTGATATATACAAAAGGCAATAAATGGCAAGTAGATGTATGCATTAATATAAATGTTGTTGCTCACATGCTCATATGCTGATTGTACAACACAACACAATTTATAAAACAACTAAGGACGTCAACATTCAAGCCTAAAGAAACTAGCTACAACGATTACACATGTTTTGATTCCTGAATTTTTCTTATATGTATGATATGGCATCACCATTCCGATGGTTTCTTCTTACTCAATACATCAGTTGTTAATACTGAGAGATGATTCCACGCACTTGTGAGTAAAAGTATTATGCGGCATCATTTTTGCAACATGCTCGTTTCAAACGAATTCAATGCAGCTCCATTTCTATTGCCGTAATGTATCAATATTTGCAAGCATTCCGGCGCTTGTCAGTGACAAACAATACATCAGACATATTGCTGGTGAAGTAATGTTTGGGAGGAAAACAATCCTGCCGTCATTGTAATAGCATTAAAGTCTAGTCATTTATTAAGCGTTTCTCTACCTCGTGGGTCTGGTTGTCTCGCATTTTGGCCTAATAACATACTATCAAATATGTTTACTGACCTAAATCCAATAACATCCAAATGATTGAAAATATTGTTTTGCTATTCATGTCATGATTTGCAATTTCAGCATTTCTGTTTCCAGCGCTTAGAGTTTTCTGCTTCTAAAATTGCATATCGCATTGACAGGTATTTGTGTTTGCAAAAGTAATGAATTATTTCATGTTGTATTTCAAACGGTGTTTCCTTCAAGTTTCCATGCTTTTCATTCCAATGCAATCCAATTTATTTTGTTTCAGACAAATAGTGAAGCCAGATAAAACATGTACCAAAGCTTATATAGAAATTGTTATAGTAAAAAAATATATGGACAAACAATGACATTTTATACACCACATTTTAAACATAGCTACCAAATGTTGATGAATCTGCCTTATTGATTTAAACAGTTTCTTTGCCCGCTGATAGAATTATGTTCTAGGAGTTATACACATGATACAACGGAAGAAGCATTATATATGTATTTTGAAAAAGACTTATTTCTTAACACCATCGATCTTCAGCAAAACAAAATACAACAGCACATCCATCCGTTGTGTCCTTTTTCATCAAAATAAGTTTGTTTCTTTGAGACGAATTATGTGTTTGTTGATTTATAACTGGACGTTAATAACATTTGTCACATTTGAAGACGACATTTAATTACAAATGACGCAAATATGAACACTTTATGAAAAAGACGACAAAATGACATCAAGTGGTTGAAATGCGAACTCACACATTTCCAGAATACCACATTACAAACGACATTAAATAGACAGAATTAATGATCTAAAGCGTAAATAGACAGTAACGATTTTAGAACAGATATTCAAGTACATGTATAATTGGACTATTAATTATTAATGCGATCTATAATTTGTTGATAAAATATGCAAATTACTATTATTTTCGTGACAGATTTGTAACTTTTTTGTATTGTCGGTTCTTCGGAAAAGATAAACATATTTTTCACTTAACAGTTTTATATTAAATGGACTATGTAAACGAAAAAGGCCTCAAGGGGGAGGGATTTCCTTTTTTTTAAATCTGAAATTACGACTTTAATACTGTCATATAATAACGTTTTAAATAAGTTGTATATAATGGGAACAGAGTTTAGAGATTCTGCGATAAAAACCAATTTATAATACGGGTTGTATTTATTTGTCCTTTTCATGTTTACGGTTTTACCCCAGAACTGTGAATATTTTGGATAACCATAGTAACCACACCTTTTCTAACAAAGCAAAATGGCGCAGTTGCTTAATGTCTGCTGTCATTTCTTTTATAACATCTTAGTCGTGAGTTCGATACCCACTTAGGGTTTTCAATTTTTCAAATTTATTTTTGATTTATTTAATTTCTCATTTATGGATTATATATTTTGTTCTTTATTTAATGTATATGTGTTAGTACAGTGCATTTCTATCACCTTATATCATTTATAGCGCAACAGGAAACCAATGTTTCGTTGACATAGGCCCTTTAAGCTTCAGTCTTTACTGAGTGAATCATAGTACTTCTACCTTTAGATAGTCAGATGCTGAATAATATTTATATAATTTCAAATCAATGATAATATATGTGTCCCAATAGTGCGCAGTTTAAAGAGTTCAGTAAGACGTATTTAAATTCTTTACACTTTGCATGCAATAAGTATCAGTCAATCATTGTTTATTTTATGTCATTAATTATATTTTAAATAATGCAGAAAATATTCATCACTATGCATACAATATCGTATAATCTCTATATAAAATATAATTCTTCAGTTCTGAAATTGTTTATATAAAAAAGTACCTTTTTTCCAAAATTGCTACATATTTTTAGAATATCTCTTTAAAGCCATTAATAGATGATAAATCTTTTCCATTCTTCAAATCTTGCAGTTGCAATATAATTCGCAATTTCTCGACGAGAAAATACGTACACCGATGTTCTTGTGATATTGGTATGTGCACTAATTCATCAGTTTCACTATTGCACAACAGCGAATCATAAAATACAACACCGTTGCAAACAAGGGTTCTGTTGTTCTTTACATGTGATGTTTGGGTATGCAATTTGTTTAGAATATAGTTGGTTATATCGGGAACTAAATTTGGCAGTCACTATTCATGGTGTGTTAACTGATGAACGACGAAAGTACTTTCTATTTACTCGTGTGATTGTTATATAAATAAAACCAGAATTCTACTTACTGGAAATGAATTGCTGCACAGCCTGTCAGCAAGTCAATTACATGGTTTGTCTGTCTGGATACAGTTTCGGAAAGTGATTAAATGTACTGCAGAAAACGATCGAAAATATGAGTTCACTCCAAAATAATGTGTACCATTATAAAAACACAAGCAATACCTACTACACTTCACATTATGAAAATCCTGCAAGGCAAATATCAATGTTTCTACATGTTATGCGCACGCAAAACTTCATTTGTATGCTATATACATTGGGATTTGCTTTTATGCACTTAAAATATTATGTGATTAACATTTCGGTCCGGTGGCTGTGTGTGATGTTTGCTGACTTCGTGTTTCGTTTTTAAATAGCCAATTAAACTCCACGAGGAACAGTCAAAGCCAAAAGATATTTTAACACTAGAATAAACCATACTCCGATTAACAAAAATTATGTAGACTATACGTCGAAATTGTTGATACCCTTTGCATCTAAATCATGCACACGTGTGATGTTAGCAGTAGGTTTTATTGTCATTAAAGCAGCAGTAATTGACTAACAAAATAAAATATATGTTTCTTTTAGTTTCCTTTTTGTTAATATGAAATCATTGAACAAACCCATTTCCCAAGGAAATTGTTGCCGTTTTGTAGTTTGATTTTCCCGATGTAAATGTGTCTGACAGCCGATGGAGAATACTTCTAGAGCAAACATTCAAGATGATTGCCAATCGCACAGAATTGAGTCAACTATACTATTGAAATGGTGTCAATTTTCTCTGTCTGAATGAAATATGTAATAAGATAGTTGCCAGTAATGGACATAATACTGAAATGCTAAACATAAGTTACCAGAAAGAAACATTAAATGCGCTGGTATGGTTCATATGTTTAATTAATTGTTTTGGTACAAATAAAGAAGTGATAAATATTGGACATTTGATGTATACGTCAATATTACATTTACATATGCCTGCACTTTTAATTTTGGATGCATATTTTTCGTCTTTTGTTGAACGCAAAAATTCATTTTGAGAGAGTTGAACTATTGCTGGGGTTCTTACATATTATATTTATGACGATGATTGCTGATTTGTGCTCAACAAAAGAAATGGCAGCTAAATTAATGACGATACTAGGAATTTCACAACAAAACCAGTGTGTTTTACCCAAAAATGTGATTGGAAAATATATATACTAATAACCATATTGTCGTAGCTGCTTATTATGATTTACAGTTAAAATATAATTCATATGAGTTTCCAATCTTCAGAAACAATACAGGCAAAATTATTTGATTACCTACATGTTTTGCCAAACACCCACATTGAATACTAGTATGTTGCGGTTTAGAAATAAGATACCATAGTAATTGCAAAAACTGTAAAAGAGTTTCATTGCAACAGCTATCGGTGATGTCATAATTGGTTAGTAACAAGGTCTTCGGTGTAAAACTACTATTCTAAAAGCCGACACCGTCATTGCGATAATTCGCGAAGTTTGAGAAGAGTATTATACTAAAGGAGTTATAGCCTTAACAACAGTTGCGTAACAGCTGGCAAATGACTCTGCCGTATGAAATAATTCTTGAATTTCCTTTCGGTCAGAACAACCTTAACATGATACAGGGCCTAAATAGGTTAAATCAACGATTATCTAGATTTGCTTTCGTTTTAATTAATTGTTACCAATGCTCCAGCTTTATGCTCAACAGCTACCGGCTGGTTCATTGATTTATTGCTAAATTAAACTTTAATAATAAAAGATATTAAATAAAATAGGGATAAAACATTTCAACATGCAACTAAATGTGTAAGTTAGTAAAATACTTTTTAGTAATGTGACTAATATTTTAACAAATATTACAGTTCTTGAATTATTGCGATTAAATAATGTCGAACAAACCGGACATTGAAACATTTTATTTCCATTAAAGTGTTATTTATAAGTTTCGTCATAGACAAAAGTTTAAAATGAAGAATGAAGCGCGCATAAAGCGGAAATAATGCTGGAGTCACTTGAAAGGCGTCCTGTTACTAGCGAGCAACGCATACATTATTCAACGTAATTTAAACGAAATGCTACGAGCTATTATAGAGAAAATAGCTTGAAATATAACACTAATGCATGCACTCTTTTTCAATAATGAAATATTGAACATAAATATGATACCATGTCTTTGTTATTCATTTGATAACGAAATGATTATCACTGATTGACTGATAACCTTTTTTACATTCACCGGTGCCATAGAATGCCAAAATATGCTGATTTTAGTGTGTTGTTGATATATTATTAACAACATCTCGTATTTGACGTAATACCGTTTCCATAACGTATAAATTAGAAACGGATGGCACACGTTCCTGATACAAAAACATTCTCTATGTAAATATTACTCTTCTGCCTCCTTATTTCAAGGTATTCAAACATATTTTGTTAATTGTCAACAGCAATTATAATTATAGAAAACGAAAAGGTTTGGTCAAAAGATTAATCCGAAACACGGATAATATACATAACAAATATCATGTCGTTTTAAGTAGCTGGCTATTTCGGTAAGAAGTATACTACACATTAAGGAATTAATATACCTTATGATTGTGATTACCCATTAACATCTATTCAACATGTTCTTCGAAACTACATATTTTTTACAATGATGCCTCGCGCTTTTGATCAAATTCCTTTAATTGTTGGAGAATTTAAATAGTGCAATGTAGTCATTATGCAACTGTTAGATTTTAAGCAATGGCATTGTGACGAAATAATTAGTGTTATCTCTTTTCAAATAATACTTTTCTTGCCGATTAATGTTTGGATTTATGTATATATATGGGATTTTAGTTGTCATACATGAACAGTTATCGTTTTCTTTATATACATACATGTAAAGGTAGTATATATAAATATATCAAATATAAGTGCAACTCTATATTGTAATATACATATGTATTAACTATTGGCTACATTATTTATATTGTTGAAAGACTGTTGTACTATTATGGCTTACAAAATAAGCTGAAGATCAGATCCCATAGTTTAACTTTTTTTCTTCCCCGTAATCATACATTTTTGTATTATATCCGTCACAATAATAATGAAAATGTGTCCCCAAATCTGACAGCTATTATTAACAGCCAGTTATAAATCACGACAATGTATTAAGCCTGTTTTTGTAAATCATCCTCTGCTTTTGCTGAAAGTGCTCTTTTACATTATGAGATTTCAGTGAATGGATTGCTGGCACGGAATTTAATGCGTTATCATCTGTAATAATGGTTTGTGTGTTTGGTTTCATTTCTTTTACTGATATACACAATAATTTTAATTTAAAAAAATGATTTAAAACTGAGATCAGCAATCATGTGATGAAAAAAGTATGTTTTAATTAACTTTATACTTGAATGTCCATTTATGCATACCTACTAAGTAACTTAAAAAAAATTAAACAGTTCCAGTTGTTGTTTTTTGGGAATCTCTTTGATTCGCAATTAACGATACTAAGTTGCGACTCTTGGTGATGTTTCCAAAAGAACATTTTGTTTGCCTCAAAGGTCATTTTAATCGTTATGCGTTCTTGGCGCATGTCTCTGTGCTCTGCTGGAGTTAATTGCTCGTTTCCGAACCGTCTAACATAATTTGCAATTAATGCTAATGAAATAGAAGACTGCAATTCTCCCGCGCGTGTTATCAATATATACTTATACACCATCGCACATTTGCGCCATACATTGACACATTGACACACAACATTATTTAAGCCAACGTACCGTTCTTGTACCTGGGTAGATTACATCAGTAATCGATATAACAGTTCTTCAGTACTATTCCTGGGACAAATTGCGAGGCTGTTATCCATGGTTTCTAACCTGATGTGACGAGAAGAAGCATCCGTTTATTGGAATTATCTTGCATTAAAACCTGTCTGCAAGTCAATGTTACGGTTGCTTTCAGCTTTCAGCGATTTTTCAAAGATTTAAAATTCAAAGAAATTCGGCAAATATAAATATACATCGAGGGCTGAGTGCGAAACTGTTGTATCTGATATTGAACTGTTATACAGCTACAACAGTGTCACGCTCAACCCTCGACATGTATTGTAATAAAACTTTAACGGTCCGTTAAATAACAAATGATATATTAAGGTCTACCAATCTTCGTCAAACGCCAGGTCTGGCAACAGTTCAGTTTTTCAGACAATTGTTTATAGGAAGTATGTTTGATAAAATATTTATTCAATATACATTTGAGATACATATTTTAAGCATGTATATAAAATAGCTGTAAATTACGAAAAAGCTGTATGTAATAATAGATAAAACAATAGGACGTGCACCGGTTGTAGAGTTACCCGACCCGTATCCAGGTACACAAGTTCTTTTAACAATCTTTCTCATGTGCACATATTATTGTGAAAATATTCATTCTCTTAATTTCATTATAATTGCAATAATCATTTATTCAATGGCCGTTACCAAGTATTGTTGGGGTAGTATTGTAGACAAAAGATAAACTATTTTGTTACCAACTTACAGATCCTGAAGTGCATTAACATGTCAAGCAACACGTATTTAAATTTCAAACAGTCCAACACCCGTTTTGCAAAAGCTCTCCCCGTCCGTGACTTAAATTTTCCTTTACGAAGGGGTACTGAGGACTGATTGTATTAACTAGTAAAAATATGTTAAGGTATTGTTAAAATTGTGTACAACATTATTACATCGCACAGTCGTAAGTGTGAATTTGTATATTAGATCTAATACACAATACTAGTACTAGAAGTTTATGTAATAGGCGTTTCACACACGCATGCGTACATATATACGTAGACCAAGAAATAATAATGAAAAAAAAATATGGCATTATTGAATGTGAATTTTAAAACTCGAGCTTTATTATTACGTAAAAGCTAATAAAAGTAAACGAAACTAAACTTTATTTGTTGTGTTTTACCTTTATAAGGCCAACATTTAAGAATATGTTATTCGTATTGCCATTTGCTCTTTGAACAACTTTTAAATAGAACGACGATACTTATTCATTATTCATCAAGCAGTGGCCTTGATTTTAATGCCGTTGACAACCGTGCTTGTAATACAAACATAGCGCCTCTAGTCTTGCTACTAATAAAATATTAAATGCCAACATGAGCTAATGCTTAGTTTTGCAAAACAGTTTGAATGACTTGTTGACTGAACAGTTTTTATGATAACAGTAACAAATTCGACGATCTTGAAGACAATATAAAGAAATACTTCAACTAAACGTGAAATGTTGAAGCTTATATTGGCAAGTTCTTAGAATTTCGTGTTTATTGTTTTCCATTGTTGGGTACATGTAATAAATGCTTGAAGCGAGTAAAACAGTCAATCACAGTGTGAATCATAACATTCATAGAACAGTAAGGAGATTTTGTTTTAAATACTTATGTGTTGGAATTAAAGCGTAGGTGTTGTTTTATAATTATTAAAAATAGTATCATCAAAATTACCATTGAAATGAATAATGACGCTCACTATATTCTGTTTAGAAATGTTATTTTATGTACAGACCATTTGTTCCGAAATAATACGTGTGCACGACACTTAAAGGCCAACCCCAACGAATTGTGCATTTCGTTACCAAAGCACTTAATTCACTGATTTTATTTAATTTTATTGGTTAGGCCCTTGGGTCGATTAAATATTTTGAAGCAATAATTATCTCGATAATATCCGAACTATCTTAAAAGTCCTATCATTATAGGGCCATGAAAGTTTTGTAGCAATAAAAGTTCGTAGTATTCTGACACACCTATTCAACGGCACAACATGAAGTTTAGATATTCAAACAGTTGTTATGGTTGCACTTAAACCAATTTGAAACAATTCAACTGTATGCATGGAATGTAATGATCGAAACCATAGTTCGACCAAGTGTTACATTCAAGTTAAAGACATTACTGCTGATTTTGCTACATATTAACAGTTATCGGCCAATTTTTATGTTTTAATAGGCAGCAACATAAAACGAGATGTCTATTTAATGATTCAATATTCAGCTCAATAATGGCGACATTATTGTGTAGACATTATGCAAATAATGTGCCTAATGATGATTAATTCCTAAAACACATGTGGTGTTACTTAAACTGTGAAAACTACATAATATTATAGTCCAGAATTCTAATACATGACAATGGTTGAAAAGTTATATAGGGTCCTTTTCAAAAAGAAATGATTGACAACTATAACTTAATATTTCTAACTTTTCGTGAAAGAAAACCACTTTTGAAGAACTTATTCTTTGCTCCAAAGTCAAATTAAAATGGCCGAAAGAGAGCATACATTATTTTGTATAGACAATAGACTCACATTGGCTATCCCTGGATACAACCAAATAAAATAGATTCTGATGTAGGATCATGGTGTTTGCATTTGATCATAGCAAACAACATACATATACAAGGATATCAGTAAAACTGATGAATGCTCCCCAACGCGCTTTGTCAATCAATATAAATGCAATGTGAAGGGCAGAGATATTAACATGACTATAAATCAATAGAGATGAGTACTATATACTGTATTTTAGAAATCTTCAAAGTCCCATAACTCCAAGAAAAATCATGGAAGTGGAACATCCCGCTAATATGCACACCTCCTCTTGGCAATGAAGCTTCAATTTATTTGAGTACAATGTGGTTAGTGAAATACTGGCATTTCCTAATTTTTCTTATTTCCTTGTAAAGTAACGTCGGATCTGACTGCTGCACCAAACATATGGTGCATTTCACCACATGGGGTCTCTGCTTCACTACCGACTTAATGGTTTAATGAATGGGGCTACTTTATATAGAACAGAACAGAACAGAGAGTTTATTAAGACTTGCACGTAGTACATCGTCTTCGTTATGGAAAAAAACAAAACATGCACAATAAAGATCACGTGATAACAGGTTACTGACGTATAATGGTTAATAACCATCACATAACATATACATGCAAATAATAATAGTTTAAATCAATTGACATAAAGTATAGGAAATACAAATAGTGAGGATGACGCATAAGAGTGAATTACCATTACATAACATATATATGCAAATAATTCTAGTTTAAATCAATTGATATAAAGTACAGAGATATAAATAGTGGGGATGAAAAGAATATCTTATTGTGATCCCTCAACAGCGTTCAAAATTGATTGTCTAACACAAAGAGCTTCCTTAATAAATAATGAAAGTTTGATAAGCTCTTCCCTTTTACAGGATTTCATGAGTTCTAAAAATTTAAATACCGATGGACTTGAGTAATATTTTGATTTTATGTATTTTTTTCTTATAGCAGTAAAACAGTTACAGATGAGTATAAAATGATACTCGTCTTCTATGTCACGTTTATCGCAGCACAAACAATACCTTTCTTCTCGTAAAATGCGATTTCTACCAAACCTACCAGTTTGGATTCTTAAAGGATGCACTGATAGTCTAAGTCTAGAAAAATAAAATCTTAAACTTCTAGGTAGGATGTCTAAATACATTTCATATTCAAAATTAAGTTTATATTCTTTATACAACAAAAGAACAGGACTTTGTAATGACCTTACCCATTCCTGTATAAAACAATCAATTACTCTATTTTTAAACTCACTAAGAAAAGATTTTTCATGGACACAGTTATAGTTTTCGAAAACATATGTAAAACCGTAGTCATTCAAAAGTGTCTTTATGTTTGATACCCAGTTTTTATATCCCTTTTGACAATCGTTGAATGCCTCTTTGTAAACTGTATGTAAAATTATGTTATCACTGTGTACAACCTTAAACCAATACTTCAATATTCTTACGTATCTTTGAATAAATAATGGGAATCTACCGAGTTCGCCATAAACTCCGGCTGTACATGTGTTACTTCTAACACGCAATACACGCTTACAGAACTTTAGATGAATTCGTTCGATTTCCTTTGACTGTGTATATCCCCAGATTTCACAAGAATAATTAAGAATAGGCGACACAAACGAATCAAATAACTGACACATGAGTTTAGGTTTAAAATCAAACTGACTGCATTTACACAACAATACATTTAAAGCTTTTAAAGATTTACCTATAAGATGCTCAATATTTATATTGAAGTTTCCGGTATAACTAAAAACACAACCCAAATAATTAAATTCATTTACAACTTCCACGGATTGGCCATTGTAGGTCCAAGATATATAGCGTAAATCACAGAGATGACATATGGCTTAATTAAAAACCCTCTAGTTAAATTATTTTTCCACACCACTTTAAAGTTTTGTTCGTGATAATGTTTCTGCGCAGTCGAACGTTGTTAGTTCATGCGTATTATTTAAGTATATCAAGTCTTGCTTAATTCTATACGTATTGTGGTATTTTCTATTGTTTTGAACGGTACGCGACCAGTTTAAATATAAAAACATGCATTTGTAAGCTTCAGCAGAGTATTATCATGGAAACCGCATATCGGTTTTGTTAGTATTAGTGGTATGAAATAGAATGTGTATTATGAAAAATATAAGTATTGTCCAATCGAATAAATTCACAAACGTAATAATGAAATAAAGCACATCTCTAATTATAATGCATTTATTAATATTCTAAACAGAAGAAGTTACATTAGGCATTTGCATAATGATAATATGGGTCGTATAATAACATTAAGCATAATTTGCAATGCATATCACGCCTATAGGGACTAATTATAAAGGGAATTAATGCATAACATAAATCAGTCCAAACATTAACCTTTGCCATAATCCCAAACACGTTTGTGATTTAGTGATGCTTTCTAACTATGGTTCTCAAGGTTTTTATTGATAATTCTGTAGTTTCTAATTATTATGACATTACGAAAATCGTTTGTCTCATTTGCGAATTAGAATCGGCTGTACAAAGGCCATTAATATTATGTCGTGTATTCGTGGCATTAATGATGATTTTGGTTATCAGTTTTAAATCCTTTAGAAAAATTAATACGAATAGAAATACGATCGAAACAAAGTATTGCTATGTTTCTAATATGTTAATAACACACATCATCGACTATAATTCCAAAAATAAACAACCGCAAAAAGTAACACTTCGCCAATGTTTTCAATATATTTGTTGACCTTTACTATTTATTATAGACATCCATTAAGATTTATTCATATTTGGTCGATTTTTAATTATAGTAATGTTTCTGGAGTAATATGACGTCCGGAAGAGCATTGTTTACTTTATTGCCATAATAAACGAGACTTGTTTTAAATTTCTTTTCTTTCAATTCCATTGAATATCATGTACAAGTCCTTGTATAGATCGTACATATGATTGTGTGTCAATATCTACTTCAAAAACTGATCATATGTCGAAGTCGTCTTATTGTAAGTGGTTATGTACACAAGGTCAAATAAATGTTACTTCGTGATGCAGATTGTTCGCGATTAATTATTTTGAATTATAAGAATGACGCCTTTGTTGAAATTAAGATACTGATCCTGAAACGATTTTACAAAAATCTCATTATTAGCAACAAGAGGGCCAAGATGGCCCAATGTCGCTCACCCGAGTGTAAAGCATAATAATGGCTTTTAACAAAAAGATTGTTTAAGATTTCAATAAAGCCATATAAGAAAAACTGTCCCGCCCCCGGCGGCCATTATTTTTTAGGAATCAAAATGATTTCCATGAATTTGGTAGACGGTCACCCAAGGAACATGTATGTAAAATTATTTCGAAATTTAGCCAGGGGTTTCAGACAAGAAGACTTTTTAAGTTTTCAAAATAGCTATTCAAGGAAAACTGCACCGCCCCCTGGCGGCCATGTTGTTGTTTTTTTAATCAAAATGATTTCAAGGAATTTGATAGAGGGTCACCCAAGGAACATTTATGTGAAATTATTTTGAAATCCAGCCAGTGGTTTCAGACAAGAAGATTTTTAAAGTTTTTAATATAGCCATATAAGGAAAACTGCCCCGACCCCTGGCGGCCGTATTTTTTAACAAATTAAAATGATTTCAAGGAGTTTGGTAGATGCCACCCAAGGACCATTTCTGTGAAATTATTTTGAAATCCAGCCAGTGGTTTCTGACTATAAGATTTTTAAAGTTTTCAAGATAGCCATATAAGAAAAACTGCCCCGCCGCCTGGCGGCCATGTTTTATAACGCATCAAAACGATTTGAAAGAATTTGGTAGAGGGTCACCCAAGTAACATTTCTGTGAAATTATTTGGAAATCCAGCCAGTGGTTTCAGACTAGAAGATTTTTAAAGTTTTCACTATAGCCATATTATGTAAACTGCCCCGCCCCCTGGCAACGATGTTTTTAACATGTCAAAATAATTTCAAGTAATTTGGTAGAGGGTCACTCAAGGACCAATTCTGTGAAATTATTTGGAAATCCAGCCAGTGGTTTCAGACGAGAAGATTTTTAAAGTTTTCAATATAGTTATATAAGGAAAAATGGTCCGCCCCCATGGCGGCCATGTTTTTTAACAAATCAAAAAGACTTAAAAGAATTTGGTACAGGGTCACCCAAGGAGCATTTCTGTGGAAACTATTTTCTGACAAGAAGATTTTTTAAATTTTCCAGGTTTAAAGATTTTGGTTGCCATGACAACCAGAGTTTTCAATATATTTTAATGAATTGAAAGAATTTGGTAAAGAACCATCCCGGGAACATTCTTGCCAAGTTTGGTTAAAATCCGCCTAGTGGTTTCAAAGAAGAAGTTGTTTGAAGTAAAATGTGGACGACGACAACGGACGATGGACGACGGACGACGGACGCCGGACACAGACTGACCACAATAGCTCACCCTTGAGCACTGCGTGCTCAGGTGAGCTAACCATGGACTGATATTGCAGTCTCAAACAAACGTATCCAATATTTTGTTTGATTTATTGCTAGATGCTAACAAAAAGGTCGTCGTGTTATTAGAATTATCACAGGTTCTTACATTGTTTTCTCAAGGGGGTGAACGTAAATGATGCACGTGTAAATTTTAAGTGAGACCGCAATGTCTGTGCAATAAATATGGGCGTCCTTTGTTGACGTTTTGTTAAAATGTGTTACATTTTCATTCAGGTGAGTGTTAATACTTAATTAAATGTGTTTCGAACATGACCATTCTATTCGCACATCCTTTTGTTGTATGTAGAAAAGATAGATAAATAGTTATTGAAAGGAAAGTTTGACAGCATGATGTCAAATGTGCAGATTGATGGGTTAGAAATACCCAATATTCATATGTTTCAGGTTTAAGCCGTTTTAAATGCATGTGAATACTTTTTAAGTCGATTTAATGCACCAGGATAGTGTAAATGACCAGAAACACTGTTAAAACCACGTACAAGCACGTTACCGTTTATTCCGTATTTATTTGTATATCAATGAACATATTATTATATATATTGTGTATCATTTAATTTTTCAGATACGTATTTAATGAAAATAAATTCTTGTTTAACTTCAAAGAAAGGACAGGAATCATAAAGCAAAAAGGAAATATGCTGCAATAACACCTTCCAACATAACTAAAATAAGAACAGAACAAACAAAACAGTTCGCAAATTGACACTATTTCTCGAGCCATCTCCCTTAAAATCCAACAAAAAGATTAGGAAAGAAAAAGTAACCGTTTTAAAAAGGCGACTAAAGGTTGGATAGCCTCTTTCTGTATATTCGGTCACTTAAGAGCAAAATAGATCTAGCTTTTATATTCTAAATGAACATAATTTAAATACCAGTAAGACTTTTATCCTTAAATTTAAGGTCTCTCCGACAAAATGAAGGCCAGAAAAATCAGCCATTCACTTAGTTACTGACCAATGCTGAATTTTTCATATGTTTCCCATCATTTGGTTCAGTCTTCATTTTGATAGGAAAGCACTTATTTTGTATTAATTTTGATCTAATTCATTACAACACCCTGTATTAGACTTACAAACACCAAATTACTGTTTCAAAATTAATGTTTACAAAAATCTCGGGTTTTGCACATAGTGTGTAGCGATTTCTGAAAATTTCTGCAAATTCAATAAAATATCTTAATTTGTAAGACACAATCTTAAAATCACAATTTTTAAAATTAAACAAAACCTGTATTTATGAGAAAGAATTGTCACAATGCAAATAAGTAACACAAGTTTAATAAGAAATAACAATTAATTTCTAGTATTCAGGGGATGACCGAATATACAGAGGTGGCTGAATAATAGGACAGACACTTATAAATTTGCAAATAAACAAGGTGGCGCCACATTACTCCTTGGTAACCTATGTACCCTAAATCCCTGTATCGACAAGTTGTGAGGCAGCCGCTACGAGTGATCTGATCGCGCTAACAAGCTCCCCCAAAAACAAACGTCGACTATTCAAGATCTAAAAATAACTGCAAAATTATAATAGTCTGTCGTTGTCATGAGACAAACGAGTTTCTTGACGTTGTACGTTAATTGTGAGCGTTGTCGAGTTGTAAACGACAAATTAAGTTGGACGCTTGCCGCAAAAACATCGTAAGGTATATATGTCTAAAAAATTAGTTATTGTGTTTCTGCGGCTCAGTGTTGTCACGCATGCTGCACGGACTGTCAGCTCTTGACAGTTGTGGACAGGTTGTTTCGTCAACGACGTTAGACTTGTCATTCAGAAATGAAAATATAAGTTGTGTGAGTAATACACTTTATATTACATTTTATATGTGTATTATTTTTGTTTTCTACATCCGACTGTTTCAGTGATAATAAGCTAAGACTGTACAACTAAAATGTAAAATAATACTTATGAGCTAACAACAATTGTAGATTTTACATCCCGATTTTTAACAACGTACGAACGCTTCATTACATATGTGTATTTATGTTATTAATTGCAACAGCGTAATATTACTTGTACCACTTTTTGTTGGTTTTGTTGCATGTTAAGTACTATCCCGGTACTGAATTTTTCTGTTTTCAATTTTTTCGTTCTTTATTAAAATATTATTTAGGTATAAATAGGAGTAAGTACATTATGTTTTAATGTTTTACACGATGGTTTCTTCTTTTCTAACTCAATAAATAATAAAATGAAATTGTTATACTTTTCGGTCGGAAATATAACCTAAATAACAAGACAACAAAGGTAATATTAATGTCTTGGTAAGTGTATAGTGTGAGTGTGTAATCGCTTCATATCAATAACACGGTCATCCCGTATTCTGCCGGACCCTGGCTAGCTCAGTTGGTAGAACGCTGGACTGTCCGATCCGGGGTTCGTGAGTTCACTCCCCAGCCCGGCCACATAACTTGTGTGGGGATTGGTCATGAAATAATTTCCACGAACATTCTCCCCCTGCCTCTGATGCAAGTAGAGCAGTTGTCAGTTACAGGCATAAGTATGTGCACTTGGTACTGTTAAACCGCTTAGATCGACTAAGCTTGTTCTGGAAAGTGTGAGTAGGTTAACTGACCGCTGTGATATGACTGAAAGCTGTTAAAAACGGCGAGAAATCCAAACAAATAAACAACACAAAACAAACATCCCGTACTGGATATGGTGGATGCACGGAGATCGTTTGATTAGGTTCGATCCTTGTCCAAGGACTAATTCTGCGATCTATTCCACATACAATTCAGTAATTGGCTTATAAAAAAATCGGAGTTGAGTGTGCATCCATTAGCCACAGTGTTTCGACAGAACGAAAGCATCTAAATATATACCGGTAGGTTAAAATTATAAAGTAATTATTTGAATTATTCGCTATAGTTTTATTTTAATAAGTAAAACCAGAAAAAAAGGACACAAGCATATTGTACCGTAATTTCTTTAATTATTCCGTTAATTTATTTTAACGTCATTTAGTTTTTTAATTGATTGTTAAAGTTTTTACATTCCCTGTAAAGTACATTTATCATCTTACTTCTTTTAAATTACAACGTATGGTGTTTGCACGGAAGATACTACCAATTTATTTATAGTTGGTTGATTTTGTGAGTTCCAGTTCATACCATAAGTTTTATTATATCACGCACCTGTCTCAAACATAATTACTGCTATTTATTTAAAAAAAATCTAATACAATTTAAATACGTATTAAAGTACTAGTTGTTCGTGCCATTTGCCTTGTCAGGATAGCAAGGCCACTACGATTCATTTAATGTCAATGGATATTTATTCATCTCATGACATTGAGCATCACAGTAGATCGTTTGCATAAATATATTGCAACTGAATCATTTGTTGCTACAAATAAATAGCGCCGATAAATCTGAGAGCTCTCTTGTTTGAGTATCCAATGTGTCGTAAGTTAACTTGTCATGAAAAGAATATCTTATTATTACCAAAAGACGAGTCATTATGTTAAAATAGTGTTTCATCATGTGATATAATCAGGTGAACTTGTCGAAAGAATATATTATTATATATTATTAAGACTTGTCATTATGTAAAATAGTGGTTCATCATGTGCTAAGATCAGGTGATTTTGTCAAAAGTATATGTTATTATGTTCAAAATGTGTGTCATTATGGTACAATGTTGTTTCATCAAGTACTATAATCAGGTGATTTTGTCGGAAGAATATGTTATTATGTCCAAAAGACGTGTCAATAAAGCATGTATGGTTGTAAATTTAAAGCAAACGGTATATTGTGTGTGGGGGGGGGGATGAAACACTCTTAGAGCATTACTAGCAAATTATCATTTTGCAGTTTTAGATGTATGTTTTTAGATTTAAAAAAATGTATGCTGCATACATGTCTACAGGCAAGGAAAAGGTGTCCACTGACATCGGGCGTGTCATTAATACACGATATGTTGTTCTCAATATGCAGTTAGAGCAGTTAATGATAATCCACACAGTATAACATAATAGGAAAGTGTCCCTTACAATAGCAAAGTGTCCCTTACAATAGCAAAGTGTCCCTTACAATAGCAAAGTGTCCCTTACAATAGCAAATTCTAATCCACACAGTATAACATAATAGGAAAGTGTCCCTAACAATAGCAAAATCTAATCATTTCCGCGCTGGCGCGGGTGTTATAATAGTATTTACATAAATTTCGATGCAGAGATTAAAACAAACGCGGTTCGATTTATCTATCAAGAAGTGTGTCTGAAGCATGCTTTTTATACGTTAAAACAAGCTTCATAATGTCCATAAATATGCCAAGCCACTGACGGAAAAGTAATCGAAATGTGTGAGGAACAAATATGGGCCGAAAGGCAGCAAATACACTTCCATGCACTCAATCATAAAAGTGGTTGTAAAAAAAGTACGAGTTCGCGATGAATTATTATATTATATTTTCAAGTGCTGTCGGAACTAATGCCAACAATTCCTTCAAGGATGTAAAATAACCCAATCACTCAACAAATGTCCTTTAGGTTAATTACCACACTACTCGCATTGTCTTCAAAATGCATTAACAGATGTCAGTTTGATAAGAAACACAGATATTAAATGTCCCGATGAATAGGTATTTTGTTTGTTCTTTGCCTTAGGTAGCTCCGCATATGATCAAACAACGACACAACGCGTTAATTATCCCATGTATAGAAAGACCAAATACCAAACACTGTTAACTTAGCAGTGATCAATATTTTGTAAATTGTGGAATAACCCAAGCAAACCAAACCCCTTTGTGTCAGATGCATTCGGTACATATTTCGCATTGTTTAGCAACGTGTATATTACCGGTATTTACACATGTTTAAGTTGGTAGATAGTAATTTGTTCCACCCCTCTAACGCCAAACCATGTATCATCGCATGCGTTGTACCTCCATGGTAGGGAAGTTGTTTTATTAAATGACTTACATTTTATAAACACTTAAGATCAAAAGGGCTCGTAATATAAACGGTGACAGTGCGACGGTTCGTCTCTGCTCATTCTTTGTCTTTGTCATCATTTTACAGGTTCATTCATTAAGCGTGCTCTAGCATCAACAAGGACACATGTATGAAGCTCGTGTGGATAGTGGATTATTTTACAATAAAATTAGCCCAAGACATCCTTATTGAAACGTTCTATTTCTTTTTAATACGTCCATATATGTACATGTATATATAAAATAAAACATACACGTTATCTTTGACAATGTACCAAAATATTCAGTTAGCGTAGTCTTATGATAAATGTAAGCATGTGATTCAAAATGTATGTTTCCGTTTTAAATATTCTAGCAAGATCTCCAGTTTGTAAAATGACAACATTATGAGCAAAAAACACTAAAGCTTTTCAGATTTCGATTTTGTAAGTACGGTCTGCAACATTGTTCAATACAACTATAACGCATCTAAGAATATCATCCTCTGAAACAAACCTTGTTATACCTTAACCTGCAAAAAAACATAATTTTAAAGTTTCAACTAACTTTGTTCTTCACAAATCCTAAAGTTCCGTAATAACTGGCATCGAACGCGAGCTCACCGAGGTAAATGTCTCGAGTGCGGTTGGCGATGAGTTCCTCGAGACAGTCGTAGCCATAGTGATGGAAGTTCTGGTGGAACTTGTTCACGAAGAGCTTCTTGCTTTTGGCCAGTTGCGGCAGATCGCCGGTGCCTATGACGCAGATGAGACGCACGCGTTTTCCGTGACACTCTGTCTCGCCCCAGTCCTTGTATCGAGCCATAAACGGTTTGATCACATTGTCCGTCTCGGGTACCCCTGCATTAATCATATAATTAATGATAGTAAAGATAATAATGTATGTATTACAGCTCCGCAATAGCAAGCAAACTCCACGAAGAAGCCTATCTATCACGCCAGTTAGCCTATCTGTCCAACATGATATGTATTGTTATCCAATAATAATGATACAAAAGTACTGGTATTACTAATTAAAGTAATAATAATGTAACCAATGTTAATGTAGTATGTTAATGCTAAACCAATACCATTTGGGGTGTATTGGTAAAAGTGGGTAAAAAATCTTAGTAGTTGTTTGTCAACTTAATAATCACGTTCAGCCGTTAACGACCATTGCCACATTCTGATATACTATATAAGCAATAGGGAATAATATGGTCAGCATATCGCAGCCTTGCAAGCAGAATTAGAACACACCACTGTGGCCCTAAATCAGGATATGTTTGTGCTATACGGTCTTTAAACAGCGCGTTAAATTCAAAATAGTTCCGATATAAAAGGTGCATAATCCGCATAATACATGTTATCTATTGAATGTGCTGTTTAAGTATTGACATGTAATGCCTCAAAAGTTGATGGGATATTTAAGATTTTGTGTAAAGATCCAATTCTATTATATAATAATAAGAATTTGTTTATGCATTATTAAGTTTTAAGCTACAAGAAAAAATGTCAGTTGCTTTGCCTTTACTGTGAGTTGTCATGCAAAAATACTTTGATGTATGAATTACATCTATGCAATAGCAAACAAACACCATGAAGCAGACGGCTTATCTGGCTCGCCAGTTGACGCATTTGTGCTGCGTCATATCGATCAGGACTAATCCGTTACTAGCCATTTTGAATGATTGTGTTTACATAATAATCTGTTTATTAACATAAAAATCTGTAGGGGAAGTTTTACATCGGTATCTTGCATTTTACATCCATTGGTGCACAACAAGTTCCGGCTTGCCAGTTGAGTTGGTTAAAACTTTTATCTGGCTGTCGTTGAAGTTTGAAACCGCCACTTCAAAACACTTAAAACACAATGACATTATCAATGAATAATCGCTATATTTTGAGGGCGAAATACTATAGCGGTGTTAATGGTTGCATATGGTTACGCCAATATGCCGAGTGAATGTATGCAAATGTGATCGTGCATACCTAAATAAGCGCCTGGTACGCCAAGATGGGGGTTATGATTGAGCGTGGAGAAGAACGTTTCATCAGGCACGAGCGTCTGTCTCGTCCAGTTCAGGAGGTCGTGGGCCCGCTGGTCGTGCAAGATAAAGTCCACGAAGCCCCTGTTGACCACGACATGGACAGCCCCCTTGACGGCGGTGATGTTGTGCGGGGGTGCACCGGCTTTCTCCCACCTGTCTCTGATGGCCCTGAAATCAGATGAAAGTTAGATGAATGTTGAAGTAGACTGATTCATAGTGGAATACATTTTAAACGAAAAATTCAGTTTAAATAAAACCTACATGCGGGTTTACAAGGTAACGTTTAATGGATAAAACCAATACATATTAAACTAATACATAAACCGTTTTTGTATGACCTTGTACATAAACAAATAAACACAATCATATACGGGAAGGACGCATGGATAAATCCCCGTTTGCTAATATCAGATTCCTGATAACCTTGTCGGCTGTTACTGAACAATTCCACATGGAAATATCCGGGAGAAAGCATTAAAAGAACGTGTTAACCACTTAACAAATTGACTTATTTGTTTTAGATTAACTTAATTTGCAAAATTATTGAAGCACAACAATAGAAATGGCTGACAAAACACAAATTAATGTCAATGATCATTGTCCCAAATATCCACATAGTATGTAACTTAGTATGGGGAATGCTTTATTATAAATTCTTTACGTTTATTAAAATACCATGTTTCTTCCTTATAGTAATAAAGATTGACGACATAAAACACAACTATTTACACGAGATAACTGATCTGACTTGAGTTTTGTTTATGCATATACACTCAAATAAAATGGAGACAGTGACATATGCAAATAAATTGCCCAAAAGGAATACAGATTAACATGGACAATTATTCTACTCAAAAGACCGCCATCACTGCAGTGTACGTTTATATTAAACTTTAATCTAAGTTAAACGCAAATAAAACACCGCATCGCATGCAAATTAAAAAAAAAGGTAAATTCACATTACCTTTTGACAAGTCCCTCGATGTCGTTTGATCCATTGTAAGCTTGAAGAATGCGAACAAGCTCGTAGTTTGTTCTCAACGGAAACTCCTGTCCAGTCAAGTTGATGAAATATTTCCACGTCGCACTTTTGTTCCAAAGCTCTTGCATGCAGAGTAACTCTGGATCAAGAACAGTCATAGTACCCCACTGGACGTCAAATCTTTTTGACGCAATAAACACGTTATCAAAACAGCTCGCAATGGACGACATGGCGTCGTGTATAGTTTGATCAGTTTTTGAGTCAACATGAATGCAATAATAGTTTTGTGGTCTGTAAATGGCGCGGAGAAGTCTTTCAGATTGTTCCATGTCTTTGAACATAAGCAGACTAAAAGCTATTGAATAGTCACGTTCAACTTCCGTTAAATAGTGGTCAATATATCCTCGTTGTTTTATGTAACGTGAGCAGTTCTTTGTCATTTCTGTATAGTTGTGAGGTTGTAGAAATAGTCTAATTCTTGTTATATTTTCTGCACGTTGTATTTCGGTCTTATTGCCTTCAAATATAGCGTTGCAGTTGACATCGGTCACAATTCTATTGGTACGAAAATAATGTTGGCGCGGTAAATACATATGTTTATGTTTACTGTCCCCTTTCATAAACGGTTTTATATTGTTTAACAGAATCGACAGTCCTGTTAACCTTATTACACTAGTTTTGTTGTTTTGGTTCGAGTTGCCGATAATGTCTATTGTCTCGTCTGTAATGTTGTATCCGTTGACATGAAAGGTTGGGTTAGTCTCAGAGTAGGGTTTCTCCTCGGTACGTGCTCTACAATTGACATTCGTATTGCAGTCTTGGCTAAGCACTTCAAAGCCTTTCATCGTAAGACGCATTTGCTCACGGACGTCATACGAAGAGAAGAGTGCAACTTCTGGACCAGATGGTTTTTTCTTTGGAAAGGTATTAATGCGCATTAATTTGACGTTGTCTAGAACGTACATCAGCGTTCCGAGGAGAACTACAGTCCAAAACATGAGAACATATCTGATAACATTAGACATGGCGTTGCTTAAAGTTATCTTCACCTCAGTTGTTGGGATTGCATAGGTTTCATGAAAGCATGAGGCACGATTACGACAGATGTACGACAGTCACACTCATTCATGAAGACCTTACAAACATAAACGCAGTTGTTTTCATGTCTAAATACGTTATAATATGACACAAACGCAACCCCACCTCAAATATCACCAACAACAACCAAATTAAAACCGATAGAACATTCAATTTAGCACTTATTGAAGATATATATATCAAACAGAACAACCAAATAGGCATTGGTGCTCAAGACCTATATATTTATAATATCCATATATTTTTATAATCCTTGATAAAAGACCAAAACAAAAGATTTAACGATGTGATGTTTTAAGTTAATCCTTTTTTAAGCATTGATCACTCGTATAGCCTATACACAACACCTACACAGTCGTAAATTAATTATTGCATCCTAATACGCATATCCTTATACTCATTATATTACCCGTTTGCGCAGGATTGGCAAACTTCAATTATTATTGTTGATCGTCTGTGATTGGTCACATCGTTATTTAGAACCCCGGTACATGTCCCGGTGTACTTTCGATAATGATTTCATGCCCGAGGTTAACATGCACAAGTTTCAAAAGCCTTTAAGTGCAAGCTTAAAGGGACATTAACCTTCAAAGGCATTATAAACACCAAATTCATGTACGGTATACTAATTAGCAAATACATGTAGTGTTAAAAGTATATTGATTGTGTATATACATCCAAGCATATCCCAACAGCACTTTTCATAAGGGTTCCAATATAGTACATTTTCGATCATTTTTTCGCCGCGGTAAGATTCGACATCTTTTAACACAGCGGAGCTTAGTTAAAATAACAAACATATAACGACGATATTAGAACTTAGATGGCAGTAGGGGTAAGCTAAATGACTCAGAATTGTACTGAATAATTGAATTTATGTTTCTTTCATTACATTCAGAATAACATTTTTTTTTTAATTTCTAACTGGTATTCATTTAGATGAATGAAGACAAACACGTATTTTGAAAGGTATGGCTTGAGCAAGCATTTTACTATTCGTCCGTAGAACACATGCACATACATGAACACATACACATGCAAACCATTTGTGGCAGGTATATACTGATTCATCCATAGCAGTATTATTCAAAACAAACAACACAGCTTTTTCCAATACAATAAAATTACATATAAGTGCATACAGTGACTATAACTTGCTTGAATTTTGTTTTTGCTGCAATATTTGTCTGCTTGTTCATTACCCACCAATTAACAGAAGTGTGCATATTTCTTCACGGGCACTTCGTACATGAATCAGTGATAATGAACGGATTCGGGTAAAACTGCGAGCGGGATACGCAACCTCACTGGTCATTCTATTTCTTTCTTTTTTCAGATGTAAGGCCATGTTAGAATAAAAGACTGCTTATTTCCAAACAAACTATGCTAAATATGTGCAGCTAATCTCCCAGTTTATTACAGGGAATTGTTATAGTAACTATATATGCGAAAATGTCGTTAACTAAATTCGAAGGAAAGTATGGACATAGACAGGGACTTATGAACATATGCAGTACTGGCTTTGAGTGCGAAAACAACCATATGCTGAAAACATCAGATGCTTGTTGGCCACAAAATCAAAATATTCTAAGCTGTATTCCATTTGCATAATGACATTCGTGATTTCTATCCTTGAATTGTGCATACACTTGCTGCTTTCCAATAAATGCATTATGGTCATGGGGAATACTAATCTGAACTTACATTCAAATCCTGGTATTAAAAAGTAAGACAGCGGAAACGAAATCCGGACGAACACACCCACACAACCACCCATCGCCATGTTAGTTGGGTTACGGGGGGTAGTGTAAGATACTTATGACGCCTCGTTCCATAAGCCACTCTGGGTCTTATAGTACCCGGTGTGAAGCATATAATACACTGCATCTCGGTTTAACGTCTCATGCGAAAGACGATTTAATAGGTTAGGGTGTAGCGGGGGTTCGAACCTGCGACCCCTGGGCTGTGAAGCATGTGTCAAATACTGTGAATCGGAATAGCTTAATATAAAAAGTAACAGCTTAAAACAACATAACAATAGCTCAAACGTAGTTTAGAGACCGCTCAATTTACAATGAACAACAAATTTATATTTGCACGAGTTTCCGTTTTCGTTTTAATAAACTTTAACACTAAAACTTAGTAATAAGTCTTCACTGATGCAGCTATTCCCACACACAATGGAAATGAACATAATCGCACACATGACGCAATATAAAAACGTCAACTCAGTGACTAAGTCAAAAAACATTAAATCAACTTTGTTTGTAATCAGAGGCTAGCTGAAGTATGTACTATTTTAGTTAATTTTGTGAAAGGCATACAATTTGCATCTATGAAAAATATTTTAAGTAGTTTAAACAACACTCAAGGTTTGCAGATGAAATGACACATAAGGTTAGATGTGCGTATACCCACCGTTTGATGTAGAGTTGTATATAATATCAAGTGTCGTGGTTTAAGGATTTCAAAATCTTAGTCTATAGATGTCATGATGTGAGCAGTTATATGCAGAGTCACGCCCCTGATAACTGTATTAAGTGTTAACCTAGTATTTCTTTTATTATCATATATTTTGGTTTCTCGACTTAGGCAGTGCCTAATTTCATATCAAATAATATGAAAAAAAATCAAGACAATGCTTTTCACTCTGAGTTGGCGACTAAATGTAAAAAATAAAAATGAAAACACGTTCATCCCATACGATTCCGGTAAACGTCATCACATATAGATACGTACGTGGGCCAATGAATTAATTTCATTTATACAAAAAGCTATAATTGTTTGGTCTATCTTCCAGTTGTCTTTACATAACAATGTGTACCACCTATTTTAAAATGAAATATATGTGTCCTTAATTTTCGAACTGCCTTTCGAGAATGGGACGGTCTTGAAGATAATTACAAGTCCATAACAAGAGGGCCATAATGGCCCAAAGCGCTCACCTGAGAACAGGTACAGATGAAGACCATACTGTTGTGACAGGTTTTTAAATTAAGGTATCTGAACAATATGCACAGAAGGATAGGATCGATTTGATTTAAAACATCGGTTAGTGCAATGGGCTATATATAACTAAAGTACGAGTTGGGTAGTGGATGTGCGGTGCTGCTAATGGTTCTCAAATCGTTTTTCTCGATATTCTTACCTGTCTCTTCTTCATTATGTCAGTAACAATTCTGGAAAATGCAGAATGAGTAGATTTTGATGTCTTTTTCGCAGACAGTCTTGGAGAACTAGTTGCAAAAGCGATAATTGCGATGGCTGTGCAATAAGGTCAAGTTTTGCTTTTTCTTCAATGTTGCATGTACAAATAACTGGATGCAATGTTTGCAACTGTTGGAAATCAAATTATATCAATCAATATTTATGGTAATTCGAAAACTGGGTAAGTTTGGTCAAGATTGAATAAAAAATCGCGTGTGCACGCCAATCATTGATAACTTAATTTTTTTTTCACACAAGGGGAAATAACTCTGGTATTTCTGGCCCGAACATGCTTATATTCGACTTCACTTGTAATCTTACGTTAATAGACAAACTGTGCACAATTGGTGAAAATTTGATGAAAAATAAAGTCTCTATCCTGTTTAATGTCCAATTTTGTATATTTTTTTCACAAACAAAGGACTATAAGTCCGGTATTTCTGGTCCGATCTTGCTTATATTCGCCCTCAACTGTAATCGCATGGTCATAGACAAACTGTGCAAGATTGGTTAAGATGGGATAAAAAAAAATGAAGTCTCTATCCTGAATAATGTCCATTTTTGTATATATTAAGATTTGTTAAGATGGGATTAAAAATGAAGTCTCTATCCTGAATATTGTCCATTTTTGTATATTGTCCATCTGGCCCATTTTTGGTGTCTACTGAGACCTGATGGTCATACACAAACTGTGAAAGTTTGGTTACGATTGGTTGGAAAATAAAGTATATGTGTTGGAAAAATTTATTATTTTTGCACTTGTTTTCATGAAAAATGGGCAATAACTCTAGTATTACTGGTGTGACCTGGTCCAATAAAAATCCGGTCCAGCGTGAGAACAAAACAAATTGTTGACGGCACACAGACGACGGACGACATACGACGGACGACGCAGGAGAGGTCCCCTATATACCAATACCTCACTTCGTGCTCAGGTGAGCTAAACATGAGTAAACCATAGTTCACTAATTTATTATTATTACCAAAATATAGCATTTGTCTGCAGTACACTGCGTGGCGCCACACAAATATCATGATGTGTAATCCTTTTAAAACAAACATAGTTATTAATAACCTTACTTTACGACTATGTCAATCACAAAATATTTATAACACGGAAACAATATGGTGGACGAAGCAACAAAAAAGAGTTTAGCGCAGATTCCGCTGCTAAAAACTAAGGCTGGCCCTCGTGATGGTGAATTTTGGGTGAATAGATTAAAAGAAGAATATCAATCCTTAATTAAGGTATTTTTTTATATTTGCCGATATTCGTTATTTTACATGTAAACACCTAAAATATGGCACGGGCTGTTAATTTATTTTAACATTTGCCGCGTCCCATCTTGCTCATTCGTTTTTTACGTTACATTTACCTATATGATTGAATGAGGAAGTTGTACAAAAAAATAGCTGCCAAAATGTAATGAATATAGCATGTAATGAATAAATTTAAATTATTCTATGCAGTTATCTAAATATTTAAATTAAGAGTAAACATGTGTGGCTTAATCTTAGCAAGTAGTTTTATCCATGGACTCCCCTTAGTTGCATCTATATCCCCATTATGATAGTGACCAAATCAGGAAATCTCCATCTTAGTCAGATTTTATCATTGATTTCATACATTTCTTAATTATATATTTTTTTAGAAATCACCCCCTTGCAGCCCTTTTCGTAGACAAAGTCCCTTTAAAGAATTTATTATAATAATTTTACATAATGTATGATCCCTTATTTCTCAGATACCGTTCTATCTAAGATACCGTTTTTTCATAAGATGCTCTGGAAAAATAGTGTAATCAATAACCTGACTGTCCGAAGATATATGCCTTTTATGCAAACATCGTCCTTAAGTAAATAAAGCCACAAAATCGTGTTATAGTGTACATGTACATGCAACAAAAAATCATTCTTTGAATTTGCTTCTTTTAAGGACAACATTTTCTGGTCTTGTATTAAACAGCAGTGCTAGTATCCCTTTTTCATCAATATTCACTCGATTTTTAGGACTTAAACTGAAAAGCAGTTCACTAAAATTAAGATTAAAATAGATTGCTCTATAAGTTTGTAAAGAACAATAGCGTATGCACCATTCTAAGATGACATCATAACCCAAACAAAGGCAAGAAACGGTATCGAAAGACGCTTGTTTTTTTTATGGGAGATTGTAATGGTTGATCTGTTCTGGGTGCTGTCATTTGTTTATAAAAATATTTAACAGATTTTGTATTTTGAAATTAAAGATAGATATTTTGATTGTATTTTATATGTTTTAAAAACTAGTGTGGTCATACATTATTGATGTGCGATTGCAGTTTGATTAATAGGAACGGTGTCTGCAGAGTAGAGCATACTACATAATATTGTAAAAGTATAAACATCAATAAAAGACCTCTCAGGGTGTTTGTTTGACCCAAGCTCCCAGGCTTTGACCGGTGATTTTCATGGAAGTCATGAAATTGACGCATGGTAAAATCACCTAAAGAGTCATATTGACCCTTGGTAAATGTCTGGATTGCGTCATCACTTCCTTTACCACTGAAGCCAATCAAGACACTGTCTGTTATTAACACATTAGGCCTACCTTATCCGTTTTGCATTTACTGATAAGATCTTCCATGCCAGGAAGTTATCAGTGTATGTATCTGACCAAACCACCAATGAAAACACAGACATTTTCCATTACTGTATGCACCTTTAGCCTCGTTGTGAACTTCAGTATGTTACACCTTTTGTTACGGCATTTGTGTACTGTCAACCTGGATAGTTCTGACTTTTACATTTTAAAACGTAGATGAAATGATGTTTAAAATGTTAAATAATAACAATATTTCACATAAAATATAATAATCTAAAGACAATACTGAAAGAAAAAAAAAAGAAACACAAAATAATCGACCGAATATTTACAACTGTCAATCATTTAGGACAACACTTCCGGATATTTGTTGATAAAACAAAAAAATAGCAGCATTAAGTTTTGTCTTTCATTTATATTTGATCAATTATTGCAAAATCTTACCTTTTTAGGTCTTTATAAAGAATTGTACATTGAATGAAAAAACAAGCAACAACACCTAACACAAACTTACAAAGGCTAATTTTTAATATTATGATCAG
The DNA here is from genome assembly GCA_027627225.1 of Congeria kusceri. Taxonomy (NCBI): domain Eukaryota; kingdom Metazoa; phylum Mollusca; class Bivalvia; order Myida; family Dreissenidae; genus Congeria; species Congeria kusceri. Next base: position 46,016,629 of record CM051030.1, read on the forward strand.
CACCAGGTTGATTTTTTATTTTAGTAATATTTTGTAATATATTATATTTATTAGTATGATGTAAATCTTGAGTTTGTTTGTTTTTGTTTTGGTGACTTGTGAATATTTGGATTTGACTCTTCAAAATTGAATTTTGACCCTTGACAATTTTGGTCAAAGGGTAAATGACCCTTGAAATTTACAGTCTACTGAACACCGACTGTCAGTCACCCTGCAGCTGCTAAGAAAACAACACCCTTAAAGAAGTGTCTTTTTTTTCAGTATGTTCAAAACAATAAAGAAGCAGATAATGACTGGTTCAGACTGGAGTCAAACAAAGAGGGGACTCGATGGTTTGGAAAGTGTTGGTACTACCAAGAACTACTGAAGTATGAATTTGATGTGGAATTTGATGTAAGTGTAATACAGTTAAAATTGTAATAATGTTAATCACAGGCAATATGATGCACAAATTTATTTTGTATTTAATGACATTAGTTGAGTACCAACCAGCTCTCAGCTAAAATGACACATATCTTAAGTGTTTGTTGGGTATTCTGTGACAAAAGATAAAGCTGTTCTCAAACAGGGGAAAAGCTACCAGAGGTAGCAGATATTCTACACTAATACTGTAACAGATCTGAACAAGACTTGCAGTATTTTGTGTGGATTTATTTCATCGTCAGTCAGGTTCGCTCCTTGGGAAATGTTTTCAACACTAAATAGTGACTAGTCTAGGTCAACCATTTACAAAATCAAGCAAGCCTTGATGATACTAGAACATGTATTTATGTGAGTGTTTTCTGAACATTGTAGATACCTGTCACATACCCTACAACTGCGCCAGAAATAGCTTTGCCAGAGTTGGATGGGAAAACAGCAAAAATGTACAGGTACAGAATCAAAAGTCATAAAAAAATAATTGTAGCATTATGTCTTGATAACTGGCATTAAACGATTAACTCCACCATTTGTTTCTTCTTTACTTCAAAACGGTGCAATGTTGTCCATACATCGCCTCCTTTTGAAATGTACATGATTAATGAGTCTTGATTTGGCTTTTGTATCATGACATGACATACACAGTTTATTAAATAGAACTACTGCATAAATATTTGCACACTTGTTTTGTGTTGAAGTTATGACAAAATTGTTTTTAGCTCACCTGAGCACAACATGCTCATGGTGAGCTTTTGTGATCGCCTTTTGTCCATCGTGCGTCTTCAACATTTACGTTGTGAACACTCTCGAGGCTACATTTATGTGCCAATCTTGATGAAACTTGGTCAAAACATTTGTCCCAATGATATCTCGGCCGAGTTCGAAACTGGGTCATGTGGTTTCAAAAACTAGGTCACTAGGTCAAATTGAAGAAAAAGCTTGTGAACATTCTAGAAGTCACATTTTTTGCCCAATCAACAAGAAACTTGCTCAGAACATTTGTTCTAATGATATCTTGGTCGAGTTCGAAAATGGTTGCAATCCGTTGAAAAACATGGCTGCCAGGGGGTGGGGCAGTTTTCCTTATATTGCTATTGAAAAGGCTTGTGAACACTCTTGAAGTAGCAATTTTTGCCCGATCAACATAAAACTTGCTCAGAACATTTGTTTTTATGATATCTCGGCCAAGGTCGAAAATAGTTCCGTTCCATTGAAAAACATGGGCCCAGGGGGCGAGGCAGTTTTCCTTATATGGCTATAGAAAAAGCTTATGAACACTCTAGAAGTCACATTTTTTGCCTAATCAACATGAAACTTGCTCAGAACATTTGTTCTTGTGATACTTCTACCAAGTTCGAAAATGGTTCAGGTCCGTTGAAAAACATGGCCGCCGGGGGGGGGAGGGCAGTTTTCCTTATATGGCTATAGGAACACCTTGTGAACACTCTAGAAGTCACATTTTTTGCACAATCAACATGAAACTTGCTCAGAACCTTTGTTCTGATGATATCTCAGCCGAGTTCAAAAAAGGTTCCAGTCCGGTGAAAAACATGGCCGCCAGAGGGGGGGCAGTTTTCCTTATATGACTATAGGCAGTGCTCCCGCAAGGCCTAAATGGCAGGGCGCAGCGCCCTGTCGCCGCCGACCCCGCCCTGCCGCCTTTGATGCCGCTCTGCCCTTGTTAATCATGACGTATATTCAGCCAAATACAAGTTAACCGGGCCTTCATGTTTATATACATATAGATCCAAACGGATACACGCTGTGTCCACTTAATCTCCCGAGTAAACACCGACCGACAAAACCCATGTATACATGTATATTACGTCACTTATCTCGTCTTTAATCAAAGTTACATACCTACTTCTTTGTTTCATTCGGGTCTATATTTTTCGGAACGACCTGCGAGAACAATGCAATCCTGCATCAGGTCAGGATGATGGTGGAAATAGGGAGGATGGTGGTGGGGATAGGGAGGATGATGATAGGGATTCGAAGGATGATGGGGAGAGAAGGAGGATGATGGTGTTGATAGAGGGCATGATTGTGGGGATTGAGGTGATGATGGTTGGGATTGCGGGGGTGATAGCGGGGATGATGGTGGGGATAGGGAGGATGATGGTGGGGGAAAGGAAGGATTATGGTGGGGATAGGGAGAATGATGGTGGGGAAAGAGGGGATGATGTTTGTGAGACACCGCTAGGAGTTTCTTACTTCGGTTGATGGTGGGGATAGGGAGGATTGTGGTGGGGATAGAGTGGATAATGGTTGTGAGACATTTCTAGCTAGAGTTTCTTACCTCATTTATAGTTTCGGTAAGAAAATGGAAAGAAATTCAACTATTGATCTAGCACAGACACTGTGAGACACAACTATGGCATGTGCAAAAACAGACTGATGTTATGAACCGAAAATAGTGCACCAATTGAGATATTCTGATTGAATACCGGTATGTAAAGCCATCATCCTCCCTATCTCCACCATCATCCTCCCTGTCCCCACCATAATCTCCCTATCTCTACCACCATCCTTCTAGGGGTGTCGCAGTATATTGGTATATTGCAATATTTGATTCTGCAAAAAAGTATCGCGATATGAATGTCAATACCAATATATTGCACTATTTATGTGGTCTGTTTTGAGTTTTTTGTTCTTTCCTGTTAAAATAATGATTCCAAAACATAAAATGGTAAATCCAACAATTCACGGCCTTAAAACTTGTTGCAAAATAGCATTTGCAATTATCTAACACACACAACAACCAGATAAATGTAAAGGTTTGTGGGAGTTGGCATTGTCCTTTTGTAAATGCGATATACCTTCATAACGGTCTGTTTTGTAACTGACCATATATATTATATAGTTTGGCATGCTCTTGTTTTGTTCACAATATTTGCTTGTGGTGTATGTATACTCCTGTGATCATTGCATTGAAATTTATAATGCATAAAAATAAAATTCAAGAGAAAATCAGCAAAATGGAAAATTCTGCGTAATCAGTAAATCTAAAGTTACATACATTTGCTTTTAATGTAGTGTACGCATATAAAAGCGGCCATTTCAAAGGAATGAAATGTATTCATCGTTTGAAACCGGCAGATTTATTTATTGCGCAATAACATGTAAATTACATGATTATAAAACTTGCTAAGTGCTAATTACAATTTATCTGATTCAAATTTTATGTATGTTGTTGTTCCAGGTATATTTTATGTGTTTTTCATTCGGGCGTACAGCAAAACTGAAAATTCTGCATAATCAGTAAATCTAAAGTACGCATATAAAAGCGGAAACTTAAAAGGTATGATATCTATTCATCGTTTGAAACCGGCAGATTTATTGCTCAATAAAATGTATATTACATATAAAACTACTACTAAGTTCTAATTACAATTTATCTGATGCAAATTTTAAAATAAATTTTATGTATGTTGTCGTTCCGGATGTGTTATTTTATGTGTTTCTCATTCGGGCGTACATTCGATTTTGCCTTAGATACACCCTTGAAAATAATATTAATATTTAGATCTACTCTTAAAATTTGAGTCAGATAATTTTAGTTATTTTACACTGCTACTTAAGAAATATGTAATTAATATATGGATATTGACATTGAAATTGTAATTGAACAGTTCCCCAGCAAGCAAGCCCATATGGCCCCAAAATGGGCTATACCTGGGAAAATATACCATATGAGCCCCATGTGGGTCCCATATAATATTTTTCTGCCAATATCGGGCCCATATTGGACCAAGCAACAAGTCCACATGGGTTCCCAGCAAGTATGCCCATATGGGTCCTAGTAAGTCATCCCATTTGGGCTGGGAAAGGGCTTTATCTGGTCTTATTTACCACATGGGCTGCATGTGAGACCCATTTGTGTGGTCTTGCCCATATCAGAACCAGTTGGGTACTAGGCAAGTAAGCCCATGTGGGTCCCAGAAAGAAAGCCCAAAATGGGCGTACTACAAGAAAGCCCATATGGGTCCGAGCAAGAAAGCCCATATAGGTCCCCAGGCAAGCAAGCCCATATGGGTCCCAGCAAGAAAGCCTATATGGGTCCCGAACAATATGTCCATATGGATCAACAACAGAAAGCCCATATAGGTCCCAGCAAGAGAGCCCTCATGGGGTTCCAAAGAATCTAGCCCATATGCGCTCCTGCAAGAAGGCTCATATGGGTCCACAACAAACAAGCCCATATGTGTCACAAAGAGCAAGCCCACATGGGTCCCCAGCAATCAAGCCCGTATAGATCCCATTCAAGCAACCCTATATGGCCCATATAGGTCGCCAGGCAAGCAAGCCCATATGGGTCCCAGCAAGAAAGCCTATATGGGTCCTGAACAGTATGTCCATATGGATCAACAACAGAAAGCCTGTATAGGTCCCAGCAAGTGAGCCCTCATGGGGTTCCAAAGAATCAAGCCCATATGGGCTCCAGCAAGAAGGCTAATATGGGTCCCCAACAAACAAGCCCATATGGGTCACAACGAGCAAGCCCACATGGGTCCCCAGCAATCAAGCCCGTATAGATCCCATTCAAGCAACCCTATATGGCCCATATAGGTCCCCAGGCAGGCAAGCCCATATGGGTCCCAGCAAGAAAGCCTATATGGGTCCCGAACAATATGTCCATACGTATCAACAACAGAAAGCCCATATAGGTCCCAGCAAGTGAGCCCTCATGGGGTTCCAAAGAATCAAGCCCATATGGGCTCCAGCAAGAAGGTTCATATGGGTCCCCAACAAACAAGCCCATATGGGTCCCCAGCAATCAAGCCCGTATAGATCCCATTCAAGCAACCCTATATGGCCCATTTAGGTCCCCAGCCAACCAAGCCCATATGGGTCCCAGCAAGAAAGCCTATATGGGTCCCGAACAATATGTCCATATGGATCAACAACAGGAAGCCCATATAGGTGCCCAGCAATTAAGCACACATAGGTCCTGGCAAGCCAGCCCATGTGGGCCCGATATGGGATATGCCTGGGCTTATTAACTTTTTAACAACATAGGCCCCATGTAGGTCCCACATACATGTCATGCCCATATCAGTCGCAGATGGGTCCCAGGCCAACAAGCTCAAATGGGTCCCAGCAAGAAAGCCCACATGGGTTCACACAAGCAAATCCATATGAGTCCCATCAAGAAAGCTGATGTCGGTCCTCAAAAAGCAAGCCCATATGGGTCTCAGTAAGAAAGGTAATATGGGCCCCCAACAAGCAGGCCTAGATGGGTCACCAACAGCAAGCCCATATGGGCCCCAGCAAGAAAGTCCAAATTGGCCCCAACAAGCAGGTCTAGTTGGGTCACAAATAGCAAGCCCATATGGGTCCCATCAAGATAGACAATGTGGGTTTCTAACTAGCAAGCCCATATGGGCCCCATATCGGCCTGTGTGCATCTATGACCAGTCCTAATAGCCAAACTGGTACTTGCAAAAAATATGAACGCGCACAAAAGTGCCTTTTTTAGGAATTAGCACCCTGACCTTTTTAAATTCTGGCTGGAGCACTGAATAAAAAGCTTGTGAACACTCTAGAAGTCACATTTTGTGCCCTGTCTTCATGAAACTTGGTCAGAAAATTTTTCCCAATGATATCTCGGCCGAGTTCGAATCTGGATCATGTGGGGTCAAACACTAGGTCACTAGGTCAAATTGAGGAAAAAGCTTTTTAACAATCTAGAAATCACATTTTTTGCCAAATCTTCATGAAACATTTGTCCAAAAGATATCTCGGCCAAGTTTAAATCTGGGTCATGTGGGGTGAAAAACTAGGTCACTAGGTCAAATTGAAGAAAAAGCTTGTTAACACTCTAGAAGTCACATTTTTTGCCCAATCTTTATGAAACTAGGTCAGAACATTTGTCGCAATGATATCTCGGCCGATTTCGAATCTGGGTCATGTGCGGTGAAAACTAGGTCACTAGTTATCTCGGCCGTGTTTGAATCTGGGTGATGTGGGTATCAAAAACTATGTCACTAGATCAAATTGAAGAAAAAGATTGTTAACACTCTAAAAGTTACATAATTTGCCCAATTGTCGTGAAACTTGGTCAGAACATTTGTCCCAATAGTATCTCGGTCGAGTTCGAATCTGGGTCATGTGGGGTCAAGCACTAGGCCACAAGGTCAAATTGAAGAAAAAGCTTCAATTTCAATACGTACTTCAAAAATTTGAATGTCTGTTGTCACTTAAGTTTTTCAAACCATGATGATTACACTGCCTTTCCATCAGTATGTATCAGTATATCCATATCCGTATAAAAATCTTAACACATGGAATATTGTTCGACTAATGAAACTCAGTTGAGCGACCCAGGGACATTTGGCCCTCTTGTTTATATAAATGACGATTAGAATTATCCGGAAAAGCTTTACAAATTTTGTGTAATTACAATAATGATCATAAATTTTGTTTTCAGAGGAGGTCGGATATGCACGACAGACCATTTTAAGCCTTTGTGGGCAAGAAATGTTCCAAAGTTTGGAATCGCACATGCAATGTCTCTAGGTGTAAGTATTAGTATGGATAATTATGCAAAATGTATGTTCGTATGCCGGCAGCCGCTGGGTATATGTTTCATCAAAGTTCTTAGTGTATTTAAGTGTACTGAGCTTATTAATCATTTCTTGAGGTACATACTATCTTGGGAGAAATGTAGCGGTCAACAACCGAGATATTATGTAATATTATTACACTTTTAGTGACACACTTACAAGCGCTCATTTCATTCCACTTGTTTTCCATTTTAATTTGTTTGGCATGGAAGGCTAATACAACATAATTTTATGCTAAACTTAATTTGAACAATGACAGAATGATAAAGACATTTTTATTGATTTGTGTCTGTTAGTAAACATTTTTCACCTTACTGAATCACAACAATATTATAAGTTTATCGTTACTGATACATATATCAATATATGTGTGCAAATACATCTACATGTATAAACAATTGTCTTTGTTTCTTTCAGTTGGGACCCTGGTTAGCCGTGGAAATTCCAGACTTGGTAGAAAAAGGCATCATCACACACAAGTCAGCAGAAGGTGCTTCAAATTGACGACTTGCTTCTCATAGACCTAGTGATTTAACAGATATTAAAATTATGAACATATACACTGCCAGCAGAAACCGTAATGAAATTCAGCGCAGGAAGTTCAACATTAGTTAAAATGTAAGCAATCTCAGTCGACGGAAAAAATATCATTATTGTTAGGGAAACATTGATTCTTAAAGTAAACTGAGGAGTTAAAAGGTCATTAAAAGATGTTCTTTTTTCATTATGGTTGGTTCTGTGATCTGTTGATCCCTTTGAAAAATAGGAAAATCATGTGATTAAAATACTTAGCAACTAAGCAGTGCATTGACCCAGTTCTTTGTGTAGTACATGTAGTTAAACACTCTTTGAAATGTTTATCATGTTGTGAAGCTGTATCAGTTTTTTTTGTTATCACTGGAAATTTTATGTAGTACAGCTTTACACTGCCAGCTATTCTTTTTAAATGCTAGGGCACTGTAAAAAAATGACAACAAAGGATTATTTTAGGGATTATGTGTTAAACAAGGAATAACTTCAGATATTAGTTTCTGCAACAAGTGCATAGAACGTACACAAACAAAATAATACTTCTACCAGTGTGTGTGTGTGCTTGTTCTAAAGCATTTAGTGGTACACATTCAATTGTGAAAAAGGCCTTAGTATTATGCACCTATCAATATTTTCCCCCAGGGCGGAGGGGCGGGCAAACCCAGGGGGATTTGACTAATTGCAATTCCCCACCCATGGGGGAAAATTCTGATAAGTGCATTATTATTTAAGTGAATTTTTTTACTGAGGATATGATAAACCTGCATACAGTAGTACTATACAAAGGGTGTTTTATTTATTATTTCTGTTTACTGGTACCTATAGCCTTGTTTTGCTTGTACGTAAGATTTGACATAAATGTTACTGGTACCTATAGCCTTGTTTTGTTTGTATGTAAGATTTGACATAAATGTTAATGTATAGTACATTTTGTCCAATAAATTCTAAACTAACATCAAGGAGGAGTTTGTTATAAAGAGTTAGCTTAAACGTTAGCAAAAACATGGTGTTTGGTTAAAATAACTATTTCACATAAATGTTCTACAGAGGTCAGCAATTGCCTTTGAAGCCGCAGTCCATAGAATATAATTCAATACATCTTAATGAACGATAATGACATTATTCGACTGAAAACTGTTTCTTCCTTACGAAAGGCATGTTATATATATTATATTATATGTTATAATGCGTTAGCCCAAGTGGTTTAATACACCGCATCAGAACAACAAATCAGTGTTTATTAGCCGATAAACTACGATAATGTGAAAAATGCCGAAAACTATTTCGATTCTAACCGTGACCTGACAACTTTTTCTGCAATTACAATGCAAATTATACAGTTTCAGAACTATTTTTCCGGGTTGATTATTGGTAGTTTAACGACGGTGAATTTTGTTCTTTGTCTATAGAAAACTCTGTGCGTGTCATGTTAGAATTTGATACGACTTATGTTTTCAAATTTTTTTTTTCATTTAGACGACATACATATTAAAATAAAGGCCTGCCTTACATCATCTAGGAAATATTAATAAATCAAAGACATCTGAATAATAGGCTGTTCATTTAATCCTAGGCCAATACGGTACATGATAAAATGATAAAAGGCAAAGTGTTTTATAATTTTGCATCGAAATCAAGCGATTTCAAGCAAAACTTCACGACAATATTTACATGTTTGTTTTTAATAAACACAAAATGAAGAGTGCATGGTTGTGATGTATCTTGCCAAGTGTATATCTCAAATTTGTCGTGTGCAAATCCTTCTCCAATGTATTTCACATCGAATCTGTCCATTGGGTACCTTCCAATATTGCCAGAAAATCCAGAATAATGTCCCTTGATGGCTGCTTCAGTCCCTGCATCTGTGCACCATTTCACATACACTGATTGGTTCACATGCCCATTGTGATCCATGTCACTTAAAGCTGCCACGACATCATACTTGAAAGCAGCTGGAGGAATCAGAGGAGTAACCAGTCTAGAAGGTGCTGGTGCAAAGGTCTGCTTTGCCTTCAATGCATCGTACCAATCTGGGAACCGGACAGGTTTTCTTGTTCTGTAATCCACATAGACGAATGTCATGCAAGCAGCAATCAGCAGTTCCCCAGTTTCGTAAAAGCATAATTTGGTCTCGAATGTAAAGGACGACCCTCCCGCATGAATTATATTGAGCTTAGCCAACAAGGGATGCTTCAGTCCCCGAAGATTCCATGTTCTGAGTGCATTTCCTTTATCTGTGAACTGGTAGGAAGTTCCTGCCATGAAGATTGAGTGATTGGCATCTTTAAGTCTATCATAATGGCCGAACCCTTTCCCCAACACTGTGTATCGGATGGATTGGAAAACCAGAGCCACAGACTCAAGTTGGAGCTTCCCTGAAACAGGAAAGCATCATGCAAAACATTCTTAACTTCTTCATAAGATTATTCACTTGGTCTTCTAATGTTGCTCTGATGTGCTTTCATTTTCTGTGCAATTGTATGTTCATCATGCATCACTTTTTAGCTGGTACTTTTAACAATTACCTGGTAAATAATGTGTTCTTTTAGATGAACTAGTTCAATGTAGCCATGAACTTCAAGCTTGCCCAATGTAAGATATACTTCATCGGCACAAGTCGTTGAGTATTGCCTGTTATAAGTATGTATTGTGTTGAATACCTGTTTCTTCGGAAAAACTGAGAATAGAACTACTGGTAGGTGAATTAGAGGAAAGCACTAACTAGTATTGTAACGATTATTGCCCGTTATATGTATTTATAGTGAATACCTCTTTCTTCTGAAAATCTGAGAATAGGACTAGGTGAATTACAGCAAAGCACTGCCGGTTCTAAATAGTATTATAACAAGTCAAGGAAATTACCCTGGTATTCTGACAAGTTACAGAACCACATTTGAGGCTCGTCGTGGGAAAACCGTGCTTAATGCATGAGCGTAAAATGTCCTGGATTAGCCTGTGCGACACTTTCCGCCTACAGTGGATTCATGTTTTGAAGAGACATCATTGAAACAGAAAATACCATAAAAGTGGAAAAGTGGAAAGTGTCGTCCCAGATTAGCCTGTGAAGACAGGCTTATCGGGGACGACACTTTACGCAAATGCATTACGCCCGGTTTTCCCACGACAAGCCTCATATATATTACTGTATTACAGTGATAGCATTTAGATAATGGGTACTGGTGCTCCCTTAATTCAGTGAGAAAGGGATATTTACCCCTACATAGGCACAACTATAAATATAGCAATATCTATCTTAATGGCTCAGAGATGTATAAATATTGAATCAACTATTCTTATTCAATTAATGTGTTTTATATTTCCATCAATATATAGTGAGACACTCATGTTTAAATTAAATGTGTGTTGTTTCAATATCAATCACAATTTCTGTCAAAACTTTTAATGAGTACTGGTACTCCCAATTTTATTTTTCAATGAGCATTTTCCCAATTTTCAGTGAGTATTTTCCCAATTTTCAATGAGTATTTTCCCAATTTTAAATGAGTATTTTCCCAATTGAATCCCAATTTTCAAGGAGTATTTTCTCAATTTTCAATGAGTATTTTCCCAATTTTCAATGAGTATTTTCCCAATTTTCAATGAGTATTTACTCCAATACTCCTAGCTCTTATCTAGAGCGCTGTGTATTAGAAATGTTTTAGATAAATATTTAAATCATACATTAACCGTGTATAATTCTGGCATCATTAATTTACCTGCCGGTAATTTCAATGACACAGTATCATTCATTTAATGCCATTAGTTTATACAATTTTACCCCCAAAAATATCAGGAATTTTTTATAAATATGTTTATATTTTGTTGTTGTTTTTTTATTTGATAAAATTTTAACTCTGTTGTCTAAGGGGCAGTTTTGATACAAGCGACATGTATTTGCTATCGAGTATCATTGTGGACATCTATTTACAGATCTTCTAAAATTCTTTGCCTATCAAGGATATTAATTAAAATTTGCACATGAAAAGCTTTAGTAGAATGACAGTGGGGTTTTTTTTGCAATTTTTACAACTACTTGTGCCTTTGAACTAGGGGAATTTTAGCGTGGCAAACCTCAAAATGGCGAAAATAGTAAGTTTTTTATACATGGTAACAGTCATTTTTTAAGCTATGTTTTTTGCTTCTAAACTCAGGTGCAAGTTATTCAGGGTAGCACCATTACTGTTTTATCAATGCCTCCAACACTGATTTTTGGTCTATTTGCATAATATTGTGTGTAAAAAAAGCAATAAAAGTTGTCAATTTGTCCTATTTCCTATTTTGGTGGAAAAATTTTTGGGGAAAATGAAAGTTTATTGGCAAGAGGAAACTGCCTTTATTCGGCAGTACAAATAACAAAAAAATATTACTGAATGAAAAGAATATCTGTATGTTAAAATCTTTATTGTTTAAAGTTATGTAAGAACTAAGAACACACTGTAGTAATATAAAGAGATTTTAAACAATGCAATAAAGTTAACCATGTACATTATGTTATTGTGAACAGATAAAAGAATACATAGATGATTTTAGTTTTATCATGCATGAATTGTATGAAGAATAAGGAATAATAAAGAATAACCACACTATCAATTGATTTAGGGAAAGATCTAGGATCACAAAAGGTACAGGGTACTGCTTAAAAGGAGCAGGTGGAAAGCCAGACCAGTTTGTTGACATTATCTAATAATTTACTAATTCCAGGGTTTTTATGAGTCTAATGCTTCTAATTAAGGTTTTTAAGCATAGACCATTAATTTGTTATTGAATATTTGCAAAAATATATTGCATTTCCAAAGATATTCAACATTTCAGTGTTGACCAGCCCAGAGGGGCAGCAGGGCGGAACCACAAAGGAGATGGGTGCAGCACCCTGCTATTTTGCTCTAGATCTTACTCTAATTAACTAATTAAACAAACTGCAACAAATGGAATAAGCTGTTGGTGTTCACATCTACATGTGTATTTAATTAATGACTACATATACATGTAACTACAGTTGTTGCATAAGCAGTATCTGGTCTTTGGCAAAGGCAAAGTACAATAATTTGTGCTTACTAAAATGTGTTCAGTAAAAAAGTTATTTTCAAGAGATCCATAGACAAACATATTTAAATATAAAAACAAAAGTTTTGTTTCTCATATAAACCACAAAACAAATTAAAAGTCGTTTTCAAAGATTGGCAAATTGACCATTTTCAAACATTTTGTCATAGATTCCAACAAGAAATTATACATTATATACAACCAAGCGAAAGAACACTCATGAATAAAAAAATATATTGGAAATATCGTTTCCTGTATGGGTAATCATCAATCAAACTGGACAAAATTAACAAGTGTTTGTAACGCTTTTCATCAGTACTTTAGTTTAGAAAACATGTGTATCACTAACATAGCGTTAAAATACGCAACCACATGGAAAAATCCAAATGGCCGAGTGGTTAGAACATGAGTTTTAATCTCAAAAGTTCCGGGTTGGTGTCCCTGCAAAGGCAAATTAAACTTTTATTTCTTTATATTATATTTGTTTCAGATTATTCCAGATGCTGTAGTTTTTGCAGTAAAGACATTTAATGACATTTCTCAAAAAATACGAAAAATCGTTAAACCCTTTAAAACATCTTAAATATTTGTTAATAATATGCATTCTTTTTGAAACTGTATAACAATCTTAAAATAATCATAAAATAATAAGCAAATACAAGCAGGATGCACAGATTTAATTCTTATGTCAGTAGACATCACACAAAGCAAGACATTTGATTGTGTGACCTATTAAATTCAAAGTTTTGATTCCAAGTGTCCACCAACACTCACTGCAGGTTTGTCATAGAAAGTCAGTTTCATTGTAAAAATGACTTTCCCATTGTTCTCTATTGCCCACATCACCACATTATCGTTTTCACCATCCCTCCACACCCCCACTGTAACTACTTCATTGGGCAGAGTTTCCCCTATATAAACCACTTGAACTTCACTAATGCTGTAACGCTCTATATGTTTACTAAACGGAGCTAGATGACCGCTCTTCGCTGCTTCGGTGGCAGCATCAGAGCACCACTTGAAGTAGGTGGCTTGATTCACATGTAGGTTCATATCAAGATCACTGTGAAGTGCTTTTACCATGTATGTAAACTTTAAGTCCTGAACTTGCATTTCTCTGCTCCATTCTATATGTGGCAATTCAACCAACTTCAAATGATCTTTCAAACCCATAAAAAAATATTCAGGCAGTGCTTCAGGCCTTCTTGTTCGCTTATTTACTAGTACAACTTTAACAATGGATCTAACCAAAATCTCATTAGTTTCTCTGTCAATCCAGACTGTAACGTATGAAAACGAGGTTCTTCCCACATCTGACACATACTGAATGAATCGTAAAGGCTTTTCTAACCCAAAGCTGTTGTCATAGTGGTACCGTTCATGGAGATTATGGCTGATCTTGAACCATTGCCCCAGGACAAACAGGCTTTGATTTGTCCCATGACACATATCCGGATAATGAGCAAATCCGTGTTTAGATCCTTGCCATCTCACTGCCTCTATCAGCTTAGCCAGGGACCACATGCATAAGCGTCCTATTTAAAGTAAATATAAGCAGTGTTTACTGCATAAACAAGAAAGGAATAATAGATCAATATAGTTCTCTGCTGTTTTTCTGTCATGCATACAATTTCTTACACAGTCAAGATGGATATCACACATACACATTCCGTGATAAAAGCACATATAAATTCAATGATATTAATCACCCATTAAAAGAAATCACACACTTTTATGATGTACCAGGTATATAAAATTAAATCTGACCTTTAACAAATGTTCATGATTGGTGGTTAACATTCCACACAATATGTTATGCTTAAAAATAAATTATATTTTTGAAGAAATGCTAAAATTTTCATGGAATTTCATAACCATTGTGAACACTATCTTATCATCAACAGTGATGGCAAACATGAGTTCTCCCAGGTATTTCTCAGCTTCCCAAACACAAGCATTCACTTTATCATTCACGAGCACTTCCCCCAGGTACTGAATGTCCATACTTTTTGTGGGATAAGCCTCTATATTCTGCTTAAAGTTCGTCAAGTTGCCACTGAGAGCAGCAGCTGTGCCACAATTTGTGCACCAGTTCAAATAACTCGCTTGATTCACATGGTTATTATAATCACAATCGGAATAGCGGACTTGTATTGGATATACAAAAGCATTACTGGGAATGGAAACTGGCTCAAGTTTGTCAAGATTCTTCTGACTGGGAACTGACGCTAAGTGTTTGGCTACATCAGTTAAGAATTCAGCTGGGAAACGCATGGGCCTTCGAGTTTTTGTGTTGATGTATACGGCTTTTACCGTAAACTTCCCAAGAGGTTTTCTCGTCTGAAAATCAATCCACTCCGTCACAGTTGTGAAAGACGTTTTTCCAATGTGTGACAGGTTAAACAGAAACAGCGTGGGCTTGTGAAAACTAAAGCCATTTTTATACAGGTAAGCATCTGAATGGAGCAAGGGTGAAAGGTCAAGCGTGCTTCTTGCTAAAAATATTGTGGCATCTTCAACAGCTAATAACTTGCTGTGTATTAAATTCCGTAATGCCAAAACTCTTATGCTTTCCATCATTTTAGCCGCAGACCAAAGGTTTAGTTTTCCTGTTAAAAAAGACAACTTTTCTTTAATAAGTACATTTAAATTACAAACTATGTTAAAATGTACGGATCATAGACATCACAAGCAATGTTTGTAATGTACTACATTTTTCAAGGCTTGCATTTTAGTTCTGTTCTCTGCCAAATACACTTCTTTTTAACACTTACACTACATTACTATTCTCTTATATATAATTAGTATATGGACCACTTTTTCAGATAAATATCACATCTGTATGTTCTGTATACCTTTGCACCAAACCACAGTCATAAGCCAGCTAAGATTAAATGATATCTATGCTAGTAAAAAAAGTTATTGGCAATTGTTCAATAGCTTGCATTCAAAAATTACTTCAGCTGCTGACAATTTGAACCAACTACATTGAGTGATTGGAATACTTTGCCATATTACTGGTATGTTACGTTTCAAAAGTATTTAATCAATGAAAGAATAAATCTGCCTCAGGAAATCCAATACAAGTTGTATGAAACACAATGTAGATGATAACAATGAAATAACGGTTAATACATTCAAGAAAAACAAGATATTACATTGGCAAATGTGGACACAAATGGTTATACTTTTTATTATCTATCAGTTGTATTTTACATACATTTTGTACAGCGTAGTGAAAACACTCAACTTTGCCAAAGACCAGATTATACTACAGCCAATTATAATAATCTCATATCTGTAACTTGTGTATTCCTGTATAGAAATTAATCAGTCACCACACAAGCAATCATACCCATACCTCCAATTTTATGGTCAAAGTCTGTGTAGGAAAATCCTGGCAAGAGAACTTCTGCCGCAAACCCATCCTCACTAACTCGATATTTGATGAGCCTTTCTGGCTGGGTGGTGCTTATATCTGGCAGGTGGGCAAACTTGTCTTCCATGGTTGACTGTCTGGCGTTAGAATGACCTGTTTAGAAACAAACTGTGAATTATGAATGTACTCTATCATTCATAGTATGTTGAACTATGTTCTGACCGAAAGATAATTTGTTATCCCTTTTTTGCTTCTTTTTTATTGATTAATCACACCCTTGACCATAAGACATAATTGTTGCTGTTACAATTTTAAAAAACATATAACACACAACTCAAACGTCTATTTTCAGGTAATCAGATGTGTGATTCTTCTCCATTTGAAAATTTCAGATGATTTTCTAGCCCCTTTTAAATGCCAAACTTTATATACACATAGTAATCTAACGGAAATAAATAAGCTGTGAACCCTTTGATTGGTATTTTCCTGAACTGAAGGATTACTAAAACCTCATGCCTTGGTAATGCAGTTGACAGAGTTCAGTGACTTCCCAAACTTACTTGGGATGTAACCCAACTGTATAGTTCTCACAAATCGAAAGCATATTAGATCTACTCATATAATGTACTATTCAGCCTCGTATTTTCTTAACAGATATTTCTTTCATAATATTTTACTTACTGAATCCGAAAAAATGTGTCCGAAAAATATTCCCTTCGAATCATTTTTAATGAAGTAACTAAACGCTGCTTTTTATATTAAATAAGAAAAACAATAAACGAAACAATACATACCAAGTTGATAGTATGTGGTAACACCAGTTAGGATTATTTACTTATCTATTTCAGTATTTGAAACTTTGGCCACGGTACGCTACAGGTCAAAATTCAGATCGCTCTCAAATCTGTGTCGCTCGGACGATTTCTTGAACAGGCTACACGACACTATTTAATTTTATACAATTTGTTTCCCCAATTTATTGTAAATCCGACCATTCTCACCTAACACTAACAGTTTTGGTGCTGTGAATAAGGTTGAATGTGGATGGACATCAGGCGTTTAGTTGTGATGGACAAGAAACATCTGATTAGCCTCATTTAATAGGAAAACTGTAAGGGTGTGTCTATGAAATATCTGTTTTGTAATTTATTGGTAGTTCGTACTTAAATTTCAAACCAGTGTTTTTTGACAATGATATGTTTGTCCGACATCGCGAAACTAATGAGGTGCTCAGCAGTCACGTTGTCTGACAGCCTTCAACATCATTTCAGACGAACCAGATTGAAAGTCAGACGCGCACTTAGTAGAATTTGATACAATTCTGTCAGACAAAATGTCTGGCAAGTGCTTTGGATCTGTGAGACATTTACAAATTGTGTCAGACATATCTGACCGTCTGACATATTTCACGCTGTCTGGTTAGTTTATGTAGCATTTGTAAATTGGATGTGAATTACATGTACCTGTTGGCAGTCAGTGAGTCACTCCTTTCATGCCTGATTTAGGGACAAGGTCAATCAGGTCCATAACTTATCATACAAAATGTTACAACTATATATTTAAAATATACATGTAATTTTGTTGTTATTTTCTTTAAGGTGATCCACTCCCAGCCTGACAAAGCCCTAAACCTGGGTTCATCGCAGAGAAGACGGGCATACTCTATAAGCCAGCCACTGCGACTGCAGGTTGTGGCGAAACGTTTACACATGTAGCAGCTTTGATGTTTTCGGAGTTGGCCACCATTAAACTTTAATTATTACGTCTTGCTGTACTTAAATAATATTTCATTTTGTTTAACTTTCAGATATCCAATGTTGTTATGTACAGTATCTTTAAATTAAAGATTTCTATAAAAAAAATATTGGTTTTCATTACTTTAATGTGTTATTTATAATTATTAATTCCAAGGGCGTAGCGCCCTATAGGCACAATACGCACGTGCGTAATACAAAAATGCGGAGGATACAAAATAAACTATTTGTATTTACTAAAACGTTGAATACATTATTGCGAGTCGAATGTGTGCATTAATTTTCGTATATACGACCTGTTAATTGCTCATTATGGGGGTCAAAACGATTAAATTTACAGTTTTATTACATCAGTTATATAATTAAAAGTTTATTGTTTAATCTACCGGCAATTGGTTCCAGACCATTATCATCAGCCAAGATTTCTAGTTCATCGTAATAATTTAAGCGCTGTCGCATACTGAAAAGATCTGTTTGTGCGTAGTCTAGAAATATCTCGCATCAGTTTGGCTTTTATGATGTGTAGAACAATCTACCCACAAACGTATTGCAATATTCTCCACCAATATTGAATTATATTTGATGCCAAGCATTTGCATTAAATCTTGTTGGGATACCCATAATGGCATACGCGCAGTTCTAGGTAAGCATGAACTTAAAATAAACAAAACGCAAGAAAAGGCAATTCAAACCGTCACTTAAAGGGCAACAGTCGATTGTGTAAGTATTTTGCAGGAGCTCTCAGCATTCTATTTTGCAAAGGAGTAATTGTTCACCTTCCAAATCAAACGCGTCTGAAGCCGATAAATTTTAGTCTTCGACACCGTCATTTCATGTTCATGGTGGTGTAAATTCTACATCTTTGCAAAGACCAGTCTTGATTAATTTTCATATTTTGCATATTGTTCATAATAATATGTTCTATAATTTCGTTTTACCTTTGTAGGTTAAATTGGTTTTAATGCTATATGTTACAAGGTGAAAATAAGTTTCTATTCTACAGAAAATAATTACTTTACGCCTGAAAAGTGCCTCAAAATGACTCAGACAGCACCATTTCCCCCCTTATATACCCCTACCCCCGAATTCCCACCAGCGAGAGGGACTTACCCCTCTTACACCCTCCCCTATGATAACTGTTCTCGTTTGCGTATAAATTTTACAACAATGGCTACGCACCTGAATATTGTATAAAAAAAGTATATCAAAACAATGAAATCTTGGTATTATTTATCTTAATGTGTATTATATTATTAATGAAATGCATTATTAATGAAATTTCAGATTCAGTAACCCCAAAACCCCAAGAATGTAGAGTACAAAGAAACATGCCATGTTTTTAATGCATTATTTTTTATTGTTATTAAACTGTATTTTTCTTTTAATATGTAGGGTTTCTACATAAATTAGTTGATCACTTTAGACTGCATGTCATTGTGTTTATATTTTCTTTTATTGAATAGCAATAAGAAGTGAACACTTGTATTATGTGTAATTAATTTTATTTACCCTCTTCCTCATTAAACAGTGAGAAAATAGTTAATTTGTCTTTGTTAAGTAATAATATCACTACAATAACCTAATTATAAGATCATGTTCAAATCAACACCATATTTATATATATCCAAAACATGAAATCAAACAATTTATTTATGGTCACTTAATCGGTATCAATAACATCACACAAACACCTGAAAATTCATTATTTAATATTGAACAAAGTGGTGGTAAGTGCTGTTCATCAGGAAGAGGGGTTAAATCTGCATAATTTGCCACATGGTTTCTGCAAACTTCACCGATGTATTGGCTGCATCCAATTTCTCTGCATGCCCTTTGTACAATAAAACCTGCTGGCTAGATTCTCGGTTCGTCTATCCTTCGGTCTATTCTCCTATTTATCAAAAGCGTGTGTCTGAATGGTCCCTGGCGAGTAATTTCGACTTCTTTTCTGAAAAAAAAATAAAATGACACAATATATAAATAATCAAACAAACTGCAAAAATGAAAAGATTTAATGATCACCATTTAAAATGCTATTTGTTATGCTAGTGAAAAACATTCAAATATTATGTGATTGTGAAGAATTTAGGTAAATATGTATTAAGCCTTTAAGGCTAATTTTTTTTTAATAGGGACACATTGTCCTGAAATTATCATCCACATTCACAGATTGGCAATGGCATTTCAATTAATAACTACATATTATTTATCATAACTGTAAACATACAGTTTGCCACTCAGGAGATTGAGATTGACACTGGCTGCAATTCTTCCAACAATTCACGAGTTTTTCCACACTGGTAGCTACTATATCTGGTATTCTATATGATTGGCTCGTATTTTTCTCTATTTGAACGATTGTGGCTGCCAATTATAGGACGATAATTAGCTATTTTGTTGAAATTATCTGAAATCGGTAACTGTTGTTATTGTACACAGAGGAAGGAATACCTCCAATATGGCCGCCGCGCATGCTCGCTAAGCGTGAAAACGGTGCACTGAGTTTATTAGGATAAAGTTGCTGACGATAGACTGATTTGAAACAAGGTATTACTAGTCTGGTTGTGTTTTGTTATTTAGAATGTAACACCTATATTTCGATTTTTCCGGCACATGTACATCATTAGAACATAAGCATAGTAGATATCCGATAATGCATACAACAGATTCTAAGAAGGCGAGGTTTCAAAATAATTATTCAAAAGCCAAATTGACCATCCGTTAAGATCATGCTCTTAAGCCCCGGTCACACTGTCACGATTTCGGCTACGATTGCCCACGATTTACAAAATCTTGGTGAAACGTGGTAAAGCCTGAACACATACGTACTCGCATCTGTGTGAATCTTGAAGAATCTTGGGAAATCCTTATCGCTCGGGAGGCGCTACGACAGTTTTGAACGTGTTCAAAACATTCGTGGCTTGTCCTAGCGCCGCCACGATTTTTTTTTCCAAAAACAACCCTAGTGCCATCGTATCTCAATCTGGCTTATTCTTACAATCATCGTAGTGGCATTCGTGGCCGTTCGTGTTTGATCGTTACTGATTTTATGACATATATATTACAATACTGCTGTACGTTATGATACGTTTTGGTACGTATATGGTACGGATTTCTACGCTTGCCCTACATTATGTTAGTTTACGACTGTATATGTGATAAAAATAACACTGGGTGTTCTTTGAATAAGTTACGTGAATACAGTCCGGAATTGGTTCTGTGCATTGTGCAACTTTTATATTTTCTTAATAATTGTTTCGAACTTGTATTTGGTTTAATTCGAACACGTCGAAGAACTATAAAATTGCATACATGTATGTGCATAACAATATCATTTAACCGCACTGTCTAAATGACTCCTTGTTAAGACCGTTTTAGACCAACCATGAATGAACATGAATCAGACCAGTACTAATTATTTGTCATTTTCACACAACTGTTATTTTTTCTTCTTTTTTCCCCTTTGTCATGACTGAGTAAAAATAACAAACATAGTATCAAAAACAATAGCACTCAGCAATTTCTGTTAAGTTTATTTATTTTTGGTCTTTTACAATCATACAACCAACACAAGTGTCATCGAAACATGAGTTGCTAACTTCGGTATTTGTTTTGTTGATGTTTAAGTTGTAAAGAGATAGTACAACGTTAGTAATGACTTTATATTAAATACTCTGTCTTAGTAAAACACTTAATGTATTCTGCTTTTATTCATTTTTAGTAGGTGTTTAGTCCTGTCGTGCATGCCCTCCTCAGAGTTCTTTAGCAACGTAATCCCAAGAGACGACAATGGCCCCGAAAGCTTCGATCTCGAGCTTACTCGGGTCCACCTTGTCCTCTACACTATAGGGAGCGCCCCTGGACAGCGCGATAGCGCCCTCTAACGGAATGGTGGCATGTGAACCAGTGAAGTCACGTGACACTTTGTTTGATCCGAAATTTATGGCGACAAGATATCTAAAACACAATATTAAAGGCATGTTCAATAATTACGAACCGAATTTGTAAATAAATGTAAATACAATGTAAAAGGCTGATATTAAAGATCTATACAAAGTAGAAAGTATACAAATATGTAATAGAGTTAAGCCATAAATGTGTCTCATATAAGCAATAAATACAAGAACATAATTCATTTTTCCATTTCCCACATATTGATCCGCTCATTAAGAATACAAATTTTAATTACATGGATCAGAGAGTCGTGCGTGACTTTGGAGATTCATTACATCGGTTGGACGTATAATTTAATAAAAGTGTACATGCTAATGTTAATGCTGTAAATTTCTTCTTGCATTGATTATAGCTTTTTACAATCATCGTGTGTTTGCTCTTACCCGGTTTCCCCGTCGAACTCTCGCACGAACGAGAAGACGTCAGCATCCACGAGAGCACGTGCGTATTCCCCGGACTTAAACGAGACTTTCTGTCTCAGGGCCACCAGCTCCTTGATCAATTCTGACGTCGGCCCACGCTGGAAGAAGATATTCATAGTTTATTACGAAACTGCACAAAGTTACGAGAACTTGCAAAACGCTTTTTAAATTTTCTAAAGGTAGTTTACTCTAAGATAAGCTTGATCCGATTCTGATGACATACATTTCTTGGCAATGAAGAAATATCAATTATTTTTATATAATTATATAATTATGTTAAATAAGCCCATCACAATAATTATATATTGGCGTCGTAGAAATACAGAAAATAAATGCCATAGCATTTTAGATAATCAAAAGCGTGTCGTGGGAAAACCGGGCTTAATGCATGTGCGTAAAGTGTCGTCCCGGATCAGCCTGATCCGGAACGGCACTTTCCGCCTACAGTGGATTTATATTTAAAGGAGACGTCCTTGAAACAGAAAATACCATAAAAGCGGAAAGTGTCGTCCCGGATCAGCCTGTGCGGATAATTATTCCGGTTTTCCCACGACATGCCTCATGTTTTAAACTTGTATATGTCTTAGGCTTCTGATACTGCTTGAAAAACACAATCGTGGCTAATTGTTATTTTCCTTACCTGTTGTTCAGCTCTTGGCATGATGGAGGTCCAAAGCCTGGTGCAATTTTCGCAGAATCCTTCCTGAGTTGAATTCGCGTTCCACGACATGATTCCTCGGGAGCTTCCGTCCCGTACAGGGGTCATTGCGCTGCCATTTCCGGTGTTCTGCGCCCCTACCTCGTCCCCGTAGTAAATAACCGGCGTCCCGGGAAGCAGGAATGATAACGTCATGAAAGCGTCCACGTTACTTGCGTTAAACGTGTTGAATATCCGGTTGTAGTTGTCACCTAATGTCTGGAAAGCAATGCATATTTTTTACACAACCATTCTTAACCAATTTAATAAGCAAAACTAAATAATATTAATGTGTAGTGTTTATGGTCAAAGTAAACCACATCTAATGAATTACGTGTGTCATATTTTATCAACTTCATTAAAACATATGTACTTAATATTTTACCGTTATTTACGAACTTCGACATTACCACCCATGTTGCCCACTTTCCACTTGGGGTCTTGTCCATCCAATCAGATACGAATGGGGTGACGCATGCGCCATTGCAACTTCCGGTTTGCGCCAGAAATCCCGTATTCAGTGGCATCTGAACTCCGGATCGGTCACAAAAACTGTAGATTCGAGAGATGTCCAGTCCGCCCTCTACGTTTGTCATCACAACCCTATAATGGAAGAGCATAAAAAATACCATTCTTAGTTCATATGGGTGTCATATGGGTAAGTGTGGTAAATGAAACTGATTCGGTATACTGATGTTATATAGTAATGCGCCTATCAATATTTTTCCCCAGGGGGGGGAGCGGCGGGCTGACCCAGGGGAGTTTGACTAATTTTATGTTTTGGGGTGAATTTTCTCAGAGCAGAAATACTCAAGAACCTCGTACTTTTCTGTGTTAGTCTTATTGTGGGCTCGAACCGTGATCCTCCATTCCTCTAGGAGACCATACACTTCCGGTTGACCATTCGTATACACCGGTTCATAGTCGGAATAAGCATTCTGAAACAGAAATGCAGGGCTAGTTCAAACTTATTTTCGTAACGACTGTATTTTTGTTCCTTTGTAAAAAGTACTTCAATGAGTGCTTAGGGAGAGGATGTTCTCATATTAAGAAACATATAGTTGAGTTGAGTTGGTTGAAACAGTTTTAAAAACAACACATAACAGACTTCGCTGTCAGACTATGATATCATCATCATCATCGTCACCGTCGTCGTCGTCATCATTATGATAATCATCATCATCAGTAGCAGAAGTAACAGCTGCAGCTGTCTATGGTGGTGGTGGCGGTGGTGGTGGTGGTGGTGGTGTTTATAGTGATCTGATTTATTGTATGAATGGTGAATTGTGAGACATGAACAAAATGGAAGTTCAAGATTGCTGATGTATAATTGCCCCAGGAGGGGCTTACCCCAGGCGAGGTAACCCCTGATTTTACGGTGTTGTTCCTCAGATCGAAATCTTCGAACAGGAAACCAGGGTCCCGAATGTTAAACCCATCAACATCTTTGTCCAGCCAGAACTTCAAAATGTTCTGGAATGCAAAAGGAGCGATGTTCGGAACAAATACATCATTTGAACCGTTCCACCGTTTTAGTGAAGGGAAATCAAATCGACATGAGACATGTAGATTTACTAAAAGATGTACTTTTCGAAAATACGGGACGTTATGTCACTACCGGTGTATGGAAAACAATAACAAAATCTTCACATCTGCGTACTAGTGCGCTAACACGGTACGCTTCAAATTTAAATGTCCGCTTTGATGGAGAAAATAACTTTACTATCTAACCTACGCATAAAAATCGTCGCTGTTACCTTGACGCGTTTTGACAATTTTCGTGTAACCGTTTTATATGAGAATGAGTATTTTCAAATCGAACTAAATGCTTCCCAAGTGCGAATTTAGAGAAGGCCGAAGCAAACGACCTGTTTTTCAATCAATTTATTGCGCTGTTCAACCCCGTAGTTTTTGTTAAAATGTTACTTTTTACCGATATTGCACAATATCCTAACATGTAAAAGAGATCAACAGCAATTTGTTGACAGTTTAAATATTTCCGCCCCATCTAATTCAAAATCCTGTGCCCGCGCCTGCTATCAAACATAATGGATATACCAATTTAATGTCAACACATGATTTATTCTAAATGCTTGTTCAGATAATGTGTATGCTAAATTCATGTTCAAACATGTACGCATGCACTAACATCAAGATTAAAACTACACGGAGTTATTTTAATACCTCACGGATAACACGAGAAGCAGTATTTTCATGTGAACCTATGTATTTAAGCTCGATTGTGTCAAAAGCCAGAGACTTATTGAGACACTTTCGAGTCCGTTTCCTGGGTAGAACCAGTGCCAGTTGTTTTTCAGAATGATCATTTGAACGTGTAGAGATCAAACTCACGATTTCCCGGTCACAAGGAGGACACCTAACTATATTACACAACTGCGACTAGATACTTGCCTCCAACTCTTCCCGAACCGCGGCGCTGCGCAGGTTCAGATCAGGCGTTTCCTTAGCGAACTGATGGAGGTAAAACTGGCCTCTAGTAGTATCGTTCGTCCAGGCTGGCTGGTTATAGTGGCTTTTCTAAAATAACAAAATACATTTTACTGAAAATAAAGCATGGAAAAAAAATGCATTCCGTTTCCAGCAGGTTCAACCCATCTAAATATGGATAGATGTACCATTTTATCAATTATTAGTGGTAAATAAATACATTCTCCAAAAATAACCCAGCCTTAGGGCGTATCTGTTTATCTTGCTAAGGCCATACCAATTTGATTCTATGTTTAGCGTCCTCGGGCTGGTAGGTATTTTGATGCCTGAGCGAAAACAAAAACACAAAATTTGACAATGTGAAAAAAGCAGAATGTGTATAAAAACAAAAAAAAATTGGGAAAAAAGAGAAAAAAAGCTTTAGGTGTTTTTAACAATATTTGTAAAAAAAATAATGTGCAACTAGTTAATGTACACAGCTAAAATAATGTGTACAAGTACGTTGCCACTATGAAGAGGATATACAACAGTGTTGCAAGTAAACATTTGCTTAAGCTTGTTGAACCACTTCCATGAATAAGTTGTGATAGAAGTGTGTTTTTTATCAACGTGTTGCTTGTGTTTTCCTGCCTGGTTGGTCGGTTTCGAAAATTCAAGGGGATAATCAAATTGGTATGGCCTAAACACAAAAACCCCCAATTTAGAATACAAGCAATACCACAATACAAATAAAGAACAACGTTACTTTACGTTAGTCTGAATTTGACCAATGCTTAGATTAAAAGTTTAAATGTATATGGCTAATTCGATTTTTAACAACTGCAACGAGGTAAAACGAAAACCCCTAACGAGATAAAGCGTACATGTATTGTGTCCTATGTTTCAGCCGATACTCAAGATAACAGTCATAAACTTAACCACATCAGCTATTCACCTATCTTTAAAATATTTTAAAATACAGTCTCTTGAATTTCATATATGTTTACCGGCTAGATAGTGTATATACCAGTGAAAGATCTAGGATCCAAAAAGGTACAGGGTGCTGCTGAAAAGTGGCAAGGTGGAAGCGTCCTAGTTCATTGACATTTTCGAATAAACTGGTAAATCCAAGTTTTGTTTCATCAGATAAATGCTATTAACTACGATTGTTAACTTTACCATTTAGTATTTGCAAAAACATATTAATTTTCCAAAGATATTAAATATTTCTTTGTTGGTCAACCCAGAGAGACAGCAAGGGGGGGGGACAAAAAAGGAGAAGGGTGTAGCACTCTGCTATTTTACTCTCGATCTTTCCCTATATATATATATCTACATGTTGCATGTCTAAAACAGGTCAGCGTGTTGTATATGACTCATAGGCGACTGGAGAGTCCCCCCCACCCCACCCAAAATTGTCCAAAATTAGATTTTTAAACCTTACAATAACTAAAACATGGGCATTTCGTTACAATAACGTGTCCTATCAATGTATTGCACATATATTTATCCGTTCTGTACGGATATTTTCGCTAAATTGTACTGCTTTGCTGATATTGCACCTCTAACTCAGAATCCTAGACCCGCGTTTGTGACATTATATATTGCTTACAGCTGAAGCAGTTTTCATTTTGGAGTAACCCATCAGTATATTCAATAATATCTATATTAGTGGATACATTATGAAGTACATTGTAATATGTATTCCCTACCCAGTTATTTGGCGGTGCGGTGTCCCCAGACTGGCCGGCCCAGATGTAAAAGTTCCTCTTCTCACTGCTTGGGATTTGGGACTCCTTGAACCACGCGTGCTCCGTGCTCGTGACCCCAGGGATGAAGTCCAGCACCAGGTACATGCCTCTGTCGTGGGCGGCGGACACTAGGCTCTTAAGGTCACCCATGGTGCCGTAGACTCCACCCACTTTCTCGTGGTCCACCACGGCCATATCGTTGCCGGCGGCGAAATCGGCGGCAGTTGGGTTGGATTCCGTGTCCGCGGTCGCATAGATGGGGCTCAGAGAAATGACCCCGAAGCCTTGGTCCTTGATATAGTCCAGCTTGGATTCAATACCTATGCGGTACATTATATATCAGAACGTATATAATAGTTTTTTATGTAATGTCAACTATTAATGCATTTAAGTTCTATTATAACATACGCTTTTGAAACATATCTGATACATGTATAACATAATTAATTGTCTATGGGTTTTTTTATCGTAAATAACGTACGTACGTTTTTCAAACTACTTAATTGACAAAAGAGACAATCGAAGATTTCCTTATACGAGTGGTTCAGTCGTACCTTTCAAATCACCGATTCCATCACCATTACTGTCTTTAAAACTCGGCACATAGATTCGATAAACCGCTTCCGTTTGCCACCAAGACCTTGACGCCGCCTCGCGACACCTAGGATACGCCAGCACCAGGGCCACAACAGTAATGATCAGGGCCAGCCAGCCAATCAGAACGATAGCTACACAGATCATGCGCAGTCGCCTCCAAAATGGTTGCGAGGAAAAGTGCAGGAGGTCTTCCTTGCCCATTCCTCGGTACGGTGCACTAGGTTTGACCTTCTCGTACATCTCCACGCCGTTGGCCGCACTATATGAAGAAAAGAGAACAATTAATTGCACCATTAATTCAAACCACGATGCAATAATTATAACAAAGGAAACCTGAACCTGAACCTCCACAATGCACCAGCGTTGTTATAATAATTATACTGGGTATAAGTTTCATATCTATAATTGACAATTACCCGGTATTCCACATAAATCGTAGTATTTTCACCATTTTTATAAACAATGTACGTCGCTCATCGTAGCAATGATGCTGATTTCATAAATATATTGTATGATACTCTATATCGCATTAAACTGAACAAGAAACGTGGAAATTCCACGAAAACCAAAATTTTCGAACGAAATGCATAACAGTCAGCACAATAATGAACGAAAGTTCTGGGTGCCATATGCATTCCTAATCGAGGTCTCGTTATAAGGTATCTATGTATGAAGTTTCATTAAAATATCGCAATGCGTTCTCAATTTGTATTTTTAGTAACATTCACATTGAACTTGATCTCACCTACCCCATATGCAATCCCAAGCGTGGTCTAGATATAATGTATCAATGTATGAAGTTTCATCTAAATATCTTGAGAGGAAACCATTTTTCTATTTTTAGTAATGGAGACCTTGCCCACACCCACCATATATGCAGTCCCAAGCGAGGTCTCGATATAGGGTATCTATGTATAACGTTTCATTAAAATATCTCGATGCATTGTCGAGTTATTGGGCGAAAACCGTTTTTCTATTTTAGTAATGGTGACCCTGACCCCACCCACCACATATGCAATCCCAAGAGAGGTCTCAATATAAGGTATTTTTGTAAAAAGTTTCATTAAAATATCTTGATATGTTCTCAAATTATTAAGCGGAAACCATTTTCTATTTTTAGTAACTGTCGCCTTGACTTTAACCACACGCACCCCATATGCAATCTCAAGCAAGGCTTCGATGTACGGTATATATGTATGAAGTTTCATTAAAATATCTCGATGCGTTCTCAAGTTATTGAGCAGAAACCGTTATTCTATTTTTAGTAACGGTCACCTAGGCCTTGACCCCCACCCACCCCATATGCAAACGCAAGCGAGGTCTTGATATATGGTTTCTATGTATGAAGTTTCATTAAAATATCTTTATGGATTCTACAGTTATTGAGCGGCAACTTTTGTTTCTATTTTTAGTTACGGTGACCTTTACCTTGACCCCACCCCTTATGCAATCACAATCAAGGTCTCAATATAAGGTATATATGTATGAAGTTTCATTAAAATATCTCGATGCGTTCTAAGTTATTGAGCGGAAACTTTTTTTCTATTTTTAGTAACGGTGACCTTGACCTTGACCACACCCACCCCATATGCAATCCTAAGCGAGGTCTCAATATAAGGTATCTATGTGTGAAGTTTCATTAAAATATCTCGATGCGTTCTAAGTTATTGAGCAGAAACATTTTTTCTATTTTTAGTAACGGTGACCTTGACCTTGATCCCACCCACCCCATATGCAATCCTAAGCGAGGTCTCGATATATGGTATCCATGTATGAAGTTTCATTAAAATATTTTTATGGATTCTAAAGTTATTGGGCGGAAACCGTTTTTCTATTATTAGTAACGGTGACCTTGACCGTGATCCCATCCACCTCATGTGCAATCCCAAGCAAGGTCTCGATATAAGGTACATATGTATCATGTTTTATTAAAATATCTCGATGCATTCTCAAGTTTTTGAGCGGAAACCGTTTTTCTATGTTTAGTAACGGTGACTTAGACTCCACCCATCCCATATGCAATCCCAAGCGAGGTCACGATATAAGGTATCTATGTATGAAGTTTCATTAAAATATCTCGATGCCTTCTCAAGTTATTGAGCGGAAACCGTTTTTCTATTTTAGTAACGGTGACCTTGAACCTGACCCACCCACTCCATATGCAATCCCAAGCGAGGTCTCGATGTAAGGTATCTGTGTATGAAGTTTTATTAAAATATCTCAATCCGTTATCGAGTTAGAGAGCGGAAACGAAAAGTTGACGCCGCCACCCCGCCCGCTGGCCCGCCCAAAGACATACCCCAATCTAATAACAGAAATTTTTCTTCGAAACATTTGTTTAATAAAATCTAATTATTTCCCAAAAAAATAATTTAGGCAGCATTCCGTAAACATTTTAATGAAAGTTGTTTAATCGAAATATTTACCGCGTAGTCATATTGAAGTAAACCTGCTAATAATCCACAGAGAACTGTCTCTTTCGATCTGTCTTATCTAGTAAAGCTTAATTTTGACCCGTGTCCATTGTTTTGAGGGTGGATTAATTCCTATGTTACTTAGCGATAAGTTATGGAGCCCGTATATGTGGCTTACACACTGCAAAGCAAGCACCTTTCCGAATAAACAACTATGTGATGAAGCTGTACACAAATTAGGCTACGTTGTTTGTATCATGCGTATTATTTTGTGTTTAGTCATGTAAACCCTTTTATTTAGCTCGATTTTGTGAAATTAAGAGTCATAGTATTGCACCTATCAATATTTTCTACCAGGTGGATGGCGGCGGGCTGACCCAGGGAATTTGACTAATTCTATTTTGGGGTCTAATTCCCCACCCTAGAGCCATGCATGTTAGTCTAAATCCCCACAGTGGGAGTGGCCCGGCGGATACAATAAAACCGGGATCTAAAATCCGACCAAAGTCTATTTCCCCGGACCCGGAGTCATTCGGCTTGTTAAAGTCCGAGAATTGCTTTCAGTCTAAAGTCCCGTATATGCCCGCCTCTCCGACCGCCTGGGGCAAAATATTGATAGATTTATATCTTTATTATCAGTGTAATGCCCTACCTACCGGGTATGTTATTGAATATGAAGGAATATTTATTTTTAAATTTTATATCAATAGAGGATATTTGTTTGGTTTCGGTGTGATAACGCGTTATATCATCACTGGAAAGGGAGACAATTAATATTTTCACGAGCGTTTGCGCGTGTCATACTTAACGTGTCATACACCAACAAAAGTTCTCCCAGAGCTTTGATATGCAGGTAATTCTAACCTGTAGGTTACTTTTTCTTCATTGAACCCGGGGTTGTCGTATACTTGTTTTGTTTTCTTGTCCGCATCCACAGGTGAGCTGGACACCAGGTACACGCCCGATCTACCCGACATGGCAACGGTTGCTCGTGGAAACAGTCGTCTTAACATTGACCGAATGAAATGAAAGTTTCTATTCGCCATATTTTGTAATTTCAATAAAACACATGTGTAGTTGAGTTGAAACTTTTTAAACTGTTATCTCTTGCTTATATTATTTATATCATGGTTTGATAATTTTGTTAAATATCAAAACTGTTTCAGAATTACTCTTTACATGACATTAAACCGGCATTTCCATATATCGTACACCTTAAAGAAATAGTAACTACAATTAGCTTTAATAAACTAAGAAATAAATACCGGTACTTTTGAAATTCTATTTGCTGTACATTGATTGCTGAAATTTATCTTTTTGTTAATTAAAAATGAGGCGCGTCGTGGGAAAACCGGGCTTAATGCATGTGCGTAAAGTGTCGTCTCGGATTAGCCTGTGCAGTATACAGTGGATTTATGTTTAGAAGAGACTTCCTTGAAACAGAAAATACCATAAAAGCGGAAAGTGCGTCTCGGATTAGCCTGTGCGGTCTGCACAGGCTAATCCGGGACGACACTTTACGAACATGCATTAAGTCTGGTTTTCCCACGACGCGCCTCAAATATGTCAGATGTTCTAAGATTTTTATGCGTTTGATTTCATCTACAATGAGTAACTTAAATGCTTTTCTCTGCTTATGAAATGTGTAACAGAAGGAATATATCGCTAATTATTAAAACTGTTAATAAACGTATTAATTTATGTGGTAACATATTGTCCTATATGCACCTGTACAACACGATATTGTAAAAGGTAATCATTCATGAACTTTAAAGTTTGAAGCCATTTTACCGTGCTGATTTTAATTAAACGAGACACACCCAGAATATTTAATATTAGTACATGTAAGTTAACAGAAAACATCGAAGTTGAACAGACATATAGATACTTTCGCTACCAAGAAGTCTTCCATTTAGAAATAGAATAAAGAAATGTTAACTTACCTGTGTAAATATTGATCCTCCTAAATTTCAACTGCAGTGTAGGTCAGACGAGTATACATTTATGGTAGTATAAACCCTATTATCTTAAGTCCGGTGCGCGATGTGCCTTGATTTTCGGTTAAGGTGGCGCATGCGCAATGTGTCACTGCGCATGGAACCATATCACAAATATAAGTTTGTACTTTAGATACGGATGAGAAAGCATGGCACAGAAAATATAAATGAGGCGTATCGTGGGGAAATAGGGTTGAATGCATGTGCGAAAAGTGTCGCACATACATTCAACGCACAGGCTAATTCGGGTCGACACTTTCCGCCTCCAGTGGATTTATGTTTAGTAGAGACTTCCTTGAAACAGAAACTACATTAAAAGCGGAAAGTGTCGTCCCGAAATAGCCTGTGCGGACTGCACAGGCTTGATCCAGGACGACACTGTACGCAGATGCATAAAGCCCGAGTTTCCCGTGTCACGCCTCAAATGTAATCGTTTGACGTTTAGTTAGTGTTATTATAATTAAGACCGATAGTTGCCTCAGTCATCGCTTAGAAATAATTTCTGGTTTTGTAAAGTGAACAATATTATTGCAAATAGGAAAAGTATTAACGAAAAAAACATCAACAACATTAAGTTTATATGTTTGTTTATCGCTTCAATGGTGGTATTATAACACCTCATTCCTAGTTTACATGATGTGCTTATTTTGGCGATACGTTAATTTAGGTTGGTTTAAGTTTTAGAGCCTATGCGATGAAACGTAAACTTAGCTGTTTAATTAAAAACGCGTCTGATCACAAATGTACATTTAACACTCCGACAATTTCGCTGTAGTACACACCACATCGGTTTTACATTATTGACACTAATTGGGATGGTTCATTATCGTCAAGACATGACAATGCATATACTAAGATCAGTGGCTCAGATAAGTTGAAGAATTCCCCAAGTCAAGTCATTTAAATCGAATGTCAGTTGACAGCGTTGATTAATTCATTTCATCGTGTTCGGAGTCATGCTTTATTAATCTTACATCTATTTATGTCAGTCTATGTCATGTATGTGTTGACCACATAATTTATATACCTCTGTTTTAAAATTAACACAAACTTGTCAAAAAATTTAAATTTTTGGTTCATGTATATAAATGTATAAATATTCAAAACGACCATAATATTTATGTCATTTTCAATTTTATTCGATAACAAATGTATAAAAGAAATGAGCCTCTCAAAGAAATTTAATAATTGGCGATCTGAGGAATACATCGTAATGTCGCGTTATCATCATCGTACTGTCGCATTATCATCATCGTACTGTCGCGTTATCATCATCGTACTGTCGCATTTTTATCATCATCGTACTGTCGCGTTATCATCATCGTACTATCGAGTTATCACCATCGTACTGTCGCATTATCATCATCGCACTGGCGCGTTATCATCAGATAAGAATTAATGTTTACCTTCACAATCAGATCCCGATTCGGACATTTTGAAACTTGCCACATGGTGGGAAAAATCTTGTATGCGCATGGGCACCGGAAGGCGATAATACGATAATGAAAACGCGACCGTACAATGATGATAACGCGACAGTACGATGGTGAAAACGCGACAGTACGATGATGTAACACGACAGTACGATGAAGATTTTGCGACAGTACGATGATGTTAACGCGACAGTACGATGATGATAATGCAACAGTACGGTGATGATAATGCGATAGTACGATGATGATGACGCGACAGTACGATAATGATAAGGCGACAGTGCGATAATGAAAACGCGATAATACGATAGTACGATGATGATAACGCGACAGTACGATGATGATAACACAACGCGAAAACGCGATAACACGACAGTACGATATTACGATGGTGAATATGCGACAGTACGATGGTGATGACGCGAAATTATATCGCATTATCATAATCGTACTGTCGTAGTATCGCGTTTTCGTTATCGTAATGTCGCGTTATCGTCATCATGTTGTCGCGTTTCCGTTACCGATGTATCGTGATTTCGCGTTTTCATCATCGTACTATTGAGTATCGCGTTTAAGATCAACCTATTCATAGGCGATGGCTCTATCGGGATTCCGTATACTCCCGCCTTCCGGTTGCATATGCGCAGACAAGTGATTTTGGCAAATGCGAGATCGCGATAAAAATTAATTTCGCAACGTCGCATCGTGTTTTCGCATTCTCTACCTTTGGATATACAAGGGCGAAAACACAATGCGAGGGCGCGAGATTACGATGCGAGATCGCGATATTAATTTCGCGATCTCGCATCGTAATCTCGCAATTTGCATCGAGATTTCGCTACTTCTTATCGTGTTCTCCCGTTCTCGCGCTTGTTAATCGTAGGTCGGAAGTGCGAAACAACGAGTTGCCCTAACGGAACACAGTATTCTCACCGGTGCGTGAAGAATCAAAACGCTGACAGCGTTGGAAGACTGTTGGCGACAAAAGAAACTAAAGCATGTAAATTATGAGTGCATTTATGCTAAAAGGAAATATTTGTTTGGATGAAGTTCAATTGCCCAACTTTAAGCTTTATCATTTTTCTTCTTATTCAATAGGATACGACATCATCATCAAAATTAATTTGTAAGTAACGAAAACATATTTTGTTCGAGCTAATTGTCTTATGCAAACGGAATTATATACATGCCAGTTAACACGTCATTCAATCTGCAATGGCCAGAATAACCGTTGAAACGTAGTAGTTCGGCGCACCAACTGTTAGTGCTTCTTAGCCAAAGATCTATAAATAAACATGTTTATTTATAGATATTTGTTCGTAGCCTCAGTCAAAATAGATCATACGATGCAAGCTCTCGATTGTCCATAGTACAGTTTAAAATTAATAAATTGCAGTAATTTGTTATCAAAATATTCAGAATGAGAATTTGTAACCAAAAAAAAACACTTTCGCAACGAGTCAAAAAAGAACAGATGTAGCACATTAATTTGGTGGCCTTATTCCAGGACACTCCGGTAAATATTTAGGTTACATACAAGTAGTTTAAAGTTATTTTAATAAATTGACCATTTTACAAACTGCAATTGTAATAAATCACATAATATACATATTACATACATTATCTTAAATAATTAAAATGTAAGAAAACGGGTGTGAAATTTGCTGTTTTGAAGAAGGACCCTTTCTGGTTTCTATGTACTGACTAATAGCCTGCAAAGAAAAGAAGTAGTTTTCCGCGATACCTGTTTTGAAAGTTACCCTTTCAAAAGACCGTTGGCTTCCGCCAACAGTGTACAAATCAAGCAAGGTTTTTGTTAAAGAGAGGCTCGTCAAGCGATCAAAACGGGAGGTAATGCTGTGCTAATTGTAAAATTAAGTAAAAGACGGCAACTTCCCCTGCATTACCTACTTACGTCATGCTTCTTGTTTTTGTTTGCAGAAAAACATAAATCCTTTGTCTTAAACTTCCTTAGCTGGGTCTGTATTGGGCTGTTTTAAGCGCAAACGTAGAAATACCTACCACGTTTATAGTGTATTTTAGGGGAACGGTACTTTGCCAAGATTGTTGGCTGCTTGCTAGGCACCTTTTGGCCACTCCGTTCGGAAGCGTTTTGTTGCCCAAACACGTAATCGTTCAATCCAAGGGTAAATAAAGAAGCATTGGAAATGCATCGATCATAACTCATGGATAAATAGTGCTGTCATGCAAAGTTAAACATTTAAGTTTTAGTTGTACACGTTGTCGTCCGTATATGCATTCATGAGCAATTATGTTCTAATGCAGCTAACTTGAAAACTGTCTTTTCTTGTTAATATATTTATGGGTACATCGAGGTAATCATGACAGTTTCACATGATGGGTAAAATTGAAATCACGCATTGACATTTCTGATTTAAGTTCAGTTTATTGAATATACCGGAAAATGCATTTTCCCTTAACATTTTCTACTTCCATTCACATGGACGGATTGTATTTATAAGTGTTTCATCACGCGCTTTTTGACAATATTGAATTTCTATAGAGGTTTCCACTCCACCAAATGTAAATCCGCAGATTTGTTAGCATTAAGCAATGTTTCTGTCTCCAGCAAGGCCAAGAACCGGATTGGCGTAATTGACAGGTGTAGCGGGCGTAATTGCAACTGCACGTGATTGACAGGCTGATGTACAGTGTGCACCCATACGTGTGATTCGGTGTGCACACGTATTGACATGAGGGATATTTTAAAGTAGAAAGCAAATTCCGATGAGATTTTGGCTCTGGAACATCATTAATTTTGGTCTTCAAAATCCGGATTTAGAAAACAATAAATTAAGCTTGTTGCTAAAAAGTTTTAATATTAAAATTAATTAGTTTTAACACGATTTCTTGCTTCTAGCTGAAGAAGTGTATTAATAGAAAAGCACTGGCAATTCCCTGACAGTTACGAAGATGACACGAGTTTTACTTCATGTTATAATAACTATGCATTCATATGTAAATTCAGATGTTTTTATTTTTTATTTTTTATTTTATTCTTCTATTGTATTGAATACAATCAAATATTTCAAAGATATTTATACAGTTTATACGCATTTTGATACTACATGTATTAATTTCTTTAACATAGACCGGTGTTATCATCAGAGGTAGAACGGCTGTTCGGGTTAAAATTACTGACACGTATCATTTTTAATGGACAAATTTAATTGCATACAAAACATAGTGTTGTCACTGTCTAGTAATCCATTCACTTTAGTATTTGTTGCACAGTTGTCCGTAATTCATTCATTACTACGTACGCTCTTACACAGCAGTATACCGATTGTAAAATGTTGTTATCTGTTTGCTAATAGTTTTTAAAATAGCGAGTTTTTCCTTGAAAACGAACAAAATGTTGGTATTCATTCATTCATTGAATTAATGTGTATTCACGCGAGCGCATTTAAAAAATAAAACCGAATAGATCCATATTTTTCAATTGTTGTCATAATAATTGTTACATAAATATATGTTTAAAATTTCGACTATTGCTCTATTCAGTCGTCAAGTGGATTAGAAAGAAATGTAAATACGAAAAAAATCACGCACGTGTCCAAACTATTCCAAGACATCTCTCAACCAGAAACAGGAAATTGACACCATTTCTGGCTTGTCTTTGACTTGACATTATAGACCCGAAATGAGTTAGATAAGAAGCGACACTGAAGGTCACCAACATCAGTCAGTCAGACGCATGCAGGATTGGGAGAATCAGACGCAAACCGGAAACAGTTTGCGTCAACAAATAAGGGCGTCCATGGAATTCATTCTGAAGTGTGCTGACACAGTACTAGTTGTTTAATTAAGAAAAGCATTGACAGTACATATAGTGCCACGCGGTAATTGCAGTTAGGTAGTAAAGAGTTATGGTTTAATTAGTAGCTTGTACGAACATATGTCAGATATACACTTGTAATACATACACATTTCAACCTGTTTTATACTTAAAAATTTACCTGCTGGGTGCTGCAATAATATGCTAACTTACGATACTCGATCAGTTCTGCTCTGGTTTGCAAGAAGCTTGCAAGCACACGTCAAGAAATTATTTACGAATAAACAAAACTTTACACACAGCGTTCGTTGTAATATTGAATGTATGAGCTATAATACAGTATTGTGTTTAACTGATGATTAATTGAAAGACGAATTGTACAATACAAACACAAAATGGATATGAATAACGTTTCAAAATCTAATACAAATATGAATAATGTATTAAATGCATTCACATAATTACAGTTATCATAACTATTTGATTTGACACTGGTTTATGTTCTTTGTTGCGTAGACACTGACGGGTTTCGTGAGGGACTGCTATTGTTAACCGCAGCAGGAAACTTTGCCATTATCATAAAACAATGTCATATTTTGACACAACTGTAATTAAATGGTGACAAATATTGTTAGCACCAATCGATAAATCAAAAGGGCATTCAATATGTGCGTATGAGACATGTTCAACAATACATGTTCCTATTTTTTCAATGTGCGTTTCTTGTAAATACTCGTATCCCTTCAGTAACTGACTGTCAACGAAGTCGTCCTTGTTATAAAAGTAAAGTGTTTGTTTATTATAGTGTCACTCTTCGCGATTAAGGGCCAGCCAGGTTCGACTTATGATACACCTTTTACTGATGAAAATCTTTACTCCCGAGTCCTATATCATATGCCGGACGCTTGGCAGGAAGGCGATCGGTACCCTTCGATTTAACTAGATGCTTGGTAGGCAAACGGTCATATCAATGTGCGAGACTCGACCCTTTGCCTTCGGTTCCGTAGGCGAACGTCCTAACCACGAGACCGTTATGAATGGTTTAATTGCAAACAATCTGCATTACGAATTGACAGTTATTATTGACGAATTGAAGCAGTGACCTCATGTAGAGAATTGACCATAATGTTGGTGGAGCAGTCACAGGCAGCTTAACAGGGCAACCAGGAAATGGCACTAATTATAGTGTGCTTTCATTTACTTAGATATTTTGCCATTATTAAACAAAACTTTGCAAGGTTGGGTGCCCTAACAAATAGAGCCATATATGGATGTTGTCACTATGATGACAGTTTCTATTTCTTTTGACGTTTTCGTTATTTCATATGATTAAAAGCAAACACAAGGTCTCACCATGATCCTGCACCATAGTCTATTTGATATATTTTGTATCCAGGGTAGCCCATGCGAGGTTTTTGACTTTAAAAATAATGTTTGCTCTCCTGATAACTTTAATGTGACTTTGGAGTTAGCATAAAAACCTCAAGAAGTTTACTTGTAAGACAAGTAGGGGAACATTACGGCATCCCAAAGTTATACATGAAATCGTTAATCAATTGTTTTAAAACGGAAGGTATAAAACTTGTCAACCATTGTCGCAAATTACAATACTGTTCTAAAAGGTATGTAGTTTTCACAGGTACATCACAGGTGTTTTAGGAATTCACCGTCATTAGGCACAACATTTGCATAATGACTTCGCAATAATGTCGCCTTGGATGGTCGGCATACACAACGTTTGAAAAGACGCTTCTTTATTGCTGCTGCCCATTAAAATAACGTTTTATTTGCTGGTAAATTGAAGCAAAATCGGCATGAATGTCTTTCCGTTTAATGTAAAAACTGGTCGAACTATGATTTCAAAAAATACATTCTGGATATGCAATTGCATCGTTGCAAAGATGGTTTGACTTCATAATAAACTAGCTTAAAAATTGGAATACCTGAATGTTTTACCACTGAATAGGTTTGGTAGACTACTACGACTTTTGTTGCTCTAAAATATCGAGGGTCTTAAAATAACAGGAATGCTAAGATTGTTCGGATACTATGGAGATAGGTATTTGCTCAAAATAATTGTAATATCGTGCACACGTTATTTAGGGACAACTTGTCTTCTGTAAAATTTACGCAGTGTCATTGTTAATTTCAATGGTATTTTTCGGAACGGAATCGAGTCACAAACAAATACTTGTGTATTGCAGCAATTAAATTTTTTATCTTTATCTAGAGAACGCTGTGCGCTGATTCGCTACAATTAAAATAATAAAATATATATTACAAACTCAAACAAACATACAAAAAGCGCATATACTCATATACAGAAGTGCACATGAATAATCATGTTATTAAAATCATAACAAACATTCAAAATGTGAATTATTATTTCTATATAATAATCAACTTTAATGAATATCATTAAATAAATGTCTTTGCAGAAAAATAGCATACGTACCAACTATGGTATCGTTTTTTTTTAGGAACATTAATTTAAATAATGCGAAACTAGACAAACACATCTCTTTATGGCGTTACCTGGTAAATTGTCAGTTATTGTTTCAGTCGCACAACAATTACATTACAATAAGAACGTTGAGTTTTACTTAATGAAAATAATTACACGTTTTAACATCACTAATGTAGTCATGCAATGAAATTGACTTTTTGACAGTTCCTTCTGCAAGAGAATTCCAGTAAATAAATATATGGTATCGTTCCACGTCACAACTACACAAACAACCCATAAGTATCTCTTGTCTCACCAGGTTAATAACCTTGCAATTTGTCCCGAGCACAAAACTGAAAAACAATTAAATCATTTGCTGATCTAATCTACCTAGGTACAAGAACGGCTCGTTGACTTCAATGAGGTTGTGTGTAAATGCACGGCGCAAATATGCGATGGTGCATATGCATATAGTGATGTCTCGCGCGGGCATTTTAAATTCCACTGTTTCATTTGCATAGATTGCAAATTATGTTAGGGCGTCCGGAAACGAGCAATAAACTCCAACAGTGCGTGGTGTCATACGTCAAAAATTCATGACCATTAAATCAAACAAGTTATTATTAGACAACTGCGAGGCAAATGGACAACTGTTCGACTGGGCCGAAAATGAGTACTTGAACAACTAGGTCTGTTGATTCACTTACGTCATTGACTGAACTCGGTGAGACATGTTCTACATGTTCTAGTTTCCACTAATATTGCTTATTCCGTATTATGCATATAACATAGACACTATCAGACATAATGTTTTATATTATATAGTTCTTACTCAAAACCAGTGAATTAAATGGTTTACATTATTTTTATTTTAATATATTGCGTTGTGCAATGGCTTGTGATGCACGCTATAAGATCCCATATGGCTAAGATGCTACGAAATTTAATTGTTTCCTTTTTCAATTTCTGTCCAATACATGTACAGAGTGTTTATGTTTGAACGATACACAAACAGTCGATTATTATTTTTTCTAATCACAAATGTCCACATGTCGGCCTTTTTTTAAGTACATATATGCTTGTGACTTGCTCTGCATAAAAGTGTAGATACCAATGAACTACATCTACAAAATGTGCCGACGCACAACAAAAGTGAAAAATGTATTTTAATTGCGATTCATCGAATGTAAAACTAATACATAACACTAATATCTACTTTTGCATGGTCACATTAGAATCAACGCTTGAAAAAAGGTGCATAAAGGGGACACTGGTACAACCCTTCTAATAATTATGTTATTTTAAAATGGCATTTATGGAATATAAATACAATCATAAAAATAATATGTATGGTCAATTTAACATTGGCACTTAAAGAATAGGAAAAAAACGTGTTAAATCGTATCGTTCACTTTCGATAAATCACAATCATATTTTTCGCTCGGTTTGATTTATTTTGGGGAGTGGATATTGTCTTGAAATGTTAGGATCGATTTATCAAAATTCCTACTTTGATTTCTTCGCCGTTTTCATCGAGTATTGTATTATATCTGTCACAATAATGATGAAAATGTGTCCCCAAATGTGAAAGACACTATTAACGGCCAGGCATGAATCACAGCACAGTATTTTGTTCGTTTGTGCGAAACGCTACAACTTCGCTTCGAAGTAATTAGATCGCAATAAATGGAAAGGTGACACAGTATCTCTTGGGTTATCGCCATAAATTGTATTGTTTGTTTAAATTAATCACTTCAACTGCTTCACAAGTTTAAAGCCCCTAGTTTTGTATATCACAATTTTATATCAACACTTATTTCATTAAAATAAAATTAATTG
The DNA here is from genome assembly GCA_027627225.1 of Congeria kusceri. Classification (NCBI taxonomy): domain Eukaryota; kingdom Metazoa; phylum Mollusca; class Bivalvia; order Myida; family Dreissenidae; genus Congeria; species Congeria kusceri. The sequence continues at coordinate 46,058,098 of CM051030.1, forward strand.
ACATTATACAGATCACTATAGTTCAATAAACTTGTGATAGAAACGTTACCTTTTAAAACGATTAAAATATTAAAATGCAAACTGTTGTAAAAATGTTGTTTTTTCTGCTGAGCAAAATACTGTTCTGATACTATCACTATACAGGATGATAAATAATGTTTGGCCTAATTTTTACCTAGGGAATGATGCAGCATGCTATTTTAGACATATAAAATCGTAACAGAAGACCGAATTAATAAAATAGCTCGGCTAGCTCAGGTTGGTAGAGCGCCGGACTTTCAATCCGGGGATCGTGAGTTCGAACCCCAGCCCGGCCACATAACTTGTGTGGGGATTGGTCATGAAATTATTTATACGGCCATTCTCCCCCTACCTCTGATTCAAGTAGGGCAGTTTTCAGTTACTGGCATAAGTATGTGCACTTGGTACTGGTAAACAGCTTAGATCGGCTAAGCTTGCCCAGGAAAAGTGTGAGTATGTTAACTGACCGCCGTGATATGACTGAAATACTGTAAAAAATTGTGAAAAATCAAAACCAACAAACAAAACAAACAATAATAGTATATATTTATCAATAAATGCTCCTGGTTCTATTGGTGTTACAAAATACAAGTACATGTGTCTAATTAATAGAAGTGAATATGTATAGGTTGATTCACATATATTGTTCCAGTATTCACCGTTAACATAATATGATTTTGTCTCATCGTACCAATGAATTGATTAAACACAATAGTTGTTCACAAATAAATTTATTACAAAAACGTCACAACTGAAATGTAAACATTTTCTAAAATCTGATAAATATACACAATATAACGATAAATATTTAGCTTTAACGTTACAATGTTTTATTTATTTGATTAGGTACTCCGCGATTACGAATATGCAGCCACCTTATTGTCAATTGTGTGACTTAAAAGTTGTATTCTTGCAACTCTCAGCTGGTCTTACGCCGGGATATTTCCATTGTTTTTTAATACGGTACACAGAAAAACAAAAGATGCTCACGATTGCGTGTTGCGTGGAAATATCAACAGCTCAAAAGATCCTTTAGTGGACATGAGATTTAGATATCAGTGTCTAATTTCATATTTCTGAGTTCTTGGAGCCACACAAGTATGGTTAATATAAAACGGTTTCAACGTTCTAGTATATTAATGCACACACAATTACAGGATTTCTTCTAGTTCATATTAGACTACTATGACTATTTAATAACTAATGGCTGTATTTCACTCAATTTATGAATCATTGTAGTTCAAGTCCAAAATCAGTGTAAAGTATACAGAACATGCATAGAACAAATAACAGAACAATAATTTACCAAATACTTATTAATTGTATATGCATGAAAAATTGATTAATCATTTTGTTTACAAACAATTATCAATACAGAATTAATATATGTGACACAACATTGTTTTGCGAAATAAATTGACACAAACACGTTTGTATAGTGTATTTGCACACGTTACGCGAATAAATTCTTCAACTTGTAGCTACAGAAATAGTTCAAAATACGTGTTGTTAGTGACGTCATGACTACTTAGCAAAACCGCAAATCGTGCAAATACGAGTTCTTAAACTTAAAAACAAACAACAGAAATAGACCTGAAACCGTGTCTTCGTTGAACTGTTACGAATTGCACTCCAGGCAAAAACAAATTGTTGACGCTAAATGTATTTTATTCACTAATGCATTGTAAATTTAGTAACGCAAACAACTGTGTTAATGATTTAGAATCGGTTGGTGTTAGGTTCAACATTATAATGCCGTTGTAGAGATATTGATTCCGAAAGGATTAAAGATGTCGTCAGTAGGACGGTCACCACCGTAACCTGCAAATACTCGCAGCAAATTCAAGCTGTATGTTTCATGTGAACTTCTTGTGTATAAAGAAGTACTGTGCACAGAATGATATGAGAATTTAACTTCACTTTCTATTAGCAACCACTTACATGTTTAACAGGGTTATGAATCCTTTTCAATTATAACTACATCAAAATAACTTTGAAAGAATTTGGTAGTAAAGCAAATTTCGTTTTTTTTCAATTTCTGGCCAATCCTGACAGTGGTTTCAGACAATAATACTGTCAAAGTTTTCAACAAAGCCATATAAGGAAAATTGCCCTGTCCCCTGGTGGCCATTAAACACATGAAACCTTATATCCATTTTATGTTGCTTTCCGGTAATTTATGTTTTACATTTGAGTATTTTGTCTATAACTGGCAATATCATTGACAAGTTCAAATGAAAAATAATGCGATTATGAAAGATTCTGCACGTGTCAGAACTATCAAATTACATCATTCAACCAGACAGCGGAAGTGGGCACCATTTTCGAAGTAGCTGGGGCTCAGTTTCACGCGGTTGGAAATCGTCTTGAATGTTCGTTGATGCTCTAGAAGTATCCTTCGTCATCTGCCAGAAACATTACAAAACGGAGACTATTGCCATCGTCAGATAATGGGGCTTCCGAAGACTTCATAATTATTTAATTTCACTGAAAACCAAAGCGGAAAAAACAATAACATAACGTTACTTAACAATTCCGCTTTCCTTCGACAGGTCACTGTTATTAGTCAATTACTGTTAAATTATGGACTAATATACATCTTCTGTCAACATCACAATTCGATGGGCATGCATTATTGCTGTAGGGGGACTATACATTTACAATTTATTGTATACATACTGTATAATAAATAAATTGAGTGTCTGCATCATTAATACTGAGAGCTATAAGACATCCTTGTTCAATTAGTATGTAAAGCAACAATTAAGTCACAAACCATAATTGAAAGCTACCTGACCGGTACCGAACATATAAAACAAGTCCCAATGTGTGTTGCATGAAGTGACATGTTAAGTTATATGGTGGACATATTATTATAGCACGATGCCTTATACTGTTAAGATGGTAGGATTTGTAATATTCTACCAATTCACATTTTGTAAAACCCCTCTCAATATTTGCAGTGAAGCCACGTTTTTAATTTTCATCTGCTACAGTAGTAAGGTTAATAATTTCCGAAACTGTATGCACGCAATCAAACCATGAAATTGACTGTATTGAAATTGATATATTTCCAGTAAGTAAAATGTTAGTTTAATTTACGCAATAATTACTCGGGTAAATAGAACTTTTATTCTTCACCTGGTAACATACTATAAATAATACATCCAAATTTAGTTCAGTATATAACAAGCGATAAACTAAACAAACTCCTTCCACGCTCAAGAAAAACAGAAACCATGTTTGCAATAGCGTTATACTACAGTGGAAGAATTTGTGCAATAACGAAACTGATGTGTGCACATAGATTTGGCACAAGAATATCGGTATAAGTTCTTGCAAGGCAAGAAATTGCAAATAATGTTGCTAATTGACGGAGCTATTAATTTACAGTGTTTTCCGCCAATAACTATGCAAAAAAACGATAAGTGCTTGTTTTGAACAATAGAAAAGAATTTTCAAATATCACTGGCTTTAATAAAACGTTCTCAAAAATAACACACAAACACAACAATTTTTTTTTTTTAAGCATTCATAAAAAGATCGTACAAAGCGACGGTTTTATGCATATCGATGCATATTTACTGTATCAACTAAAGAAGTATATGTAGAGATATGCAATTTTAGATATATACTTAACGCATGCAACGTGAAGGAATCATTTTTCTCATGGAATGCAAGCTATATTGATACAGTTATAAATAGTATCATTTAGCATATTTGATATCAAATATATATACAGTCCTATTGAGCTTTAGACAAAATGAAGCTCGATGTAATGCGATTCAGTACGTAAAGATAGCTTAACATACATGCAATGAAGTGAACAATAAGTCATGTTTGAAATCTAACATTTCGTTTTGCAAAATACATGCACACTAATAATTTATGGTATTATTTTACGCGATTTCCTGTTCTTAATGCATTTATGTTTATCTTCAGCTAAATTTGACTATTATATATCATTTGTAAGTTAGTATTCTGATTATGTGTTGGTTTGCTGTTTAATTAATGTCATCCTTGTCATACAGTGTTTTGTGTCTGCCAGATTTGAAATAAAATGCCATCTACTAAAAGGTCAAATGTTATTAACACCCAGATATAAAACAAGAATTGAATAATCTATTTCTGAGAAACAAACATGGTTTTGCTGTAAAAGCTCACAAGATGGACTGTTTCTGGTTTTGCTAAAGTTGATGATGTAATTTTAAAGGCCGAAAGGATTATGTTCCACAAGATTTTAACACATGTTCACATGTAAGAAGCATTTATATATGATTTTGAAAAGTAGATATAACTGTCCACAAATAGTGAAGCAAAGAAACATATTTTATGGCTGTCCTCGTATCTGAGTAATACAAACAATTATATTAGGTTTTTAACAGCGTTCTGTACAGTACGGTGATACATTTGGATGTGTTCACGGCTGACATACCATATTGGACGAGCCGATAGGCGAGTCCAATGAGTATGTCAGCTGTGTACGAGTTCAAATGTATCACGGTATTGTTCAGAACGCTGTTAAATAATATTTTAATTATATACCTATTTATTTTTTGTATTATTTGCATAATATAAAAAATACATTAAACCACAAACTCCGCATATTGATGTTTGGGTTTGCAACATGTTTAATACCGATGTAAATATCTAAATACTAAGAAATCAATAAGCATTATTTATTTTGTAATTAAAAACTATATATATACTTATATACTACAACTTTTTTTTGGTCAGAAATAGTTTGTTCACTAACATTATTTTAAACTATATTGATAAAATAATTGTGAGAAAGCCATACCGATCACTTATTATATTTATCTAAGGTAGAGAATTAATGAGCGACTAGATAGTATTACTATAATAATAACGGCAGTAAGATACTTGATCGTATATGCAAATGAGATACAACTGTTGCAAGTCAACGCATTGTTCAAAGAAATTATTGTTTTCCTCTCAAACATTACTTCACCAGCAAAATGCATTATGTATCGTGTGCATGCAAATATTGATACTTTATGACAATAGAAATGAAGCTGCTTCGAATTATATTAACAGGAGCATCACCCAATAAAAATGCTGACGCACAATATTCTACCCACAAGATCATTGTACATCTTGAAATACGAACGTCCGTTAGGTTGTATTGAGTAAGAAGAAAGTGTAAGGCTTATGTGTTACAAATTTTGACTGGGAAATTATGATATTCAAACACTTGCCATTGGTGGGTTTCGAGGGGGCGGAAGCGGCGTACGCTCCTTCTAAAATTGTCCAACAGTCGATTTTTAAACCTCATATTATCTTACAACATATGCATTTTGTTGCCAACGACGTGTTCTTCAATCAGTTTATTGTAATCATCAATCCGTTCTGTGTTATTTTCGTTAAATTGTTTATTTTTGTTAATGCCGCACTTGTAAGATAGACGCAAATCTGTTGTTGCAGCTTTTTTACAGTTACTGAATATCCTCCTCACTCTAACACAAAATCATGTATTGACCCGCGCCTGCTTGCGTAATGGTCATTGTTCTCTAGTTTAGTTAGGTTTGAACGTTTGCATACTAAGTCAGTTGTGTAAATGTTGTTGTATTGAACTATCAGCAACATATGAACGTATAAGTAAATATTAATGTTAAAGTTTTCATTGATTGTGTGTTTGTGTATATCGAGCATCTAGTTGTCGAGACATTGGAGCTTGAAATTTAAAGTTAACAAAGGGTTAAAATATTTAAATTAATATGCTTAAAAAGGAAATAAAACTTATAAAAACGTATCAATAATCTACGAAGTAATATTACTATTAACTGTTCGGGGCTGCGTACACAGATTATTTAAACCAATATATTTGTGAGGTGCAAAGCGGTACATATATCGGTATCATAAATACAAGTGCCATTTCTTACAAGAAAATTGCTTATTCCAGACACAAGATGGATTAATATTGGGTTGTCAGACCGCCTTTTCAGTTTTGATTTGCAATGCCAAGATATTGAAGGGACCTCTGAGCGATGTATATATTAATTTCAATATCAGTATCGTAAATATTATAGTTTAAATGATTTATTGATACAACTGAGAAATGCTTTTGGAATATCGTTGTCCATGTATGATTTATTATAATGGTCAACAACACATTGATTAATGAATATATTTAGTAAAATATTTTAGACTGAAAACAACAACATGTGGCGTACTATTGTATACATTTTAATGCATTTGTGATAAAGGCTTCCTGTCAATATATTACGAAAATCAAACATGTATATTTGATAAGATGCTTCCAATCAGTGTCTTAACAATAGCAATATTTATAAAACATTGAAAAAAAAACGAATGACATTTATATATTCATAAACTTTTGTATATTGAAAACCAGTCTTCTAATAAAACAATTTCAGAGGTGGATGAAATTAGTTTGTCCGAAAATGCCAAAAAGATCTTGTTAAACGTTTAATGAATCTTTTCTTTGGAACACATGATTCGGTGACTGCTTTTTTTCATCTCTCTATAGTAGCATATCAATCCTTTTCATATTATAAGTTTAAATGTATTTTCAAACCACCCATATATCATGATTCTTGTCTATTAAAACGTGTTGTTTCATAAAAAAAAAACAGCGTTAATGTTGATTCTTTGTTGCCATGTTGGTGTTTGCAAATCTACATACGATATTTCATAACCATCAATATGTGGCTAAGATGGATTAGTAAATACACTACAGATGATTGATGCAATCTTTTATAACATTTGTGTTCCATCATGTTTCTGTGTCTCATTCGTCATGGAATTTCGACGCCACCGAAGACCAGAGTGCATTTATCAAATAAATGCTTCTGTCTGGCAACCCGTGAACCGTAAACAAATGTCAAGAATGTACGCGTATTGTGATACACAGATGATCAATTAAAGAGATATAAGGATAAAAGTCTCATATTCTTGTAAAATACAACGTTGCGATTGTCATTTAAAAACTGAATGATATTACAACTTACGAGATACTTATACACAAAAATAATGTAGCGTGTGCTCTCGTCTTCCATCGTTTATAATGATATAATCTGCCTAAAATTGTCATTCATTCTGTTTTGCTTATATAAGTACTGGTTTAAACATTACTTGTTCAGACAACAACATTATTTAACGAAATTAATTCAAGTTCACAGACTGTTATCATAGGGAGTGTAAAATCAGATTGATCGTAATTCCATGTGTAACCTCATCCAGAAAGTATGGTGCACCAAAATTGTCTGCACAGAGTGTCCCCAATTATGTTGTCAACATGATTTAGTGTATGAATGTTATTACAGCTGATAATTGCTTGTTTTAATTACTGCATACTCAACACTGCTCTCTAATGTAGTATCAATGCCAAATTTAATGAATATGCACAAAGAGGGATGCAGCACTGTTGAACCAACAGCATTAGCTCGTGTTGCTATATTCTGTCAACCAATATGACATGGTGTGCGCAAATGTCCTTTTGAGGAATACAATAATATACCTTTAAAGGTTTACAAGTAGTAATATAAGATGCACTAGGGCAAAATAATGAGGATACTGTTTAATTCATTTCTACGTCTCACGAGCATTACTGTGTGTATTTTTGTAAACTAGTGTAATAATTAATAATATATACTGCTCACTTAATTTTGATAACATGATTAGCATTTGTGGAATCGTCCATTAAAAATATCATTCTAATAAATGGTATCGTATTGATTGTAAGTATAAACCGTTTAACAACAACCGGAAACTGTTGCAGTGCATTTGTAGAATAACAGAAGTTACATAACATACAGAAATGTCCAGCAGAGAAGAAATTAAAAACCAGACAATACGCCTTAAGTAAAAAAAAAAGCTCGGTGAAATGTAGAAAACTAATTTACACGTTGATCTGTCAAAAAACGTGAATTTTTCCTCAATTATATTGAATGCTCAACGTTATACGGTAGTGAAAAGGAGAGAAATAACAATTAACATTATCTCAAATTCTCATTCTATGATATTTATTAAAGAAGATGCTTACGCCAAAAAAAGAGAAGAAACTAGACATGTGTCTGTAGAACACGGATGCCCCAACATTCCGCTGGTTGTCACAAAACCCTTCTGATGTCGGAAAAAAAAACTGTGCCAAAATACCCAGGTGCATGAGTTCACATGGTGATGAATATGTTTATCAAAGTTTCATCAATGTAGCATTTATAATTTTCGAGTTACACGTGACACAAGTCCAAAAATGTCATTTGTTGGTAAAAAAAAGGGGGGGTCTTAACTCTGCTGACGTCGGAAAAAACTGCGCCTAAATACCCAGGTGCAGAAGTTCACATGGTGATTAATATGTTTATAAAGTTTCATCAATGTAGAGGTTATACTTTTCGTGTTCAAAAATGTACTTTCTTTGCTAAACAAGAGCCATAACTCCGCTGACGTCGGAAAGAACTGTGCGCAAATAACCAGGTGCACAAGTTCACATGCTGATGAATATGTTTATACAGTTTCAAAGCTGTAGCAGTTATACTTTTTGAGTTACGCGCGACACAAAAATCCGACGGACTGCATGGACGGACGGGACGGACGGATGTCCTTATGCGATTATACTTAAGTGGCTCCCTTACGAAAAAAAGAAGTGTCCTAAGCAACCTAAAAGCATTTTTAAGCCATATAAAAGACTAACCCTAACCCTAATTAACTATTTTCAACTAAACCACTTAACTACTCTCCCGTTAGTGCGGACGGACGGACGGACAAAGGTAAATCTATATGCCTCACCCCCTCTAAATGTGGGGGAATAACCAACATAAAATAGCCAATTAAAATAACCAACATAAAATAGCCAATTGTTATTTTATGTTGGTTATTTTTATGCCCCCACTTTTAGAGGGGCGAATTTGCTATTTTATGTTGGTTATTTTTATGCCCCCACTTTAAGAGGGGCGTGAGGACGGCGCGTTTTGAGAAAACCGGTCTTAATGCATGTGCATAAAGTGTCGTCCCGGATTAGCCTGTGCAGTCCGCACAGGCTAATTCAGGACGGCACTTTCCGCTTTTATGGTATTTTCTGTTTCAAGGAAGTCTCTTCTAAACATATATCCACTGTAGGCGGAAAGTGCCGTCCTGGATTAGCCTGAGCGGACTGCACAGGCTAATCCGGGACGACACTTTCCGCACATATATTAAGACCGGTTTTCCCACGACGCGCCTCCAATATATATTCTATATATTGGTTGTAAATGGTGCTAGGTCACTAGGAGGCCAGATTATATTTTAAAGTAAATTGCATTTTAATGTCAATTTTGAGTGCGTACTTCTAAACGACACTGTCTAAGTAGAACTTATATCTTGTTAAAATGACATATTTGGTACGACCGCACTTTGCTATGGAATTCGATCTGATAATGGCTTGCAAGTGACATGTGTGATGGCACATTCAAAACACTTCTAACGCTATTGCACACGCTTAGGCTTGAAATGTTCTTGGAAAATGCAAGTTTTTGTTGTAATACAGGGTTCATACAAATAATCTTCTCCAAAATTCAACCACTATTTAGACACTTTTCAAGGAAATGATCTAAATTCATGCACTGTTTTAGTTCGGCCTATTTACATTGTCGAAAGGTTGAAATTTAATTATTATAGATGTGTAAATTGTTTTACTTCACTAGTTAGGTTTGGTATTTTAAAACATGGTTTGATTGATACCATCTTTTTTAATGACAATCTAGGACTCAAATACCATGAAATATAAAAATCACTATTTTCAAGCCTCTGTTTTCTTTTATCAATTATTATTCAAAATACTTTGAAGCAATTTTAAAGCCAAAATTAGCATTTTTCAAGCACTTTTATTTTTTTCAGGTAGGCGTTTTAAGCACATTCAGTCCTTTATAATTACTTTTTAAGGAGCAGCTTGAAATTCAAGCACTTTCAAGGATCTGTATAATCCATGAACTATCACTATATCAGTCGGCATATTTGTTTTGAACATTGGAAACAAAACAACAGTAACAACGTTTATTACTACTACATTTTTATTAAGGCATTAAGTGTTTAAGTGCATAAGCGACATACAGGACGGGTACAGAGATGTTAAATGACACCCTAATCTTTGCTAGCAAGCTTCACCATAACATCTATTGTTGAAAAAACGCTGTTGCCAATCATGTTTCACTAACAGGTCTGTAAATTTGACGATTTTCCAATCATAACAGTCTGCTGTAGTAATGCAATACCTAATACTTGTTGGTATAACTAATATGTCATTAATACTTCGAGGTAATCATGACATTAGAGCCAATCGGCCTTACTACGACATGGCATCTTGACAAATGACCAATCAAATTGCTTCGTTACTGTTATAGTAACAGAGTTCAAAAGACATGGGGTATGGTTAACATTTGAAAAACGTCTCATTGAAGCTAATTCACAGTGACAGGTCTCTGATCTGTAAAACGTTAACTTTTGAACATTGTGGTGTGAACTTAACATGTGCTGAGCATGAAATAAAACACAGACGTCAAGGTAATAATATGTTACTCTGCCACTTTGTACAAAATGCAATGTCATGAAAATTTTAAATAACACTGACATTATGGTTCAGCGTTTTTAATATCGTCTATAACTAATAAATTGGCAGAAATAATAAGCCTAATGGACGGTGTGTCGCGCGCAATGACCAGGTCCCTAAGTCTAAGGTCAAGGTCACACTGAAAGGTCAAATAAGATAAGAATTTAAGCCATAGACCCTGTTCGGAGCATAATTTTATCCAGCACAGAAGGAATTTCAAATTTCAAAGAGCCACGTCCCTAGGTCCAGGGTCAAGGCCACACTTAAAGGATCAAAAGTCAAGTAAATGTTTAGATTCTTGTCCAGGCAATAACTTTGTACAGCATTGCATGATTTTCAAATAACTTGGCAGAAGTGATAACCATTATAAAACGGCGTGTCACCCGCAAGAACTCAGTCCAAAGTCAAGGTCACACTTAAAGGTCAAAGGTCAAATATAAGAATTAATACCATGGACTCTGTCAGGAGTATAATTTTGTCCGGCATGGAAGAATTTTCAAATTACTTGACAGAAGTGATAAGCATTATAAGACGGCATGTGGCGTGCAACAACCAGGTCCTTGGGACCAAGGTCAGGGTCACACTTGCCATTGTCTTTGACCGAAGTATAATTTTGTCCGGCATGGAAGAATTTTCTAGTTACTTGGCAGAAGTGATAAGCATTATGAGACGGCAAGTGACGTGCAAGAATCAGGTCTGTAGCTGAAATGTCAAGGTCACTAATCAAGGTCAAATACTTGTCCAGAGCATAATATTGTCATGCATGCAGGGATTGTCAGATAAATTGGCGAAAAATGATCACCATCACCAGATGGTGTGTCACATGCAAGAATCTGACTTGTGAAGTTAGTGAATTACTTCCCTTTATTGATAAGTGTGCAAAGCATAATTCAAAATGATAAAATGCATTTTGTTGATTTTTTATCAAATGATTTAAGATAGAAGAGTAAATGAAGCATACAAGAACCATAACTCATAATTGTCCAAACAATTTAATTACTACCCTTTACTGATTTTTTTTTTTGTCAAGACTAAAACTTTTGATTGGAATTTTGTTGTTCCTCAACTTACTTCACAGAATAAGAGAAAACATTGTCCTTCTGCAAAATAATTGTTATGCATATAGACAAAGCGGCGGCATATAGCATAGGCTGCATAGGTGGGGGCATCAGTGTCTGTGGACACATTTCTAATGTCATCCTCTTTTTAATACGAGAACCAGAACAAAAATACTATGTAGTGATATAAGACACACAAATCCCACCCTCTATGTTAGCCAAAACTACAATTTAACGTGTGCTACAACAATTGCCATTCCATGACTTGAGTTATGCTATTTTATGTTTAATTTCTTAAACAAATGCCATTGGCGTAATACTTGTCTCAAATAACACATATGACGATACTATGATATCATGTGATATATTTATATTATATTTATCCACCGTAAACAGGTTTTTCATTGACTGTATCAGCAGAATAATCAGTTAATTCAAACAACACTATAACCATTGTATTATGTTTCGTCGAGGTTTTCTAGACAAATGGTGTATCATCTGTTGGCTTTTCTGTACTTATTTAAAATAGTTATTCACAGTTTCACACAATGGCAGAGGATGGTAATGTCTGAGCGAAGTTTGTTGTGTCCATTTTGCTACTCTAAGAAGATAATACACAAGAGTCGTTTTGTTTCATAAACATATGCAATAATTAAAATTCTCAAACAGATCAATATTATATAATTGTAATATGTGTTACATACTTACAAATGATACAGGTCTAAATAGCATGTACGAGGATAATAGTGTATGATCGTTTCCACTAATGTTAATCAAATTCAAATCAAATGAGTGGTTTCTTGACTCACTGTACTAAATTATCTATTATAGTCCGCAAACATTAGCCGGACACTGACCTTTATGCATGAATATATTAAAAACCCGTACCCGACTCGAGTTAAATCGATGAAAGAGAATTCCATGCAAAATATAATGGAATCGTTAATAGTGTGAAACACGTACACGAACTAAACCGAGTATAAATATAGACAACATTTTGAAAGCGTAAGTTATGCTAATAGAATTCACGAGTATCAGGTTAATTAATGTTTGCGAACTATACTTTTTTATGAAGGTTACACAAAACAAATGGTAATGCTTGTGCGGCATAGCAATGAATGATGGATTCTACTTTTAAACTAGCCTGGTGGCATCTCATATTACTAAAATGTAAAATTGTGATGGTATTTTTTGCATTTATCATGAAGGACATTGCGAATACCATTCTATATTGGCTTTTGGAATAAGCAAATATAGCATCACGAGCCATGTTGTTTCACTAGTGCTAAATCTCTCCTTGTACATATTCTTTTTCGGCATTGGTAGCACATTGGAAAAGTGTTTATTATGCAGTAATTGAAACAAGCAATTATCAGCTGTAATAAAATGCAAACAATACATCATTTTTCTGGCCTCCGATGCCACCTATGGTATCATCATTCCGTGCCAACATTGTTGCGGCACTTAGTGGGGACAATTTTATTACATAGACATTCTGGATCGGGTTTCACAATAGAATTATGATCAATCTGTTGTTAAACCCCCTGTGATAACAGTCTGTGATCTTCAATTTTTCTTGAATTATTATTGATGCATGTACGCGATGCAGTAACTGGGGCATCCATTTGTGAACTGTATTGAACACAACTTTGCAATACAACGAGGTATTATTTGGATACAAAAAATGGTTATACTGTGTAGGACACATGGCTGTCTTTTTGTCTTAAGCAAATACTTCTATCTTTCTAAATCCATTGGTGTAAATGAAATAAAGAAAGTGTTGGAATGTAAAACATGTTTGGTATTTTTTATTAACGGTTAAAATAAAACAAAACTAGTATGTACGAAACGTATTTTTGCGTGACAAGAACAATAAGTACTCGTAAACTCAGGCCTTTCCGCTGTTTATTTATTGGCTGTTAACAATGTTCGCACTTCAGCATGTTATCTCGTAATTTTTTCATAAATAGCACAAATACCACCTTTTACCATAATACAGACGAAACGGTATAATGTAGTCAATTATCTTTGTGCCAGTAATACAAGTAATGGCATATTAACTTGTGAATACTACGAATCTTCCAATGTTTCTCATTTTTTTGCTTAGCGAATAATGATAGTATTTCGACAGCTAATGTGCAAATGACACAGTTTACACATGTTCAATTATTAACGTTACATAAACTAATTCTTAACAATTTATATAGTTTGTAACCCTATTCATTTTGCTTGTTCGGCCTTACACATGACACAATACACATAATAAGCTTATTTAGATGTAACATACATGTTACAACGAAATGATTCAACAATTTCTGTTTACACATATGCATTTAAATTTGTTGAGTACACGCTAATATTTCATGATAACTTTTCAACACACTAGGTTCTAAATACATTGCGTATTAAATAACTCGGATTGATATTGTATACTACCAGAGGGCTTGATCACACATAGTTCTAAACCAAATGTTATTTTAAATTCTCATTTACATTTTAGTTTCTATTGAACGTCCTGTGAAGTTGTTTTATTAAACGTTCTGTTAAGTTGTTTTAGTCCAGTGTTGATATATATAATACTAATGTGAAATTTGAGGGTTTAGAGTGCAACAAGTGTTTCTGCTATAGATATTGTTAGCAGATAAAACAGTTTCACACTCAATCGTCGATTTTATTGTAATATATTTTATTGTAACGCATTTTCAAATGGATTGCTATTTTGGCGTTGAAGACAACAAATGCATGCGTATATACAATTTATGCATCTTGAAACAATCATTTAAAGGGACTATGTCAACGAAAAATTGGCTTCCTATTGCACTATAAATTATTAAGCCGCAGTCCATAGAATATAATTCAATACATCTTATATTGGCATTAGTTCTAATAAACGTCAATGACGTTTATTTGACTGAAAACTGTTTCTTATTCACGAAAGGCATTTTATAATGTCTATGTTCGAAAACGCTTGGTACGAACGGAATATATACACTAATGTACATTCTGATTTACTCCAGAGGCATCACCAGCTATCGCATACAGATAATTGTTCGATAAAAAGTTACCAAAACGGTATTATTGTAACGCTTTCAATGCGGTTTTTGTATTTTAATCGGTAAGATGTCCTTTAGAAACGTTTTCTGCAAAGTTATATTTTTATTAAAGTATTTCTGGACTGCTGCTTTAACCCAAATTCAACAACATTATAATATGTTGCGCATTTCTTGATGTAACAGTTTGTTGCATACAATTTGCGTCGTAATTTAATATACAACAACACAGGTTTTCGTTAATGACAGTTGGTAAATAAACTCAAATAAAACTATACGAAACTTGACACGTGTCCGTTGGACACAGATGCCCCCACATTCCGCTGGTTTGTCACACAACTCCGCTTATGTCGGAAAAAAATGCACCAAAATACCCAGGTACACAAGTTCACATGCTGATTCATATGTTTATAACGTTTCATCACTCTAGCAGTAATACTTTTTGAGATACGCGCGACACAAGCACAAAAATGCCTTTTTTGCTAAAACGGGTCATAACTCCGCCGATGCTGAAAAACACTGCTCCAAATTTATAAAGTTTCATCACTCGTGCAGTAATACTTTTTGAGTAACGCGCGACATAAGTCTAAAAATGTATTTTTTTATTTTCTAGAAAAGGGCCATGACTCCCCTGATGTCGGAAAGACTGCACCAAGATACCCAGCTGCACAAGCCATGATGCGGATGACTATGCTTATAAAGTTTAATCATTCTAGCAGTTATACTTTTTGCGTTACGTGCGACACAAAAATCTGACGGACGGACGGGACAGGTCGGACGGACGGACGGTCAGGGGCAAATCTATATGTCCCCCTCTAAAGTGGGGGCATAACAATGAGCCTAAATCCAAATTTATGTTAAATCTTTTTAATAAAAATGTTAATGAATATAATTTATTACTGGTGTTTCAACGTAATGATGGTTATACATTTGTTCAGATAGTGCTTTAAAGTATATTACCTAACATATATGTTTGATATACGATATGTATTGCCAAGAAGCCTATATCACGTACATTTATCCAAATATATACAAAAATACGCCAGAATCTAGTATTTTTGTGGTGAAGAATATACGAATTATTTAAAATCTATTCACAAATGAGTCGTGGGTCATTAGATTAAATCAAACATATAAATGATACTCTAAAACATTCCTGAGTTAAATTCATAAACGCACTTGAACGTAAAATATTAACGCAGCTGCTATTGTAGTCAATACATACCTCCTTCAGAGCTCAGCATTATACGTCAAGACTGCAAAGGCGTCTGACAACCCAATATTGCAAAGGCGTCTGACAACCCAATATTGCAAAGGCGTCTGACAACCCAATATTGCAAAGGCGTCTGACAACCCAATATTGCAAAGGCGTCTGACAACCTAATATTGCAAAGGCGTCTGACAACCCAATATTAATCCATCTTGTGTCTACTAGAAATGGAACTATTTCTGGTAATTAGCGCTTTACAATGAATTGATGTATTTAAGAGTATTTGTCTGTGCACATGGGCCTGAACGGTAAAGAGAAAGATAACTTCGTCGAGTATAACTACTGTATGTATTTGAAATTCCATTCCATTTCTACCATTCAGTCAAATCTCTTTCAGGTTTAAAAGGTGTTAGTTGAGTTTCAAAATTAAGCTCTATTGGGTCGACAGCCTGATGCTTAATATACACACAAACACCATGCATGGCTACTATATGTACTCATTTATATTTTCCTTGTTGTTCATATGCTGATGTTTCAATATAATACCTTTTAAACAACTACCTATAAAAGTTCAAACTTCAGTAAACACATAGTAATTGGGAAGATCACTCAAGCGTTCTTAAACATTCATGATGTTTGTGAAATGGCATAATATAAAGTCCGACACATTGTTCCACTTTTGTTCATATTGTTTGAATTTAATTTATTGTACTGTTGTTTGTAAATCTTCAGAAAATGGAGGAAATAAAGATATATATATATGTACTCATTACAGCAGTCGGGTTTTCCAGATGTACACTGCACTTGTGAGTAAAGGCGTTGTTCGTCAGCATTTGATGCTCGTGTTAATAAAATTCAATACAACTCCATTTCTAATGTCGTAAAGTATCGATATTTACATGCACTCAGGCGCTTGTCAGTTGCAATCGATACACCAGGTATATTGATGTTAAAGTAATGTTTGGGAAGAAGACAATAATTTCTTTGAACGAAGTGTCGACTTGCAAAAGTTTCATGTCATCTGCATATGCAAAAAAATGTCAAGCCGCCATTTTTATAGAAATATAATCTTGAAACTTGAGAGTTTTTCTACGATATGAGATAGAAAATCAACTCCTGTGTCTGCCTGTCTCGCAGTTTGTCCAAAGTTTGTGCTAGTAGCATACTTAATATTTAACAAATAAACTCATGTTTATATTGGGTTTCACGAATAATTAAAACTGGTCCAATGGACTAAGATAAACAAGACTATCACAGTATAGCAAGCAATATAAGAGTGCCCTACCGGTGCAAACCCCTATCAATAATTTGTGAACCTTTGACCTCTAGTGAAATATTTTGATATTACAGGGTTCAGTTTTTGCGGACGCACGGACGGAGAGCAAACCTATACCCCTCTAGTGAGACATTATCTGCATTGTAATTAAACACATAACTCTGTACGACGGATACATCTATAATATTTAATCAGTGTTCAACTGACGAAAAACACCAATAAGCATCTTAAATCATAGACAAATTATATACAAATATGTAAACAAGTGGGAAATAATATAAACTTAATTTCTGTTGAACTGTTTAAACTGCATTTTTTATACACGTCAGACGTACTTAAATTCAGTAACAACATAACAATCATTTTATTTGCAATATTCATTTATCGATTTGCATTGTCAGCATTTTTGTCCGAAATAATAGTTTTCTGATTCTTAAAAGATAAACATGGCACGCTCGGTCAATTGTGTTTGCAACAGCGATGGGCAATTTCATGGTTTGTCACATGCTATGTTTGCTTTCAATTTTCATGCTTTACATAGAAATGAATATCAAATTAGATTTGTTGAATAGTGTAATCCAGTTCGTGTTTCATACATATAAATGTGCTGAATAAGCTATGTATATATAAAAAAACACAACCAATGCAGCAAAATGTGTTTATTTGTTTCTCAGAAACAGATTATACGATTTATTACTGGTCGTTAACAACTTGTGTCACTTTAGGAAACGACATTTAATTACAAATGTGGCAAACACAAAACACTTTATGGCACGATGACAAAGCAAAATCAAACGGTTGAAATACGGACACGCGCATTTCCAGAAAACCACCTTACAAAGGATATAACATAGGCAGAGAAGGTGACAACAAGCATTCATGATTTCAAAATGCTAATATAACTGCGTCCTACTACTGTCCTGTAAATGTTTAATGATATGGAAGTTAGGTCAATTGCATTCAATACATACTTCTTTATTTGATATCACATGCATACATAATACAATTCCTACAATCTATTGTAAATGTTTAATGATATGGAAGTTAGGTCAATTGCATTCAATACATACTTCTTTATTTGATATCACATGCATACATAATACAATTCCTACAATCTATTGTAAATGTTTAATGATATGGAAGTTAGGTCAATTGCATTCAATACATACTTCTTTATTTGATATCACATACATACATAATACAATTCCTACAATCTATTGATAGCATTTAATTACTGATTGTTGAAAGTGTTAATTAATTGCTTTAGATAGGTTGCTTATTTTTCAAAATGCCGGATATTTTTAGAATCTTTTACTAGTTACATTTAGTTACGTTTTCAACATCAGTCCAAGCAACTAGAGTTGATTCGCTGTTATTGACGTAAATCTCCGTGATTGATGTATGAATTAATGAACGAAATAATTTGCCATTTATCGCAGATTGAGAGCTAACAACAAAACAATGGTGTTGCTATAGCGATGTACATTCATTCAATCCATTCATCTGTTTCGTTATTACACAACAGCTTATACTGGAATATGTACAGCGTCATTTCAAATTAAGGTTCTGTTTTTCTTAATCAGTGATGAGGGTGTAAGCAATTTGTTTAGTACATGGCTGGTTATATATTGCACTAAATTTAGCTGTCATTATTCATGCTATGTTACCTGACGAAAGACAAAGTACTTTCTTTTTTTACTCGTGTAAGTTTCTGTAAATTAAACCAGATTTCTATTTACTGGAAAGAAATTGCTGCACATGCTGTTAACACGCCAATTTCATGGTATGTCTGCGTGGATACAGTTCCTGAAATTCATTGACTATACTGAAGACGAAATGTGGGTTCAGTGCATATACATTGTATTTAGAGTCATCAGGAACTGTACTAGCAAACATATTAAACCTCAAACACCATATGAGGCGTTTCGTGGGAAACCCAGGCTAATCCAGGACGACATTTTCCGCTTTTATCGTATTTTCTGTTTCAATGAAGTCTCTTCTAAACATAAATCCACTGTAGGTAAAAAGTGCCGTTCCGGATCAGCCTGTGCCGACTGCACATCCTTATCCCGGACGACAATTTACGCACATGTATTAAGCCCGGTTTCCCCACCACACGCCTCATATGAACCCTACAAACGTATCATCAATTAAAAGTCATCATAATATAATTTATTATGCTATGCTCACGTTATTATTTGTATGACGTTAGGACTTTTGTTATTCACGTACATTTTTCTTTGATTAAACGTTTGGTGAGATGGCTGAAAGTGAACATTTTATTATGCACATAACCGACACAGAATGTAGTATATTTAATTGCTATGCGTCTTGAATCATCAGTCTAATGCATACGTATAGACGTGTTGTTGACAGCATATGCTCAGCAGACTATAATGTTACAGTAATGGAAAACATTAAAGGAATACTAACAATCCCCAGCCGGTGCAATGTTACGTTCACCGACTGTTTAAAGGCATAGTTTAATCCTTCTTCATTTGACCCGCCCCCCCCCCCCCCCCCCCCAATCTGGGGTATTTTACTAGTGTATTGGCATCCTGCTCTGGTCACAGCTGCAGTGGAAACAGTGCACACAGCCATTGCTCAGTTAGCTGAGAGAAAAGATTAAAGAAAAAGATAAAATATTTTATGGTGGACAAATACACTGAGTGGAATACCCCATGGAGTGGCCAGACATTCCTTAAACTAGGCCTTTAACACAATGGCAAATACAATTTATGTTGCTGCCTTTTATATATTGTTTTTATTCTGAAATATTAATTTGTTTATTAAACATGAAATCATGAAGCCCATACTTGATGTGACGAGGAAAGTCGTTTCCGATTGGTAGTATGATTTTTCCTATGTAACATCTGTCTGATGATTGAATTGAACATTTCTAGATCATCAATAAACTTTCAAGACGATTTTTAAATGTTTAATATTGGGCTCCGGGTTCTACAGACATGGTATCAACTTTCTCTTTCTCTTTCAACGATGAAATAAGATAGTTCTGGCACGTGCTGGATCTTTCATATTCAATTTTAATTGAACTTGTTGTTCAAACTGCCCTTTATAAAAATAATAATAAATACTGGAATTAAATATAAAATAGTATATCGATTCATATGTTTAATCAATTGTTTGTTTCGGTACTAACACAGAAGAAGAAATACAATATTAAACTTCCTATATATGTGTTTACATTATGCACAACATGAATGATTAAAGCCTTAACTTTCACTTTTTGCGGCTTAATTTAATTTCTCCTTTTATTTTACACAAAATGAGTAGGTTCAAATACTGGTGCTATTGCTGGAGTATGTGCAGACGAAATTATCATGACGATGACTTATGATTTTTCCATTAAAAGTATATTTTCGTAAATTAAATTATTTTTAGTATATTTCCAATATTCAGAGTTACTAAAATATCCAACTACCCACAGTGAATTACAATTGGCCATAAGTTGTGGTTTGCAAATAAAATACAATAAATTATAATTTTAAAACCAAAACATTCTTAAGTATTTTATTATGGGTGAAAAACAGTGTGTGGTTTATAAAAATGAACTCAGCGCTTATTTGCGAATTTGGGGAATTTTTATATTTTACAAAACGGGTTATATTACCACAGCAACAGTTGCGCAACAGATGGTAAACAACTCATCCGTATGAAACACTTCTTGTGTTTCCTTTCGAGTATGACAGCGCTAAACTGATACAAGTCCCCGGACAGGTCTAATCTAACACTTGTCTTGATGTGGTTTGCTTTATTGTCAGTGCTCAAGCATACATTAAAGTATCATGTCTCCTATGCCTTGATATTGAGTCTCCACCTTTCATTAGTCATACCGTTTTACACGGTTTTGCGCACTTTCAACTACGTGTACACTTTCCACTTGTATATATAGCACATACACATATTAAACTATTACGGCGTTTGACTTCATTAGAGTCTTACTACGTTCATAAATTGGAATACAATAAACATTCGCATTCATATCTAATTGATTGACACATATTTAAACACGCCTTATATCTCAAAACACAGGGATGAGGTAATCGTTGCTACTAGTCATGAAAAAATGTTAAATACACAAAATGCAATGATTATTGAAGATTTATAAATATAAATGACATATTGTACAATGCGTTTGGTCTAACAGAATGCTAGCAAAATGTTGAATAAAATAAGGAACAATACGACACTATCATTAACCTACATTTGTCGTCAGTTATTAATACTATTTATGGCATAGTGACCAATAATATCACATAATATAATCGTTAAAGAACCATTACTATGAAATAATTACAAACAACACATCTTTAAATTTTCGTTTAATATTTCCACAAATTTGATTTACAGTTAATTTCCTATAAGGTTCGCTTATTAAAACTTTAATAATAACCTAAGCACGTTTTTATTGTGTGAACTGATATGAAATTACTTGAAGCTTTTGTCATATATGTGTTGTTACGTTCCTGCATTTTGAGAGTGAGATTGAGTTATGCAAACTATAACGCCTTACGCCGAATAATGTTTATATCAATATACGTGGGTAAGATCTAAAGTTGATGTTTAACAAAAAGCCACAGCCTACTTCTTATGTAGATGACTATATTTTATTTAAATTTCAAATATGAATTTAAGATATTGCTTGCTTTTGACGTGGGAAATGTGCGATTTCTGGATCAGTATGAAATGCGAGTGTAATGTTTTGTAAAATTAGATTAAACTTGTGTACGAATGGCCGGTTTTTCCCATGGTAATAATGCCCTCGTACTGTAAGGGGCCCTGTAAGTTTTTCCCATACTATTTAGTTCTTGATATAATCGGAGCTGGGAATCGTTGTCAACGGTGCATCATTATTAGATCGAATAATTCCACAAGCAACTATTTGCAGTTATTATTTACACATATTTAAAGTTTGTTTAACCTGAAAATCAGCTGTTTTGAACAAAGATCTTACTTATGTAAATGGAATATATGTGGTAACTTGATTCTGTAATTGGTTGTCAGTTTAATTGTTGCTATGACATTGTATTAAATCAAAACTGATATACGTTTAATTTTTATATTCTTGTGTGCACAGTCCTACGTTAAATGCTGTTGTCATGAAACAAAATGCTTTTATATGCTCTAGAAATTAACAGTGGTGACGTTATTAGTTTTTGTTTCCTTGAGTGCACTATCCTTTCCAAGTCAATATCTCTGCAATGGCATTGTAATGTTAAACCTAACACTAGCTGATTCTAATCAATAGCACAGTCGTTGAATTTGCCAGATTTACGATGCACATGTGAATAAAATACATTAAGCGTCAGCAAGTTGTTTTTGGATGGAGTGCAAGTTCGTAACAATCCAAAGAAGACACTTTTGCAGATTTTTTTATGTTGTTGTTAAGTTTCAATACTCATTTTGCAAGAAATCAATAAGTACCGTTACGGTAGTTTAAGATATCTTTTTCGCAACTACAGCGTTACGTGTGCAAATGTATCATTGCGAATATGTACATGTAATTCGCAAAATAAGTTTATGCTCTATTATCAAAATATTTCGATTGGAAACTAGTTGTAAAAAATAATTTAAAAAATACCGTTGATTAATCACTTTTCCATTAATATATATTTTCTACATGTTATATTTGTTTTGTATATTACCTAATATTTATTAGTTTTGTACTGTATACTCCACCCAGATTATGGATTTTAAACACAAAGATTAATTACTTTTGTCACATTAAATAAAAATGCTAGTATAAACTGAAATAAAATAAGTCATGTAAATTAATTTTGAGAGTATTACATGTTATGTTCTTTAAAGTAAACTGTTTTATATAATGACTAATAATGATTCCAAGAACTCTGACATTTAATATAAAATTATACTTTCGTTTTTCACTTTATATGAATACATCTGCTTGTATAGTTCGACGTCATACGCCATCCTATGCAGCTTCTTTGCCTTTATTCTGTATGATTGAGGAAAAATAAAGCAGTCGGCATAAGAACAAAATCAATTAATATGAAATAAGACTCTGTTATCTGTAATGACCTCTAAAAGATCGTTTTGTTACAATAAATGAATACATCATTGGTGATAGTTCGACGCCATACGCCATCGGTTGCAACGTCTATTTCTTTATACTATACGACGAAGAAAAAATAAAACAGTCGGCGTCAGAACTGCTGTGAATTTTAAGAATACAACTGTTAAGTCATTATCTACATAAGTATTATATTTAGAGTTCTCTCCTTCTGTCGCAGCTGGAGTTTCGCTTTGTTTATATTTATATAACTGGTGTCAAAACTAAAAATACGATGGTTACACACACATAATCCTGGCGTATCTAATTAGTTAAATACTTAACATCAACGTTCAAACTTAATACGCCTATATTTGGGGCGTTGATAATTTTATAAAGGCCAATAAAGGACAATACGATTGTCACAATAGTTACACAATTTTATTTATAATATGGACACGCAACTCCATGTATCAGATTCTAATTGTTTCCTGAATATTGCAGATGGCCAAATTTATTCGACTAAAACAACTAGTAGGTACATATCGAATTAACGATTCGCGTGTTTGTATAAGGCATATTTATTGGCATTTAGAACAAGTTAATTGCTCGTTTCCGCGCATTCAAACATAATTTGCAATTCTTGCCAATGAAATATAAGAACCTAATATGCTACCGAACGATATCAATATATGTGTATACACTACATACATTAACACCGTGCATTGACATACAACAAAATTTAAGCCAATGTGCGCTTAACAGTAATTAAGGCCGACAACAGTAATTGATTACAAAGTTCTTTAGTACTGTTCCTGGGACGTATTACTAGGCTATTATTTACGGTATCTAACCTGTTGACACAATGAGATACGCCTGGCCTGGCTGTGTAATAGTGATATGAGAGATGCCATACATCCATTTATTGGAATTCCCTTGCAGAACAACCTGTCAACAAGTCAATTTAATGGCTGCCCTCTGGGTTTTCAAATATCTAATTATTTTAATAACGTACACATTCGTATTTCTATTGTACTGAAATTGTGTGCGTCTGAACCTATAAGTGGTATTTCTCAAGAAAACTCCTCAAATATATATAGCATATTTTACAATTACGAGAACGCTATCAGCGAATGAGCTTTAACTTCTATAATTGTGTTAATATAGACTTAAACGGGATCCAAATCAAACAAATACATATTGCTGAATTGTGTACATTAATCATGCTTATTTGCTTTACTTTAATTAATATTTGTACGTATAGTTATTAGTATACGTATTAAGATGTTTAACTTAACACTTTTTAAAACGGCTTACTCTTCTTGTATTATAAAGGCGCAGTTTTGAAAATGTGTGTAAGTCGCAACAAACAAACTGCGCAACATTCGGATCAATAATCTCAATATATAGGACCAGTATCAAACAAGTACACACAGTAACGTACACAGGATGTGATAATATGCAATTGTTTATTTTTACACATCAACGCAAATATGTACACTACATCTGCATTTGTGCATACGTTTTCTTAACGATGTACGATATCAATTGTGTTTGCAGTGTCAATACAATTATCCTGCAACTGGTATTGCAGTATTTGGATGATTACAATGTGACCAGTGAGCGTATCACAAACGGCATTGTTTATGCATTATCCCCAACGCGACCAACGCAGCGTCTTTTACTGAAGTATTATTTTTCTTACGATGTATTACGCGACCAATGCAGCGTCTTTTCTTGACGTATTATTTTGCAAACGATGTAATTACATTTCTATTTTTCCGTAACCAGATGGTTAATGACATACCCAAAAGACAAATCAAATTTGATTTTATTTCGATTATAACAACTTTTAAAATTCAAACCTTATAAACATGCCCTTAGCAAAAAAGTTCAGGAAGTGTTATATCCTTGCTGAGATTCAATGGTCCTGACAAAGTTCATTGAGTAGAGTTTTAGGGGAAACCAATACCAATCTAACTGTGTCAAATCGCCTCTCACCAGTGTAAATATACCGTTGTGCGTCAAGTTACACATATTAACGTTTCAAAAAAAGTCTGACACTCGTAAGACAAAAACTCTTGAGTCCTTGACCTAAATATGCTGAATGAAGGGAAACACTGATTACACTGACTCAGAATCAATTGCCTTAATTTACAAATATATGTTTAAGAGTCACTACAATACATGTATATACACATAAGAATATCATATTTGATGGTAATATTAACAAAATTTTAATTGATATAATCAAAATGGCACATGTGTGCAAATGTTTTGAATATTATAACGACTAGTTTAAAAAAAAAAAATCAAATTAATTACGAATCTTAATGTGTCGTACTTAATTAGTACGTAGAATAAATAAATAGAGAATATTATGCTAGTATGGTGTTCCAATAACCGCGAGTGCGATGCTACTTGACACAACCAACGAGAATGTTTGATAATTTCTATATTTTCCGTTTCAAGAAACATTGATTAACAATTACAACTTTGAGATGTTTAAATGTTCTGAACATTTTTTATATATTATATTGTTATAAAAACACACTTGCTAATCATGCAATTCTTAAGTCTTGTTCTACAGCCGTCTTAAGCTATCAAAAGACAACATAAATTATGTTTTAAAGGCAATGGTGTGCCATTAACTACCTTCATACACGACCATATAAAATACACGTGTGCAGGATCTTGAAGAGGTAGTGCGTTAATGATTCGTTTCCATAACACGCATACCAAATGTTAACCATACACCACCAGATCTCTTCTGTAGTCATAGTACTACAGGTATGGTGCATTTGGATTGCTTATGTATACCAAGTTGCCATGCTGTAGTCAGACGGATCGACATTATGTCATCATAAAAACGACACACTAATAGCATATTATTTCCACCCACATGTTTAAGTTACTTGGTTACAACAGAAGCGCGGTTATGATTGGCAATTCGACAGGTTTACAGGTTGTCAGACGTGTTGGTGAAGCATGATTTGCCAGTTTTTTTTGTAGTGAAGGTTTATAGTAAAGATTATGGTATTATTGTGCATTTCTCTACCCGTCTTGTCAGTCGCTTAATCCCTGGAAACTTCAATGCCTAATAAAGATGTAGAATTAGTTATCATTGTTGTTGCTGGTTTGTTTTAAAATTTCTATACTCTCAAAACAAATTTGTCGACTTGTGTAGAATTAGTTATTGTTGTTGTTGCTGGTTGTTTTCAAATGTCTATACTCTCAAAACAAATTTGTCGATTTGTGTAATGTTAAAACAAAAATTGCCTGTTTTACATAAATATCCAAGAGCCTACGCGAATACAATAGCGTCGCAAGTCTCACATGCACGCCGTTATCAAGTCGGAATCTATAACAAAGTCCGGTCGTACCAAAAGATGTCATTTATACAAAGATAAGCTCAATTAAGACAGTGCCTTTATAACTAAAATGACTTTGAAAAATTCAATCGACTTTTAAATGTAATCTGGGCCCGTATTCACAAAGCTCTTAAGGAAAACTTAAGTTAATAGCTTTTTCAAATATACCTCTGTTTACTTTTTCGTGTTTCAAACTAATAAATATTGCCCAGATGTTTCATATTTAAATATTGTGTAAATATACACCATTAAAGTACAACTTAAGTTAAGATTTAACTTTGTGAATGCCAGCCCTGGCCTCTAAGTGCGTTCAGGTTCTACACAATACGTCATGCACGGGGCAAAAGTGACCAAGAAGCATTAATTATCTTGATAGAAAATCGTATATTGCTATTTTTTGTTGTTGTTGTTGTTGTTTTTTTGTTGTTGTTTTTTTTAACGTTAATATCTTGTTTAATTAACATAATAAGATGAGAATTTGATATCATGTAAAGTTTTATATTTCTGTTTAGTTCGCTTCCGTATAAAGTTTAGCATTGAAAATAATTTCAGAATATTTCGCGTGTTTTTAAAACAAGGTGTAAATCAGTTTACTACGTTTTTATTGACTAATGAGATATCGTCTGCTGGCTTGTAATGTCTCGTCTGCTGGACATTTCTGAAATTATTTGAACTAGTTGTTCGCAGTGCCGCAAAATGACAGACGGGGTAATTTCACTGAGATGTGTGTTATGTCAATCATGTTATTCTACAAATGAAGTGCAAAGGATACGACTTCTTTTACAACTATAGTGTTCAAACGGATCAGATATATTGATATTATATGTGTTTATGCAATTGATACGATAACAATTATTTGGACGTTCCCGCAAATGCCAATAATCTCACTCAAATTAAGTGAGTGAGTAAATTCAAGTTTCTAGATTATCGCGTATCCTGGTTTACAAAAACACACGGTACTGCTCGTGAGGCAAAGCGACGAATGAAAACGTATCCTCATATAATTGCCTTAAAGCATCTTATATACTACTGGTAGCCCTATAAATATGAGTCGTGTCGTGGGAAAACCAGGCTAACTGCATGTGCGTAGTGTCGTCCTGGATTATACTGTGCAGTCCGCACAGTTACACACATGCATTAAGCCCGGTTTTTCCGACGACACGCCTCATATGTATTGTTGCATTCCACATAGATAATCTTTGCGAAGACCTTTTTATATTGTTTATTCGAATCTGTAAATACAGCCCCGAGATCTTATGTTGTGGGTTCAATAGTTCTGCAGACCTTTTTGTGCATATTTATTTCATTTGGGATGGATAGCACATTAGAGAGCAGTGTTGGTTATTCAGTAATTAATGCAAGCAATTAGCTGTAATAAAATGCAAACAATTAATCATGCTGCCTGTCGTCTGGTTTCATTGTTAGTATCATCATTCCGTGACAACATTGTTCGGGCACTCTATGGGGACAATTTTATTGGGGAAGATTTTCTTGATGAAGTTACACAATGGAGTTATGATCAGTGTGTTTTTACATTCCCCATGATGACAGTCTGTGTGTGATCTTGAACTTTCCTTGGAATATTATTGATGCATGCACGCGATGCAGTTTCTGAAGAATGCTTTAGTGAAGGCATTGTACACTTCTTTGCAAAACAACGAGTTGGATACAAAGTTGAATTCGCCTTTGTAGGTAATGGTAAAACAAGTACACGTGTAAGTATCACAGGTCGATAAACAATTTTAAGCCAATTATAGCATTTCGCTATATGTCAAAGTAGTAAATATAGGCAAAGTGAAACTCCATCTGCGACAGTAGGAGGGAACATATTAGCAGCCCGAGGTCCTTTGTTTACGGCAAATTACCAATTGCCAAAAACAACACAGCACATCACAAAAACACATACCAAACACACAACGCACATGAATGGAACTGGCTCACCGGGGGTTTAAACATGTTTATGGGCGCCAAACCTCACACTTAGCTCAGATAACAGACAACATGGACAACATGGACAACATGAAATAGACGAAAATGCACACCATAATTGAATTAAACTGGGGTCACCGCCTTGGAACAGTCAATGCAAATTGGGGGCTTGAACCGGTTTACGGGCTCTCAAACCTTACACTTGGCCCAGAATTATTCTTAAACGTTTATGTGTAAATAAAAATTAACCTCATAGGATCGCAATTCAAATTAAACAGCAATAAAAGAGAATAATATTCAAATTTAATTACCATTTAATTACGCAATGGTTGGATGCAAACCAGAGTAGCAGAGTTGCTACAAAAAACAAGTATCAACTACATCTCGTCTTTTTTGGTGAAAGTTAAACTGTGTGGTATTCATAGTCAATTTAACGTCTTACATTACACTCACAACTAATTGAAAGATAACCTGGAGCTTGTGTCCTGATATTTAGGACTTCATTAGCCGATGCGTAGACGACACCTGCACCAGCAGGACATAGCCCATGTCCACGAATTTACTAACCACATAAACATTACATTTACAATACAGAAAGAGAAGAATAACAGTTTAGCCTTTCTTGATATAAACACAAATCGAGATCAGGATGGCTCACTTAAGACCACGGTGTTCGGCAAACGAACACATACAGACCAATACCTTGATTTTGACTCGTCCCATCCTAACGAACATAAACTTAGAGTGTTGAGAACATTGTACCAGAGAGACTCAGTTATGAATTAGCCACGGAAATTAGTCATGTACAAAGTGCACTCAGAAAATGTCACTACTCTGACTGGACGTTTCGAAAAACCATGAAAAGTATATCCTTGAAGGAGAAAAACAAAAATAAAGAGAGAAGAAGAAATTCGCCTTACTAAGACAAAGCCGGAAATTCAGTTGTGCTGCCACACCAGAAAGGAACATCAGAACACTTATGACGAATTTTCAATCAAACAAGGTAAACGTTTGTTTTAAACCCCTTATAACAATACGGCAATTCCTGGTCCATCCAAAGAACAAATGTGACAAACAAGCATACGGCCCAATATATCAAGTGCCAAGAAAACACCCAAAATCAGTGAAACATTACTATATTGGGGAAACCGAAAGAAGCTTTAAGCACGTTTTATGGAGCATAAACGACCAAGCTCACTTACCAGTGAGCTATCCAACCACATCCTCACTGACAGCCCCGGACATACGGTCTCAATGAACTCAGTGACCATTTTAGACCGGGACCCATCATGGTTTGGGAAAGGGGTTAAAGAGGCAGTGTACATAAAGAAACACAGCCGACACTTAACAAGGACGGGGGCCGGTACAATCTGTAGCACTTCTGGGACAGCTTATTAACATCGCTCACTCAGAGTGGTGTTAGTCCCCAGTGGGCTAATCCTTTTGGTCTGCTGATGAAGTCATTAGTATTAGGCCGAAAGCTCCAGGTTAGCTTTGCATTAGTTGTGTTGGTTGTTAAAAAGTGCAATTTAAATATAAACAAAGCGAAACTCCAGTTGTTGCGATAGCTAGAGAGAAATCTTATTAGTAGCACGAGGTCCATTATTTATGGCAAGTTACCAATTGCCAAACAAACATCACATCACATAAACACCGCCTTGGAACGGTTTCATGGGCGCCAAACCTCACACTTAGCCCAGACTTATTCACTTAAAAGGCACGTGTACACAATTGACAACTTGGAAACACAGAACAGACACATATACAGCGAAGTGAATAACAGTGGGGTCACCGCCTTGCAAAGGTCAATGCAAAAGCACATTGGGTGCTTAAACCGGGTTAAGGGCGCCCGAACCTCACACTTGGTTAAGACATTAACATATTAAAGTGTACATATCGTCTTCTTATAAAAGGATTTACAGACATAGCATCATAAAGTTCAATTTTCAGATCATCGTTATGTGATTTCGGGAGGAGGCCGTTATATTCGGGGTTAAAAGCCAGATTAACTGTGTTGTACAAATAGTTTATATAATAACAGTTATAGTCAAGAATATAGCCGTTGAACAATGAAATTGCATACCATATATATGCACGTATACTTAACACACTGCTAACAATGTTGATGAAACTATCTACTTAATTAACAGGGACACGGCTATTTATTTATTTAAATACTAATACTAATGTACACATATTACAATTTGTGCAGCAACTATATATACTTCGTTTTGGTTTGTTATTTATAACTGTGTCCTTATGTGTTGACACGAATAATTATGTTCCAAAAGAATATATGATATTATTCCGTTTAAAGCTTACAAAAGTAATTGTGTAACTGCATACTTTTTGTATTTGAAACAGCACAATAAACCGTTTAGCAAAACCAATTACAAG
Organism: Congeria kusceri; assembly: GCA_027627225.1. NCBI lineage: Eukaryota > Metazoa > Mollusca > Bivalvia > Myida > Dreissenidae > Congeria > Congeria kusceri. The sequence continues at coordinate 46,089,005 of CM051030.1, forward strand.
ACGACATCCATCGCCTCTACTTTTTCAGAAAAAAAAGCTTTGTTTCTTAGAAACGGATTATGTGATGGTTGATTTATAACTGGGCGTTAATAACGTTTGTCACGTTTGGAGACGTCATTTAATAAAAAATGTGGCAGGCAGGCACAAACAATTTATGAAAAGAATTACGAAGCTAAAATCAAACGGATAAAATGAAGACCCACACATTTCTAAAATAACAACACATTACAAATTACGTAAATAATCACAGAAAGCAAAAACAAGCAACTGCATACTTTTGTATTTGAAACAGCACAATAAACCGTTTAGCAAAACCAATTACAAGACGACATCCATCGCCTCTACATTTGCAGAAAAAAAAAGTTTGTTTCTTAGAAACGGATTATGTGATGGTTGATTTATAACTGGGCGTTAATAACGTTTGTCACGTTTGGAGACGTCATTTAATAAAAAATGTGGCAGGCACAAACAATTTATGCAAAGAATTACGACGCTAAATTCAAACGGATAAAATGAATACCCACACATTTCTAAAACAACAACACATTACAAATTACGTAAATAATCACAGAAGCAAAAACAAGCATTACCTATTTTAAAACAGAACTTTAGCGCTATTTACAAGTGTCACTAGTGTGTATACATTAATATGTTTGTGTATTAAGAAAAGGGCGAAATGTTGGGGTTTAATATTAGATTTGTGAATGTTTTGCATGTTTAGTTTTCCGAAATGGACAGGACTATTTTTCACTTAATCGCTTTATATTAAGCTATTTTTACTGATTGAATCACAGTAGTTGTATTAATATGATTTAAAATATGTGATTTCATATTAATGATACTTTAATTGTATCTACATTTTGCCTAGTTTTAAGACTCCTTTTAGCTGTAACGGTATGTGTGTTCGTTCAAGTTGTATGCATGAAATGTAAATAAAACACTGTATACGTAGTTTATTTATAGACTTATTTAATTGATGCAAAACATGTGAATCAATATCCCCTCAAAAAACTTGAGCATGATTTGTGATTTCTTTTTATTAAAAAAAACGTCACACATTTTCAGACTATTCGGAAATCTTTTCCTTTATTCAAATTAAGCAGTTAGCGTTTGGGAAAAGTTATTGACGAACACCACTGTTAATTGTTAGTTCGATCTATTAACAACATAATTTGCAACTTCCCAAATAATAAATAAGCACGCCTATGTTCTTTTCATATTGGTATGTGCACTAATTCATCAGTTTCGTTATTGCATTACAGTGAATACTGACATATAGAGCCATTTCAAACCAGGTTTATGTTTTTCTTTACCTGTGATGTTTGGGTAAGCAATTGTTTAAATATATAGCGAGTTATATCATGATATTAATTTAGATTCCATTAGTGCATTATTTATGGTGCGTTACCTGGTGAAGGACAAAAGTACTTTCTATTTACTCGTGTAATTGTTATGTAAATTAAGCCAGCATTTCACTTACTGGAAATACATTGCTGACCAGCCTGTTGGCAAGTCAATTTCATGGTTTGTCTGCGTGAACACAGTTAAACACAGTTAAAGATAAAAAAAAATAAGGGTTCACTGCATATATTGTGAGTACATAATTAGCTTATTATTGCTATGCAATATACATTGTAATATGGGTTTTTTTCTATTCACGTAGATTATTTGTACGTGTTTAAAATGCGGTCAGCTAACTGTAGTTGATGCTTTTTGACTTCGTTTTTACACACACCAAATAACCGCAACGAGGAACTGTTCGTCAAAATACATTATATTTTAAATAGAATAAATACTTTGACAATTAATGTAATATATACAATACGTCGTGATTGTTGATACCCATTGCATCTGTATCGTGCACACTTGTGATGTAAGCGGTAGGTGACATAGCCATTGTTGGAACAGTATTTGACTACTAACAGTGACCAGTTGTTGTTGTAGCAATACTCAACGACGTCCTCTCAAGAATAAAATGACGATTTCTTCTGATTTCTTTGTTAATAAATATGAAATCTTTGGACGCTCTCATTGTTCCCGGATTGCAGTATGAGTTTCCCAATGTAGCATGCGTCCGATAGCTGATGAAGAATACTTGTTGAGCATCAACGATCATTCAAGAAGATTCCCAATACACGGATTCAACATAAATGGTGTCAACTTCCTCTGTCTGGTTAAAAAATGAAACAGGATCGTTCTGACACGTGCACAATCTTTCATAATCGCAACAATTTTATTTGAACTTGGCATTCGAATTGCCTGTAATCAAGCTTATACAGAAACTTAAAACATTAATTACGGTAAATGAATAAAACGGGATATAATGATTCATATGATTATATTAAATGTTTTGCATCTCAAAAAACAAGAAAAAATAGAATGTTAAACTTTCTATTTAATAATATTTTTTATGTAACCCGAAGTATGTATAACATGAATTCCTGTCCGGCAATTTATATTGGTTACTTTTTTTTCTTAATTAAGAAGGAAGCAGCTGCATCACGGACAACAATTTTTTCCGTGACCTCATCACCCCACATCGCTTTGTTTTAAAACAATTCGACTTTGTGTTTAGAAAATATTATCATATAGTCACCACCGTAACCATTAAAACGGATTTCACTTTAATAAATATCATGTTCAAACAAGACATACCAATTATGAAAATTCAGTAACGATAACAGTAATTATCAGAAAAAAAAGTATAATGGGATACCTTGATTCATGTGGTTAATTAATTATTTCAGGACAAACACTGATGAACAAATATATGAAACTTTCTATTTAAAAACATTATTATGTGACTTTTTACGTAAGTAGTAAGCATAATATTCATACCAGATTTAAAATAAGTATGTGTTGCTTTTTTGTCTGACGTTTACCTACAAGGAATCCTTTAGGAAGAGTGGTAGTATGGAGTACTTACACATTTCATGAAAATGACGATTTGTTTTGATTGATGATTTTGGTTCATCAATAAAGAACGAAGCAGTTGCTATCTTGATGACGACGAAATAATAACATTTTCTTCATCACTTATTTTACCTCCATTTGTATTGAATGATGCAATGATGCTTCGAAATAATGCCGTAACCGCTTGTTCCCATTAAACGTTATGCTTATAAATCACAAACAAATGTGTGCATTAATACAGTAATGCCATTACATAAAATGAATGTGAATCATGTGTCCAACTTTAAGAGTAAAGGGCAGGCAAACATTTATCGTATCATCACGACTAGCTAAAAACTCAAATACGCACTGTGAATACTATCAAACAGATGCTGTCGGAAATAAGATACCATAATAAATTGCTACAATTAGTACATAATAACTTTGAAAAAAACGTTAACAGTATTGTCATTATTGGTTGATACAAGCTAATAATTCCACAGTGCTAATTCACAAAGTGTCTTAATGTACAAGACAGGATATAGCCATAACAACAGATGGTAAACGATTCAATATTTCTTTCGATTATGACATTCCTAAAGGTCCACAGCAGGTTCATTCAGCTTTGTTTTGATAAGCATTTATTCTCAATAGCCACTGTTGTCTGGCAAATGTAATTGTATACGAAATTATATGAGAATTTGTGTCAAGTAATCAAAGAACAATGATGGGCGTAACCAAACGCTTCTTATATAAACGTAAAAGACATGTGACTAGAATGAAGAACAATTATGATTCCTGATGTCAAGCAAAATAGTTGTACGTTGATATTCATGTTTTGTTGTAAGAATATATAAATAATAATATTATACAGCGCATTGGTTCGTAGAGATATTTAAGATGACAATATCATCCTTTCAGTGAAATGTTTATAACTAGATAAAGATGGTTTCGTTGATTAATACATGTATGAAAAAAAATGTCAGCATGCTATTAACTTTAATATTTCAAGTAGGAGCATTAACAAGTAATATTATGTAGGACACCGTGACATAAAATTTTACAAAATGACAGTTAAAGAACAATTACTATTAGATAATGGTAAACAAGTCATACCTTAACACGGTCGTATTTAATATTCCTGGTCAATTTTATTATGGTCGTCAGGGGACAAAACCGTTAGTTCCCAGTGGAGACAACAGTGAAGTCGTCCTGTTACTCGCAAGCAACGCATACATTATTCAACGTGAAGTGGCGATGGTTTCAATGACATGAAACGAGTAATTCTAGAGATAATAGCTTGAAATATAACACTAATATGAATAACCATTCTACCAATACAATATTTAATATTAATATGATAGCATCTCTTTGTTTTGCATTTGAGAACGAAATGACAATAAATTATCTGAAAACATGTTAACAGTACCGGTGTCATGGTGTTATCAGTAAAAGCATGCTGATTTTAGCTTGTTATTGTGATATTAATTATACCATATAATATTTGACGTAATACCGTTTTCGTATTGACTAAATTGGAAATAGACGTCAAGTGTTCTTGCTACAAAAACACGTTTTGCCTCCTTTGATCCAGTGTTTTTTCTGACAACAAATCACGTGACTATGTGACTCAAATGAATATAACAACACGTGTAACAAACCTTTCATTGCAATGTATCAAATATATTTTGTAAATTGCAAACAGCAATAACAGAAAACGAAACACATTTTAAAAGACTCATTCGTAAGTTTATTACAAAATCTTGTTCATACCAAACTCGGGTAATGTACATAATTAAAATCAAGTAAATAATATCGTATAAGAAAGTGTGTGTCATGGTCATATCATGTCATTGGCTGGCTTAAATACAGTCAAATGTATATACCCGAGGTTAATAAGAAAATTGCTTAAAGCATTTCACAACGATTTATTGCAAAGTTATGTTCTAACGCACTGGAACAACTAACATCAGTTAAAACAGAGTTGTTTAGAAATGTTATCACGTAAAGCATTACCAGTAGCTAAGAAATATTATTTTGTTTGATTTTTCCGGTTGTAAATATTTTCTGATTTTTGCTGATTTTGAAATAGGCGTCTTTAAACGTATAACGTACTGGTGTATTAGACTATGATATGTTTAATAACTAATGATATCCTTTTGTCTGCATTAAAGAAACTAATAATGATATCTCATTAATTGATTATATAATTTTTTGATATTGTCTCTGTTTTTCATATTCACAGTTCAACGCAATACCAATTTAATGCTAATATCTAGGAATACTGGTCCCATTTATTGTTGAAATATATTAAAAATATATAATATACATATTACTGAGGGTGAAAATGCTTGTAACGATAATGCATAACTGGAACATTTATTGCTATATAAAACTATCTTATTTATTACCTCTGAAAATTAAAACTTATGCAATTGATAACAAATAGCAACTAACTGTTAACAATTAAGCACAAGTCTCAGTGCAATATGTCTATATGAGATTTAACATTTTTTTAATATTACGTCATTTAAATTATATTAAAATCGTGGTGTACTGTTATCGAAACACAACTCTTACTTCTGTAAATTCCATTTATTATTTGAATCTATTATAATTCAATTATTAATGTCTTCACCCAGATGTTCGTTTTATACTGTTTGTAACGTCGAAAGGTCAAGCAGCTACACATACTATGAACACATGTTTCAGTTTGGAAAATTTGCATACACATACCTCTGCTATAAACCATTGTCCAAAAATATAATTAGCATTATAAAATAATAAAAATTTCACTGTCTAACAAAAACATTGTCATTTGAGATTTATTGTGGCTTTATTTGTTACGTGGCATGCATTCTTACGTATACATTTCGTCTGAAGAGACTACATAGTATATGCCTTTACTTTGTTGTATAAGCTTCATCTCGGTGTTTAACATATGCTTTGTCATGTTGCTTTCAGATTGCATTCGTGTTAGAATCGCATAGTAATACAAAATTTAAAGGCATCATAAAACAGTTTAATTTGTAACTTGTTGTCATTAAAATTGTATCTTAGTTGTTTGCTTAAATGAACAAACTTATTAAAGAACAATTTTCATATTGTTGTGTGCACATTGCTACACATAAGATGTTGTCTTGAATTTATACTGTGGATCTTTTCTGCGATGATTTGCAAGTTTCATTGACCATCTTACTGACGACATGTGTTTCTTTGAGTGCACTATCTTTTCGGAGTCAATATCTCTGCAATGGCATTGTAATGTTAAACCTAACACCAATGGATTCTAAATCAATAGCACAGTCAAGGACTTTACCAGATTTACTATGCACTGGTGAATAAAATACACGAAACGTCATCAGATTGTTTTTGCATGGAGTGCAAACAGTTCAAAGAAAACAAACAGTCAAGGCCCAGTTTCTCAAAACTTTAACGGTCAATTAAGCCAACTGTTCGTTAACTTAAATGAAATTAACATAACAAGTAACTTGTTTATCAAATAGCTTAATATTATTTCAGCATAACATTTTATATTGAATAAACTCACAGTTTAAAATTGTAACGTTTACTTTACATAAATAACTTCATGCACATGTTACGGGCTGTGAGGTTAATTGGCCGTCAAACCTTTGAGCAACTCTGCCCGGATGTAGTATTGTTGTTGTTAAGTACTTGTCGACTCACGACTGACAGTTATGCTTATGAGTAATGATATTGCTAAGTACGCGTATTTTGAGATAATTTCGTAACTACAACAATCGTCATTTGATCATGTGTAAATGCAACATGTAAAAAAAAGGAATCAAACTTTAAATGTATTAATTGTGACTATGTATTTCGCAAACATGAATCAGTAATGATAACATGTTGTAAACAATATAAATTACTTTTAATTAATCCATTTTTTCATTAAAAAAAATATATATATTTTGTAATGAATACTATCTTACTTTAATTTCCTTTGCACTGTATACTTTGCCAACATTATGGGCTTTGTATTACAATGGCGCCTTGCTTAAATAAAATATGGTCATTTTGTATTAAAACTTAATATATTGAACAAAATAACTCATGTTATTTTGCATTAATATTCCAGAAAGTTGAAACCATTTTATATTATTCATAATCATATGATTCCAGTAACTCAAAAATATGAAAGCAGAGACACAAGAAACATAATGTCCACTAAAGGATCTTTTGACCTATAAATGAATAAATCACACTCATATTTTCACGCAATAGGCTATCGTGTGAAACTACTAGATTGAGACGAACAATGGAAAATGGTTGCGATAATACAACTATTAAGTCTTCATATACACAAGCATTATACAATTCATGTCAAAACCGAAAATAGGATGGCGTAATGCTAATAATTGTGGACTTAATTTTAAACTTAATACGTTTGGTTCTTTAACATAAAAGCTCAATACATTTGTCTGTGGATTTTGAAAACACACATATTAATTATGGACAAGATAGTTTGGTACAGACCATTCATACGATATCACCATGAATTACTCCGCGTGTTTGCTTTATCGCACAGTGTTGAAATAAAGTTTATCCCACGGCGTCTTATTTCATCAATGTCGTCTTGATGACGGGATAAATAATAAACATAAACAATCACGATATGAATAAAATAGAACATTTACAATATTTTTTGTTTGTTGTAATTATAAGTAGAAGTAGGATATCATAAATTGTGTTGTCATCATTTTCTGAAGAAAGTGAATGGCTGAACGAACAATGTTTACTTTACTTCCACAAATCATAAAGTTGGTTTTCCGTTTCCATTCCAATTTCAATGAATATCAAATGCAAGATCGCGTGTGCATTGTTTATAAGATTGTGTGTCAATACATATTTCAAAAGTTGAACCAATATATCTTATTGAAGTGAATACTGTCAATGGTCATACACGAATAGCTGCCAATTCGTTTTGCAAAGCTATGGTGCTTATTTTTACATTTAAATATTTTATTGTATCAGACCAACATATCATAAAGTACTTTTGTTTTATTGTTTTGTTCTAACACCAGTTATTTATTATGACAAAATCTTTCATTGTTAATGGCGAAGCGTCCGAATGAGATTCACAATAGCAGACCCACACGAACCCCGTCAGCGTCTACGCAACAAAGAACATAAAACCAGTGTCCAATCAAATATTCATATTTCCATAACATTTTAAAATGACGCGACTGTCGTACAATTCGTCGTCCAATTACGCATCACAATTCTATAAGTGTTTGTTTATTATAGTGTCACCCCTCGCGATTAAGGGCCAGCCAGTTTTGACTTATGAGACACCTTTACTGATGAACATCTTTACTCCCGATTCCTATCCTATATGCCGGGCGCTTGGCAGAAAGGCAATCGGTACCCCTTGATTTAACTAGCTGCTGGGTAGGCAACCGGCCATATCAGAACTCACCCTGTGTAGAACTCGAACCTTCGACCTCCCGCTCCGTAGGCGAACGCCCTAACCACTAGGCCACGGAGACGGTCATACTATCACTAATACATGTATGCGACAGGTCATCGGTCTATATTATTGCAGAAACCGGGGTATTTATTTGCGACAAATATGTCGTACTTCCATATTAAATCTCAAATGCCTTAACAGGTTTATGGCGCTGTGTATGCTTCATACCATGCACGTGCTTTACAATATTATTAACTACGTACGTATATTGAACTTAGCAATGTACATCTCCCTCTATGTACTTGCTAGCAATATGTCACTAATGCAAACGCACTTGTCTCAAGATATTATATTCTCATGTCTATCAACTGTCTACGTTATCTCGTTACGTTTTCTCTTGTTGCTTTCCGGTGATATTGAACGTAATCCAGGTCCCCTGAACCTAGAATGTCTCACTGACTTTCATCTCAACATTCGAAGCATAAGAAATAAGGTGAATTATATCACTGGCGACACTTTCGCCAAATGTACACATAGTGTTTTATGCTTCACCGAAACCCACCTGTCAACTGACATTAAAAATGATTTATTAAAAATTGAGGGGTATGATACAACATTTAGAAAAGACAATAGCGCACATTCTGGGGGTTTTATAGTCTATACTTCGTCTCTTTTGCGACCACAACCAATTTCAGAACTAGAACTTATACTACCAGAATCCATTTGGGTGCAAGTTAAAGACCATGCACAAACTTTCTTAATATGCACACTGTACAGGCAACCTAGTTCCACTGTCGAATTCTGGAATAAATTAAATATCTGTATTGAAGAAGCCATGGAAATATCTCCACATATTATCCTAGTTGGTGATATTAACGAATATCAATGGAATCCGACAAACCATAAACTAAAAGATATCATGACACTAAACGCAACCCACACGTGTAACAAGTAACTCCTGTACTCTAATAGATATTACTGTACTATCAAGTAGTGTACATTGCTTTGATGCCATTATTTTCGAAACCGATACAACTATAACCGATCACTATGGAACCTATGTTCATGTTAAAACCAATTTCAAAGTAGAGGAGCCATATAAGCGACGGTTATGGGAATATAAAAACGCGAATTTTACGTTATTAAATGCACTCATAGAATCTACTGATTGGTCTTGTATAGAATCGGGTCCTGTTGACACCGCCACTGTTGAATTTATGAATACGTATTTTTCTCTTTTTAGGTCGTGTATTCCGAACAAATTTGTAACTATTCGCCCAAATGACAAACCTTGGTATAACTCCGAAATTCGAAAAACTAAACGTGCTTGTGATCGACATAAACGCACAGCAATACGCACCGGAAAAACATCTGACTGAAACGCATATAGACACTTAAGAAACAAAGTTAACAATATAAAAAAGTATGCAAAGGAGATATTTTTTAACTCAGTTGAATTTAATATAAACGATGTTTCGTCAACAAATCCAAAGAAATATTGGAAACTTATCAAATGCCTCATGAAAGACAATTCTTCTAAATCCAACCAAATACCACCGTTGATCAACAGTGATCAAACCATATTCACTTACAGATTTCGAAAAAGCAACTACACTCAATGACTATTTTGTATCCGTTTCAAATGTTGAGGAGAGAGACATAAAACTGCCAACTTTTGACGTTAAGACGGATATTAACATTTTAAGCGATATTAACATATCTGAACAAGATATTAAGGACGTATTAAATAATCTTATTATCAATAAAGCAAGCGGCCCTGACGAAATCAGTCATCGAATGTTGAAGCAGACATCGCATACAATATGTAATTCGCTTTGCATTTTATTTAACAGATCTGTTAAGAAAGTATATTTCCTATCTCTTGGAAAAAAGCAAACGTAATGCCTCTGTTCAAAAAGGGGAATAAAGAACATCCATAAAATTACAGACCCATATCTTTAGTAAGTTGCGTAGGAAAGGTGTTGGAACGAGTTGTTTTTAAATATTTGTATAATTATTTACACTCAAACAAACTTATTTATAAATATCAATCTGGCTTTCTGCCGGGGCACTCAACTACCTATCAACTAATTGATATCTACAATCAAATATGCAAAGCGTTTGATGAAAAACAAAGCACGTGCATGGTCTTTTGCGACATTTCAAAGGCATTCGATCGAGTCTGGCATAAAGGGCTTATTTTCAAACTTCACAAGTATGGTATATCCGGAAATATTTTGAATTGACTTTCAAACTACTAATCGGACAGCACTCAACGTGTTTTTATAAATACGACATTTTCTCACGACAAATCTTTAAAAGCTGTGTACCCCAAGGATCTGTTTTAGGTCCTCTCCTATTTCTTGTATATGTTAACGACATCTCTGATAAATTACTTAGTAGCTTAAGACTTTTTGCCGACGACAGTTCACTCTCAGTCACGTCAAATGATCACACTTTTATCGAAAGCACTCTAAACAATGATCTAATGCATATCAACAACTGGGCCTAACAATGGCTGGTTACCTTAAACCCATCCAAAACTGAAATTGTCTTTTTCTCATTATCAGACATTCCTAAACCACATTTGCTATTTGACGAAAACCAGTTGTCGTTCGTTGAAACCCACAAACACTTAGGTATTTCGTTTAGCCAAGATGGCCGATGGCATAATCACATTGACTCTATTCTCAAAAGAGCATCTAACATAGTAGGATCCATGAGAATGTTGAAGTTTAAGTTACAACGCCGAACATTAAATCAAATTTACATATCATACTTACGCCCTGTATTAGAAGATTCGTCGATCGTCTGGGACAATTGTACACGATACGAAAAAGAACTTTTAGAAAAAGTTCAGTATGACGCAGCTAGAATAGTTAGTGGTTTAACCAGATCTTCCTCAATCAACAATTTACTTACTGAAATTGGCTGGGTACCATTGGAACAAAGACGTAACATTCAAAAGCTTATACTAGTGTACACACATATTCATGGTATTCTCCCAGAGTATCTTTCTGATCTGTTTCCTACAACTGTAAACGAAAATGTTTCTTATAACTTACGAAATGGCGATAATCTACTTACACTACCTAGCTGTCTTGAAATATACTCCAACTCTGTTATTCCATCAGCGATCAAATTATGGAATGATCTTGATTCTAACACACGCAACTCCGATACGTTAGGCGAATTTAAAGGAAAATTTAAAGCACCAATGGTGCCTACATATAATATAATATATGGAGAAAGAAAATATCAGGTAATGCATGCTAGAATAAGGAACAAATGTAGTGACCTGAAAGCACACCTGTTCGAAAATAACTTATTCGACTCACCTAATTGTTGTTGTGGTTACCAAACTGAAGATGCAGATCACTATTTCTTCAATTGTCCTCTTTATCATGACGAACGGGTACAAATGTTTAGAAACACTCGTACATTCCATCCAATAAGTGCTACGAAACTCTTGTATGGTATACAAAATCTTAATTATGAAAATAACTATAAGCTTTTTAATGAGTTCAGCTATTTAGTAAACGTAACGATTTAATGTATAATCGGATCATTGTATACGCGTATGAACATCCCGCTATCCATTAACAATGTTGCATTAGTGTCGAAATAAACGAACACGGTCGAGCTAGTCAGGGGATGGTAACTTTAGTTTTGTGTGTGTTCTTCCTGGGTTTTTCATGTTTTTTTGTTGTTTTTTTCTCGTTCATATCTTTTCATATGAAGTTAACATAAGTCACATAGTAAGTACTTTCTCGGTATAAGAATGTTGCCATTGGCATCTTGTTAACCTTTACAATAAACTGTCATAAGGGCCCTTCGATGATGTTGGTATAACTCTAGGCCCAATCCATTTGTATATATGCAAATCTAATTTTGTATACTATGTACATAAATATATATGCATTGTACAATAAGATATGTTTAAACTAAACATAGATGTATGAACATTAGCGTTGTGTATAAAGTTATGCATATTATCGAAAGTAGGCATTTTTTCAATTTCCAGTTTTAGTGGAACCATGTTTAACAATATTTTCGTAAAATGCTCTTCAACACTTGATACAACAATGTTTAATGATGTTGGCGATCGCCCCCAGCTCTAGTAACAATGTGCACAATAGGAGTCAGTTAACGAATTTCGTTGGCAGAGCCCTTCAGTGTGAATTCCTTGGACAAACTTAGTTGTTGACGCAAACAGTTTCCGGTTTAAAGGTTGAGTTTCTCATTTCTGCATGCGTCTGACTGACAGATGTGGCTGACCTTCGGATTGTTGTAACTCATTTCGGTCCTATAATGTCAAGTCAAAGACAAGTCGGTTGAAAGATGTCTCGGAACACTTCGGACACTTGTGTAATTGTTGTCATCGTTCCTATTTGTCAACTAAACGGCGTATTTTCGACATTGTAGAAATACTTTAATGTGACAATAATTATGACATCAAGCTACCAAGTTCATTAAAAAGCTAGGTGTGAAATTGCAAATTTGCATTAAACAAATGCCCCTACGCAATTTACACAGTAGATACAATATCTTCGTGGCATAAACTACACGGTGTAACACATAATTTATATTTGGAGGAAACCACTACAGTAACTAGTATTTGTATGTACTTTATTTCTCTAAACAACATATATGAGGACCTGATGCCCTTGACAAAGGAAGATCACAACCAATCTGCAAAAACCTTTTGTTGCTAAGACTGGTTTTCGTGGTTAATGCTTTCGTAGGTGCAATGACCGACGTCTAGCAATGTTATATTGCAAGGCTATATACAAAACAGTAACATGCTGAGAATATTATCTATTTGTTGAGAATTAACTATGATAAGAAAGTAACTGAGTGTGTATTATATAAAAGATGCAGTGTGTGTTAGATTCATACGAATGTTCAGCTAAACACTATCTATATTATATTCTTTCCGACTCACTCTGATACAAAATTTGCATTTGGAGAAGGGATAGCAATGCGATACCAATGTCCTTTCCAGTATTCAGCATCAACACTATCGTTATGTTATTGATACTCCAAGAGTTATTCGATTACATAATATCAAAATTTTATTCATTATGCAAGAAGAAACAGCACGAATTATAAAACAAATGCTAAAGAACATGGAGAGGAGACGAGGACATGTATCTAAATTGTTTGCACATTGCATCACGCGTATTGGTGCACACTGTAAAACAGCATGTCAATCAAATGCAGTTGCAAATTACGCGCGTTGCACGTGCCAATTACGTGTTTCCGGTTCTTGGCCCCGCTGCTTTACATTCGGTGGAGTGGAAACCTCTATAGAAGTTCAATATTGTCGAAAACTGCGTGATGAAACAGTAGTTATAAATATAATACGCCCATTTGAATGAAAGCAAATGAGTGATTTATCAGTTAAAGGAAAAGATGCATTCTCCGTGATATCCGATAAACTGAACTGTAACAAGAAATGTTAATGTGTGTTTTAAATGTTTCTATCGTGCGTCAAGTACCCACAGCTTGATAGAATAACTACATCAAATTTTATTTATTGTGCCCTTGCTAAGAATACATTCTCCAAACCATGTAGCTTTAATCTACACTTATAATTGGCATACATCAATGAAGGTATATCAAATGAGTTTTAACTTTTAAATTGTAAATATAAAATTATGTGATTTACATGAGAAGTAACTTGAGAATCTTAAAAGTATGTTACATAATAACTTGCAGAGCAGTGTCGACGATTTATTTTATATGGTTATAGGTTATTCAGGAGAACGTTTTGTGCTAAGAAAACAAGGCTTTACGATATTAATATAACATGGTCATATATATTTTAAGAGGAACTGTATTGGTTACGAGAAAATAACTTCACGTGTTTATGTTTATTGAATTTGTGCATTAAAATATAAGATAAATGAAATCACAGGACCATCAGTACCAGAAAACCCTTTGAAAACATCCTCTGGTCCTTTATTTGAGGCAAGTGAATAATTTCAAATACAACACAGAACAATACGCACAATGAAACACAAAACATTACATGATTAAAACATTTGAAGTTTTAATAGTTCAAATGTTCATATACCGTAGACAATCAAGTCAATACTGACTCGCTTCAGTTAGTCGCATTATAGATGTTCACCATTTTCTACGTCTCTTTAATGGTGTAACTACCACAGGAATATATCAATTTGAGAGGCCATTTGTCAAGTTGCCATGTTGTAGTAAGACGGACTGACTATAATGTAAAGATCAACACAATGTAATAGCATACCATGTCGAGCCACATGTGTTGGATATTTTGTTACAATAGTAGCACTATTATCATTGCAAATTTGTCATATTCACATGTGTTTATTACCAAATTGCCACATGTATACCATTTGATTACAAATATTTGTAAAAGTAATAAATAATGCTAATACTCGCTAATACTCGCATATGCCAATTGTTCCAGTACTGATTAAGTTCAAAATAAATATAAATGCATTATTTATTGTTTATTTGCTTCAATTTTCATTGTCATAAGCCTCGCTGTTTTAAACAAGGCTTGTCACAGGATGTGACACATGCCCCCGAAGCATATGCTCGTCAGAGGAAGGCAAAACAATGTCAGGGTACAATATTATGCCCTGGACAAATATCTTAAGATTTCAGCAACACAACTGTTTGTTGTTGTGACACACTGCCTCATAATGATCTTCATTCCCACCAAGGTATTACATTCCTTACAAGTTGGCAAAAATTATGGTTCCTACAAAAAGTTCATTCTAATATTTGACCTTTTAAGTGTAACTTTGGACCCACAGACCTCGATCGAGGAGCATGTAAGTGATATGCGACACATCATCTGGTCATGGGAAAAATAATCTGAAGTAATATTAAAATCCTTCAAGGCTTTTGGAAGATATAGAGCAGAAATAAAATTTCTTGACATTTGACCTTGAATTGTGACCTTGACCTTTGACCGAGGACCATGGGAGTTGTACACGACACATCGCCTGGTCATGGGATATAATAATCTGAAGTAATGTTAAAATCCTTCCAGACGTTTAGAAGTTATAGTTGAGAAACAGAAATCCTTGACCTTTGACCTTGACATTTGACTTTGAATTGTGACCTTGACCTTTGACCGACGATCGTGGGAGTTGTACGCGACATATTGTCTAGTTATGGGGAATAATATTCTAAAGTTATATAAAAATCCTTCCAGGCGTTAAGAAGTAACTGAGCGGAAACTAAAATTCATGACCTTTGACCTTAAATTGTGACCTTGACCTTTGACCGAAGAGCATGGGAGTTGTTCGCGACACATCGTCTGGTCATGGGGATAATAATCTGAAGTTATATTAAAATCCATCCAGGCATTGAGAAGTTTTGGAGCGGAAACGAAAATCCATGAACTTGACCTTGAATTGTGACCTTGACCTTTGACCGACGAGCATGGTAGTTGTACGCGTCACATCGTCTGGTCATGTGGAATAATAAGCTGAAGTTATATTAAAATCAATCCAGGCGTTAAGAAGTTATGGAGCGGAAAGAAAATTCATTACCTTTGACCTTGAATTGTGACATTTACCTTTGACCGACGAGCATGGGAGTTGTACGCGACACATCGTCTAGTCATGGGGAATAATAATCTAAAGCTATATTAAAATCCATCTAGGCATTAAAACGTTACAGAGCGGAAACGAACTATGGACGGACGGACCCACCAACCCACACACCCACGCACCCACCCTTCGGGGGCATAAAAACACGATAATGTTATTGCATAAGTCACTTGTCTGTATTTCTGTCTGTTTCTCTACCGTATACCGTTTTGCATTTAGTTTAGAATAATTTACTTGATGCCAAAAAAATGTCCATCTTTGTCAAGTTAAGAGAGTGATGTATCCAACCAAAGTACTGTTTCCAGACTAATTATCTGCTAATCTACTTTACTCATAACTAAGTTTAATGCACGTAAGGTATAACAATGAATAAAAAATCCTGTTAGAATAGCATGGGACAATCTTGCATTACTAGTAGTAAAACTGTCAAGGTATATTATTGCATTCCTCATACATCATCTTTGCGCATAACTTTTCATATTGGTTGTCATATTATAGCTTAGGTTGTTGGTTCATTATTGCTGCAGCCCTCTTTGTGCATATTCATTTCATTTGGCATTGATAGCACAGAGAGCAGTGTTGAGGATGCAGTAATTGATACAAGCAATTATCAGCTGTATTAACATGCACACACTAAATGATTTTGCATGGCGTCCTGTGTCTCTATTAATATGATCTAAGACCGTAACAACATTGTTGGTGTACTCAATGGAGAACATTTTATTGCACTAAACATTCTGGATGGGGTTACACAATGGAATTGAGATCAATCTGTTTCTACGCTCCTCATGATGACAGTCTGTGATCTTTAATTATTGGGGGGGGGGCATATTATTGATGCATGCACGCGATGCAGTTGCTGAGGCATCCATTTTGCGACGGCACTTTATGCATCTTTGCAATGCTACGAGGTATTCCGATACAAAGTTGAGCATATATATTTGCGTTTATTAAAAGGAAAAAACATCGTACACGAATAGGCACCACAAAATGACAGACACATTGTTATGCTGCATTATAGTAAGTTAGTTTCATACCCACATAATTACATCGACATAAATCATACTTCAAAGAAACAAGATGGTGTATAGTAAAATAAGTTAGGTCGTGCTTGTCATAGCTAGTTGTAAGCAATGTTGAACATATGCATGTCCTTTAAGACATTTCAAGAATACCACATGTCACCCTAAAACAGACATAAGGGGCAATAGTCAATTATCATTATGCCTATGGAGTAAATACGGTGGCACATATGTGACATGCACTACCCTTTTTTATCTCGTTCCCACGAGATCCTAGATCAAGTCAACGAGATACTAACCCGTGTGAACGGGATACTAACTCATGGGAATGAGACACTACCTTGTGGGAATGAGATGCTCACTCGTGGGAACGAGTTAACTAAATCGATGGAACGAGTTAGTATCACGTTCCCACGAGTTAGAAAACCAATCACATTTTCCATATATTTGTTTTTTATGATAATCATGGCACACAGAAACTTTGATTGGTCAACAGATTTAATTGGTTCTCTGACTCGTGGGAACGAGATACTAACACTTGGGAACGAGATACTAAGTCGTTTTCTCGACTTAGTATCTCGTTTCCACTTGTTAGGATCTCGTTTCCATGAGTTTGAATCTCCACAAAGTTAGTATATCGTTACAACGGGTTAGTATTCGTTTCTTCGAGTTAGGATTTCGTGGGAACGAGATGAAAAAAAAGAGTAGTGCGTGCCGTTTCTGTGTCACCGTATACAATTGATGGAACTTCCACTCATTAATAAAAAGATTTTATGTTTTAATCATGTGTATTTTCCTCACCGATAATGGTAATAGACGTAACTGATTTCGGCGATATAATTTTATGTTATGGTTCTAATTTTATGTTCGACCCAACCGTAACACATTTTAAAATACTGCTCAGCGACAAATACAGAGATAATTTTGCAATCGACGTAACATATAGTTTATAATGAGACGTTTTAACAAAGGTTGTTTTAAAACAACACAGGACGCATGTAAATTTATTGTATTGTTCGTGTGAATACTAGACAGTACAATAACATTTTGTCGTTAATGACACTGAAACACACATTAGATAAAAATAAAACACCAACATTACATTCCAATTTGACAGCACTGCACATTTGTGTCGATTCATGCAAGACAGACGTACGATATTGTTGTTAAAGATGTTACATTCTGGATGGAAGGTCTGTGGCGTTTTTTATTTATGATGCAATTCTACACAATGAAAACATACACATGCACAATTAATGCACTTTGAAACGCAAATTTTGCAATATTTATGCAAATGTATTCCTTATACTGAGATCAGATTCTCTTGCATGCAACACTCTTGCCGTAGCACGTTAATAAAAATCATTTACATAAAAACATTTTTGGAAGGCGTTGCTGAATTTATTATTGTAATTTTAATTTGCTGTCTCAACGTAATATGCAATATCAGCAAATATTGGACGTTGGAGAATAGCAGGAAACACTATCAATAACAAGGTCAATGGGATACCGAATCGAGGCTCCTCCATTGTGTCACCGTTGTAAACATACATTTTTGGGAGGTTGTTTTATGTACTTTTTAAATGAAATGTTTGTATTTATTGGTTCAGTCAAACTAAATAATATCTTATCTTACTAAAACAATGAAGTTTTCTCACACTCAATGGTCTTCAATGCCTTTTTTCTGTCTTTGAACCGGACACCTGACCTAGTTTTGCATAAAAAATGGCGGATGACATTGAACTTTGGGGAAAACCCCAGTACTATATTTTACAAATTACCTTCTTTTGGACAGCTTTTTTGTGTAAAACGTCATCAATTATGTAGAAAGCACATGTTTGGCGACATTTTAAGCGCAGACGTAATGAAAAACGACGAGACAGAAAATCAAGCGAATTGGTAAGAAATGACCCATATTTGATCATGCGTATTGCTAATTAGACTGTTTTGGAATAAATTGTACAATGATTTTTAAAAAGAAGATGCATTTATAAGAACTTTGAGCCCACATGTCTGTGAATATCTTTTGCCGCAATTTGCCGCGATGCAGTTGAACTGGGAGGGTATATATTTCGGACATTCAATATTTCGGATACACAAAGATGAGCTGCGAGCGTATATATTTCGGATACACAAATTATTCATATTATTTGAAGTGCATGTTGTTAATAATAATTAACATAATAAATAAACAATATTGTTTTAATTGATTCAAACTGTATTAGAAGAGATAAGGACCTGTAGAAATTTGACCTTTTTCAGATGTTCTTGTTATTTTGTTAGGAACTATAATTAATAATTATATCATTATATTTTATGATTGTTAGAACTTAGAGTTAAGTGTTCGCAGCATTCATCATCACAAACTGGAAATTTCATACAATCATGGAACTAGTTTAACAATCAAAATAAATGGTTTGTCCAGATGTTTTCTTGAGATTTAGACTTTTATATGGGACATTATTAATTAAGGTTGTATCACACAGAACTACATGTACAAATAGTGACATTAATAAGCCAATTCTGACTGGGAAAAATGTGGAACATTGCTTTAATGAAGATGGTGGAAATAAGTGGTGGAGAGGCACTGTCATTTCACAGGTGACCTATGTTCACACGCAGTTTGAATGACCAGAAGTTCACATTGGTCAAAGTTTTCTTATTGACTATGAAGCTTAAATAAAAATTGTGTTTGTTTCCCTTTAAATACCTACCAACATATAATTTCATAATATATAACAGTGTTCTACTATCCAAATCCCGTCTACAATTAACAGTAACAATGTATATAAATGGGGAAACACAGAATTTTAATTTAGGCCTAATTGTGTTTGCTTTTGGTTATTTTTCAGGAGTTCCATAATAATGTTATATGGACCACCGATATTTTAGTTAAAATCCCTGACATAAGTTGTAATTTTATTATCTTTTCAAATATAACGGGCATGTCACTTTTAAAATATAGCCTGTATGTCAAGGTCCATACAACTTTGTTTCAAGTTTATTTGATTTGTTCATTAGACTTAGTTGCAAAATAACACAAACGACACATATTAACCATAGCAATTGCTTTTTGGACCCATAATTAAAGATTGAATGGTTAGCTTGTAATGAACATACTTCTTGCTTCATACTTCTCACATTTAATAATCAATTTTAATTTCTAATAATAATTCATATTAAGGTAATCAGTCCATCATTGGCCTCCTGGTAAACAGAGTTATTTCTGAAGACATGTGTAAGCCACGGAATTTTCCAAAGTAAGCGAGTTGTTTCCATGTTGTTGGTATGGGTCTTCGGCATACAGACATCTTCCAATGTAGGCCGGAAACTGATGATATAATGATGGATTTCCTATCAATAATCAATATTTAACTGATTAACACTTTTTAAAATGAAATGCAATCTTGTAAGTGACTTAACATATTGCAAATATTTTTGTCCTGTGTGTTTTCAGGTTCCCGACGTTCTTGAAACTTGAGACGTTCTTATTTTTCCCTCAATTTTTGGCTAACCAAGGCAACTTCAAAATGCAATAACTTTCAGACCGCTTATGATAAATGCTTCATTTAAAGTGCATTGATCTCCTGATTGAAATATCTTTCTTTTGATGTATGATTTTATAGACTTTTCACTTGGATTGTCACAGTAAAATTGTCTTAAGTACATAGACTTCAGACGTTCTTTTTTTTGCCTCACCTTTTTGATACACATGGCAACTTCAAAATGCAATAACTTTTATACCCTTTATGATATAGGCTTCAATTAAAGTGCATTGATTTGCATTTGGAAAGAACTTTCCAACGATATATAGTAATGTATATAAATCTTAAGTTCAAAAAATGGCCTGTCTTTGTTACTATCAAGCATGAATAAGGTGTAATAGTCACGACAGTCATACACAGTTTGGAATGTTTTACAATTGATCAAAGTTTACTACAACAATTTTCTTTTGACTATGTAATAATGACCTAACCTCTATCTAAGCAATCACGTGTATACATGTAAGTGCTTGAAATAACAAATAATGCTTAATCATTATAGAAGGCAACTACACATGTATTGCATTGCTTTTAAGTATTTATAAAAACGAAAATATCCGATAGTTGCATGTTTTAATTCATAGTTTCCAATGAAAACCACAATGATGTAATTGCACGAATACTAAAGCGTTTCAATTGTTATCCTAACTATCAATGTAATTTATCTACTATGCACCGCAATGCGAGTATATTCTTGACATTTGTTTACGGTTCACGGGGTACCAGACTGAATCTTGTGATGAATGGACTCATGTCTTCGGCGGCGACGAACTTCCATGACGAATGGGAAACAGAAACATAAAGCAACACCCATGTTGTAAAATATTGCATCAATCGTCTATAGTGTATTTACTAATCTATCTTAGCTGCATACTTGATGGTTATGAAATATCAAATGTAGATTTGCAAAAGCAAACACATATTAACATTTACATTGTATTTTGATAAAACAACACGTTTCAAAAGAGAGGTTTGATATATTCATGTTTCGCACAGAAGTTAATACTGAATAGGGAAAGGGGGGTAAATATACGACAAATGTGCTACATAGATGGTTTA
This sequence comes from Congeria kusceri, assembly GCA_027627225.1. Taxonomy (NCBI): domain Eukaryota; kingdom Metazoa; phylum Mollusca; class Bivalvia; order Myida; family Dreissenidae; genus Congeria; species Congeria kusceri. Next base: position 46,110,558 of record CM051030.1, read on the forward strand.
GACTTTATAGACATTTGACGGTACAATTGGCCATTTTTACTGCGTAACATTCTGATCAAATCAAATTGTGTGTATTGATTCGACAACTTGTTTGAAATGAACATGCTACGTCTTTCTTTTTTAAAATAAAGTATTAAACAATATAGTGAGCTAATATGTAAGAGACATTTCGACTAAACAACACAACGACTACGATTAACTGTAATTAAAAATTGATATGGAGGCTTTTTTTTTAATTTATTGTATCATTGCTGTTTTCAAATGTTATAGCTAACTTGTGCCTAAAAAGATATTTTAAATGTAAAATATAAACGTTCAGTATTACGAATTTTGATTTCACGCATTCGTACCATTATATTTATTTATTACAATACTTCGCGTTGTTACTATTACTTGAATATAAAACAATGAACTACGTTATAATAGTATTCATTAAAGATATAATATTATTCATTACACTTTTGATCACCATTATAGTAAATCATGCATAGATAATCATATTCTACAAACTTTTTCAATTTTATAATAAACCACTTAACGTATTATATTTACGAACCTGTTATGTAGTCAATACATACATCGTTAAGAGGTACATTTAATAGCTTGGCATGGTAAATCAAAACTGAAAAGGCGGTCTGACAAAATAATATTAATCCTTCTTGTGTCTGAAATAAACAATTCACTTCTAAGAAAATGGAACGTGTATTTATGGTACTCCAATACACCGCTTTACACTTTACTGGTGTATTATAGTTTTATAACATGTGGCTTCATAGATGAATATCATAATGTGCATATTTGTTTTCCTTTTCCTTTTCTGTTATTTATACCAGATCCCTTTAACACGAGAGCTGTTTGTAAAACAGTTATGCCCCCATCTACGTTAAAAGCAATCTGTAAAATATCAAATATCAGGCGAAAACGTCTAAAAATGCCAATTTTAGATCATTCAAGGGTCATAACTCAACAATTCCAGGGGAGATTTGGCTGATTATCGAACTTGGCCGAGATATTATGGCCACAAACAGTTTTCAGCAAGTTAAGTGAAGACTGGATAAAAACTGTTGGACTTAGAGCGCGGAAACGGTCAAAAGAGCCAAATTTAGATAATTCAAGATCCATAACATAAAAATTTCTATGGCGATTTCACTAATTATCAAACTTGATCGAGATATTATGGTCGCAAGCATGTTTATGAAGTTTGCTGAGGATCGGATGAAAACTGTTGGATTTGGAGAGCGGAGACGAAAGTGGTCTACCGACCGACAGACCGACCGACCGACGGACAGACGGGCCGACATTAGCAAACCAATATACCCCGCCATCTTGCATGGGGGTAATAATAAATTGAGCCTTTTGTTAACTTCAAAATCTTTGCTCGAGTACGTCGACATCCCGACGCTTGATATATACAAAACGCAATAAATGGCAAGTAGATGTATGCATTAATATAAATGTTGTTGCTCACATGCTCATATGCTGATTGTACAACACAACACAATATACAAAACAACTAAGTATGTCAACATTCAAGCCTAAAGAAACTAGCTACGACGATTACACGTGTTTTGATTCCTGATTTTTTCTTATATGTATGATATGGCATTACCATTCCGATGGTTTCTTTTTTCTCAATACATCAGTTGTTAATACTTAGAGATATTTCCACGTACTTGTAAGTAAAAGTATTATGCGGTATCATTTTTGCAACATGCTCGTTTCAACGAGTTCAATGCAGCTCCATTTTTATTGTCGTAATGTATCAATATTTGCAAGCATTCCGGCGCTTGTCAGTGACAAATAATACATCAGGCGTATTGCTGGTGAAGTAATGTTTGGGAGGAAAACAATAATGTCTTTCAACGAACCGTCGAACGGAAACAGTTTCATCTCATTTGCATACGCAATCAAACATCTTGCCGCCATTGTAATAGCAATAAAGTCTAGTCATTTATTAAGCGTTTCTCTACCTCGTGGGTCTGGTTGTCTCGCATTTTGGCCTAATAACATACTATCAAATATGTTTACTGACCTAAATCCCATAACATCCAAATGATTGAAAATATTGTTTTGCTATTCATGCCATGATTTGCAATTTCAGCATTTCTGTTTCCAGCGCTTAGAGATTTCTGTTTCTAAAATTGCATATCACATTGACAGGTATTTGTGTTTGCAAACGTAATGAATTATTTCATGTTGTTTTTCAAACGGTGTTTCCTTCAAGTTTCCTTGCTTTTCATTCCAATGTGCTCCAATTTATTTTGTTTCAGACAAATAGTGAAGCCAGATAAAACATGTACCAAAGCTTATATAGAAATTGTTATAGTAAAAAAATATATGGACAAACAATGACATTTTATACACCAAATTTTAAACATAGCTACCAAATGTTGATGAATCTGCCTTATTGATTTAAACAGTTTCTTTGCCCGCTGATAGAATTATGTTCTAGGAGTTATACACATGACACAACGGAAGAAGCATTATATATGTATTTTGAAAAAAGACTTATTTCTTAACACCATCGATCTTCAGCAAAACAAAATACAACAGCACATCCATCCGTTGTGTCCTTTTTCATCAAAATAAGTTTGTTTCTTTGAAACGAATTATGTGTTTGTTGATTTATAACTGGACGTTAATAACATTTGTCACATTTGAAGACGACATTTAATTACAAATGACGCAAATATGAACACTTTATGAAAAAGACGACAAAATGACATCAAGTGGTTGAAATGCGAACTCACACATTTCCAGAATACCACATTACAAACGGCATTAAATAGACAGAATTAATGATCTAAAGCGTAAATAGACAGTAACGATTTTAGAACAGATATTCAAGTACATGTATAATTGGACTATTAATTATTAATGCGATCTATAATTTGTTGATAAAATATGCAAATTACTATTATTTTCGTGACAGATTTGTAACTTTTTTGTATTGTCGGTTCTTCGGAAAAGATAAACATAGTTTTCACTTAACATTTTTATATTAAAGAGACTATGTAAACTAAAAAGGCCTCAAGGGGGAGGGATTTCATTTTTTAAAATATGAAATTACGACTTTAATACTGTCATATAATAACGTTTTAAATAAGTTGTATATAATGGGAACAGAGTTTGAGATTCTGCGATAAAAACCAATTTATAATACGGGTTGTGTTTATTTGTCTTTTTCATGTTTACGGTTTTACCCCAGAACTGTGAATATTTTGGACAACCATAGTAACCACACCTTTTCTAACAAAGCAGAATGGCGCAGTTGCTTGATGTCTAATGTCATTTCTTTTTATGACATCTTAGTCGTAAGTTGGATACCCACTTAGGGTTTTCAATGTTTCAAATTAATTTTTGATTTATTTAATTTCTCATTTATGGATTATATACTTTGTTCTTTATTTAATGTATATGTGTTAGTACAGTGCATTTCTATCACCTTATATCATTTATAGTGCATCAGGAAACCAATGTTTCGTTGACATAGGCCCTTTAAGCTTCAGTCTTTACTGAGTGAATCATAGTACTTCTACCTTTAGATTGTCAGATGCTAAATAATATTTATATAATTTCAAATCAATGATAATATATGTGTCCCAATAGTGCGCAGTTTAAAGAGTTCAGTAAGACGTATTTAAATTCTTTACACTTTGCATGCAATAAGTATCAGTCAATCATTGTATATTTTATGTCATTGATTATATTTTAAATAATGCAGAAAATATTCATCACTATGCATACAATATCGTATAATCTATATATAAAATATAATTCTTCAGTTCTGAAAATGTTTATATAAAAAAGTACCTTTTTTCCAAAATTGCTACATATTTTTAGAATGTCTCTTTAAAGCCATTAATAGATGGTAAATCATTTCCATTCTTCAAATCTAGCAGTTGCAATATAATTCGCAATTTCTCGACGAGAAAATACGTACACCGATGTTCTTGTGATATTGGTATGTGCACTAATTCATCAGTTTCACTATTGCACAACAGCGAATCATAAAATACAACACCGTTGCAAACAAGGGTTCTGTTGTTCTTTACATGTGATGTTTGGGTATGCAATTTGTTCAGAATATAGTTGGTTATATCGGGAACTAAATTTGGCTGTCATTATTCATGGCGTGTTACCTGATGAACGACGAAAGTACTTTCTATTTACTCGTGTGATTGTTATGTAAATAAAACCAGAATTCTACTCACTGGAAATGAATTGCTGCACAGCCTGTCAGCAAGCCAATTACATGGTTTGTCTGTCTGGATACAGTTTCGGAAAGTGATTAAATATACTGCAGAAAACGATCGAAAATATGGGTTCACTCCAAAATAATGTGTACCATTATAAAAACACAAGCAAAACCTACTACACTTCACATTATGAAAATCCTGCAAGGCAAATATCAATGTTTCTACATATTATGCGCACGCAAAACTTCATTTTTATGCTATATACATTGGGATTTGCTTTTATGCACTTACAATACAATTATGTGATTAACATTTCGGTCCGGTGGCTGTGTGTGATGTTTGCTGACTTCGTGTTTCGTTTTTAAATAGCCAATTAAACTCCACGAGGAACAGTCAAAGTCAAAAGATATTATATTAACACTAGAATAAACCATACTCCGATTAACAAAAATTATGTAGACTATACGTCGAAATTGTTGATACCCTTTGCATCTACATCGTGCACACTTGTGATGTTAGCAGTAGGTTTTATTGCCATTAAAGCAGCAGTAATTGACTAACAAAAATAAAATATATGTTTCTTTTGATTTCTTTTTTGTAAATATGAAATCATTGAAAAAGGAACATTTCCCAAGGAAATGGTTGCCGTTTTGTAGTATGATTTTCCCGATGTAAATGTGTCTGACAGCCGATGGTGAATACTTCTAGAGCTTAAACAAACATTCAAGATGATTGCCAATCGCACAGAATTTAGTCAACTATACTATTGAAATGGTGTCAATTTCCTCTGTCTGGATGAAATATATAATAAGATAGTTGCCAGTAATGGACATAATACTGAAATGCTAAAAATGAGTTACCAGAAAGAAACATTAAATGCGCTAGTAAGGTTCATATGTTTAATTAATTGTTTTGGTACAAATAAAGAAGAAGTGATAACTATTGGACTTGTGATGTATACGTCAATATTACGTTCACATATGCCTGGGCCCGTATTCACCAACATATTCTTGAACTTAAGACTAAGAATAAAGAATATTCTTGAAACTGTTCTATTCTGAGGGCACTGTAAATTTGGATCTTACTTGGTATTTACCCACTCTATTTGCAGCGTTCTTTATTTAGAATGATTAGTTAATGCCATAAGCAACATCGCTATCCAGCATGTTTGCGAAGATGGGAGTATTGTTTCTGGAGTCTAAGTCTGTTCTTTATTCTTAATTCTAAGAATGGGTTGGTGAATACGGGCCCAGAACTTTTAATTTTGTATGCATATTTTCGTCTTTTGTTGTACGCAAAAACAATCATTTTGAGAGAGTCGTACTATTGCTGGGGTTCTTACATATTATATTTATGACGATGATTGCTGATTTGTGCTCATCAAAAGAAATGGCAGCTAAAATAATGACGATACTAGGACATTCACAATTAAACCATTGTGTTTTACCCGAAAATGTCATTGGAAAATATATAAACTTATAACCGTATTGTCATAGCTGCTTATTGTGATTTACAGTTAAAATATAATTCATATGCGTTTCCAATATTCAGAGAAAATACAGGCAAAATTATTCGATTACCTGAATTTTTTGGCAAACACCCACATTGAATCACAACCGAACATACAAGTATGTTGCGGTTTAGAAATAATATACCATAGTAATTGCAATAACTGTAAAAGAGTTTCATTGCAACAGCTATCGGTGATGTCATAATTGGTTAATTCGGTGTAAAACTACTATTCTAAAAGCCGACACCGTCATAGCGATAATTTGCGAAGTTTGAGAAGAGTATTATACTAAATCAATTATAGCCTCAACAACAGTTGCGTAACAGCTGGCAAAGTACTCAGCCGTATGAAATAATTCTTGAATTTCCTTTCGGTCAGAACAACCTTAACATGATACAGGGCTTAAATAGGTTAAATCAACGATTATCTTGATTTGCTTTCGTTTTAATTTATTGTTTCCAATGCTCCAGATTTATGCTCAACAGCTACCGGTTTTCTGTTAAATACAATTAGTTGTGTTATACGTGTAGTTTTTGAATGTATTTAATATTTGTGTTTAATAATAAAAGAACAATGATGGGCATAAGCACACGTTTTTTTATATAGATTAGATGCAATGCAAGAATGATTCCTGATGCCATGATAAAAATCTGTACTAGGATATTTAAGATTTGTTTGAAGATTGAATAAATCTTAATATATTGTACAGCACGTAAGGACTAATAGACATCTAACGTGATGAAAACATCTTTGCATTGAACTGTCAATCAAAACAGAATAATTGGTTCATTTATTTATTTCTGAATTAAACTTCAATAATAAAATATATTAAATAAAATAAGGATAAAACATTTCAACATGCAACTAAATGTGTAAGTTAGTAAAATTTTTAGAAGTGTAACTAATATTTTAACAAATAGTACAGTTCTTGAACTATTGCGATTAAATAATGTCGAACAAACCGGATATTGAAACGTTTTATTTCCATTAAAGTGTTATTTATAAATTTCGTCATAGACAAAAGTTTACAAAAATGAAGCGCACATTAAGCGGAGATAATACTGGAGTCACATGAAAGGCGTCCTGTTACTAGCGAGCAACGCATACATTATTCAACGTGAAGTCATGGTAATTTAAACGACATGCTACGAGCTATTCTAGAGAAAATAGCTTGAAATATAACACTAATTGATGAACTCTTTCCAAAATAATGAATTATTTAAAATAAATATGAGACCATGTCTTTGTTATACATTTGAGAACGAAATGATTATGACTGATTGACAATAATGCATTTACCCAGTTATTCGATGTTTACATACCAACCAAACCGTTACATACAGTTTGCAATGTCGGAATGTAAAACATCTACAAATACTTTGAACACATGTTTCATTCTGAAAACTTCTTGGAGTATACAAACACATAAATAACATGTATAGCACTGCTATAAAACAGTGTACAATAGTATGTGCCGCCTGGAATAAGATATATTTGTCTAACGCTAAACAATACATTATTATTTGAGATTTATAGTAATGTGTTCTGTTATCATGAATCAGTATTCAACACTTGTAGAAGCTATTAATAACTTTTGATTAATATATTTTCTATAAACGTACAAACTTATATTTGTTTTTATAGTATCTAACGTTCATTTATACTGCACTGCATACTTTAACAATATTATGAGCTTGAATTGCAACGACTCATTACTTAAGTTAAATACAGCCGAATTGTAGTAGTACATATTCAAACTACTATTATATGAAATAAAATAATTCAAGTAAGTTAGTGCATTAGTGTTTAAGATAGTTGAACCGTTTTATATTATTCATAATAATATGACTCCACGGACTCGAAAATATGTAATTAGAAACTGACATCACAAACATAATTTCCATTAAAGAATCTTTTGAGCTATAAATACTGTACATAAATCTAAGTGGATATTTCCACGCAACACGCCCTCGTTTGCGTCTTCTATGTCCTCATATTTATTGTATGATAGAGAAAAGTAAGGAAATAGTCAGGGTAAGACCAGCTGTGAGTCGCAAGAATTACGGCATATATAGTGTTTTATAACATGTGTACGAAAAAATAAAATAAGATCGTTGGATTTTCAAGTATCTAATCAAATCAATGCATTATTTCAAAGTTCAGGTTAAATACTGCATAGTTGTGTAGTTAAACTAATTAATATTAATTATAGACCAGATTATTTTATAAAGGCCGATGAAGGTTAATACGATAATCCCACAAAAAGGCACATTCTGTGATTTAACGAATTGTGTTCGCTGTAGTTGTCATGGTTCAATTGTTATCTTTGCATAGTGTAATTGAAAACATTAGAAGCGTGGTCACCATGCTGAGATTGCATAGCTCCTTAAAAAACAATAAATAATTTATTCAGTCTGTTGATAGTCAACTTATTCGAACGGTTTATTGCGCAAATAAAATATTAATGTATAATTTGATTTATAATATGGACGCACAACGCAATGACTTGGATTCTCACAGTTTCCAGTATGTTGATGATGGCAAAATGTATATGAGTAAAGCACACTTTTGGTGTATAATGGTTCGTGATCTTAGTACTTGAATTATGTATATGTATGGAAGTTGTAGTTTTTATATATGAACTGTAATCTTTTTTTTAATATAAAGGTAGTATATATAAATATATCAAATATACGTGCCACTCTATATTGCCATATACATGGATAAACTAGTGGTTACATTATATATATTTCAGAAAGATTGTTGTACTATTATGGCTTACAAAATGAGCTGAAGATCAGATCCCATATTTCAACTATTTTTCTTCCCCTCAAACATACATTTTTGTAATATATCCGTCACAATAATAATGAAAATGTGTCCCCAAATCTGACAGCTATTATCAAAAGCCAGTTATAAATCACGACAATGTATAAAGCCTGTTTTGTAAATCATCCTCTGCTTTTGCTGAAAGTGCTCTTTTACATAATGAGATTTCAGTGAATGGATTGCTGACACGGAATTTAATGGGTTATAATCTGTAATAATGGTTTGTGTGTTTGGTTTCATTACTTTTACTGATATACAGTAAAACATAGTTAAATAAATTAGCTATGTTTGATGTTTGACTTCTTCATAAATATATACTGATATACACATTAATTTTAATTTAAAAAATTAATTAAAACTGAGATCAGCAATCATGTGATGAAAAAAGTATGTTTTAATTAACTTTATACTTGAATGTCCATTTATGCATACCTACTAAGTAACTTAAAAATAATTAAACAGTTCCAGCTAGTTTTTTTTTTTTGGAATCTCTTTGATTCGCAATCAACGATACTTATTTGCGACTCTTGGTGATGTTTCCAAAAGAACATTTTGTTTGCCTCTAAGGTCATTTTAATCGTTATGCGTTCTTGGCGCATGTCTCTCTGTTCTGCTGGAGTTAATTGCTCGTTTCCGGACCGTCTAACATAATTTGCAATTAATGCTAATGAAATAGAAGACTGCAATTCTCCCGCGCGTGTTATCAATATATACTCATACACCATCGCACATTTGCGCCATACATTGACACACAACATTATTTAAGCCAACGTACCGTTCTTGTACCTGGGTAGATTACATCAGTAATCGATATAACAGTTCTTCAGTACTATTACTGGGACAAATTGCGAGGCTGTTATCCATGGTTTCTAACCTGATGTGACGAGAAGAAACATCCGTTAATTGGAATTATCTTGCATTATAACCTGACTGCAAGTGAATTGTACGGTTGCTTTCAGCTTTCAGCGATTTTTCAAAGATTTAAAATTCAAAGAAATTCGGCAAATATAAATATACATCGAGGGCTGAGTGCGAAACTGTTGTATCTGATATTGAACTGTTATAGAGATACAACAGTTTCACGCTCAACCCTCGACATGTATTATAATCAAACTTTAACGGTCCGTTAAATAACAAATGATATATTAAGGTCTACCAATCTTCGTCAAACGCCAGGTCTGGCAACAGTTCAGTTTTTCAGACAATTGTTTATAGGAAGTATGTTTGATAAAATATTTATACAATATACATTTGAGATACATATTTTAAGCATGTATATAAAATAGCTGTAACTTACGCAAAAGCTGTATGTAATAATAGATAAAACAATAGGACGTGCACCGGTTGTAGAGTTACCCGACCCGTATGTACACAAGTTCTTTTAGCAATCTTTCTCATGTGCACATATTATTGTGAAAATATTCATTCTCTTAATTTCATTATAATTGCAATAATCATTTATTCATCGGCCATTACCAAGTATTGTTGGGGTAGTATTGTAGACAAAAGATAAACTATTTTATTACCAACTTACAGATCCTGAAGTGCATTAACATGTCAAACAACACGTATTTAAATTTCAAACAGTCCAACACCCGTTTTACAAAAGCTCTCCCCGTCCGTGACTTAAATTTTCCTTTACGAAGGGTACTGAGAACAAGTTGTATTAACTAGCAAAAATATGTTAAGGTATTGTTAAAACTGTGTACAACATTATTACATCGCACAGTCGTAAAATTGTGTACAACATTATTACATCGCACAGTCGTAAGTGTGAATTTGTATATTAGATCTAATACACAATACTAGTACTAGAAGTTTATGTAATAGGCGGTTCACACACGCATGCGTACATATATACGTAGACCAAGAAATAATAATGAAAAACGCATATGGCATTATTGAATGTGAATTTTAAAACTCGAGCTTTATTATTACGTAAAATCAAATATAATAGTAAACGAAACTAAACTTTATTTATTGTGTTTTACCTTTATAAGGCCAACATTTAAGAATATTTTATTCGTATTGCCATTTGCTCTTTGAACAACTTTTAAATAGAACGACGATACTCATTCATTATTCATCAAGCTGTGGCCTTGATTTTAATGCCATTGACAACAGTGCTTGTAATACAACCATAGCGCCTCTAGTCTTGCTACTGATAAAATATTAAATGCCAACATGAGCTAATGGCTTAGTATTGCAAAACAGTTTGAATGGCTTGTTGATTGAACAGTTTTTATGATAACAGTAACAAATTCGACGATCTTGAAGACAATATAAACAAATACTTCAACTAAACGGGAAATGTTGAAGCTTATATTGGCAAGTTCTTAGAATTTCGTGTTTATTGTTTTTCATTGTTGGGTACATGTAATAAATGCTTGAAGCGAGTAAAACAGTCAATCACAGTGTGAATCATAACATTCATAGAACAGTAAGGAGGTTTTGTTTTAAATACTTATGTGTTGGATTTAAAGCGTAGGTGTTGTTTTATAATTATTAAAAATAGTATCATCAAAATTACCATTGAAATGAATAATGACGCTTACTATATTCTGTTTAGAAGTCTTATTGTATGTACAGACCATTTGTTCCGAAATAATACGTGTGCACGACACTTAAAGGCCAACCCCAACGAATTGTGCATTTCGTTACCAAAGCACTTAATTCACTGATTTCATTTAATTTTATTGGTTAGGCCCTAGGGCCGATTAAATATTTTGAAGCAATTATTATCTCGATAATATCCGAACTATCTTAAAAGTCCTATCATTATAGGGCCATGAAAGTTTTGTAGCAATAAAAGTTCGTAGTATTCTGACACACCTATTCAACGGCACAACATGAAGTTTAGATATTCAAACAGTTGTTATGGTTGCACTTAACCAATTTGAAACAATTCAACTGTATGCATGGAATGTAATGATCGAAACCATAGTTCGACCAAGTGTTACATTCAAGTTAAAGACATTACTGCTGATTTTGCTACATATTAACAGTTATCGGCCATTTTGTTTGTTTTAATAGGCAGCAACATAAAAAGAGATGTCTATTTAATGACTCAATTTTCAGCTCAATACTGGCGACATTATTGTGTAGACATTATGCAAAAAAATGTGCCTAATGACGGTTAATTCCTAAAACACCTGTGGTGTTACTTAAACTGTGAAAACTACATAATATTATAGTCCAAAATTCTAATACACGACAATGATTGAAAAGTTATATACGGTCCGTTTCAAAAAGAAATGATTGACAACTGCAACTTAATATTTCTAACTTTTCTTGAAAGAAAACCACTTTTGAAGAACTTATTTTTTGCTCCAAAGTCAAATTAAAATGGCCGAAAGAAAGCATACATTATTTTGTATAGTCAATAGACTCACATTGGCTATCCCTGGATACAACCAAATAAAATAGATTATGATGTAGGATCATGGTGTTTGTATTTGATCATAGCAAACAACATACATATACAAGGATATCAGTAAAACTGATGGATGCTCCCCAACGCGATTTGTCAATCTATATAAATGCAATGTGAAGGGCAGAGATATTAACATGACTATAAATCAATAGAGATGCGTACTATATACTGTATTTTAGAAATCTTCAAAGTCCCATAACTCCAAGAAAAATTATATGCACACCTCCTCTCGGCAATGAAGCTTCAATTTAATTGAGTACAATGTGTTTAGTGAAATACTGGCATTTCCTACTTTTTCTTATTTCCTTGTAAAGTAACGTCGGATCTGACTGCTGCACCAAACATATGGTGCATTTCACCACATGGGGTCTCTGCTTCACTACCGACTTAATGGTTTAATGAATGGGGCTACTTTAAATAGCGTAAATCACAGAGATGACATATGGCTTAATTAAAAACCTTCTAGTTAAATTACTTTTCCACACCACTTTAAAGTTTTGTTCGTGATAATGTTTCTGCGCAGTCGAACGTTGTTAGTTCATGCGTATTATTTAAGTATATAAAGTCTTGCTTAACTCAATACTTATTGTGGTATTTTCTATTGTTTTGAACGGTACGCGACCAGTTTAAAATATAAAAACATGCATTTGTAAGCTTCAGCAGAGTATTTTCATGGAAGCCGCATATCGGTTTTGTTAGTATTAGTGGTATGAAATACAATGTGTATTATGAAAAATAAGTATATTCCAATCGAATAAATTCACAAACGTAATAATGAAATAAAGCACATCTCTAATTATAATGCATTTATTAATATTCTAAACAAAAGAAGTTACATTAGGCATTTGCATAATGATAATATGGGTCGTAAAATAACATTAAGCTTAATTTACAATGCATATCACGCCTTTAGGGACTAATTATAAAGGGGATTAGTGCATAACAGCAGTCCAAACATTAACCTTTGCCATAATCCCAAACACGTTTGTGAGTTAGTGATGCTTTCTAACTATGGTTCTCACGGTTTTTATTGATAATTCTGTAGTTTCTAATTATTATGACATTACGAAAATCGTCTGTCTCATTTGCGAATTAGAATCGGCTGTACAAAGGCCATTAATATTATGTCGTGTATTCGTGGCATTAATAATGATTTTGGTTATCAGTTTTAAATCCTTTACAAAAATTAATACGAATAGAAATACGATCGAAACAAAGTATAGTTATGTTTCTAATATGTTAATTACACACATCATCTACTATAATTCCAAAAATAAACAACCGCAAAAAGTAACACTTCGCCAATGTTTTCAATATATTTGTTGACCTTTACTATTTATTATAGACATACATTAAGATTTATTCATATTTGGTCGATTTTTAATTATAGTAATGTTTCTGGAGTAATATGACGTCCGGAAGAGCATTGTTTACTTTATTGCCATAATAAACGAGACTTGTTTTAAATTTCTTTTCTTTCAATTCCATTGAATATCATGTACAAGTCCTTGTATAGATCGTACATATGATTGTGTGTCAATATCTACTTCAAAAACTGATCATATGTCGAAGTCGTCTTATTGTAAGTGGTTATGTACACAAGGTCAAATAAATGTTACTTCGTGATGCAGATTGTTCGCGATTAATTATTTTGAATTATAAGAATGACGCCTTTGTTGAAATTAAGATACTGATCCTGAAACGATTTTACAAAAATCTCATTATTAGCAACAAGAGGGCCAAGATGGCCCAATGTCGCTCACCCGAGTGTAAAGCATAATAATGGCTTTTAACTGAAAGATTGTTTAAGATTTCAATAAAGCCATATAAGAAAAACTGTCCCGCCCCCGGTGGCCATTATTTTCTAGGAATAAAAATGATTTCCATGAATTTGGTAGACGGTCACCCAAAGAACATGTATGTGAAATTATTTCGAAATTTAGCCAGGGGTTTCAGACAAGAAGACTTTTTAAGTTTTCAAAATAGCTATTCAAGGAAAACTGCACCGCCCCCTGGCGGCCATGTTGTTGTTTTTTTAATCAAAATGATTTCAAGGAATTTGATAGAGGGTCACCCAAGGAACATTTATGTGAAATTATTTTGAAATCCAGCCAGTGGTTTCAGACAAGAAGATTTTTAAGTTTTTAATATAGCCATATAAGGAAAACTGCCCCGACCCCTGGCGGCCGTGTTTTTTAACAAATTAAAATGATTTCAAGGAGTTTGGTAGAGGTCACCCGAGGAGCATTTCTGTGAAATTATTTTGAAATCCAGCCAGTGGTTTCTGACTATAAGATTTTTAAAGTTTTCAAGATAGCCATATAAGAAAAACTGCCCCGCCGCCTGGCGGCATGTTTTATAACGCATCAAAACGATTTGAAAGAATTTGGTAGAGGGTCATCCAAGTAACATTTCTGTGAAATTATTTTGAAATCCAGCCAGTGGTTTCAGACTAGAAGATTTTTAAAGTTTTCACTATAGCCATATTATGGAAACTGCCCCGCCCCCTGGCAACGATGTTTTTAACATGTCAAAATAATTTCAAGTAATTTGGTAGAGGGTCACTCAAGGACCAATTCTGTGAAATTATTTGGAAATCCAGCCAGTGGTTTCAGACGAGAAGATTTTTTAAAGTTTACAATATAGTTATATAAGGAAAAATGGTCCACCCCCATGGCGGCCATGTTTTTTAACAAATCAAAAAGACTTAAAAGAATTTGGTACAGGGTCACCCAAGGAGCATTTCTGTGAAAACTATTTTCAAATCCAGCCAGTGGTTTCTGACAAGAAGATTTTTTAAGTTTTCCAGTTTTAAAGATTTTGGTTGCCATGACAACCAGAGTTTTCAATATATTTTAATGAATTGAAAGAATTTGGTAAAGAACCATCCCGGGAACATTCTTGCCAAGTTTGGTTAAAATCCGCCTAGTGGTTTCAAAGAAGAAGTTGTTTGAAGTAAAATTTGGACGACGACAACGGACGATGGACGACGGACGCCGGACACAGACTGACCACAATAGCTCACCCTTGAGCACTGCGTGCTCAGGTGAGCTAACCATGGACTGATATTGCAGTCTCAAACAAACGTATCCAATATTTTGTTTGAGTTATTGCTAGATGCTAACAAAAAAGGTCGTCGTGTTATTAGAATTATCACAGGTTCTTACCTTGTTTTATCAAGGGGGTGAACGTAAATGATGCACGTGTAAATTTTAAGTGAGACCGCAATGTCTGTGCAATAAATATGGGCGTCCTTTGTTGACGTTTTGTTAAAATGTGTTACATTTTCATTCAGGTGAGTGTTAATACTTAATTAAATGTGTTTCGAACATGACCATTCTATTCGCACATCCTTTTGTTGTATGTAGAAAAGATAGATAAATAGTTATTGAAAGGAAAGTTTGACAGCATGATGTCAAATGTGCAGATTGATGGGTTAGAAATACCCAATATTCATATGTTTCAGGTTTAAGCCGTTTTAAATGCATGTGAATACTTTTTAAGTCGATTTAATGCACCAGGATAGTGTAAATGACCAGAAACACTGTTAAAACCACGTACAAGCACGTTACCGTTTATTCCGTATTTATTTGTATGTCAATGAACATATTATTATGTATATTGTGTATCATTTAATTTTTCAGATACGTATTTAATGAAAAGAAATTCTTGTTTAACTTCAAAGAAAGGACAGGAATCATAAAGCAAAAAGGAAATATGCTGCAACAACACCTTCCAACATAACTAAAATAAGAACAGAACAAACAAAACAGTTCGCAAATTGACACTATTTCTCGAGCCATCTCCCTTAAAATCCAACAAAAAGATTAGGAAAAAAAAGTCACCGTTTTAAAAAGGCGACTAAAGGTTGGATAGCCTCTTTCTGTATATTCGGTCACTTAAGAGCAAAATAGATCTAGCTTTTATATTCTAAATGAACATAATTTCAATACCAGTAAGACTTTTATCCTTAAATTTAAGGTCTCTCCGACAAAATGAAGGCCAGAAAAATCAGCCATTCACTTAGTTACTGACCAATGCTGAATTTTTCATATGTTTCCCATCATTTGGTTCAGTCTTCATTTTGATAGGAAAGCACTTATTTTGTATTAATTTTGAGCTAATTCATTACAACACCCTGTATTAGACTTACAAACACCAAATTACTGTTTCAAAATTAATGTTTACAAAAATCTCGGGTTTTGCACATAGTGTGTAGCGATTTCTGAAAATTTCAAAAAATTCAATAAAATATCTTAATTTGTAAGACACAATCTTAAAATCACAATTTTAAAATTTTAAAAAAAAACTGTATTTATGAGAAAGAATTGTCACAATGCAAATAAGTAACACAAGTTTAATAAGAAATAACAATTAATTTCTATTATTCAGGGGATGACCGAATATACAGAGGTGGCTGAATAATAGGAGAGACACTTACAAATTTGCCTTCTATATAGCCTTTAGAAAAACTACAATGCTGGCTTCAAAAATCGTGAAAATGGCATATTTCAAGCAATCTGTTAGTATCGCTCCGGTATGTATTAATTATGAGCATTTACTGAAACTTAATTAAAATGACTTAAAACGACCATTTCATCTCAAAATATAAGCATTTTTATTTCAGCTTAATAAATCTTATGTCAAAACCCAAAATCTTTTAATAAATCATGGTATGAAACTATAGTATTGTGTTCACTTACTAATTATGTATTAAATTTAACTTAATTTCGCCACATACATTTTATAATGGCTTAAAATTCTGTATTTTGTGATTATATTTTATAACTGCTATGAAACAGGCATTGATATGTTCGTACAAAGTACAAAATATATCAATATATTACCTAAATTTGACCATGTTCCGTGATATTGAAGGGATTTATTTACAGAAAATAACATATTTCTTTGTGTATAACAGTTTATTTTAACCTCATACTGACAAACTTTCCCTTCAATAATTTTTTTTAGCAGTGCGTTTTATTCTCAACAAACATTGTCTACGTGCAACGGAAAGATGATGGAAATAATGGTCATGGTCGAAATACATATTTTTAAGATTTAAACACTTATCTGAATGAAAATGTAACACATTTTCACAAAACGGCAACAAACGACGGCCATATTTATTTCACACACATTTCGGTCTGACTTAAAATTTACATGTGCATCATTTACGTTCACCCCCTTGTTTATGACAATGGCAATATTTCATTATGCAGACCCAAATAAACCACGCAACAAAGAGCATAAACCAGTGTCAAATCAAATAGTTGTGAAATTATTAAAATTATGTGAATGCATTAAAACGGACACATCAAAGTTACTTATTGTCGTAATAAGTATTTTTTGCTTAAATATTTCGTGCAGACCAAATCAGATTCAGTTATTCTTATATTTGTAATACATTTCGAATATTTGCATTTTACAATTCGTCGTTTAAATAATAACCACAATAATATATTAAGCTACAAGCTACGCTGTATAACAATGAACAGTCTGTGTACCGGTTTGCTAATCATTGAATAGTTTCTTGACGTGTGCTTGAATGTTACGTGCGAACCATAGCAGAAACTATGGAAGTGTCAAATGGTTATAATAAAATAGGTTGAAACGGTATGTTTATAGTTTATACCTGACATATATTCGTTCAAACTTCAACTAGGTTCTAGTGTAATCATAGTAGTTTACTCACTTAAACTACATAATCTTGTTAGCACGATGTATGGCCAATACGCTTGGCAAAAATGTTGTATTGTCGTCTATCCAGTTACAATGTTCAATATATTAATTAGTTAACGCATGCTTTTTTGTCAGCGCTCTTCAGTGTGATTTCCACGGAAACCGTTAGTTTCTGACGCAAAAAACTACCGGTTTGGAGTTAGAGATTCCACAATCCTGCATGCATCTGACTGACAGATGTGGCTGACCTTTTTTCACCTAACCATTTTCAGTCATATAATGTCAAGTCAAATACAAGCCGGAAATGGCGTCGACTTCCTGTTTCTGGGTGTCAACTTGAAAGATGTCTAAGAATGAACTGGACACGTGCGTGATTTTTATGTCCCTAAAGGTGACGATTAAGCAAACACTACATTCTTCAGAGCATCCATTAATGACTGCAATCGTCTACCAGATTATATTTAAAGGATAGCTAAAATAGATCAATATACAATCGCTGTTAAGAATCATCAAATATTGCAACAAATAAATGAGTTGTTCAATGTTTGTAATGTACATGTATTGTTTATGTTTAAAGGGACTTGTTCACAGATTTTTGCATTTTTTGAAGTATGCCATTAAATGTCTTAACTTGACGGATTTATGCATCGTGACTAAAAAGCTCAAGTATAATAACAAAAAAAAGTATTTAGAAAAAAAGAGAAAAAAAAAAGGTTCGAACCCAGGACCCCCGGATTAAAAGACTATCGCCTTAACCACTGGCCATTCCGACTTCTATATTTCACCCTGCATTATTTACTTTATGTAAGAATTCCACGTGATGGCAACAGTTTCAACGAAAACGATAGAAACAATCCAAAATATTCCATCGTTGAGCGTTTCAAACGCTTTATTATTTTATCAATTTCAGCTGATGATTACTAATAAACCAAATGGTTTTTACAGTATATTTCAAGGTCCGTAGTGTTATTTTGCTCCCTTCTATACACTGTTCGTTAATTTATTTTTGGAATCGGTGACAAAAAGTTGAAAAATTGTCAAATCGTCAATCTGTGAACAGGTCCCTTTAAGAGGAAAATGTTTATAGTATGCTATAGAAACATAATGTGAAAATTCCAGATTCCAAAGTCTTATTAAAAATAATGTTTACTACGTTTGTTATCATAAGTAAGTATTATCAGAAATTAGCGTTCTGGCTATCATGGGCCATTCTAGGGTACTACACACGTTCACTAAAACTTCGCCTATTTAACTTAACCTCCCATTGAATCGATTTTACCACTTAACATTCCCTTTATTTGGTTTTGATTTGTTTTAACTGCATGTTGGTTATACCATTGTTCTATTATCTTAAATTACAATATTTAATGTGGTGTGACGTGTGTTTTAACCTAAATTAATTTATCGGTATTATATTTAAAGTATTTAATTAAAACATTAAGAATTTCGAGCAACATGCTATTATTGATTTCTAAATCCTGATTTGAAGACCAAACTTAGTGTTGTTCCAGAGAGTAATTATCATCGGAATTTGCTTTCTACTTTATCCCCATGTTAATACGTGTGCACATCAAATCACACGTATATATGCACATTGTACACCAGCCTGTCAATCACGCGCAGTTGCAAATTACGCGCGTTGCACGTGCCAATTACGCAATTCCTGTTCTTGGCCTCGATGGAGACAGAAACTTTGGTTAATGCTAACACATGTGCACATTTACATTCTGTAGAATGGAAACCTGTATAGAAGTTCAATTTTGTCGAATAGCGCGTGATGAAACAATTATAAATATAATTCGTTCATGTCAATGGAAGCAGAAGAGCGATTAATCATTTTAAGAGAAAAATCATTTGCTGGCATTTTCGATAGACTAAAATGTCAGTTTTCAGTTTCACCCATCATGTGTTACTGTAACGTTATGACTATGCACTCATATGTCTCTCAGCCTCAAAACGAAAAGGTTTCAGTTTTGCGCAGTATAAATTGAAAATGGCTGCATATGCGAAAATATTCTTCACTGCAACTGAAATATTTAACTATTTATGACATATCAACATTTATCCATGCCTTATTCAAATGCGTCTTCAGGTACTCCCAGATTGAGACATTAGAAACTGGCAACCGTACTTACATGTAGGTGCCTTAATACTTTTTACGTCGATGTATATTGTTTGTTTTGCCATAGTCTCCAAATAATATCATTTATAATTTACATTTATAATCGGCATGATTCAATAACAGTGAAAGTAATGAATTTTATTTTTTATTATAAATATATGTGTTGTACCTGAAAGTTGTTCATGGCATGCTATATGCTACTGAACAGAGCAGTGTCGATTATTTAAGTGATATGGTAACAGTCTCATTCTGTTTGTTATGTTACCGCAACTTTTGGATCATTAAAAATAGGATTAATGAAACTCCAGAGGAATCATCAAGAGAGAAACACTTATTACCATCCGCTGGTCCTTTATTTGAGGCAAGTGACCAATTGCCGATACAATACAGGACAATACATACAACACAACACAAAACATAAACATGATTAAAACTGGGGTCACCGCCTTGGAACGGTCAATTCAAAGCATTGGGGGTTAAAACCAGTTAAAGGCATGCCCAGAATTAATCACAAAACACGCATTTGTAATAAAACTTTTAAACATTTGTAAATAAACTTTAACTCAGAGCATTGCAATTCAAATTAAATAGTAATACACGAGAATAATAATTCAATTGAATCACAATTTAATTACTCAATGGCTTAATGTTCACCAGAGCAACAGAATTACAACTTTCTGAGGCATGATGAAATGAAGTAAATGTCATGTTGTTTATTTACAGTTATAAAATATATAACTTTGCGTTCACCATTAGTTTAATGTCTGTTGACCAACCCTGTTTTACGTCTCTTTTTTTACGATAATCATACAAAATATAACTGTATAAACCGCAAACGCTCGCCATCCATGTCAAGCAAAACTCTACTATTGAATGAACATTTGAAAACTGTATACCAGATTCTTAATTGGTTCATGTCATTCTGATAGGAATTTATTACATGGATTGCGAATAAAATCTAGTGTAACTAATCATAGAACAAACTTTAATGATTAAAGCTGTGTATTTTGATAAAAATCTAAATATTTTGTATTTCGATGAATATATTGCAAGGGTTCCATTGCGAACCATGCTAGTTCAACCCTCGGTTGGCAGTACATGTGAGATTTTAATGGTTTAAAAGTTCACACATGGCAGACTCTCGGATATACCTAATGATTCGTGTCAATTAGACGCATATCAAATGTTAACAATACCCCACATTTCTTAAATGGTGTTACTACCACAGGAACGTAGCATTTCGATCGACCATTTGTCATGTTGCCATGTTGCAGTAAGACGGATCGACTCTAATGTCATGATTTACATGAGGTATTAATGTTATATTCTCTCTAACTAAATGTGTTGGGTATTTTGTTACAACAGTAGCAGCGTTATGATTGGCAATTAGTCAGATTTTACAGGGTGTTAACAGACATGTTGGTGAAGCGTGATTTGCAACAGAGTATTCTTAAACATTGTTTTGGCAATGCAGTTTAGTAGTAATCCTTGTAAATGTCTATACCCCTCCAGTAAGTCGCCGGAAAACGTAAATGCCTTAGTAAATTTGTAACAGTAGCTATCGCTGTTGCTGTTGTTTCGTAGTCAGACTGCAATACTCCTCTCAAAAAAATCCAAGCTTTAGACATTAGAAGTATTTTGCATGTCCTATAACACGTGTCATTTGCAAGCCATTATCATTTCTGATTCCATAACAGAGTGCGGTCGTACCAAATGTTCCATTTAAACAAGAGAAAAGTTCAACCTAGACAGTGTGTTTAATAATTATGCACTGGTAATTGACTTTGAAAATGCAACTGACTTTTAATTGTAATCTAGTCTCCTAGTGCATTCAAGTTCTACACAAAACGTCATGCAAAGGTGTCACTGACCGACAATTACTTGCGCTATAAAGAATCGTATATTGCTATTTTCTGTATGGTGCTTTTTCATTTTCGTTGACGAAAGCATCTTGTTCTTTAATTTACATTTGATGAGAGTTTGATAATATGTAATGTTTTGTATCTTTGTCTGTTTCACTTCCTTATAAACTTTAGCATTGAGTTTTTCTAATGCTGGCTTTTCAATGTCTCGTCTGCTGGATATTTCTCTACTTTGTTAGCAGTTCCACAAAATGGCAGACGGAGTAAATTTCACTGAGGTGTCTGTTGTGTCAATCTAGTTATTCCACGAATGAACTCCAACTGATATGTCTTTGTTTTAAACTGTAATGCTCACACATATAAGATATGTTTGTATTATAGGTGTTTTATACTTACATTTGATACATTTTATTGGGATGATGTATTTATGATGTATTTATGGACGGTTCCACAAATGGCAATCATCTTATTCAAATGAAGTGAGTGATATATCCAATCATTGTACTAGATTCACGCCCAATTATCTGCTACCCTTGTTTACAAACAAACAAGCGGTGATGCGCGAGAGGCATAGCTACAAATGACGATGTAACATCATATAATATCCCTAGGGCATCTGATATTACTACAGTTAAACCTTTAAATTTATATTGTTGTATTCATCATAAATGTCACTGCTGGTATCATCATTCCGTGACTACATTGTTGGGGCACTCTAAGAGGACGATTGTATTGCACCAGAATTGTTGGATGGGGTTGCACAATGGAATTACGACCAATCTGTTTTTACACTCCTCATGATGACAGTCTGTGATCTTGCATTTTCCTTGGAATATTTTTTGAGACAACCATATCAGTATCATGCCGTAAATCTTTCATAAATTGCAAGGATGCCACACGTCACCCTAAAACATACAGAATGGTAAATAGTCAATTATCGTTATTGTGATGCCTGTGCTACAATGTATGGCATCTTTCACTCATTAATTCAACGAATTGTTATCATAATTATGTTCAGTTTCCTTCCCAAACATTAATATTTGACTTAATTTTTTTCAGCATATAGAATAGAGATAATTTATGTAAACCATGCTATAACGAAACGTTTTCACAATTTGTGTTTTAACATTGTAAACGACAGCTTTAATTACATTGTTAGTGTAAAAAGTACAATAATTTTCTGCATTGTAATGAAAAACGAAGCACTAAAATGTATCACCTAGTGAAGAACTTTACTTAATATACTAAAGAAGAGTTTTTTCACCCATAGTGGAATATAGAAGATAATATTCCAATTTGACATTACATTACCCATTTTGACAGCTCTGCAAACTTGTCTCAGTTCATGCAAGAAACGCGTACGGTATTATTGTTAAAGATGTTTCTGTAAGACAGCTGGATGAAATTGGCGTTTACAATTTATGATGCAATGTTACTCAATAAAACCATACGTATGCACAATTTGTTAATATTGAAACAAGCATTTCCAAACGAGTATGCTAATATATTCCTTATATTGAGATCAGATTCTCTTGCGTACAACAATTTGTCTTGTCTTTGATTAAAAATCATTTACATAAAAACATTTTCAGAGGACGTTGCTGAATATTTGGTGCAGTATGCTTCCTCCACGAAATATGCAGTTGTAATGTTTATTAGCAAACTTTCATTTCAACATGGCCAAAAGATAGAATAGCAAATGACATCATGTTGACGTGTAATAGTTACCATAACCGTACACAGTTAAGACTGTTTGACCGTCGGTCGAAGTACTGTTTGATGTTAAATTGCCGTTGAAGCAATCATGTGCCTAAGTGTCAAAGAAATATTAAATAATGCTCAACATAAAACAACTGTTTTGGTGTTTAAAATGGTAAATATAAGTGTTTATAAATAATATAAAGTGTTTTGATACCTAAGCAATCGAACAATGTTTGCAGTTGTCTCGTATAATGCGAATTTATAGACGACAACTGCACACATTGCAATGTGTTTTGTGTATAGGTAGGATTTAAAAACATTCAGATATCACGACTGTTATTCGATGTTTTCATTGACAAACACAATGCTGTTATTCAAGAATACTAGAAAGATACAAGTTTTAGCCTTACATCATATTAGTTTGTCAATTCTATATAACAAAACGAGTATGTTCTTGACATATTCTTGACAAGTGTTTACGGTTTACGGGGTACCAGACACAAGCAATTCTTTTGTGATGAATGGACTCTTGTCTTCGGCGGCGTCGAAATTCCATGACGAATTGGAAAAAGCAGCACCAAAACTGTAAAACATCACATCAATCGTCTGCAGTGTATTTACTAATCAAATTTTCCTGCATATTTTATGGTTATGAAATAGGTATGTAGATTTGCAAACGCAAACAATGAATAAATATAACATTTTATGTTGTCGAAACAACATGTTTCAATATAAAAGCTTGACATATATGTATTGTTGTTTCACATCGAGTCCTAATAAAGTCCATATCGATTTCAATGCTGAAAATGGAAGATGCAGATATTGTACAAATAAAGAACGGAAAGTTAAATAAAACAATACATTTTGAGTTGCATAAAAATAAGTAATAACATACTAAAGTGCGTAAAAAGGGGTGTACATGTACACGGAACAGCACTTATAACCCGATACGTACATAATTTGTGATAAAAGTGTTACTTTTTAAAGACAATTTTACAAAATTTGTACAACAAATTACATTTATAACCGACCGGCCTGTAAATTGTGATTCGTGTATGATGAAAAAAACGAAATTGAAAAACCTAGTCGAAAAAAAAAAATCAAAAACCGCCATTAAATCTGATAGAGGAGGCATGTTACCATAAATGAAGAGAACGCAATCAATATTTCAAATGAAAATGCGTAATATCTATAAGACATAGGTGGCATTACGTTTTACGAGTCATGGAAGGAAAAAATGTTATCGTTATGTTTTTCGTGATGGTCATTTAGCATCAAGTGTCTCTGTCAATACAACCACGTTTGAAGAATTCGCGTATCGCTTATACAGTTGGTCCCATAGATGCTCTGTTGCTTTGAGATCCGTTAAATGTAACGTTAACGGATGTTTCCGTGTGTTTATTGCATGTCTCAAGAACTGAATTTTCAGATGAACGTTCAAAAGCTAAACAATAGTGCAATTTTGTTCACGATTATCATCGCAGCATTTGACGTTTGTTTGGTGTTTCAAAAATTGTGTGTGAATTTTACAGGCGGATACGTATATTAAGAAATTCATCGATGGTTATATATTATTCAAATAATAATAATAATATAATATGGCATTTTATTCTTGGAAGTCTTGTCTGGTAACGATTGTTTTACCCTTAGGATAAAATAATCGTGAACATTTGCCGTAGTTTTTGGTTTATATTCCTAAAATTTGGAAAACGTCTTATTTTTAATGCAGATCAAGATGAGAAAGTAATTTAGCATATTCGCGCTTATATCGACCATTGTGCAAAGTCAATATTTACTGACACATGTAGTGAAATTAATTCATAATATATACTAGGCATGTTTAATTTGATGCACATCATGTATTACCTCTATTGATGACTTGTATAATGTAGAGCTTATCCCCTTCAATTTGACCAAGTCAGTTATACTTATCATTTTACAGCATTTTATAACATTCAAACACATTCCGAGGATAATATCGATGTTATTTTCATAAACATCAATGTCAACACACTTATTCAATTGTTGCTTATATTTTTTATTCATGGTACAATTGTACGCAGAGGCTGGAGGATGCCACTTTTGGTGTACACATGTGTAATGTAATCATCTACGTCAACAATTAAGTATATCAAACAATCAACTCAAATGTTGACTGTTATTTCATTGTTTTAAAAATGACTCGCTCCACACAAATATTTTACTTTTTTCTCATGGAGCTAGCACAGAGCATTTTGTAAATAATATTTTGTTTAATTTGCAAAACATCGGTGCGGTAATCCCGATGACCAACACTTCACTTTGGTGTGGCCTCAGCATTTAACAACAAGGCTTCGGATTGCTTTAATAAATACATGTAATGGGAAAATAGTGTTTTTTAAAATATTTTATCATTTGTGTTTAAACGTTTGATAGTGGTGCGAATATTGATTTCGTCCATAGCTACACTTTTGATTATGATTATTTATTGCAATTATAACTATTATTTGAATATAGAACGAATTATCTAGTATATAATATTAATCATTAAACGCATATTTACCATTATAGTAAATCACATGCAGACAATCATATTATACAAACATTTCTCTATTTTATAAATAAATCACTTAAACGTATTATATTAACGAGACTGTTATTGACGTCAATACATACATAGTTCAAAATTCCATTTAATGGCTCGCCATTGTAAATCAAAACTAAAAAGGCGCTCTGACAACCTAATATTAATCCATCTTGTGTCTGGAATAAGCAATTCACTTCTAAGAAAATGGAACGTTTATTTATGGTTCTCAAATACACCGCTTTGCGACATCGTAGCTATTACTGTGTGCATTTTGTTTTCATTTTACTTTACTATTATTCTGTCAGATCCCTTTAAAATATATTAACTCTTTTGTTAAGTCCAAACCTTTTGCTCGAGTTTGTAGACAACCCGATGCTTGATATGTACAAAGTATATTAAAACAATAATATTCATTTTTTTATTTCATCTTTTGATATTCTTATTTTACAATACAACACAACTTACATATATATTAAGTATGCAAACTTCTAAACCTACGTAGTCTAGAGCTATGAAGACTACACATGCTTTTGATTTTTGGGGGGGATTTGTGACATGGAATTAACATAACTCCGACAATTTATTTTGGCTCAATACATCCGTTGTTGATTTTTCTGAGATTTACCATGAAGTTTTGAATAAACCTTTTGTGCGAAAACATTTTTGGGTGATGCTTGTTTCACAAGAATTCAATGCAGCTCCATTTCTATTGTCGTAAAGTATCAATATTTAGATGCATTCCGGCGCTTGTCAGTGACAAACGATACATCAGGCATAGTGATGGTGAAGTAAAGTTTGAGGGGAAAACAATAATTTCTTTGAAGGAGACAATTTACATATGCGATCCAACATTTTGCCGCATTTTTTATATTAATATAGTCTAATCACTTATTGAGTATTTCTCTAGATTATGAGATAGAATCAGCTCGTGTGTCTGTCTACCCTAAACAGAATAAAATCGTGTAATGAACATAGTATAGGTTAATTCTGGGGTTTTGGGGGTTTACAAAAATGCAAAATAATAGAAAATTATAGCCAAATATACTCGTATGCCATAATATTCAACACTGTATTCGCAATGCACCAAAATTGCAGCAAACTAATATAACGAGGTGTTTTTGTTATCAAGCCATTATGTAGAATGCCAGCTTTTTTCCAGCGCTTAGTGATATTTTGTTTTTTTTTAATCACATCAGGTGGGTAAGTCATTTGTGTTTGAAAAGCAATGAACCATTTTATGTTTTGCCGTAAATTATGTATGCTGTTAATGTCTGAATTTCTATGCATTCAATTCATATGAATATCGAAAAAAAAAGTTTTTTTAATAGCAAAGTGAATATCACGTTCAGTTCGTCTATATGAAATTGATTCTGTGGAGCCTTATAATGAATGTGACAACGCGTATAAATAGAGACATAGAAATATAGTAAATGTTAACTGTTTAACAATAAAAACGTTTACCTACACATATAACTTAGAATTAGTGGGGGCATCATTATTCAATGATTTAATACGGTTTATATGTTTCATTTAGTGCAGTAACAATCCATATTTTATACTGGTTTTTTATTTGCATATGTACAATTAGCTCTTTTTCGGTCGCCTATATATAGATCGTAATATGCATTTTTTAAAAGTATGCTTCTTCCTTTAAAACTTAGAAGGTGTGCTAGTGCACTATCATCGTTTTGGTGTTTGAAAGAATACCATCAACCGTTTTAGCCAATTCAAATACATGTGCATATCCATCCAATGTGCTTTTTCAGCAAAAAATTGCTTTTTTTCAGAAACAGATTGTGCAATGGTTGATTTATAACTGGGTGTTAATAGCATTTGTCGCTTTTGAAGGCGACATTTTACTACAATGTGGCAGACACAACCAATTTATGACAAAGACGACAAAACAGAAATCAAACGGTTTAATGCGGACCCACACATTTCCAGAATACTACCTGACAAAGGACATGAAATAGACAAAGAAATATAAAGCGACAATCAACATAAATGTTTAGAACATATATTCTAATACAATTACACTATTAATTATTAGTGTATATGTATGTAGTTTATGTATACAGAAAGGGCAAAATATAAGTTAAATTGAATCGCAGTGCTTCTACCTTTATATAACTGATGCTGAATATGACTTTCAAAAGCAATTTCTATATAAACTGTGTCCAAGCAGTGGGCAGTTTCAAGAGTTCAATGGAATGGGTGTTTATTCTTTCATCTTTCATGCGTTAAGCTTAAATAGATCTAGAACATTGCATGTGTTATATATTTATGTGTTCTTCTTCAATTAGTTCAGGAAATATGCATGATTTTTACAACATATGTGTATTTTTTTCATTCGTGAAAAAGTTTAAATTAATTAGATAAGTTGTTTATCTTAAAAAATTGTAGGCATTTTCGGAAAGTGTCATATATACCAGTTTCATTTGGATATGTTTGCCACTGCTCAGGCGAGACAAACATCATAGTTTCACTAGTATTGACGTAAAGGACTGTGATAGATGTATTCATACATTTACAACAAAGTTTCCAATTTCTCGCTGAGTAGGTACATACGTCAAAACTATATTCTAGTGATACTGTTACGCGCACTCATTTATCTATTCCATTATTGCACACAATATCGTGCTAGAGTGCAGTGCCATTTCAAACTAGGGCATTGTTTTTTTTTACCTGTGATGTGTGTAAGCATTTTGTTTCGTATATCGTTGGTTATATGGCTGTTCTAAATTTGGCTGTCATCATTCACGGTGTGTAACCTGGTGACAGACAAAACTACTTTCTAGTTACTAGCGTAAGTGTTGCGTACATTAAACCAAAATTCTACTTACTGGAAATAAATTGCTGCATAGCCTCTCAGCAAGTCAATTTCATGGTTTGTCTGCGTGGATACATTCTATGAAGTTGATGGAATGTACTATAAAAACTGATCCACCAATGAAATATTGTGGGTTCTCTGCAAATATTGAAAGCGATCTTGAAAAGCACTACCAACAACTAATAAACTTCAAAAACATACAAATCCTACAATCTAAACATCAATGCTCAGCCATCATGCTTTAATTTATTAAACGCATGTAAAACGCAATATCAAAATAAATGTACTTGTATGCAGCAGACACTGGAACCTGTTATATTAGCTTGTGTTATTATTATCATTTTGTTCAGGTGCCTTGAAATGTTTCTTGAAATAGTGTTTGATTTGCAAATATTCCGAATACATGTAAGTCCAAACACATAATAAATAATGAAAAAAATAATAATTTCAGTTTTAATGTTTTTACATGTATTACGTGGCCAATACATCGTATATGAAATGCAGATTTCCCTTACACCATCTATATCCAAATATATATGGTCAAAAAGTAGCCATTGATGTAGCAATAACTGAATAATAACAGGACCAGTCGTTGCTGTAGCTATGTTCAACAACGGCCTAAAAAAGAAAATGTATGTTTCTTTAGTTTCTTTAAACAAATGTTAACAATTCGGAAGCCCATAGTTGACGAAGAAAATTGTTTCCGGTTTGTGGTTTGATTTTTCCAATGTAACACGTGCCTGACAGTTCTAGAGCATCTACGAACGTTCCATACGATTGTCAAGTGCCCAATTTTAAGTCCTAGATACTGGTGTCAACTTCCTCTGTCTGGTTGAAAGATGTAACAAGATCGTTCTGGCACGTGCAAAATCTTCCATAATCTCATCAATTTTATTTTTACTTGTTATTCGCATGGCCAATAGTGAAAACAATACTGAAATACAAAACATAAATTACCGAAAAGCGACATGAAATGAGATATATTGATTCACTTGTTTTTTTACAGATAAAGAAA
This sequence comes from Congeria kusceri, assembly GCA_027627225.1. NCBI lineage: Eukaryota > Metazoa > Mollusca > Bivalvia > Myida > Dreissenidae > Congeria > Congeria kusceri. The sequence continues at coordinate 46,140,307 of CM051030.1, forward strand.
TTCAATATCGAACTTCAAATGTATACGTTAAAACGATGCATGCTGTAAAATACTCAAATATTAAGTTAGCGACTTTGCCTTTCTTCTTCTTTCTTCTTTTATTTCACACAAGGAATCATTTAGAAAGAGTGTTACTGGGGTACTTATATATTACATTAAAATGACGATGGCTGATAATTTAGTTCAACAAAAGAAGCCGCTCCTATCTAGATGACGAAGCAAGAACGTACTCAGTGACATAATATATGTGTTTCGATTTCTATTGAAATGTGGTTTCAAATTGTATTGAAATGTGTTTGGAAAATATAATCATAGTGTCGTAACTGCTTATTTGGATTTCCCACCAATAACTATCATTTTACTTAAAGACGCAATCAAAGTTATGCATTAATCCGTTAATACTATTTTAGTACACTGAATTAATATCTGATATTTGTCCAATAGTCAAAGTAAAGTACAGGCGAAAATGATTCGATGCCATTTCGATTACATGTGTTACTAAAATGTTCAAATACCCAAAGTGATTCACAGTTCAGCATAAGTATGTTGTCGGTTTGAAATCAAAAGCCATGATAAGTTGCAACAAATGTATAACAACTTCGCAAAACACTGATGCAGTCATCAGTGATGTCGTAATTGGTTACAAAACAACCAATCTAAAAGCGACACCGTCACAGCGATACTTCGTGAAGTTTGCTGAGAGTATTATACAAGACGGATGATAACCTCAACAACAGTTGCGCAACAGATGGTAAACAGCTCTGCCGTATGAAATACTTCTCGGATATCCTCTCGGATAGGACAGCCCTGATAATGATACAGGTCCCCAGACAGGTTTAATCAAATGGTTGTCTTTATTTGGTTTTCTTGGTATTCGTGTTCAGTTTTATGCTCAATAGCTAGCAAGTGTTTTTTGTATACATGTACAGTTTTTATTATATTATATTTGTATTGATATAAGTATGTTCCATATTAGAGCCAAAGACCCGTGCAAATAGCATATTAACAAAGAGAGCTTACAATGTCATGGCAGATACAACTGAAATTAATAAACAAGAATACAATGGCTCGTACATGATGGAGAAATGACAATATTATTGTATTGCATAAATAAAACATGGGACTGGAAACACAAAAATGATTACTTATGTCATGAAAAAATATACTATAATTTAATTGTGTTGAAGAGTAAATAAATCAAATATGGCACAGCGCGAAAAGGTTAACAAACACAAATACCACGATAACATACTTGCATTGAACTGTTAATCAACAGATTGTAATGTGTTTATTGATTAATTGATGGATTAAAATTCGTTAAAATACATGTATCAAATAATATGAGGATAAAATATAACAGTATGCAACTACACGTGTTAGTTATTAATATTATGTTTGGCAACTTGGCTAATATTTTTACAAAATAACGGTTCTAGAAATATTACGATTCAACAATGGTGAATAAATAGCACTTTGAGACGTTTGTTTTTATATAATATAGTAAAAGTCGATTTCAAAACGTTTGACTTAAGAGGAAATAGGATCAAGCGGAAATAATGCTTGGGTCAATTGAAAGGCAACCTGTTGATTCCGAGCAATTATTGTTATAACAATTTCGTCATAATGAAAAATGCAACCAAGATCAAGCGGTGAAAATTATTAAGTGACTTTAAATCCACCCTGTTACTAGTGAGCAACTCATACATTATTCACCGCGAAGGGACGCTGATTTAAATGGCATGACAAAATATGTTTTAGAGAAAATAGCTTGAAATATAACGCTTATGCAAAAACTGTTTCCACCAATGAAATATATAATATTATTTTGATGTCTTCGTTTTACGTTTGAGAACTTTGGCGCAATTCGTACAACTCTGTGTGTACTTCGACGACGTAATATTTCGCGATTGCAGAAATCGGTTTGCATGTGTCATTGCACCTGTCACTCAGGAGCTATTATCTGCTCCAATGTTAGAGCATTTAAGTGCATACCAAGCAGGTATTAGCCAGTGTTGAGACGATTGCACAGAGTTTGTACATTCTTGTTATAATCTCAACTTATACAAACTCAGTTATAACTTTTTAGCTCACCTGACGACAACGAGCTCATGGTGGGCTTTTAGGATCGCCTTTTGTCCGTCGTCCGTCGTGCGTCGTGCGTCATGCGTCGTGTATCAACATTTTCATTCAAAGAACATCTCCTCATAAACCGCTGGGCAGATTTTCACCAAACTACAGAAATTATCCTTGAGTGACCCACTTTCAAAATTGTTCAAATTGGTCCGATCCGCTGCATATGTAGGTCACCAGAGCTAAAAATAGATTTAAAAACTGAAAACTTTTAAAATCTTCTTCTCTGAAACCACTGGGCTTGGAGCTTTTATAGTTGATATGTGACATCCTCTAGTGGTCCTCTACAAAGTTCGTTCAAATTATTCCCCTGTGGTCAAAACTGGCCTTGCCCTGGGGGTCACATGGTTTATATAGACTTAAATAGCAAAGTGACTTTTAAAATCTTCTTCTCTGAGACCGCAAGGCCCAGAGGTTTCATATTTGGTATGGAACATTGTATAGTGGTCCTCTACAAAGATTGTTCAAATGATGCCCCTGGGGTCAAATCTGGCCACGCCCCGGGGGTCACATTGTTTATATAGACTTAAATAGCAAAATTACTTTCAAAATCTTCTTCTCTGAGACCGCAAGGCCCAGAGGTTTCACATTTAGTTTGTAACATTGTGTAGTGGTCCTATACAAAGATTGTTCAAATGATGCCCCTGGGGTCAAATCTGGCCACGCCCCGGGGGTCACATGGTTTATATAGACTTATATAGAAAATTACTTTAAAATCTTCTTCTCTGAAACCGCAAGGCCCAGAGGTTTCATTTTTAGTTTGTAACATTGTGTAGTGGTTCTCTACAAAGAGATTATAATCCATCCAGGGTTACAAAATGGCCACGCCCTGGGGGTCACATGGTTTATATAGACTTAAATAGCAAAATGGCTTTAAAAATCTTCTCCTCTGAAACCGCAAGGCCCAGAGGTTTCACATTTAGTTTGTAACATTGTATAGTGGTCCTCTCCAATACATTGCTCAAATGATGCCCCAGGGGTCAAATCTGGCCACGACCCCGGGGTCACATTGTTTATACAGATTTAAATAATAAAATTATTATAAAAATCTTCTTCTCTGAAACATCAATGCCCAGAGGTTTCATATTTAGTATGTAACATTGTATAGTGGTTCTCTACGAAGATTGTTCAAATGATGCCCCTGGGTTCAAAACTGGCCACGCCCCGGGGGTCACAGTGTTTATATAGACTTAAATAGCAAAATGACTTTTAAAATCTTCTTTTCTGAAACCGCAAGGCCCAGTGGTTTGATATTTAGTATGCAACATTGTATAGTGGTCCTCTACAAAGATTGTTCAAATGATGCCCCCGTGGTCAAAACTGGCCACGCCCCGGGTGGTCACATTGTTTATATAGACTTCAATAGCAAAATGACTTTAAAACTCTTCTCCTGTGAAACCACAAGACCCAGTGGTTTCATATTTGATATGTAACATTGTATAGTGGTACTCGACAAAGATTGTTCAAATGATGCCCCTGGGATCAAAACTGGCTACGCCCCGGAGGTCACATTGTTTGTACAGACTTATATGGCAAGTGGGCCTTAAAAATCTTTTCCTTTGAAAACGTAATGCCCAGAGGTTACATATTTAGCATGAAACATTTTGTAGTGGTCCTCTACAAAGATTGTTCAAATGGTGCCCGTGGGGTTTGAACTGGCAAGTGGGCCTTAAAAATCTTCTTATTTGACACTTTTATGCCCATATGTTTCATATTTAGCATGAAACATTGTGTAGTGGTCCTCTTCAAAGATTGTTCAAATTATGCCCCTGGGGTAAAAACTGGCCATGCCCCGGGGGTCGCATGGTTTATATATAGACTTAAATAGCAAACTAACTTTTAAAATCTTCTCCTCAGAAACCGTAAGGTCCTCGACAAAGATTGTTGAAATATTCGCCAAGTGTAGATAGTGGCCACACCCTGGGGGTCACATGGTTTATATAGACTTTGAACATCTTATCGTGAAACTGCAAGGCCCAGATCTTTATACTCAGGTGAGTGTTTTAGGGTCATTTGGCCGTCATAATTGTTATAAGCCTTTATGATGCCTTAAACTCAGATGAGCGACCTAGGGCAATCTTGGCCCTCTTGTTTATAATTGTAAAGTCTTCATAAAACCACTTGATGTGGCTGCCATCAATAGTGTTGCTAAACTATTACATTAAATGAATTAACGTGAATAAGTTTATGTTTTATATGCCTACGAATATAGCTGTAGTTATGAAAAATTATGATTGTATTTGCTGCGAGTATTAACAGTGGTGACCCACTAATTGATGACATCTGTTTCCTCGGGTGCACTATCCTTTCCGAGTCAATGTCTCTGAACAGCATTGAAATAATTTTGACTGTTGCCCGGTTCGATGAACTGTTAAATGCGCAGCAAAGATGCACACAAATGTAAGTCTAAATTTGTGACATGACGTCACAATCGCGCGATGTACTAGTATTTATAACAAAACACACCCGGTAAACGGTTAAAATCTATTAGATCTATTTGTGTCATGTCAATTATTTTAAATGTTAGATTTCTTATTTATATATGGTATTCACGTAGTAAAACATCAAGTTGAAAAGTATTTTTTCGGAATATAATAATCATAGTATATGATTTTTTAAATGTAAGCTCTGTGTTATATAATAAGTTAGGTAATAAAACCGTCATTTTCCATGGGCATTTTGGGAACAGTTGAAACGGTTGTCCGTTGTTGTAAGGGATGGTATTTGTAATAGTTGTAGCACTCTTTGACCGAAATATGTTAGTTATTTAACGAGCCCGCAGGGCGAGATTAAATAATTAAAAATTATAAATAAAAAAATCAATTCAGAACAGTTCTTTCAATTTTTCTGGTGCGCGATCCTAATGTGAAAACTTACAGTGCAATAAGTAGCGTGCGTATAAATTACAACTAAATTCCAATATACCGCACGCTACTTTTTGCGTGGTAGTCTTGCATATTAGGCTTCGCCGACGAGTCGGCGTTCTGATATCACAGTTATTGAATACCGAAAAGCAAAGAAAACCTTCGGAAATATGGTATAAGTAACTGTTGTCCTCGGCCTGTCAGACTCGTGCAACAGTTCCCAAATCATCCCTTACACATCGGGACAAACGTTTTGACTGTTCCCCCAAACGCCTATGAAATAAGTGTATACTATTACCGTAGCTACAACAGTAGCCATTTAATCGCCTAACGTGTGCAAATACAATACAAAAAGTATGTGTGGTTATGTAATTCGCAAACTCAGTGTTGTGTACAATGATCTTAAATCTGTATTGATAACATGTTGTAAAACATGACTGTTACTAAATCATTTTTTCCAAAAATATACAATGTATAAGTGTTTTGTATATTATTGCACTTGTCCCATACTATATACTTTACACTGATTATGGGCTTAAATTAGTATGACTCATGAATGAAGTTAAATACAGCCATTTTGTATTAAATATTCATACAAGTAAAACATGAAGTCTTCATATTGTATGATAGAGAAAACTAACGAAAAAGTCCGGGTAAGACCAGCTGTGAGTCGCATGAATACACATATTAAGCTGTATACGTACAGTGTTTTATAATTTTTGTCAAAACTGAAAATACATTAGCTGCATATATATAATATTGGAGAATCTTTTTGAATAAATACATTATGTCAATAAGTTTAAATCATAAATTTAATTATATACCAGATAATTTTATAAAGGTACATAACGTTAATACAAAGTCACCAATATTACCAGAAATGCTCATGGCGACGTAGTTACATAAAGAACATTTTGTGTGCCTCAAAGGTAATTTTAATTGTTACGAGCTCTTGACGTCTCTGTTGAGTTTTTTGTTTGTTTGTTTGGATTTTTTCGCATTTTGTAACAGTATTTCAGTCATATCACGGCGGTCAGTTAACCTACTCGCACTTTTTCTGGGCAAGCTTAGCCGATCTTAGCGGTTTACCAGTACTAAGTGCACATACCTATGACAGTAACTGACAACTGTCCTGCTTGAATCAGAGGTAGGGTGAGAATGGCCGTAGAAATAATACAATAATGTTGCCGGGCTGGGGTTTGAACTCACGATTCCCGGACTGACAGTCCAGCGCTCTACCAACTGAGCTAGCCGGGCCCGGTGGAGTTAATTGCGCGTTTCCGGATCTTCACACATCAATTTCAATTTATGCTAATGAAGTAGAAGAATCTAAAAAAAAAAATTATTTGTTTTTCAGGCACTTTTTTTTTTAAATTAGGAGAGAGGACGAAAGTGTTTTCTTTATTTTTATTTCTCCTACTCTTTTCTATTGGCACTATGTATTGGCTTATTAAGAAAAGTAAATAAGTACAGATTAAAGACAGTTTTTAGTTTTAAAAACAACATAGGCATCCCTTTTTATAAAATTCTAAATATACCGGTATATTTATTAATCACAAACGGTCATTTATGCAAGCTGACGTAAAAATGCAATCAGTTTGAATGTTTATAATTAACATAATGTCTTAAAATGGATACACCATCAGCCATAAAGTACTTCTATTTATAGAATTTAAATTTTCGTAATTCATATTTTTTATAACTGTCAAAAATAGGAATTATTTGTGCAATAAATCACTAATAATTCTTGGAAAGGAAAATCAACACATGAGAATGCAGCTTGCATTTTCGTTTGTTTCCATAGGATTTATATTGAGACAGATTTTCTTAAAGAATATGGAATGATGCTATTACTCAAGCAATAGCATCTACGAAACAAACGTTTAAATCAACAAATAGACGATATTTATAATGGTTCCCAATCTAATATGACTTTTATTTTCAAAATTTACACAGTATTTCACAATTTGTGTACATCCGATTTATATAATAAAATCAGACAGGAAGAAATTTACTGGAAATACCGAAATCTCTACCGGGTTACTCTTCTTCCGCTAAAATGCGTATTCGATTAATTTTAAGCCGCTGTCCATGGGATCTAATTAAATACATCGTAAGTTTAGTAATAGTTATTATGAACGTTTATGGTGTTTATTCGTCCGAAATATGTTTCTTATTAACGAAAGGCATTCCTCAAAACACTTGGTACGAACGGAATATACTAACATGTACATGCTTCAGAGTCATCCCCAGTTATCGCATACAGAAAACAAACGATAGCAAGTTACCAAAATGTTAATAATGCACATATTTCAATGAGAAGCTTTTGTATTCTGTTCGGTTATATGCCCAGTAGAAACACTTTCTGCAAAGTGTTATTTTTATTAACATATTTCTGGACTGCTCCTTTAAAACCCGGGCGCGATCGTCAAAAAATAGTAAATAAAATATTTTTGGCATTAAATCAAATTCGTTGCGGGTCATAAGAAAACGTTGCGGCGCTGACTGAGAAACAAATCTTTAACTTTTTTAGCCTAATTACCGTGAATTTCTAGCGCATATGTGATCTTACATGACCTGTGAAAATAACTCAGAGCTGTATTGTTATTCACGATATGTTTGACAAGTTCTATACGGTTGGATTCAAGAAACATTGATTACCACTTATAACTTTGGGATACCTTTATATTCCAAAGGTTTCGTGAAAGAAAATTATTCTTGAGGTACTTTTGCCATGGTTCAAAGACAATTTAAAATTATGAAAGAACAAAATAAAGTAAATGGCAGCATATAATCTACCCATTGGATAAACCAAAATAAAATTTGACATTCATGCTGTGGCCGGTTAAGGCATTGTTTTTTAATTTGCATTTGATATGGAATTACAAACATGTTATTATAAATATTAACCGCCATAATGTGACAAAATCCATTAGTTGCTCCATAATTGGTTCGGGTATCCAACCGTGCAGAGTGTTGTTAAACAATGGAAACGTACCTGTTTTAATTAAACACAATATGCAAATGCTTTGCAATTTCCTTGTTGCCTTGAAAAGTTAGGTCGAGCGCTAGTGTGACTGCAGCACCAATACAATGGTGCATTTCACTACATGGGGTCACGGGTCACTGGTTCGTTACCGGTTTAATGGTTCTAAGAATGTGAATATTAAAACCGTAAAACACAGGGATGCCGCGTGGATTGATTTAAAACTGTCCTGTTAAATTAGGCTTTGTAAACCACCAAATTTCAACGTGTGTTCCTGGTCATATTTCTGTGTGCAGATAAACGTAGTAATCATACGTATAATTGCTTATCGCTATGTGCATTGTGTCATTTATTTAATTTTTTAAAGAACCTATTCGTTTAATGTAAATTTTGCGTCTATTTTAAAGCTTCGATAACATATTGTTATGGTCGCCGATTACCGGCTGATTTACTAGAACCACACGGTCAGCAATGTTGGTACGAAATACAAACTGTTTAATGTAAGAACGATCATAGTTTCATAAAGTAAATTTACAAAGGTAGTAGTAACTTTAAGACAACGTATTTAATTAGAATGCACTCTTTAATTATATATACATAAGTGGTTATTGAACTTTAATCAGTATTTGATTCCAACAAATGAGCAACATGAAACGAAACAATGATTTTCCACTCAGGAGACATTTTTCAGGAGACAAAAATATATCAAAACAATGTCATATGTGTTCTGTTATTGCGTTCCCTGTATTCTTACCTCTCATTAATGTCTTTTAAAATGACTAACATATAAATATCAATTGTATTGCTATATTCAGTATTTCAGAAATAACATTTCGTTAAATGATGTATTAATCAATAAACATTAGCTTAAAGATATTGCGACTTGTATAATGCTGTTAGCGTAATTGACGATGCACATTAAGACCATATGGATGAACCATTCGGCGGATGATTGCATAACATTCACCAGTCCCAAAATTACCCTTTGCTTTTAACCCAAACGCGCGGTAATTTAGCGATGTTTTTTGACAATGGCTGTCAAAGTTTAAGTTATATCCCTGTAGTTTCTAATTATAATGTCATTATGAAAATATGTGGGGTCTTTTTGCTAATTTGAAGGCGCTGTACAAAGGACATAAATATTATGTCGTGCTTTCGTAACATAAATAATGGTTTAATCTGTATCAGTTAAAACAATATGTTTAGTAAAAGTAATACAACTACTAATACGAAGTAAACACACTTTAGGTTAAATGTAACTAATGTTTTTATTACAAATGCTTTATCACACTAGCTCATATATACGAACACATACACTTTCATGATATAAATAAAATAGTACTGTTGTTTTTTTTAAATTGTAATCAGGATTTTAACATATTATTTATTGAATTATCAGTATAAAATGAATGTCGATTATTTATTTTATTATCAGCAGAAAATCAGGAAATAAATGTCTGAGAGAACTATATTTACTTTATTTCTAGAAATCAACAAGTTCGTTTTCAATTTTCTTTCAAGTTCCATTGAATATCAAATACCAGATGGTGCATGCATTGTATATAAGATTCTTTGTCAATATACACTTCAAAAGTTGAACCGTCAAATATATGTTATTGGAAGTGAATACTAGCGAAGGTCATATACTTGTAGCTGCCAATTCGTTGTACAAAGTGGTGAGTGCTTAATTACACATACTCAATTATGACATTGTTGAAACCCAATGCGTGTATTACCCGTGGTGCACATGTAACAAAAATGGGGCATTATTATTGTATCAGACAAACAGATCAAAACGTTATTTTGATGTATTGCTTGGTGCTAACAATATGTGTTTTACCGGTTAATTACAATTATGACAAAATCTTAAACCGCATTATAATAATGGCGAAGTTTCCTGCTGTGAATAATAAAAGCAGACCCATACGAACCCCGTCAGCGACTTCGCAAAAAAGAACATAAACCAGTGTCAAATAAAATAGTTATGATTACTAAAATTATGTGAATGCATTTTATAAATTATTTATATTTGTATTAATTTTGAAAACGTAATCCTGTACATTTTTGTTATTCAATTTAGTTCAATAAAGTATCACAATAACATATTGATAATATCTACAAATGCATGTATAAACATGAATGCCTTGTGATCAAGTTGGACAACAAAAAATTTCATTGTTTCTTCATATAATATTGGATGTTTCTTGCGAAGGATAACCTATATCACGGAAAATGGCTTTTTGGCGGTATCAAGGTGCAAATAGTAATTGACAAACAGTATCAAATTTATTTGCATTATAAATTCTTATCTGAATTAGGCATCTCCTTGTTCAAGCTCCAGGACCATAATGATTGCGGTTTAAAACATTTACGTAAAATGCTCGTCTTGATACAAAAATACCTGATGATGTCGTCTATCTCCAAGCTCTATGCACAATGCAATGAATACCGAATTTCTTTAATAGCGCCCATCTGTGTGAATTCGTTGGAAACCTTATTTTTTACGCAAACAGTTTCCGGTTTGAAGTCTGAGCTTGTCTAATCCTGCACGCATCTGACTGACATATTTGGGTTACCCTCAGTGTCCTTAATCTAACCAAATTCGGTCTTGTAATGTCAAGTCAAAGACAAGCCGGAAATGGCATCGACTTCCTGTTTCTGGTTGAGAGATGTCTAGGAATAGTTTGGACACGCGCGTCTTTTTACTTCTATCGTTCCCACTTGTCAACTGAACGACGTACTGTCGAAATTGTAGAAATAGTTTAATGTAACAATGAATATGAAAAGTTACTAGCATTTGTTCATTAAAAATGTTGCATTTACATTAAACAAATGTATACTTAGATACTTTACAAAATAGATACGACATGTTCGCGGAAGAAACTACACAATGTAATACATATCATATTGGGGCGAGAGCAAAATTAGTATTGGTGTGTACTGGATTAAAATGTTATTATGCCCCCCTTCGAAGAAGTGGGGGTATCTTGCTTTGCACCTGTCGGTCGGTCGGTCTGTCCGTAGACCATTTCGTTTCCGCACGATATCTAGAGAACGTTTTGACCCACGATCATGAAAGTTGGTATACTGGTTACTTGGGAGGAAAGGAAGAGGCCTATACATTTTGAGGTCAACAGGTCAAAGGTCAAGGTCACCGTTGCTAAAAATAGAAAAACGGTTTCCGCTCAATAACTTGAGAACGCATTGAGATATTTTAATGAAACTATATACATAGATACCTTATAAGGAAAGGAAGAGGCCTATACATTTTGAGGTCAACAGGTCAAAGGTCAAGGTCACCGTTGCTAAAAATAGAAAAAACCGATTTCCGCTCAATAACTTAACAACGCATCGAGATATTTTAATGAAACTTTATACATAGATACCTTATATTGAGACCTCGCTTGGGATTGCATATAGGGTGGGTGCGGTCAAGGTCACCGTTATTAAAAATAGAAAAAAAAACGGTTTCAGCACAATAACTTAAGAACGCATCGATATATTTTAATGACACTTCATACATATATACCTTATATCGAGACCACGCTTGGGATTGCATATGGGGTGGGTGGGGTCAAGGTCACCGTTGCTAAAAATAGAAAAACGGTGTCCGCTCAATAACTTGAGAACGCATCGAGATATTTTAATGAAATTTCATACAAAGATACCATATATCGAGACTTCGCTTGGGATTGCATATTAAAAAAAATTCTTAACAAATGCACATATTCACAAGTCGGCTGAAAGTCGGGGGACATACATGTTTTACAAACATCTCTTGTTTCTTTAAGCACGAACTGTGGGACACTAGACCCTTTACCAAGAAAAGTGTTAAAACGATAGGTAAAAGCGTTGTGCATGGTCAGACTGTACAAACAACAGAGATAATGCAATTTTACAATCGATGTACTGCTGCACAGAACTCTAAACACACAATAATGATAACTTAAACTTCCGCTCGTGATGTCTTTGTCACAGTCAGGAAGAAGACACAGTCCTAAGTCAGAAGCAACGACAAAAAACCTGTTTCCTCAGATAAATTAAAATATTTTTAAAAAAATCCAGCAACAAGCTATCTAGATTTCTACATCCTGATTTTGCAGACCAAAATTAATTTAGTTCCAGAGCCTAAATCTCATCGGAATGTGCTTTCTACATTAAAATATTCCTCATGTCAGTACGTGTGTACATCGAATCACACATATGGATGCACACTTCACATGACCCTGTCAATCTCGCGCAGTTGCAGAATACGCGTGTTGCACGTGCCAATTACGCAATTCAGGTTTTTGGCCTCGCTAGAGACAGAAACGTTACTTAATGCTAACACATCTGCAGATTTACCTTCGGTGGAGTGGAAACCTCTATAGAAATTCAATATTGTCGAATAGCGCGTGAAGAAACAGTTATAAATACAATTCGTCCATGTGAATGGAAGCAGAAGAGCGATTAATCATTTTAAGGGAAAATGCATTTTCCGGGATATTTGGTATTCGATAAACTGAACTGTAAACAGAAATGCCAATAAGTGTTATCAATCATGTTAAACTGCAACATTAAGTAAGGAAGGGAATAAAAAAGATTTGAACTAAATTAAAAATGACTGCCAATACGGAACCGGCTATAACAAAAAAAAAGAAATTGACTCGTTATGACATAAATATTTATTGATATGCTAAATGTGCTGACCAGAATGCGTTTTCAAGTACCCACAGATTAAATCATTACCTAGAAGTTTATTTATTTAGCCTCTGTTAAGAATACAGTATTCAAGTAATATCATTGACAATTTACATTTAAAAATTGGCGCAAGTCAATAACAATTAAAGAAATGAGTTTTAATTTTTATCTGAAGTCAATGAGATTTTCACAAGAATCTAAAATCGTATGCTAAATACTAATATACAGAGCAATATCGATGATTCAATTTATCTGGTAATAATGTTATTCAAGATAATATGCTGTTGCAAGACAAAGCGGCTATAGAATTATGATACAAATTCATATAATAGATTAATAGTATTATACTAACTCAAGGTAATTCAAGAGGAATTATATTTGTTACGAAACTATGACATTATAAAGTCATGTAAATTCATCAATTAAAAATGTCTTAAAACATCTATGCTATGGATCCATTTGTTCCCCTTTTATTGACACTGTCTACTGATCAAATTTGTTATGGTATTGTGTTTACAAATATTTCATCAACAAAGCGCAGTAACGCAGTACAATTTAATAAGCGGTATTTTCCCTTAGATTACATTTCATAACGGAATTCAACGGTAGCATGATGCCATCCACTGAACATTTATATGATTTAAGAAATAAAATAAACACAGACTTTACAGTAATACTATGTTACTCTGCCGCTTGGAAGAATATGCAATTACATGAGCATTTTAATAACATCATTATCATATTGGTTCAGCATATTCAATGCGACAAATAATGTTGCTGTTGCCATCAGTTTCCAGCATGTAGTGCAGCCCTCTGTTTCAGCCACTTTTTAATATAAGTACCAGACACAAATACAATGGTGCCAAATTAAACACCAGAAGCCCGCTCTCTATGTCAATTAACACTTTACAAATGAACCAAATAACACGTGATTGCCTTGAGTTAAACGTGATCTGGATAAGGTCATTTGCTACAATAATTTCCATTTCATGACGTCATGTTCTGAGAAGAAGAATATTTGCGCTTACAAGTATGCGGTCGCACGCTATTTCACAATAACTCTGCCAACGTCTGTGATGAAAAGGTAACGCACGATGACCCTCGTGTATTCCATTCAGACACAAAATGTATTAAGAAGATGGAAACCAGAACATCTTCCCTTGCTTTGAACCATATTTTATCACGCTTACCAAAATAGACGATTATTTCCGAAAACGGCATCTTAATTAGGAATATGTGTTTTTATAAAAGTAAATGTATTTATATTTAAAATACATCTATGCTCCCACCGTGGATATTTTTAGTAACTTATTAACATGGGTCAATTAGTATTGCTTTACTAATTGACCAACGGTAATGCACGGATGAGCTATTGTTCTTTGAACTTTAATTTATATGTCCTCGGCTAGACAATAGCATTGTGAAGTAATTGAAAAATTCAAATATGTTTTAAATAATGACACTCCCGGCGCCAAGTCCAGGCTTCAATGCACGTTGATTAACTTACTCTTGGACTATTTGGTTCGTTAATTAGCCGCAGCGTCTATACACGACAGATGTCAGCTGCACTTATAAATAACACACCGTGAAAGTAAGTTTCAAATTGAAAGAAAACATGCGTATTTAACGAAGTGAGGCATTTGACCTACAATAAATGACCATGACAAATGACATTCGTTATAATATTATTTTCTACGAGGCTTTTCCGAGCACATACAAGTACTTATGCATGAACAATACCAGACAATAATGGTCCCTGTCAATTTAACAGCTTCAAAATACTTGGTTAGTAGTGGTTACAGTTGTCTCTGCATCGAACGGACTATATAACACTGCCAAAGTCATCGGTAAAGGTATTGCAATACCTTTCGTAAAGAACAAGATTTGAAAAGCAGTTGTTTGATTGCGTTATATGTATCATTTAAATAAACTTCGCAACATGCACTTATAATGTCGTTATTTCAACAATTTTACTTCTTTGTAATTAATTAAATTGGACTTGCTAAACAAGACTGACGACATTTTACTATTACAAACTTGCATGGATACCGGTAGTGGATAATAATGTTTCCTTTCATTATTTGCATGATTAAATACGTATTAGGGCACTGTTTGTTATAGTTGTTGTTATTGATTATGGCGAGTTCATGTTACTGAAAACTTTATCAAATATGTATTTCCTTCATACAATGGTTTTCTTTGTTTGTTCTTAAATAATCGAAAAAAACGTAACACTACCAAATAACAGTTAATCCAATATTTTGGTAAAACATATTAAAAAGAGCAATTAATCAAGTCTGGTTTTCACAGCGTTGTTATATTGGGTACCGTAATGAGACCGATTGGCAACTAGTCTACGTTCAAAAGCATCGTGCAGCCATGCGTCTCCACTTGATCAAAGGAAATGAATGGCAACTTCCACTAAATTGTTACGGGTACCGACGCGTCAAATTCCATTTATATCACCAAAGGAGATGGCGGCCATGCGTCTAGCGTATCGTTCAGCCAAGGCGACATAATTTAAGACAATATTTCAAAGACATTACGCAATGAATGCCGCTAATGATGGCGATATCCTAAAACACTTGTGATGTTTCATGATCCGTGAAATATACATAGAATAGAATTATAGTTCACAGGCGGGTATCGAACGTTCAGTAACGTCCGATGCAATTAAAATTGATGAATATGTTACTGCACTGCTTAAATATATCAATCAAGTCCTGGAAATAGTTCGTTTATGGCAAAGACGCACGCTTTAACTTTTGTACAAACGTTAGTTCAGAAATTAAGCAAATAGCCCCAAAATAGCGATATTATTACGCGAATAATACAGCAGAATACCAAATCTTTGATTGTTGTCTTTGATCTATTAACAAACACGCAACGATAAAACAAAATCCGCAGTCACAGCTACAAATTAATTTATGAAATTATTGAGCTACCAATCGAACCGTGAAGTGGGTTTTAATACATGCATCTCATTTTAATTTATCAGATCACATCAATTGCTTTGTTTAAGTACGGTAATTTCCTAGTTAGTTTGTCATGTTACGTCGGGTGTGACTGCGTCTCAGAGCATTTCACGGCATGTGGTCCCGTCTTAAAGTTTGTGAGAATATGGATTAGGTAAATGCAATGTTACCCCACTACGCATTTAACGCTGTGATTAAATAGATAATTAAAGAGTATGGGGTATGAAAGTTTGTCATTTTCTCACCAATAAACCCACGTTCTATGCAATCGTGACCCTGCCTGCATTACTTATCTCTACGTGAATACTAGTAAATAAATTCAAATTGTACGATCGTGCTGCTTAAGTTGTGCGAGTATAATTTTCTCATGGAATAATCACACAGTATACATTGTCATTGTTCGCGTGAGTTATATACACTCGCAGGGGTTCACTGTCACCTAGTCATTTTTAACTTATAAAACAGAGCTGCATCTTACTTATAAATATTAGTTGTAACATTCACCTTCAAACAGCTTGGTAAAAATATGTACATGGTGCAATAGGGTATATGATGTTATAAAATAAATTCGGATAATCCTAGACATATTCATCTTTGCGAAAAACATACACTTGAGTACATGTACATACTTGTTCATATTATATTTATAAATATCTTGTGGCTTTTAATCTACGGAGTCTGTCTTCATATTATTACGGATGCTTCTCGCACAACTGAAGTAGCTGATTCTGGTTCAATAAATCTTCTGCAATACCTCCACAATTGCCTTTAATACTATGCAAATTACAACGTCGTCGTTTCTTTAATATAGCAATCGCTTAGAGCAATATTTCCTTGACGTTTATTATGCACTCGCAAATTTCATTGAACACAAATTCGGTCTCCATATTAAGTCCAGTCTTTTGTCTTCTTGCTTCATCAAACCCCGATTATCCGTTGCCAGGGTGATAATAAGTAAACGGGACCCATTAGAAACCCTTCATTTAACACTTGGCATCTATTCCTGCAACGGAATATTAATTTGCAAAGAAGGTATTCGTTTTTCGGTAGGTAATGAAGACTTATTAGTGACGGTTGCAATATGCGTGACTTTATTTGTTGCTCTTCTTAAAAACTACCTTACCCATATAAAATGCATATTTTGCAATATGTCTAAGACGTGTTAGTAGTGTTATTTAATACACTGTCGCAACTGTATGTCAGCCAAATACTATATGTACTATGTATTTATTTATATGAACCATAGTATAAATCCATAATTATAAGTAACGCTATAATTTTCTGCATTAATTCTTTAATTTAAATCGTAATCTTGCTTTGCTTAAGTTTGTAAATAAAAATGTATTGTTTTTAAATTGAACATTTGAATTATATACAAGACAATTAGTTGTTAAGGGGATTTTTCTATTTCGTATGTTTACATTTATGACATGAATACAATTTTGTATTGTATGCATATATTGTATGTGTAACAATGTTGCAGATGTATCAATTCCTATGTTTACATCCATTTTAATAATTGACTATTGCATAATCTTTGGCATGCATTTATTATGCTGTTGTGACAGGTTTGAAAATTAAGGTATCTGAACAATAGGCAGAGTGGTATAGGATCAATTTTGATTTAAAACATCGGTTAGTGCAATGGGCTAACTAAAGTACGAGTTGGGTAGTGGATGTGCGGTTTTTATGCTAATGGTTCTTAAATAATTTTTCTTTGTATTCTTACCTGACCCTTTTTCGTTCAGTCATTTACAAATCTGGAAAATGCAGATACAGTAGATTTGGATGTCTTTTTTGCAAACAGTTTTGGAGAACTAGTTGCAATGCGATAATTGCGATGGCTGTGCTATAAGGTAAAGTTTTGCTTTTTCTTTGATAATTTTCTGTCCAATGATAATAAATGATGTTAATGCAGGCTCTGAAGACATCAATTTTGCATGTACAAATAACTGCATGCAAGTCTTGCAACTGTTGGAAATCAAATTTCATCAATCAATTTGTATGGTCATGCGCAAACTGTGTAAGTTTGGTCAACATTGAATAAAAAATCGTGCAAGCAAGCTAATCATTGATATCTTCTTGATGTTCTTTTCCAAACACAAGGGGCAATAACTCCGGTGTTTCTGGCCCGATCATGCTTATATTAGACTTCACCTGTAGTATTACGTTCATATACAAACTGTACATGATTGGTGTAGATTGAATGAAAAATGAAGTCTCTATCCTGAATAATGTCCATTTTTGCATATTTTTTCACAAACAAAGGGCAATAACTCTGATGTTTCTGGTCCAATCTTGCTTATATTCAACTTCACCTTTAATCTTATGGTCAGAGACAAACTATGCAAGATTGGTGAAGATTGTATGAAAAATGAAGTCTCTATCCTGAATAATGTCCATTTTTGCATTTTGTTTTTCACAAACAAAGGGCAATAACTCTGGTGTTTCTGGTACGATCTTGCTTATTTTCGACTTCAACTGTAATCTCATTGTAATAGACAAACTGTGCAAGATTGGTGAAGATTGGATGAAAAATGAAGTCTCTGTCCTGAATAATTTCCATTCGTGAATTTTTTTTAATAAACAAAGGGCAATAACTCTGGTGATTAAAACAGGATCTGGCCCATTTTTTTGGCGTCTGCTGAGATCTGATGGTCATACACAAACTATGAAAGTTTGGTTAAGATTGGATGGAAAATAAAGCCTATATGTTGGAAAAAGGCATTTTTGCACTGTTTTGCATGAAATCACTCTGGTGTTACTGGTGTGATCTGACCCAATAACAATCCCATCCGAGATTTTATGGTCATACACAATCTGTGCAAGTTACGTCAAGATTGAATAAAAAATGTAGTCTTTGTCGCGATAACGGTCCAAATTGTTGACGGCAAACGGACGACGGACGACGCCGGAGAGGTACCCTATACTAATACTTCGTGCTCAGGTGAGCTAATAAAACTCTCTTTACCCCTCTATATTGTTGTTGGTCTTTCGTTTAACTACTTTGTATGTAGCTGGAGTGTCATACTAGTTTTACATATTAATCATAACGATATAAGCATTGTTCTACCCATGTATTTCTAAAATATAAATTTGCCATTGATGAACTTTGTAACAAATGGTTCTATTCCTGCCGACCAGACGCCAGTCTCGGCGGGCGTGGCAAGGTCCGTAATTACATGGATTGGAGAAACTGTTATTGCCTTCAATGAGGGTTTCCGCTGAAAGGAATAAAGACACCGCGCGCATCACCTGCGGCAATGAACTCGTCTAAACTTCCTGTTTGTATTGATGAAGACGCCAATTATGCCAAACGTTTCCCTTGTTTCTTTCCGGCTGACTGGCGACATTCAAATCTAATATGTTCAGATTGTATGATATTGGACAATCATTTGGAGCTATAGAGTACTACTCCTTAATAGGTCAAGTTCATTTGTGTATCAATAGTGTTATCAAACGGGTGCATTTAGTTTTACTATAAACTGGCATTTAATTTATATTTGTACATCAAGCATATTATTAAACTGCACAGCATCTTCATATTGACTTCGGCTTGTGCTTGTCGTGCATGCTCTATTTAAAAGAGCTTAAACAATCCAAACAATTAAGCGTTTCTCTACCAACATTGAAATTTCATATCATACATGTATCAGTTATGTACGATTATATAAGAACGGCATTACAATGATTATAGTTTGTTTTAAATGGAAGCAGACTCCAAGAGCTCCGTTGTTCAAAATTGTTACTATCGTTAGCCCCAGCTTCCTACATATGGCAATTTGCATAAATATTTAAAGAAATTGGAATTAAATTATTGACTTTAGTATGTACAATCGGGTACACAAGTTCTTTTATTATGTTTCTGTAATTGTTCAATGAGTTGGCAATGTTTAATAATGCCAATGCATTTCCTAGTCTTTTGTTTTAATGCATAACATATGTTTGCCTTAAAACTTAAAATATAACAAAGAACATACAATTTTATTTTGCCACAAACAGTATTGTAAGACAACGACAATATTTAGAATACACCTTTGTGATTGGCTATCATATTTAAAGGGATGTTATTGTTACAGTATTAATATTCATGAAATAGTCTTAATTTATGATAATTTACGAACGATTTAATCAATTTACGTCCGGTTCTGTCGCAAATGCCACGTGATAACCACAGATTGAAGAATTCGAAATGGAAATACTGTTTTATAGGCGCCAAATATCTTAGTTATTTGGTGACACGCAGTAAAAATTCGGAACTTTTTGAAGATGCCAAGACAGAAGGCTCGTGCATACAGTGGGTGACACAGTTGGTAGTCTCTACAGTATTTAAAAGAGTTATTATGGATTAATGTCCCACTAAATCACGTCAATGACAATAGGGTTTTATTGCAAAATAATTATATTGGACGATTTGGCATGTTTATAGATTTGTTCTTTTTATGTTTGGTTGACAACCGATTATTACTACTGATTTACATTACAAAATTTACATGTTCATAAACCTATTAATCAATTTTCAATTCGATTAAATAAAACAACGAACGGAAGTCAAATCGTTAACTAGGAAATTGATATTTGTTTAAAAAAAAACAGACACATAAATAGAAAATACTTGAATTTTTTCAATGATTTTGTTTACAACAAAGTGTATGCGAAATAGGCATGAATGTATATTGTGTGATTATATATACTTTAGATTATAGAAAATATCCACATGTATACAAATTGTATTCCCTTATCAATTCCAATTAATCTATATCACCGTAAAGAAAATAGAAATTTTAATCCAGACTTTAACACTTTGTGCCAACAGTATGTTAGCAACATTCACTGGCATTGATGATCAAACTTTTAGACTTATGGAAATTGTTGGAAATGGCCAATGGCCTGAAATTGCATAAACAGATATTCCGGCACCAGAGTACTGTTTGAGTTACATTTTATAGTCGACATTCTGCGTGTTTCGGTTCTTTGATAATTTTAGTAGGCTATAAAAGCATCATCGAAGAAGTGTCGTAACTGGAAACGCATGTCCGTACTACTCATTAAAATGTCGTTTTCGAGAATGACATTCCTTAAACATTGTCGTCTGGAGATTCATGTAAGGGCCGAGGACTCGCAGTTACCATGGGTATCACGGTAGGCTATTGTTAGTCACCAGTATCCAAACAATAAAATACATTCTTTGCAGTAACATGAGGACGAACGGACTCCATTTTATAGATTACGGAATGCGTTTATTACCACGGTAATACAGTTTACGCAATTTAATATCGTTGTGTCAGTATCTGTTACGGTTGCATACCACTATATAATCACACAATTTCCATTTTTACGAAAACAATTTTTTTTAAATAAATTGATGTTAATAAAATCTTCACCATCTGTTCTTCTAAAAGATAAAGCGACTTAATGCAGAGTGCAGTTTTAAGAATAAGACAAATGAAATAAACGGATGACGATGAAGTTTTTATTACCTTCAAGTAGCATAATTAATAGAAAAAATAAACCCCGTTTTACGCCTGTGCAATATAAAACTACTCCATCACTCAACGAGCAGAAGGAAAAATATTCGGGAATCACTTAACACTGGACCGTTTTATGGCTGAATAATGAACCCCTCTTGACGGAACGCCATTTTGGAGAGTGCGATTGTCGACATCGTACACAGAACCTCCAGCAAACACTGGGTATAAAGGGGCTCTGGAGGGTTTATATTGAATCTTACATCTGGACAGCCCCTCTTAGTCCGTAATCGTTTTAATTTCATTAATGGGTAATGTCTAAATTAAAATCAATCATGAAATTTAATTTCTCAGTTTCCTATTCATGAGCAGAGACATTCTGAAACTATTTTTGGGGGGAATGTTTGTTTTGCTAGTCCTACTCCAGATTACGTTAACTCCTAAAATGAAGTTTCACGCTCATGCGCCAAATTAAGACATTCATTTGCACTGGTTACGCATTACAGCATTGCAACGTACAAAGAAATACATTACATGTGCTTGTCGAACGCGCAAGCACTTGGATTAAAATACTTGTTTGCACGAAATGTGTTAATTGAGTGCGGTTTGCGCTGCCAATTAATAACAACAACGAACACAATGCAATGCTCTCAGCAAGTTTAATTGTCCCAATCAAACTACGTACCCAGTTCAGGACAAAATTGTTTCCACTCGTTAAACTACAGCTATTAAGGGTGGTGTCAGATAACAAAGTCGACCGCAATTTTTTTTTGAATTTTCGAAAACTACAAATTTGATAGATAATAACTACTGACAAGATCTTCGCTGGTTCATTGACTGATTTAACGTGTGTAATGGCCCTTCTCCAGTCCAGACGTGGGTATATAATGACAGTAGCGGGCACGTGCCGCACGCTTCATACTGCTCGATGGCTATAATTAAAGATACGCTTATCCTTGCGAAATAATCACCTTTGCATGCCGTCTCTGCTGCTTCAAAGTGGCGTGTGTTCATTCCGTTACGAACGATAATGGGCAGTTTGAAACACTGCAATGTCGTAGCATTTTTTGCGTGCTTTTGCCTCCTTGCATGCGTTTCAGGTCACACGTATTTTGCTTGGTGAGATCAGTATTTAAGGTCGCGTGTCTTCTGTAGTCGGTAAGCGACCTTTTTGTTAATTATGGGTACGAATGTATGGTTGTAAACGATTTGCACGAAATGCACGATTTTATGTTGAATTTTTTGGCGGGAAAGAACGGTCCAGAAGATTATTATTGTTACAAAACATAACAACATTGACATGCGTATTTTACAAAATGCAGCCGCGACTGAAGTCCGGAAGAAGATTTTTAAACGAAGGTATATGTTCGTATATGTATTTTAAAGAAACAAATCACTACTCGTAGCAAACACAATTTAATATGGCAGCACAAACATACTGAATAGTTTTTATTGAATTGCAATATTTCATTGTCAGTTTTCATGCAGTTTCTACTTTTAACGACTGTATTGCTCACAGAGCTGCAATTTGCAAGGAAAAATGAAAATGTGTGTTATATGTTTGGTAATTTGGACAATTGTCTACCAGGCTTTCAGACACATTTGGTCAAAGTTCAAATATCCACAAATTGTGATGGGATTTTATGTTTTTCTTGGGACGCTCTTATGAAGGAAAAACATTTGGATAGACGCAAATCAATACAGATGGAAATGAAATATTAGGAGAAGTACATGTTACAGTCCCGAGGGTTCAAACGCATCAATATACCATTAATTTTATGACAGTAAGCAATTGCCCACATTCCTATGGCTCAGGATATAAATTATGATTGAAGGAATTATGTCTTCTCCTGGCCTGCAGCAGACGGTATGCTAAGATCTACAATAGTGTTATGCCCATCTGCATGTCACTTTCTGTGTGTCTGTCTACGTGTCTGTCTGTCCATGTGTCAGTCTGAAATCGGTTTGTTTTTCTATATATCTGCTTGTCCATCTCTATGTATGTCCATCTGTCTGTCTTTTCAAATGTATCTCTGTCATTTTGCCATACATTAATGCATATTTGCTTCACAGCTCTTCAAATTCTTGGTGGAATCCTAACATTTAATATATGTTTGTTATTTCCAATTGTTTGCTACTGTAAGACAAAGTTTCGAGCATGTGACTGACTCCAAATAAAGGTCAATCCATTGGCTGAAAGGTCATTTCATTGTTTGTCCATAACTATAATGTGATTAATTTGTCAAATAGCTTGATAGAATGTGGAATAGGTGTTGTTGTTTCATTAAACAGTATCTTTTTCAGTTGCTTTAAGTTGTTTTTCTAGCCAATTTACAGCAACAGTAACACAGTAATAATATTAAACAAAACATTAACAATGCTGTATAAATAAGAAACATAGTAGTATATATGAGGCATGTCATGGGAAAACGGGGCATAATGCATGTGCTTAAAGTTGTCATCCTGGATCAGCCTGTGCAGACTGCACAGGCTAATCCTGGACGACACTACAGGTTTAATATAAGTGTGACTAATGTATAAACATTATAAATAAACAACAGCATTTAAAGTTTATAATAATTATGCCTTCACCTTTTTATATTTGTATGCTATGACAAGAAGACAAGGAATTCAAACAAAAGGATAACAACTGTGAATGTTTATACACCAAAATAATTTAAAAAATAAGAACATACCGGGGGGGGGGGGGGGGGGAAACCATCAACTGCTATGGATTTCAATGACAGTTGGTACCTTTCACCTCATTGGGGAACAACCCTTGATAAATGCAGTGAATACATAGAACAAGAAAGGAATAGTAATTTTGTAACAGCAGTTAATGTTTGATTGTGTAGGTGATGGAATCGCTCCATTGCCAAAGAACTCCATCACCTTACGTTGCTCATTTGCATAAGGCGGTACCCAAAATGCATGTCTAGTAGGCCAGAGGAGCAGCTAAGACACATATGATCTAGGGGCCAGCCACGTTTCTTTAATTGGCAATTATTACATCGGGCTTTTGCATAATACAACTGTGTCCCATTGTATGGTAATTATGAATTTTCGCCAAGATTCCAATGGAACATTTGCTGATTTAATGACTTTGGGTGATGTTGGGCTGGAATATTAATGATAAAAATTGCTGGATGACTCAGATTATGATATTTGTTTGGTCCAGTGTTTTGAAAAAGTAATTAATAATGCTGCTAGAGTTTGATGGAAATTTCAATGCTGATTACTGCATGGAAGACTTGTGAAAATTAACAATTAACTGTTGAACTCTTGTCTGATCATTTTTTGTGGTGATCATGCCTTAATTTGCATGGAATGCTAATATTGCATTTCACACTATAAGTGAATGTCCAACATTATGTTTTGTGGTTCTTATTAGATTATTTCATAGATGAAATAAAATATTGTTACTTACATTCATATAGTATGCTAATTGCATGCTATCAAATAATGATGTTGAATGTACTCAGAAAAGCAGTAATGCAGATAAGTGAGTCTTTTCAACCATACAGCAATCAACACTTTTTAATTGAATTGTGGTATATGTGTTTGTTTTTTTGTTTTTATTTTGTGTTTTAGATATGTACATGTATGGTATGTAGAAAACACTGGTTCAACAGCTTTCATAATGATAAAGAAATGACACCTTGCATTAATTTCTTATTATAAATTGAAAGAATTTCATCTTGAAAATAGCATAGAAAACAACATTTATCATCCAGCATTATTTTCTTTCAGGATTTTGAAATTTGATTTAACATGGTATAATTTTGTCATTATCGAAGGCAAGCTACTTTGAATGATGGCTTCTTTGTTTAATGCAATAGATTTGTTAGATCCGCCATGCAAATATTAAATTTCTTGTATTTTTAGAGACTGCATTTGGCACAGATCATTAATATTTCTGTCAAACGATTTTGATAAATGAGATTCCACTTAAATTAACTTCAAGTATTTTTATGTTTACAATAGATCGCGATTACTGTTTCTTTCAGAGAATCGACATGATTTGACTGCTGTGGCCACCAACGATCTGTCTCGATTTGTCTCGAGAAATGTGGAGAATTCTTTGCATTGAAAATGGATGAAAAGGTATTTTATCTTTCAACTGGTTTTTGAATGTAAAAGGTTAATCTTTGTAACACCAGTTAATAATTGTGTCATGGATTGGCAAATAAATGGAGGCATAGAGGTCACTTGCCAGAGCTCTTTTCAAATCATTGACAGATGTGTTTAGCACCATTGTAAGTACATAAAAGTAATGAATATCAGTTTAAAATGAAATGAAAATAGGTTTTGAAATGTATGTTGCTTGTATAGTCTCAAGAGTAGAATCTAGGTGAATATTTTTTCTTTGGGTATTACCAATGATTACAAGTCTATGAAATTGCATCAGTGGAACCAATATATCATTAGGGGCCATATTCCAGAAACATCTTACTTAAGTTTACCTTAAAATATTTTCACTTATGTTCTGAATTGTGTTAGGTAATATTTTTAAAACTACATATAAAGTAGTCAATTAATAAAAAGTTTAGTAAATAGTTGTTAATAATAAGTTGATAATTAGTAAATACTTAAAGGGACTATGTCAACAAAAAATTGGCTTCCTATTGCACTATACATTATTATAGTTGATAGAAATGCGCTTTCCTAAGACATCTGCAATAAATAAATAAATAAATGATAATATAATACACAATAAGATATTTGATAAAAAAAAACAAGTAAGCAAAAAAGTCTGAAAACAATAAAACCCAAGCTGGTATCTACCTCATTACTTAGGAGCCATTCGAAGAAATGACAGTAGACAGTGCTTTAACCAGCTGCAGTAACATGCTTGGTAAGATGTTGTGTGTAAACTATGGTTTTCCCAAATGCTCACAATTCTGACGTCAAAATGTAAACTGGAAAAGGGTCAAACAAACACAACCCATATTATAAATTGATTTTTATCTCAAAATGTGTACACTCTTTTCCTGTTATATATACCCTGATTTAACCGTTATTATATTCCAGTATTAATATCTTAATTTCAGATTTTTTTGTAAGGAATTGCCCCCTTTAGGCCCTTTTTGATGGCATAGTCCCTTTAAATACTGTAAATACAGAATTTCATAAAAAATGAAACGGAACACCATAGAAAATTACAATCTTAAGGCTAAGGATAAGATTAATACCTAAGCTGTTTCTGGAATAGGACCTCTAAACTGATTAAAGTATGTCATTGTTTCAAGTGGCTGAAAATTACAAGGTAGTACTAAGGAAATGCAATTTAACAGAAGATTAAAATCATTGAATTGCAAATTCTTTATGTAAAAATAAATTTAAATTGCATTAAACATGAAAATTATTACAAATGAAATTTGTTGCAAATTTATGAGAGGATCTACCCCAGCTGCACAATAAACACATTATCAGTGTGGATGGACCATATATAAACGAACACTTTAATAATTAATAAGTAACTGCTGTTTGTACTTCAGTATATACATGTGACTGATATTGTATATACAGTTTTATGTGTCATAAAATAATAATACACTTACTGTGAACTTTGAAACAAAACATGCATGTCTCCATTTCTCTTGATAAGGGCGGAAAGAGACTAACTAATGAAGCATGAAAACTGGTCGTTTTCAGTTATTATTCTGACACTTTGAGACATAAACAAGTTAATTGACACTATTTCCTATCTTAGTTACACAGTTTTGCTGTTTTCTGCTGATTTGTTAACTGATTTCCTGTGATCCTATGACCATTTGAACATTCACACTTGGCCAGGTGGAAAGCAAGTTTGAAAATAAAATTATTTGAAGGTCAGTGAATATCATTGTACAAAATTGTCTCTAATTGGTTCTGCAAGATAATCTCACAGCATTTACAAAACAATCTTCACAGACTTGGGAAACCTAATCCCTGATCTTGCAATTTGAGATATCTGTGTACAAAAGTGATCATGTGCTAATTAGAAATTGATTGGGTAGGGCGAGAAATGATGGGCACTGATAAAATAATATTTTTGCTGTATTCCTTTCTTCAAGGTTTTCAAAGTAATTGAAGTAAGTGGATTGTGAAATTGGATTATAAGCACAAGGATAGTTCCACTGTACCACACACCTTACAGAGGTCAAATCAGTATTGACCAAAGGTAAGACCATTGACAAAAGGTAAGACCATTGATGTGGCCATCTTTTCACCTCCTTGGGAGATCAAACATATAGAAATTAATTATCATAAGTGGATACCATATAAACATAAGTTAAATAAGAGTGATAATAATTACATGAACAATCATAGTATGGTAATAACAATCTGCTGACACAGAGTAGATAAATTTATATACATGCGTCTTTTTAGCTTAGAGCATAAACTTGTTTTTGTTCAAAAAAAATGTAGGAGAACTGTCATTCAGTATTAGAAGAATGAACCAGATTTAGATTTGTTGTTCAGAGTATACACGAACATGTATTTTTATACAATATTTCTGTGGAATAATAAATAGCTGTTGAATAGTTCTGTGTTAAGAATAATATTAAATTCACATTGCAGTTAAAATTTTGAGTTTTACTGATTTAATCAGCTATAGTATTATTACAATGTCCATATTATATTAACCGTTTGATTTAAAAAATACAACCATTGTATCAGAAACGCATGTTGTAGTTATTTTAAAATCATTTGTTTCTTGTGCAAGTTAAGTTTGTATTATTAATCATACTTGGTCATTTAGGGATGTCTGACCTAATGGTCCCAGAATATTATAAGTAGTAGTTTCTGTAAGTGTTGTATCATTGCGAAACTTTGAGCCAATCTTTGATTAATTGCAATGGAACATGGAAAAAGATTGTTTTCTTATATTACTGACAGGATATTGTATTTTATGGCTCAAGTACAGCGCCAACTTGAATGAAGCTATTGCATGCAACAATCTAATCTACTAGGAAATTTCCCTACTTAAGATCACATTAATGCAATCTTCATTGCTATTTTGCCATCAGAAAATCAAGAATTTATATTGAAATACTGATGACAGTTTGGTGAGCATTAAAGTCATGTAAGTAATTATTTGAATATTGTGTTAACCATGACATAAATTATCAGAAGAAAATAAGCCCAGACATAATTTTGGGCACTGAAATAAAAATACTGGCACAATTTAAAAACAAATGTTTTTATCTTAAAGTTTGAATGCCATATTTTGCTGTTTCAAAGCATGTCCATATCACTACATAAAAATGCTAAAAATATGAAAAAATACTATTACAGTGAAACCTGTCCAAACCAAACCCTGAGAAAACCGAATCCCTGTCTAAACCGAACGGCTGTGTCGGTCCCGATTTTTTTCCTTTTTTTGCAAGTGCTTGTTGTCCTGTTTGAGTAACATTTATGAACTTTGGATCAAAGAATTTATAAGGGGCACAGTGTTTACAGCACAGCATAAGCGAAACAAATATTTTACTTGCCATCAAAGTCAGAGTGTTCAATACAAGTAATTGCTCGGCAAAACTACGTGGAGTAGCAGCTGATAACCACCACGATATCATGTAGAGTCACTCTGAGTATGTGTACAACTGACGATTTATGTCCAGTGATGCAGAGCCACTTCTCCGTGATATTTTGCGGAACACACAGTTCTAGTCCGCATCAACTCGCCACTGACTCGACTCGATCGCCCAAACACTACAAATCACAAATATATTTATTTCGTGTTAGCCATACTGTACATAGTTCTGGAAGTTCCTGCCAAACCACACTTAGACAAAGAGCTTTTCTTGTAGCTAATAGCATGTCTCATTTATTTCAGTGAAAGATAACATTCAATGTCATAAAACGGATATGAATTGAGTTGAAATCAAATGATATGTTATAACTGGCATGCTCCAAGATATCAACTATATGTTTTGAAGTAATAATGCTACAAAGATGTATGTATTAAGGATCATATTTGGTGCTCAGAATTACTGTTTGCATTTGCTTTATTGCTTTTTTGTCTGGAAATGTCTGGTCTTGGGTGATAAAAAGAATGTTCAATAACAAAAGAAGATGTGAAGTAATATTGGCCGCATTTGTGGATGTATAATAATCATAATAAAATATATAAGGGAAAGCGTAATAACCTAATCTTTGTCGATTATATTACTTATGTTTACTACAAAACAGAAGATATATGACAAATTTAAGCACAAATTGTTGTATATCATTATTTGTTTCAAACTGCAGTCACTACCAGAAAGTCATCAAATATTCGTGTAATTTAATGTTACTTTTATTCAATATTTTGATCTTTCATACACATTGTATTGTCTCATTAGTTGTTGTTTTTTTTCAAAATATCCTCTTTCATTCCAAATTCTGTTTCTTAGAAATGTCCAGATATTTTCAAACTAATAAAAACTGAGCTTTAGTGGTAAATGTCAAGAAATTGCACATCTCCAGAAGTAGCCGGCTACTACTAACAAAGTTTTTTAAAGTATGCTAAGTCTCTGCATTTTATTTCTCTGTAAAAAAATTTGAGGCATGTCATGGGAAAACCGGGCTTAATGTATGTGCGTAAAGTGTCGTCCCGGATCAGACTGTGCAGTCCACACAGGCTGATCCAGGACAATACTTTCTGCTTTTATGGTATTTTCTGTTTCAAGGAAGTCTCTTCTAAACATAAATCCACTGTAGGCGGAAAGTGCAGTCCTGGACTGCACAGGCTAATCCGGGACAACACTTTACGCATGTGCATTCAGCCCGATTTTCCCATGAGATGCCTCATTTAAACTCTCAATGAGATTACAAAATACCATATTCATTGAAACTGGAGTCTGAGCGTCTTAGACAGTTATTTCCATGTTTGCCCGTAAAAAACTAATGGACAGTCACATTATTGAACCTACTTATTGTATCTTGTTGTATGCAATAAATACAAAGTGAGGGTACAATTATTTATCTCTTGCTTTTATTGCTTCATCCCACAGAACTTCACTGGCCCAACAAGAGATAAGAACAAGCCAATGTTAACCATGTAAAGAAATCAAGGAGAAGTGATAAAATACCATGCAAGACAGCTTTTATTTATTTAGGAGCCTGTTGGCAATCAGATTGCTTCAGCATTAGTTCCAATAAAGGAAGAAATTGGAAAAATCTCCAGAGCTTAATTGCTGCATAGCTTGATTTGAAGGCTCCACAGGGGATACTGATATATTTGCATGCTTATAAGATTTACAAATTACCTGTTTTATTTGTTGTCTTATTTGGTGGCTAATGAAATTAGATAGCACCTGAAACGTCTCTGAACTGCTCTGCAAGACAGAGATAAAATTGTCTTTAATTTATTATGGAAGTTTCTGCCAGCACAATAAATGTAGTGTCAGATAATTGTCCAATAAAATTGTCTGAAAATAATTGCAGATTCCACAAAACTTACAGTCATTGAACTTGTAAAGGTTTGTCTTTTGTAAGTGTAAAATATTTGCAGTGTCCTGGTTTTGGTTTCTGTAGGTAATGGAAATTGTTCCGACTAATGTTCCTTGCTAAATGACTTGTGTATTATTATTAAATGTATTTTTTGTCAGTAGTTATAATTTAATCAATGTTCTAACAGGTTTTTATTGAGTTTGTGCTTATTTTCATGTTACTGCAACCATTGGTATAATTTTCCTCTTTTTTTTTCTGCTTCCTATCCTTCTTATCACAAATAATGCCTACCTGTTTGCTTCTCTTCCCTTGAAGTGGGGGGCCCATATTCACCAACTTGATCTTAGACTTAAGAATAAAGAATAGACTTAGACTCAAGAAAAAATGCTTCACCGTTTTCAGATATACTGGGTATCTATGTTGCTAATGTTATTAACAAATCATTCTAAATAAGGAATGGTGTAATAAGAGATGGTGAATACCAAGTTAGATTCAACATTAAAGCGCCTTAGAACAGAACAGTTTCAAGAATATTCATAATTTTTAGTGTTAAGTTTAGAATAGGTTGGTGAATACCGGCCCAGATCTTCATGGATGAAAATAATGTTGTAAGTTCAATGACATTGAGAATTTTTAACTGTTTCTTGATTTTCATCCCACTGAACGTACCGTATAGCTTAAAGAATATGGAATGCTATAAATTGGAGCTTCATTTGACTAGTGGTTGCGCAAATATTATTCCAGGAAATATGAAAATTGCTTGTGTGACAAAAATAGCTTAATCATCTTGCATGAAAATTCTTCTGTCCGAACTTTGGATAAATCTGGATCACAGTTCAATGCTTCATATTCACATTATGGGAAGTCTTCAATGGTGTGTAATTATGTTATCGCATAGCCAAGATTTCTAGCAATTTTATGGTTACTTGTCCCGCATACATCATTTTCATTGCTTATCGAACCTGCAAACATAATGCAACAAATATGGGTAATGGAACAATTATTGGAACAAATGGTTTACTGGGATAGCGATGCGATAAATATAGGATAACACTGAATTGGAGTGACAGCCTGTCATCAGATTTATAGTTAAACGCAAGAGTGGCACATCCTTCATTAAAATTGTAAGAAGTTGTAGTAGTTTTGCACTGGATTGAGGGGTTCTGGTTGTGGCCAGCCAGCTATATCGCCGTTTCTGAGTCCTTCCCTCAGCTCGCTAGCGTTACAGATCTGAGCAACGGAGCAGGACCATACTCCATTGAAATCGGCCCACATAAAATGGTAGTGAGCGACAACCATAGCAAATAGGATGACACTGAAGAACCCCTTGTAGTTATGGTAGATTGAGGCAAACTTTGGGGGTGCTTTACACGCTACATGTTTGCCATCAATGGCACCCACGGTGTGGGGAAAGTTCCATTTCTGGTACCACTTGTCTCCGAGTTCTCTCCATCCTTCTTCGGTAGTGGGACACTTCAACAGTTCATCCAGGTATTCATCTACAATGGCTTGTTAGACCTCACGGACCACAATGGAGATGGTGTTGTGGGGGACACTCCAAACAAACTTCATATCACCATACCTTGCCCTTGAGGTTAAGTGGCGAAGGGTAAGTGCCAACTTCAAACCTGGTTCCAGGGCATCCCTGTAGTGAGTGTCCTGTTTAGTCAGCCTCAGTGCCAGTCTCTGCAGCAGCTTATCAAACATAGCTAGGGTCATGCGGAGGAAGTAAGGGAAAGAGGTGGGATCTTCTCTCCTGAGCTCCACCATGAGTTGATCGAACACACCAAGCTGGGGTCTTCTTAGGATCCATGGCCTCACCCATTGGGCATGCTGCCTCTTTCTTAGCCTTCTTCTTCTCACCGTGAGTTGGACATTTAGAATCCGCAGATTGCACTGATTCATAATTAAAGCAAATTGGTGGTCCCTTCTGGCTGGATCTTCCATGGTGACAATAGTTTTAGATGTGTACTCCGTGAAGGCTGGATTTGCAATGGAGATACCCAGAGGATGCTTGTTCTTTTATACTCTAAAGCGGCAAGTGCGTTACTCGGTCGAAACACAATTGGAACACAATCGCTTTAATCGCACCTCAAACGCTTCGCAATATATATTTCATCGCTACTTCATCGCTACTCACCTGCTCCCTATATACTAGGTAAGGGTATCACTGAATGTGGAGCGTACATGAAACAATTGAGAAGCGCATGCGGCGAATACCGAACGACTGAGTAGCGAATGTATAACAAATGAAAGCGATTGAGTAGCGTTTATTTAATTGCTCGCATTATTTTGGTCAGTCCAAAACTTTGCGAACAAATGAATTGAGTACCAGCGAATGACGGGGAACAGGAACGCACAAGAAACGCATTGATGCGAATGCGGAACGAGTGGGGAGTGATAAGTGTAGCAATAAAAAAATATGTTGATCATTTTTCATACGCTTCGCATTGGCAATGGCTTATTCACTGCAGTGTGACAGGACCATCTTGAGGATTACTTTCAGAATGGAATGGATTGTTGTCTCAAACTGACTTATTGCTGTCTTTGTATCATTGAGGCTGCAGTGATAAATTTGATCAGTAGATACTTGTCAATCAAGGACTGAGTTGACCAATTATGGGCTTATATTCCAGTGGTAAATAATAGCACATGGTTGCATAATCCAATCCATTTGTTATTTTGCTGTTGTTTTTTAGACTGCTAGCGGTAGCCAAAGTTTTTTTGAGAGTGTAATTTCCAAAACAGGTATCACGGAACACTACTTTTTTTCTTTGCAGGCTACGAGTCAGTAACCCAGCCAGCAAACCTACATTGGTCCGATATCTATCCGATATGTTTTGAATATCGGATAGACATCGCTCGCGATATCTGTCCGATCAACGTTTTGCCCATCGGCATTTGATCAGGCCGTTATCGAAGCATTGCATATCGGATACATATTGGATAGACATCGGGCCAATATCATCCCAGAAAGCGAGCCTACATCGGTCCGACATCTATCCGACATGTTATAAATATCTCGAATAGATATCGCTCGCGATATCTATCCGATAAACGTTTTGCCCATCGGCATTTGATCAGGCCGTCATCGAAGCATTGCATATCGGATACATATCGGATAGACATCGGGCCTATATTGTGACAGAAAGCAAGCCTACATCGGTCCGATATCTATTCGATGTTTTAAATATCTCTGATAGATATCGCTTGCGATATCTATCCGATCAACGTTTTGCCCATCGGCATTTGATCGGATAGATATCAGAGCATTGTTTATCGGACGTATATCGGATAGACATCAGGCCAAATCGTTCCAGCTAGCAAGCCTACATTGGTCCGATATCTATTCGATGTTTTAAATATCTCTGATAGATATCGCTTGCGATATCTATCCGATCAACGTTTTGCCCATCGGCATTTGATCGGATAGATATCGGAGCATTGTTTATTGGACGTATATCGTATAGACATCTGGCCAACATCGTTCAGCTAGCAAGCCTACATCGGTCCGATATCTATTCGACGATGTTGTCAATATCTTTCGCTTTGATAACCACACTTGTTTATTTTAATGCTAAATTTCAAAATGATGTGCAATTTGGAACAAAACTCAAGAAAGTGTACATATCTTCATTTTTAATAACTTCATCTAATTCTATCTTCTCAAAACATTTCATACGTTTGAGAACCAAATTAAAATAAAACAATCCCAAAAAGCTGTGATAAATATAACAGAAGCAATAGAAAATCATCAAGGAAATGTATACACTATTTATTTAAACAAATGTTTATATGATCTTTCGACGTCTTCATTTTTAATTAATATTTAAATCAGTTACGAGTTTATAGCTAAAAACATTAAAGGACATGTCACATTGAAATCTTAAAGGTTTGTATAAAAAGTCATTTACCAACATGTCAGTGATGTGACAGTAACCAAGAATAAGCTAAGAAATGCAATAATTTCTTGTAAGTTGAATTGCCAATGAAAACAGTTACAAATGCTTTCTATCAACATGTAAGTTATTTATGAATATTAGCATCATCCACCATCATACATGCTATAAAACCAGTGCAACAAAATTGAAAAAGTTAATAATTCAGCAATACTTAACCAACAATTAATTGTATTAGACATTTAGTATCAATTTGAAATTTCCACATTTCAATTTAGATAAAACTAAATATTAAAAAATCATATAAACAAATGGAAATCTGATTAGAATCCAAACTGGAAATTTAAACAAAATCGAAGACAATTCCAGTAAAAAGTGTAAACACACTGAAATACAAAAAAACAACAACACATATTTGACAATATTATGCTTCCAAAAGCATCCTTGATAATATGGTTTCTTTGTTATCCTCACAACATTTTTACATTTAATTTTGCAAATAAAAGAAAACTATGGTTCAGTCAAAATTATATAAATTAATTACATGTAATTTGTTAGCATCATATATAAATTGCGTCACATCTTTAAAAAGAATCAGAATTCTAAGACCTTTGCATGTCTTCACACAAAAATGAAAAATGTAAAACAATTAATTAACACTAAACAGTGTGTGTCATTAATTTTTTTTTTTTTTTTTAATAAACCACATAGTACACTGTCTTGTTATTAAGAATTTTGGTTATAGTAATTAAAAATAACTTCATAAATTGGAACTTTCCAGTCCCTATCACACAGTTAAGAGTGTTTACTTTAGAAGTCTTCATAATATTAATAATTAGTGGAATGTTTTTTATCCACTGTTCTTAATCTCAGTCAAATTCCTTAGCCAGTGTTTGATGCAGCATTCTCCACCCGATAATGATAATGGTGTTGTTCAAAGCAGACCATGTATGTCACTGGCAGCTGGAATGTATGTAAATTAAACTTTAGATCACAGAAAGTAGTTCAATTAATAATTGTAGTCATATAAAGAGTGCAATACATGTTTTACTATACACTCCAATTTTACATAACTGTAACAATATTACACAGAAAATGTAGAGTCATAATAATAATTATTAAATCAGAGTTGGAACAAGAAATGTCTTTAAAAAAGACAATCGGCGTTGAAATTAATATTGAGATGTCATTTAAAGATTACCTAAACAGACGGCCAAGATGATCGGTTACATGAC
Organism: Congeria kusceri; assembly: GCA_027627225.1. Lineage (NCBI taxonomy): Eukaryota > Metazoa > Mollusca > Bivalvia > Myida > Dreissenidae > Congeria > Congeria kusceri. The sequence goes on from CM051030.1 coordinate 46,175,961, forward strand.
TTCTCAGATCCCAGATTTTTTGGTCCCCACCAATATTTGGGGACTTATTGGACCCCAGATATTTTGGACACTATAAGAAAACTTCTCGGACCCAAAAGTTAATTTCAGATAAATTTATAAATTTAAAACTTAAATAGAATTATAATTAATATCTATGCCGTGAATAAACCAATCATACAACTCCATGTTTCCACCAGTGATATATGAATAATTGTTATCTGAATTTGTCAAGCCAATTTAACAAATTAACAATATAAGAAAATATTTGAATAATAGAAAATGTAGCATCTTTTTACAGATTAAATAACATCTACTGGAGAAGTTGATAGAAAGATGCTATTATAAATAATCGTTAATAAATCGTAACCCTAATTTTAATTCAAATTAACAGTAAGTTTATAATATAAATTCCCCATTTATTGAAATTTTTAGGTTTATGATTCTCTGAACGCTATTAATGATGCATGTACGAGTATATGAACACAGCTATACAACGGTTTGCTAGCAACGCACGCTATATTTAGAATGCCACTACTTTTTGTGGAATGCGATGAACTCGCTAGAATCAATGGGTACATGGAACGGCAACCTTGTGAGTGAGATTTATGCATGGGAACATTGCACAATTGCTATTTATAGAGCGTAACGCTTATATAAATGTAGGCTAATCAAAATAGTTATTTCGTTACATGAATGAATATATCATTCTGTTATGGCATACAATGAGACAATACGTTCATAATTAGCCTCAGTTCTAGAGTATATGCGAGGATATGTTTATAACTTCATTTTAACCGCTTATGTAAACAATTATGTAAATTTTTATTCCCCGAAGGTATGCAACAGTTATTGGTATACGTTAAACCATTGTTTGAAGTTTGCATTCCCTAGAATTAGAAAATTTGCCCAATTCTATTGGCATTCAATTTTCCCGCTGCATAATTATCGCAAGAAAATCTGGGTCAAAAGTGATCTTAGACAGCTATGCAGAAAAATTGTACTTGATCTCTGTAATGGTGTTATGCAGAAACTGCTTAAACAATGTGTTACCAACTTGCTCACATCAACAGAAGTGAACTGCATGTTCTGACCAAGTATTACTACATCCAATGTATATTTGATTACCTTCATCTTTCCAATGACAAATTCAAATTAGATGATTCTGTCCATATAGATATGCAGCCCATTTGTCAGTGATGAACGTTACCAAGTCCAAGACCTTATTGTCATCCAAAGAGGCCCAAGAGCCACCATTGTGAAGCAGGTAATTCATCTGAAAACAAAATTGTTTTCAGAATAATTTGTTTTAAATGTGGGTTCATTAGTTGAGTGTATTCATTTATTTAAAGGGACCAATTCACAGATTGGCCTTCTGACAATTTTCCAACTTTTTGTCACAGATTCCCACAATGAAAGGAGTGAAATAACACAAAGGACATACTGTAAATACCGTTTTGTTAATGAGTAATCATCAGTGGAAATTTAGAAAATCATCAAGCGTTTGTAACGCTAAATGATGGAATAATTTGGAGAGTCTCTGTTGTTTCGTTAAAATTGCTGACAACACATGGATCGCTTACATAAATTATACAATCATATAATAAAATATATAATGCATTCCCATATATAAAAGTTGGAATGGCCGAGTGGTTTAGACGGTAGCCTTTTAATCTAGAGGATGGAGGTTCGAACCCCGGTGGGAGCAACTTTTTTGTTTTCTTTTTTTTGTTTTTTTTTTCTCGTCATTATTCAGTTTCGATGCTTAAATCTGTTAAGACAATGAATGGTATACTGCAAAAAATACAAAAATATGTGAACAAGTCCCTTTAAATATAATGTATTCAATACTGTTAAAATTAAAATAAATTTAAACTGTAAGCCTTTAAAATACAAATATTTGAAGTATATTTAAGCTGTAACATGAAAAAAAAACAACTTATCTCGCTGTAAATACTTACATTCGTAGATATGACAAAACAGTATCGTAATATACTAATAATAATAAACACTCGCGAAAATACGTTCCATTTCAATAACCTGGATTTTTTCTACGCCTAAAAGACTTTGAATAGCTGATATAAAGAAACACGATGTCTGCAAATAGTCATAAGTACTTACTTCTTGTTGTTTTTTCTGCGTTTAAGAGGAAACTGAACAGTTTAAAGTTACTTTTCCTTTCTGGAGATCAACGGTTCAAGTTTAAGCGAACAAGAATTTTGCGCCAACCAAAAACGATTTTGTTTGACGAAAATAATTTCGAAGCTATTTCAAAAAAGATTTGTGAAGTCATAGAACGCACATTCATTTCAGTAAAATACTCTTTAGTATTGCCGGATTGATACACATAAATAATTTTATGAAAATAAAGAGAAGTTACTGCTTGCCATGAATGATATCGGCCCTACATCGATCCAACATCGTTTCTTAAAATGACGACAACATAACACATATTGAAGAAATGCCACTCATATATGGATTTGTTTAACATATATCATATACACTAAAATGTATACATCTACTTTTTATTTTTCACCAAAACTATATCGGATAGATAACGGATAGATATCAAACTATTATATCAATAGCCAACAACTGGCCGATATCTATCCGATATGTACAGTAGGAACATGCTTGCTAGCGATAACGGATAGATATCGGGCTGTTGTGTCAATGCGATATCGATATACCGATATCTATCCGATATATGCTTGCTGGCTGGGAAATTGATACCTGAAAGGGTCCTTCTTCAAAACAGCAAAAATTCATGAATGTTTTCTTACCTTTTAATTATTTAAGATAATGTATGTCATGTATATTATAATGTGTATTTCATATGATTTATTATAATAACAGTTTCTAAAAAGGTCAATTTATTAAAAATGTTAAATTAATGACACCCCTATTTTCACATGTACTTGAATGTAACCAAAATTTTACCTGGATGTCCTGGAGAAAGACCACTATATAAATGCGCTGCATCAGTTATTATGGACTTGTTGTGAAAGTGTTATTTCCTGTTACCAATTAATATTGTGATTATTTTGACAACAAATAACTGCAATGTATTAATGTTAAACTGTAGTATGGAAAATCGAGAGCACGCATCATATGACCTACTTTTACCTCAGTAGGCTACAAATAACTAACAATTGATGCTTCTTACTCCCACGCTTTATCGGTTATTCTGCATGGCTCGTTGTAGATTGACTTGTGAACTGGCATATATATAATTCCATTTGCATTAGATAAATACAGTTTTATTATAATGTTGTATACTAAACCTAAGAGGCCATATTACTTAGTTTAAAGGTGAGAAATTGAACTTTATTCAAACAATTGTTTCCTTTTTAGCAATAATGCACACATAATTGACAAGTTTTTATTTTCTTTTGTTGCCAACAGTCTTTCTACGCTGTCCGCGTTTTGATTTCTCCCTTGTTTGCACTGCTGAGTTACCGAGGATAAACAGTACATGTCATGCTGTGAAGTCAATGTGTCATTGGCTGTTACCAAATGTTAGAACATTGTGATTGGATATATGTTATCTATGTCATTCAATTAACAGATGAATACTTGTGTATTCACAAAGGACATGGTTAATTAGCATTTTTCATTAGTTTTTGGCAGCAACAAAGTAGCTCGCTTTTCATGCAAGACAAGGTGTGAAATTGTCTGTGATGATCAATATTGTTATGATGGTGTATATTTCTCTGGTGTATTGTTGGAAATAGATAGCAGAGCTGGCAGACAAACTAATTGCTTTTGCTATGATGTAATGCTGGCCTTCATATTGTTGATGAGCCTAAAGAGCATCCAACTGTGGGCTTATACCTCTCGAAAAAGATCAATTAGCAGGTCTTTAACATCAACAAATTTAAGCATACAGTGAAGTGGTAAAGCCAGTATGGAATAAAAAGCTGTACATGATTGTTTACCAGAAAAATCAATTAGAAGATCCTATCATCAACTAAACTGTATATCTATAAAGTGTTTTAAGAGTACAATCGAAAGTGTGACCTTTGGTAAATTGATAAGTTGTACCCATTTTCACCTTAATTTTGTTAAATCAAATAAATACCTTTTTGTGTTCAGCGTAGCCATTTTGTCAACATTGACAATAAATCTAAAAATTGTCATTGAAGGCATAATTATCTGTAAACAAGTTCCTTTAATTACAATATTAATAATAATAATACATTTTGTCATGCTACTCCTATTTTTTTTAGAACAAATGATGTTTGTTGTATTCAGTAATCATGACATCACTAGTCTGAGAAAATTTTAGCGTATATCATTTTTGAAATTTTTAAGGACACATTATTATTTGCATTGTTGCACAAGATCTAAGACCTATATATAACCTTGTTAGAGAATGCTTATTATTCATAGCTGATGTCGATTTTCAGAGACATTTATTGTTTCTATCAGTCTGCAAACCATTGCAATTAAACCTAAATGGATCTTTTGTTTTGCATAAAAACTCAGGTATCATGATTGTCACAGCAAATATGGTCTGTTATTTTTTTCCCACAACTAGCTGTAATTATATATGAATGATTTCTGTGTACCAGACTCACTTAATTTCTGTCCAGGACATAATCATAATTGTCCATACCTATCAATGAACACACTGAAACTTTTTGTTTTGAGGAAAAGTGTAACGTGATATGGTAAAATCCTAAAATACTTATCAGAATTTTTTTACATATTACATAATGTAATATTTATTCTATTGATTATCAAACCTGAAAAATTGCATTTAAATTTAAATTCTAAAGTAATGGTATGGCGGCATTATAGAGGAGACATGAGAAATATTTTATTTATCATGTGCGCACGTGATAATTACCACATGCACATGTTTTAACTATTATGTGCACATGTGTTAACTATGACATGAACACATGATAGTTAACACAAGCTAACTTAATAAATAAAATGAGGCCTGTCGTGGGCTTAATGCATGTGCGTAAAGTGTCGCCCCAGATCAGCCTGTGAAGTCCGCACAGGCTAATCCAGGATGGTACTTTATGCACATGCATTAAGCCAGGTTTCCTCACGACATGCCTCAAATATATCTCATGTCCCCTCTATGCCCCCTTACAATAGAAATATAAAGGTTCAATTACTGGTTATAAGTTATATTTACAAACATATTGTCAATAGAAATGTGAAGGTTCAATTAATGGTTATCATACATTTATATTTATGAAAATATTAGCAATGATATGACTTCATTTGCTGGAGTAAAACAAAATTTGAATCAAAACACTGACACTGTAGAAAGACTGTTGGAAACTTAAAGCATGTGAATTATGAGTGCAGTTTTTCTAAAAATGAAATATTTGTTTGAATATAGTTTAATTTCCCACCTTTAAACTTGATCATATGGCTTCTTATTCAATAATTTAGGACATCATGTATAATAAAAATTAATTTGTAAGTAACAAACACATATTTTCCAAGCTTAAATTATCTAATGCAGACGGAATTATATGCATGCCTGTTAATAAGTCAATTTGCAAGGAGCCATGCAGAATAACCAATGAAGCGTAGTAGTTAGGATTATTGATTGTTAGTGATTCGTAACCTACTGAGTCAAAAGAAGGTCAGACGATGTGTGCTTTCGATCTTCCATACTACAGTTTAAAATCAATATATTTCAGTAATTTGAAATAATAAGAATCGGTGACAAGAAATAACACTTGCAACAAGTCAATTATAATCGATGTAGCGCATAAATTTAGTGGTCTTTCCAGGACACACTGGTGAAATTGTTCGGTTACATTCAAGTAAATAGCGAAAATAGGGGTGTCATAAGTTTGACATAATGTTTTTAATAAATTGACTTTTTTAGAAACAATATTTGTAATAAATCACATGATCTACACATTATAATACATATGGCATACATTATCTAAAATCATTAAAAGGTAAGAAAATAGGCGTGAACTTTTGCTGTTTTGAGTTCGGGTTTCGATTTACTGACCTGTAGCCTGCAAAGAAAAGAAGTAGTTTTCTGTGATACCTTTTTTGGAAATTACCCTCTCAGAAGACTGTCGGCTTCCACCAACAGTAAAAGCATTCAGTTGCAAAACATTTCTTGAAAAATTTTAACCTCTATGAAATTATTGATTTCAAAGTCATTGTTATTGAGCTATTTAAGAATCATTATGACCTATTCATTGTTAAATTTGATACATTTTCTTTTTGCCCATTTGGCAATTATTATGCGTGTATTAAAGCTCAAATTTTGATTTCACAGCATTCTTCTCAGGGTTTACATAATACTGAGAGTATTTTTATAACAGTACAAGACATCCGTAAACATATTTTTGGAACTGTTTATATCAGCCATCCTGGCACAAGTATAAATCTTTGTTTTTCGTAAATATTGTTGTCTGTCGGTATTCACCAAAAGAAATTAGTCGATGGCAATTAAATTAATTGATGGTTTTGTTAAAAGAATTATTCTCAAAATAATTGGTTGTGTCACTAAAAGATGGCATAAATCTTAGCCAACTTTCTTATCATTTATTTTCATGACAGGAAGATAATTTGTATAATTTTGAAACATATATTAAAGTGGTACAAATATATAAATTACTCCATCTTTTCATCAGATTATGCTGTGGACCAGATTGAAACAACATATTTGTCTTCCAATATTTAGTGGATAATTGAAAACATTATAATGGTGGATTATGGAGATTATATAAAGAAAGCTGATTTCAAGTGGGTAGCTTGCATTGTGGGTGGTATTGAGCAAAAGCCTGGGGATCAGAACAATTATCTGTTGTTTTGATGCAAATACTAATCAAATTATTATTGTTACGCTTGCTTGATTGATGAACTATGTTGATGCATTTGTTTTTGAGGTGTGTTTTTAAAAACAATTTTGAAAAGTGGCTCAGCTTTTAAAGTGGCTTTTAAATGATTGTCAGATTTACTTAGCCAATATGGCCAATCATATATAATTACGTAGTCAATAAACACTAGTATACATTTTCACTAAAATATCATTAAGGACAATATTAATAACATTTAATTTAACACATAATGACATTATTATGGTACTCTAACTATTGGCTCAATTATTTGAGGTAGTTTATGTCCAAAAAAATGTGTACTCTATAGGTTTACGTAACTGTAGATATTCCCCTTTAAACAAGTTGGATTTAATCATACATGTACATGATTAAAGGACTTAAGTGTGTTCCTTGAAAGCCAAAACTTTTATTACAATTTCTCCAAAGGATCAAATATAAATACTTAATTTTATGTTTCACTACTCAAATGTTATTAATTGCTAGTTATTTACACTGGATTTAATTAGATAATTCCTTCACAGGTTTTCAAATTGGGGATTCTCAGGGCACATCTGCACTCAATGAGTGGCAATGTTTGTAGCCATGTTCACATCAAAGGATTAATAGTGTTAGTCTATCCTGGCTTTGGGCTAAAACTAGCAGATTGGATTTAAAAATCTGTGCTGCAAATTTGAGTTGCACTTCTGCTCATTTCTGATCTGAAGAATTTGGGATAAATTGGTGTAAGTTTTGAGGGAATGTGGACTTCAAACCACATGTCAGGCTTCTGTCCTAATTACATGTTGTACACTTTGTGCAAATATAACAAGGAACTTGGATGATTTAGATACTGTTGCATGCAACAAAATGCAAGCATGCACCCTTAATTAATTTGTTCTTGTTGTTTAAATCAGTTTATGATTTCAGAAACACTTTCAGGGTTATGTCTGGCTCTTAAGCAAACTGTCACTTTATTAAACCAATAATTCATGACTTCATGGTATTATGTTTAATATTATGAAATATTGTCTGACTGGGTGAATAAGTGCTCAGAAGAACGTGTCATAGGAAAACTGGGCTAAATGCAGATGCTTAAAGTGTTGTCCCGGATTAGCCTGTGCAGTCTGCACAGGCTAATCCGGTTTGACACTTTCCACCTACAGCGTATTTATGTTTAGAAAAGACTACCTTGAAACAGAAAATCTCGAAAAAGTGGAAAATTTCATTCAGGATTAGCCTGTGCGGGCTGCACAGGCTGATCCGGGACGACACTTTACACACATGCATTAAGCCCGGTTTTCCCACAAAACGCCTCAAATCTATACAGGCTGTGTCCAATTGCAGGTTAGCTTGCCTTTTTCCAGTTATATGATTGATGACACTAAGAAAAGAAAATTAACTATAAAGCTAGAATGTGTGATTTTGCAAAAAAACTATTTTGGAGTAGTTGCCCCAGAAATTGTACCTATTTTCATGCAATGCCAGAAAATTTAATAGGTAACTATTGTGTTTTTTGGCTACTGGTAATGCTAACATAGTAATATGTACCGGTACATACTGTCTAGTTTGGGTACTGGTAATGCTAACACAGTAATATGTACTGGTATATACTGTCTACTTTTGCTACTGGTTATGGTAACACAGTAATATGTACTGGTACATACTGTCTAGTTTGGCTATTGGTTATGGTAACACAGTAATATGTACTGGTACATACTGTCTAGTTTGGCTATTGGTTATGGTAACACAGTAATATGTACCGGTACATACTGTCTAGTTTGGCTATTGGTTATGGTAACACAGTAATATGTACCGGTACATACTGTCTAGTTTGGCTATTGGTTATGGTAACACAGTAATATGTACCGGTACATACTGTCTAGTTTGGCTATTGGTTATGGTAACACAGTAATATGTACCGGTACATACTGTCTAGTTTGGCTATTGGTTATGGTAACACAGTAATATGTACCGGTACATACTGTCTAGTTTGGCTATTGGTTATGGTAACACAGTAATATGTACCGGTACATACTGTCTAGTTTGGCTATTGGTTATGGTAACACAGTAATATGTACCGGTACATACTGTCTAGTTTGGCTATTGGTTATGGTAACACAGTAATATGTACCAATACATACTGTCTAGTTAGCTACTGGTAATGCTGACATAGTAATATGTACCAACACATACTGTCAAGTTTAGCTTCTGGTAATCCTAACACTGTAATATGTACCGGTACATACTGTCTAGTATGGCTACTGGTAATGATAACATAGAAATATGTACCAATACATACTGTCTAGTTAGCTACTGGTAATGCTGACATAGTAATATGTACCAATACATACTGTCTAGTTTGGCTTCTGGTAATGCTGACATAGTAATATGTACCAGTACATACTGTCTAGTTTGGCTACTGGTAATGATAACATAGTAATATGTACCGGTACATACTGTCTAGTTTGGCTACAGGTAATGATAACATAGTAATATGTACCGGTACATACTGTCTAGTTGGCTACAGGTAATGCAACATAGTAATATGTACCGATACATACTGTCTAGTTTGGCTACAGGTAATGATAACATAGTAATATGTACCAGTACATACTGTCTAGTTGGCTACAGGTAATGCAACATAGTAATATGTACCGGTACATACTGTCTAGTTTGGCTACAGGTGATGCAACATAGTAATATGTACCAATACATACTGTCTAGTTGGCTACAGGTAATGCAACATAGTAATATGTACCAATACATACTGTCTAGTTTGGCTACTGGTAATGATAACATAGTAATATGTACCGGTACATACTGTCTAGTTGGCTACAGGTAATGCAACATAGTAATATGTACCAATACATACTGTCTAGTTGGCTACAGGTAATGCAACATAGTAATATGTACCAATACATACTGTCTAGTTGGCTACAGGTAATGCAACATAGTAATATGTACCGATACATACTGTCTAGTTTGGCTACAGGTAATGATAACATAGTAATATGTATCAATACATACTGTCTAGTTTGGCTACAGGTAATGATAACATAGTAATATGTACCGGTACATACTGTCTAGTTTGGCTACAGGTAATGCAACATAGTAATATGTACCGATACATACTGTCTAGTTTGGCTACTGGTAATGATAACATAGTAATATGTACCGATACATACTGTCTAGTTGGCTACAGGTAATGATAACATAGTAATATGTACCGATACATACTGTCTAGTTGGCTACTGGTAATGATAACATAGTAATATGTACCAATACATACTGTCTAGTTTGGCTACAGGTAATGATAACATAGTAATATGTACCGGTACATACTGTCTAGTTTGGCTACAGGTAATGCAACATAGTAATATGTACCGATACATACTGTCTAGTTTGGCTACAGGTAATGATAACATAGTAATATGTACCGATACATACTGTCTAGTTGGCTACAGGTAATGCAACATAGTAATATGTACCGGTACATACTGTCTAGTTGGCTACAGGTAATGCAACATAGTAATATGTACCGATACATACTGTCTAGTTTGGCTACAGGTAATGATAACATAGTAATATGTACCGGTACATACTGTCTAGTTTGGCTACAGGTAATGATAACATAGTAATATGTACCAATACATACTGTCTAGTTTGGCTACTGGTAATGATAACCTAGTAATATGTACCAGTACATACTGTCTAGTTTGGCTACAGGTAATGCTAACATAGTAATATGTACCAATACATACTGTCTAGTTTGGCTACTGGTAATGATAACATAGTAATATGTACCGGTACATACTGTCTAGTTGGCTACAGGTAATGCAACATAGTAATATGTACCAATACATACTGTCTAGTTGGCTACAGGTAATGCAACATAGTAATATGTACCAATAAATACTGTCTAGTTGGCTACAGGTAATGCAACATAGTAATATGTACCGATACATACTGTCTAGTTTGGCTACAGGTAATGATAACATAGTAATATGTACCGATACATACTGTCTAGTTGGCTACAGGTAATGATAACATAGTAATATGTACCGATACATACTGTCTAGTTGGCTACTGGTAATGATAACATAGTAATATGTACCAATACATACTGTCTAGTTTGGCTACAGGTAATGATAACATAGTAATATGTACCGGTACATACTGTCTAGTTTGGCTACAGGTAATGCAACATAGTAATATGTACCGATACATACTGTCTAGTTTGGCTACAGGTAATGATAACATAGTAATATGTACCGATACATACTGTCTAGTTGGCTACAGGTAATGCAACATAGTAATATGTACCGGTACATACTGTCTAGTTGGCTACAGGTAATGCAACATAGTAATATGTACCGATACATACTGTCTAGTTTGGCTACAGGTAATGATAACATAGTAATATGTACCGGTACATACTGTCTAGTTTGGCTACAGGTAATGATAACATAGTAATATGTACCAATACATACTGTCTAGTTTGGCTACTGGTAATGATAACCTAGTAATATGTACCAGTACATACTGTCTAGTTTGGCTACAGGTAATGCTAACATAGTAATATGTACCAATACATACTGTCTAGTTTGGCTACTGGTAATGATAACATAGTAATATGTACCGGTACATACTGTCTAGTTGGCTACAGGTAATGCAACATAGTAATATGTACCAATACATACTGTCTAGTTGGCTACAGGTAATGCAACATAGTAATATGTACCAATAAATACTGTCTAGTTGGCTACAGGTAATGCAACATAGTAATATGTACCGATACATACTGTCTAGTTTGGCTACAGGTAATGATAACATAGTAATATGTACCAATACATACTGTCTAGTTTGGCTACAGGTAATGATAACATAGTAATATGTACCGGTACATACTGTCTAGTTTGGCTACAGGTAATGCAACATAGTAATATGTACCGATACATACTGTCTAGTTTGGCTACTGGTAATGATAACATAGTAATATGTACCGGTACATACTGTCTAGTTGGCTACAGGTAATGATAACATAGTAATATGTACCAATACATACTGTCTAGTTTGGCTACTGGTAATGATAACCTAGTAATATGTACCAGTACATACTGTCTAGTTTGGCTACAGGTAATGCTAACATAGTAATATGTACCAGTACATACTGTCTAGTTTGGCTACAGGTAATGATAACATAGTAATATGTACCGATACATACTGTCTAGTTTGGCTACTGGTAATGATAATATAGTAATATGTACCAGTACATACCGTCTAGTTTGGCTACTGGTAATGCTAACATAGTAATATATACCAGTACATACTGTCTAGTTTGGCTACAGGTAATGATAACATAGTAATATGTACCAATACATACTGTCTAGTTTGGCTTCTGGTAATGCTAACATAGTAATATATACCAGTACATACTGTCTAGTTTGGCTACAGGTAATGATAACATAGTGATATGTACCGATACATACTGTCTAGTTTGGCTACAGGTAATGATAACATAGTAATATGTACCGATACATACTGTCTAGTTGGCTACAGGTAATGCAACATAGTAATATGTACCAATACATACTGTCTAGTTGGCTACTGGTAATGCTAACATAGTAATATGTACCAATACATACTGTCTAGTTTGGCTACAGGTAATGATAACATAGTAATATGTACCAGTACTTTTACATACTGAACTAGATTTCAGTTCTGCACCTGGAATGAACTTGTTTGCAATTCCTCTCAGTAGGACAGAAATTATGGCCCTTTCCATAATCCTCAATGTTCCTACAAAGTGTTAAACCTGTCTTGCATGTGTCTCCATCCATATTAAAACTAATTTCACGGCACATTATATGAACATTTAAGTGAGAATGTGATGTCATACACCTGGCAAATTGTTCGGTATTTCACACATTACAAGAAATGGTGTTTTATAAATATAAATAACAGTACAAATTGCACTACAGTTGTATTTTAGGTGTAGTAAATATTCACCAAAGTCTATCTATGCCATATGGTCAAAACGTGGGTTAAAAATCCAGGATTAGGAGCAAATATTCTTCATTGGACCTTTTTTCAAAGATGTTTTCTACATGTTATACAGATATCATTTAAATAAGCGACCATTTAGATAAGAGCATCAAGGATCAGAAAAGTGTAAATGTATATATTCAAAGTAGAAAATTATAAACCATTTCTAGAAAAACACTGTTCTGTTAATGTAGAACAGACATTTTTTTACACTGTATTAAATTTTTATTATATAATGGATTTTACAAGCCTGGAGAACTACCTGGTTTACTCTTATATTACTGTTTTTCTCAATCCTCTTCATTAAAAGGGAATTTTATCTGGATGTGATTGACTTAAATGTTGAGAACCATCTCTGTAAGACCTGGCAAGCTCACACACTTTCAGCATCCATGTTCTGGAGAGAGAGGAAGACAATAGTTTTGCAAGAGGGCTGTATCTTCACTCTTAAGTGCTTAATGAAGTGGTTATTGAAATGCAATGCCAGATCAAAGGAATTCTGCAGGTATTGCTTATCTTTGATGACAATATAATTGAATAGGTGGTAAATCAACCTGGTGCCTGTCTGTAATCTAATCATGCAATGAAAGTAGTTTTGGGGACCACCTCTGTGGGTTGTCCGAGTTGCACCTGCTGATTGTCTGCATATTAATTGGTGGACTCATGAAAAGATTGTTGGATTTCAAAATTAATTACCTTAGACTGATTTAGGAGTTTAATAATTGTATTTTTATTGACAATTCTGTTGCCTTTTAAAAACAGCTTGCGCAAGTTTATGGCATAAGCATTGTCATGCTGGAGCCAAAGATCTTCCAATAGTCTCCTTAGAATCGCTTTAGCATAAAGATAATCATCACTGTTTATTGCATAGTTTATGTTTAGAATATCTGTAATGGTTTGTTTAGGGTTTCTAGATAGTTATGGGAATTGCAACTTATGTCAATCTTATCTGTTGACATATAGTGTCAAGGACAGACCTTTTAATGTCAGTTACAAGAAAAACAAGGCTTTGATAGTATTGCAAGCAATGCAGTAGCACCCTACCCGTGAAAACCCCTACTAATTAAACATTGTGCAATACCGTCAAATCGCCCTTTATCTGTAGATGTACAAAGTTTCATATTCAAATCCCATTTGTCACTGCAGTATTAAGTTGTTGTTTGTTCTATTTTAGTAACATTGACCAGATATTCGAGTTACTTTTTGAGTTATTGCAGTTCTAAACTGACAGAGGGCAATCATATAGTCCATTCTGGTTACTAAGTTTCGTGATGATATGTTATGTTCTTTTCAAATTATTACAGTATTAAGTTTATTTCTGTTTTAAGTAACAGTCACGTGACGTTTGACATCTGGTGAATTATAAAGGGTCGTGTACAATCCTCACCTTGCTCTTTCTATGTATACAAAGTTTCATCAAAGTATCTTCAGTACTTTTTGAGTTATTGCAGAATCCAGGTATTGGGGACGGGACAGACAGACAGAGTGAGACCGACTGACGAACAGACAGACAGACGCACACAGACAGAGGGCAAACCCATAGTCCAATCTGTGTACCAAGTTTCATGAAGTTTCATGATCATATTGTATGCACTTTTCAAAATATTACAGTATTAAGTTTATTTCTATTTTTAGTAACAGTCACATGACCTTTGACCTCTGGTGAAAAAAAAGGTCGTGCATAATCCTCACATTGCCACATTGCTGTTTATATGTATACCCAGTTTCATCGAAATAAGTTAATACGTTTTTAGTTATTGCAGGAACCAGGTTTTGGGGACGGACAAACAGATGGATGGACAAACATACGGACGAACAGATAGAGAGACACACAGACGGATGGCAAACCTATAGTTCAATCTTCTTACCAAGTTTCATGGTCATATCTTATGTACTTTTCGAATTATAACAGTATTTCGTTTATTTCTATGTTTAGTGACAGTCACGCGACCTTTGACCTCTGATGAAAATTAATAGGTCCTGCATAATCCTCACATTGCCATTTATATGTATACCATGTTTCATCGAAATATCTTCAGTACTTTTTGAGTTATCGCAGGAACAATATTTTGCAGACGGACGGACGGATGGAGGGCAAACCTATAATCCCTCCGGTGAAACACCGGTAGGGGACTAATAATCATATGTGAATATTCACTGTTGCATAGCATTTCACTATGCCTTGCAGCATTGTGTCCAGTAAATAATAAGTGTGAAAGAAATAATTGTGATGAAAAAAGGCTTGTCTTACTTTTTAAAACATGATAATTAGTATCAAGATGAGCTACAAAAGCTATATGTTAGCTCGGCAAACACTATAATGACAGTAGACCAAGTTGCACCATTAGATTCTAACATTATGAGTCTGATTGTCCGTAAAGCTTGACAGCGGTCAGCAGCCTTAAAATAACAAGTGAGGCTATTTTAAATCATTGGGAACCTAAATCTTTTGTGTAATTCGTTGTTGAGTATCATTGGAAACACATCCAAACAAATCCTGTCTAAACCCATCCGGACCTGCAAGAATTGAAACTCCAAACCCATCCAGACCTGCAAGAATTGAAACATCTGAAGGGTCGTCTTTAGGACCAGGACAGATGGCTGATTTTCTCATCATTGATTGGTCTTTGGTCTTATTAGCTCCAGTAAGGATCAAGAGGGTGAAATCCTGTCCCAGGGGCCATATTTCAAGGGGCTGGCCCCAACTGAATGACCACTTATGGCTAACAAGGGCTGTATTAGCAAACGCAATTGCCAATAAAGTAATAAGCTTTCAGGATCCAAGTCAGATTTTGGACCAAATATCAGTTCAGACTAATTCAGTGACCAGATTAGATGATTTTTGTGCTAACTATGTTCAGAATTTTTATGTTGATTATTGTTAAGGTTTACAAATAATGCAAGTTCGCATACTGACAAGATTATCATGATATTTAATGCTATAAAAGCATAGAACTAAGTTCACCAATATATTAGATGCAAAAAGTATACACGTGTCGTCATTGGACATAATAATGCTAAAACAAAACCAACATTTCTTGTGATTTTTAAGGGGTTTTTGTAAAGTTTGCCAGTGTAATAAATCTAAACAATGTCTTTTGATGCTGATTTTAAAATTAAGTTATTTCTCCATGGTTTGTTATCAAAACTGAAGCTCACATTTCATAATGATCTACCCTGCACAGCATCAAAAAGAGCCAATTGTTGGGGACAGCATTATTGGGCATTGGTCATCTAATTTTTGCAGGCACATCGCTGTTGGGACTTCCTAATTATTTGGACCGTAAATGAGATTAATAATAACATAATAAAAACTACAATAAACATTATTCTTCCCCCAAATTAATGATGGTTTTGTACGTTTTTTTTCTTGAGTGTCAATGCTTTGTCTTTTTTTATTAGACTTTTATGCAGACTGGATTTTGTACCAGCTATACTCGGTCAACCGTCGCACTATTTCATTATGCAAATGTGGGGTGATAACTTGATTGTTTCCATCAAATGAACAACTTGTAAACCGGTTTTAACACAATCATTGGTGTGGTGCAGAGGCTGGAAATATTTTTCTTGTCTCGTTATTAAAAGATTTCCATCTCGGAATCCATCTGTCAGAGTTGTGATTGACAGAATATCAAATCATTAATGCCTGCGATGAAAATAGAAAATTGGGAAAATTGGCTTGCTTGTTTACCATGAAATATTATTTGGGTTAAAACTGTAAAATGAAAAGTTTCATCACAGGCCATTCCATTTGTTGGACACAATGATCCCATTCATGTAAATTACAAACAGTACAATACAAATTATTGTGCCTGTTTCATTTCATCATTTGGGATTCAAGTAATATGCAACTTGATATGCAAATTGTAGAAATTGACATTTCAATAATCACAGTAAAAGAAAAAAATGTGGTTCATTAAAGTTTGAAAATTACATTTGGAAAATCAAAATTCTTTACACAGAATTAACAGTAAAGTAGTGGTTTTGTTTATATACTGTTGATATGCCCCTTCAATTTGATTCTGGTCAATCAAAGCTTTTATAATAATGCACTGAACATTTATATACAAGTTTCTGGATCATTTTGTCGTACATGATTGTACACTAAAAATGAACTTCTTGAAGTTTGCTTATATGAGGCGCGTCGTGGGATTACCGGTCTTAATGCATGTGCGTAAAGCATCGTCCCAGATTAGCCTGTGCAGTCCGCACAGGCTAATCCAGGACGGCACTTTCTGCTTTTATGGTATTTTATGTTTCAAGGAAGTCTCTTCTAAACATAAATCCACTGTAGGCGGAAAGTGCCGTCTCAGATTAGCCTGTGCGGACTGCACAGGCTAATCCGGGATGACACTTTACGCAAATGCATTAAGTCCGGTTTTCCCACAACGAGCCTCATAATACGTAGAGTTCTTCATTGTTGTATAATTTAACACTTGTGTAAACACTTGTGGAAAAATATTTTAAGCAGTTACCAAAACAAAAACATGTCAATGCGTATTAGTGTTTATGGTATTTGCTTATTTAAAATAAAATACCATTATGAAATATATTGAAAAGAAAAGTGATATTTAATACAGTACAATATTATTAGACTTTTTAAAGTATTGACACTACACTGTTTATATCTGAGTTTCAATGATTTCAGACTCAAAATGTGTACACTGTATATTAGTGCCATAATAATTACCGGAAAGTGCAATGTAAACTTTATAATGCTTACTTACACAGTTACATAAAATAACACATATGTTAAATGCATTTTTAGCGCAATTAAATTATCCAAATAGTATTATATTCACAGCTGTGCTGAGTCCCACGTTAAAATATTAATCTGACTCTTCCTGTTTATACAATCAAATTTATTGTGGGGCACATGTTTAATACCTAGAACATTCTGAATATCAAATAGTAATACAGAAATTACCAAACTACTTTGGTAGTCATTATTATTAATAAAAATGCATTTAATGTAAACATAAATGCAGAAATTGCATACATTTATTATTGAGAGTACATTATGTGATATTTTTATATTTCTTTTTTTATGAAATGAAAATAAAACACTACTACATCTTTTATGTAGCTTTATCATTAATAACAAGAGTGCCATTGTCACAAAGATACGCCCGTCAAAGAAGCTTTTTGGGGGTTAAGATTCAACAACTAAAGAGAAACAGTTCAAAAACTAATAAGGTAGAGTCAAGGTATTTGTGCGTCCAATTCATCTTCAAAGCCTCTGTGTGGTGAGTTGTGATATCAAAACTATTCCATATATATTCTTAAATCTATAATCAAGATGCCAACATTTAAATTCCCTAAAAACCAAATTTTTCGAATGAATTTCATTAGTCAGCACAAAAATCAAATTTTAGTAATGGTAACCTTGACCCCGGCCACCCCAAATGCAATCCCAAGTGAGGTCTAGATATAAGGTATCTACATATAAAGTTTCTTCAAAGTATCTCAATGTCTTCTCAAGCTATTGGGCGGAAACTTGTTTGTCTGCTTTTAGTAACCCTGACCTTGACCCCATCCACCTCAAATGCAATCCCAAGTGAGGTCTAGATATAAGATATCTATGTATGAAGTTTCCTTAAAATATCTCAATGTGTTGGCAAGCTATTGAGCAGAAATCGTTTATTTTTTTATTTTTAGTAACAGTGACCTTGACCTTGACCCCATCCACCCGATATGCAATCCCAAGCGAGGTCTCAATACAAGGTAGCTATGTATGAAGTTTCATAAAAATATCTTCATGTGTGCTCAAATTATTTAGCAGAAACTGTTTTTCTATTTTTAGTAATAGTGACCTTGACCCTCACCCACCCAATATGCAATCCCAAGCGAGGTCTCGATATAAGGTGTCTATGTATTAAGTTTAAGTAAAATATCTTAATGCGTTCTTAAGTTATTGAGCAGAAACCATTTTTCTATTTCTAGTAACAATGACCTTGACCTTGATCCCACCCACCCCATATGCAAGGTCTCGATACAAGGTATGTATGACCTTGACCTTGGCCATTAGGACCTGGTTCTTGTGCACCACACTCCCCATCACCACGCACGTCACTTCTGCCAAGTTATTTGAAAATCCATCCATGCTTGAAAAAGATATGCTCCAGGCAATGTGTTAAGGATTGATTTCTTAAATTGGACCTTGAATTGAGACCTTGACCTTGGACCTAGGGACCTGGTTCTTGTTCGCGACGCTCCGTCTCACCATGCTTGTCACTTCAGCCAGATCATTTGAAAATCCATCCATGCTGGACAAAGATATGCTCTTAACATGTTTAGGATTGATTTCTTAAATTTGACCTTTGACCTTGAATTGTGACCTTGACCTTGGACTTCTGGACCTAGTTCTTGCGCGCAGACCCCGCCTCACCAGGCTTGTCACTTCTGCCAAGTTATTTGAAAATCTATCATGCTTGACAAAGATATGCTTCGGACAATGTAGTAAGGATAAATTTCTTATATTTGATCTTTGACCTTGAATTGTGAGCTTGACCTTGGACCTAGGGACCCGGTTCTTGCATGGGCATCTCATCATGCTTATCACTTCTGCCTTGTTATTTGAAAATCCATCCATTCTGGACAAAGTTATGCTGGGTATTCCATTATTTGACCTTTGACCTTGAATGGTGACTTTGACCTTGGACTTAGGGACCTGGTTCTTGAGCCTAACACTCCGGCTCATCATGCTTATCACTTCTGCTAAGTTATTTGAAAATCCATCAAGGATGGACAAAGTTATGCTCCGGACAAATTGTTAAGGATTGAAATCTTCTATTTGACCTTTGACCTTGACTTGTGATCTTGACCTTGGACCAAGGGACCTGGTTCTTGCACCTGACACTCTGTCTCATCATGCTTATCACTTCTGCTAAGTTATTTGAAAATCCATTCAGGCTGGACAAAGTTATGCTCCGGACAAAGATCTCCCACCGCATGATGTCCATCCGCCCGCCAGCCCAACCGCCTGCATGGGCGTTCCCATAATACGGCCGTTTTTCAACTGGGCATATAAAAATGCAATTTTTCTCACTAAAATGCAGACAACTAAATGATGGTTGCCTCATTTTTGAAATGTTTGTGCCCAAAAGTTTCAAAGGAATCAAGAACAAGTATTACCTGAATTTATGATTCAAACAAGTATCAGCATTGGGCTTTGTCATCCTGTTGTTCTGGCATTTTGAAACACTTGATGATATCCAACACAATATGCAAGAATGACAAATACCATATTTTGTTGTGTAAGTGTGCGTGTTTGTTGTTCTGGCATGTCACAGCCCTTCATTTGACCCAAAACAGCAAATAAGCGGCGCCATTATGCAAGATTAACATGGTGTGTTCTTATTTTGGTGCCTACCAATTTGGTTCTCTTATTTTGTTGTGTTGGGTGTTTGAAGGTCTAGAAGGTGGCCAACATGCTCACACACCAAAACAACAAACATTTGTGCCTATACAACAGAATGAAAATGACCCCTCATCCAAGCTTTAGTGAGGGATGAGGGACATTATTGTAGTAAAGCCGGAGGCTGGAGCATGTATTTATTACTGAGCATATCGTTATGACGATACAAAGTGATCCGCATTTTAAACGCCGCACTTAAAACATCACGTGACCAGTCTACAGACCCGGATGTCAACCCCATTATCACCATTCTTTAAACACGGTTTTGTTGCTTCAATACACTAGACAAAGCAAAGGGTGGGGAAAACTTGCTTTATGTACAGCAAATGTAGCTGGAATCAAGATTAAAAATAACACAACTTTAAACAATGTAATGTAATTACATAAAAGCACAGGTGGGGACTATACATGCTCTTGCCTCCAGCTTTATTACAATAATGTCCCTCATCCCTCACTAAAGCTGGGATGAGTGATAATTATTTTCCGTAAAGCCTTTGGTTTTCCTATGTATTACTTAGCATCCTTAAATAAAGCAGCAAAACTATACCAACACAAAGTAAGAATAACTTAGTATCATTTATCAAAGAGTACTGGGTATCAGTAAATAACATATATATGCAAATTGACCAACCAATAACCATCATATACATGTACATCAAGACCAACATTTTTCTACCTGTCCAACAACTGTCATGATATACCATATATACCAAACTGTGCTGAAACATAAATTATCATTATATATAATCACTTATTACCAAATATCGCAGTATTGAAAGATATGTCTTTCTCTATGACTGACCTATAATAAAATTTATAGAAATTTTTGTCAGTTTTCCAGTCTGCTGTTTTTAAAATATTAGCTAAAGAACACCCTTTATTGAAAGCAGCAGAAGTAGCAGCCGATCTAAACGAGTGAGCCTTAAACACGCTAGTGTCTATGCCCGATAGTTGCAAAATGTCCCTCAGCCATCTAGCTACAGTACCAGTTGTCACAGGCTTGAAGATTACATAAGAAACAAGCAAATTGTTTGATTTTCTTAAAGACTTGGTATAGTGTACATAAAACAACACCGTATGCATAACACATAACTTCTCATCCCGAAAATGTTCCAAAACTAAGCATTATGTTTCTTAGTGGTTTTAAAGTGATTAGGAAAAACAAAATAGACTTTGTTATTACTCTTCTTCATTTGGTCCAAATTCAAGGACACCAACGTTTGTGCCCTCATAGCACATGATAAGGCTATTAAAGCTGATACCTTAAGGGTCAACATTTTTATTGATAATTTTTCCAATGGATATAAATCTTTAAAAAAAAATTGAGGACAATATCCACATCCCAAGTAAATTGATATCTAGGAAGTGCTGGACATATATGAAATACACCTTTCATGAATTTAGTAATCAGGAAGACATTTGAACACCAACTTTTACCAAAAAAATGGTAAAGTTTGCAATAACATTCACTTATGCATATTTAAAACTCAATAGGATTTCTTATCCTTATGAAAGTCATACCAATAAGACACTACTACACTCTCAGTCATTTGAAAGGGATTACATGCCCTTGAAAAACACCATAAATACCACTTGTTCCAAGCCAGGCCGTATTGTTTTCTTGTTCCTGTTTTCCAGGCTGATAGGATAACTTCTCTAGCTCCTTGTGAAATTCCTCCATGCGCCAATGAATGCCTGATAAAGTCACCACCACCATCTTCAAGGATCAACTGAGGGGATGTACCATGTTGATGTTCAGCAGAAACAAGAGGTCTTGATGCCTCCATAACCTGACTGGCAAGGAGATAATGTTACATAAAACCATAGGATACCAAGATTGACTTTTCCACTCTGGACAAACTAAAATAGCTGGATCCACCTCATCAGAAATAATTTTATTAATTATTTTACCAATTAAATTGAATGGCAGAAAAATGTAGGGTTTCAAGCCATTCCATGACATGGAAAAAGCATCAAAACCACAAGCTCATGAAACAAATTTATCCAATTGTCTATTAAGTCTTGGCCCAAACAGATCTATGTCTGGCTGAAAAAAGTGCTTACAAATTTTACGAAAAATGTCAGGTTTTAACATCCATTCCGTAGAGTCTGAGAAATTTCTTGAATAAAAGTCTGCTTTAATATTTGTTTTGCCTGGGGTATGAATTGCTGAAATAAAGATACTTCTTTCTAAACACCAATGCCACATTTGTCTAGCTAAACAATCCATAGGAAAGCAGTTCATTCCTCCCATATCAGCAATGTAAGATACAGAAGATACATTATCAGTTTGTATTTGTACATAAATATCATGGTGATCAAGAAATAAGGCTTGTTAGGAATAAAAAATGGACAATAATTCCAAATAATTAATAGAATGCATCTTTTCTTCCTCACTCCATCTGCCATTAGCATGCTGATCATTCTCCCTAATATAGCAAATGAATAGAATGCATCTTTTCTTCCTCGGTCCATCTGCCATTAGCATGCTGATCATTCTCCCTAATATAGCAAATGAATAGAATGCTTCCTTTCTTCCTCACTCCATCTGCCATTAGCATGCTGATCATTCTCCCTAATATAGCAACCCCAGCCAAATAATTAATAGAATGCTTCCTTTCTTCCTCACTCCATCTGCCATTAGCATGCTGATCATTCTCCCTAATATAGCAACCCCAGCCAAATAATTAATAGAATGCATCCTTTCTTCCTCACTCCATCTGCCATTAGCATGCTGATCATTCTCCCTAATATAGCAACCCCAGCCAAATAATGAATAGAATGCATCCTTTCTTCCTCACTCCATCTGCCATTAGCATGCTGATCATTCTCCCAAATATAGCAACCCCAGCCAAATAATTAATAGAATGCATCTTTTCTTCCTCACTCCATCTGCCATTAGCATGCTGATCATTCTCCCAAATATAGCAACCCCAGCCAAATAATTAATAGAATGCATCCTTTCTTCCTCACTCCATCTGCCATTAGCATGCTGATCATTCTCCCTAATATAGCAACCCCAGCCAAATAATTAATAGAATGCATATTTTCTTCCTCACTCCATCTGCCATTAGCATGCTGATCATTCTCCCTAATATAGCAACCCCAGCCAAATAATTAATAGAATGCATCCTTTCTTCCTCACTCCATCTGCCATTAGCATGCTGATCATTCTCCCTAATATAGCAACCCCAGCCAAATAATTAATAGAATGCATCCTTTCTTCCTCACTCCATCTGCCATTAGCATGCTGATCATTCTCCCTAATATAGCAACCCCAGCCAAATAATTAATAGAATGCATCCTTTCTTCCTCACTCCATCTGCCATTAGCATGCTGATCATTCTTCCTAATATAGCAACCCCAGCCAAATAATTAATAGAATGCATCCTTTCTTCCTCACTCCATCTGCCATTAGCATGCTCATCATTCTCCCTAATATAGCAACCCCAGCCAAATAATTAATAGAATGCATCCTTTCTTCCTCACTCCATCTGCCATTAGCATGCTGATCATTCTTCCTAATATAGCAACCCCAGCCAAATAATTAATAGAATGCATCTTTTCTTCCTCACTCCATCTGCCATTAGCATGCTCATCATTCTCCCAAATATAGCAACCCCAGCCAAATAATTAATAGAATGCATCCTTTCTTCCTCACTCCATCTGCCATTAGCATGCTGATCATTCTCCCTAATATAGCAACCCCAGCCAAATAATTAATAGAATGCATCCTTTCTTCCTCACTCCATCTGCCATTAGCATGCTGATCATTCTCCCAAATATAGCAACCCCAGCCAAATAATTAATAGAATGCTTCCTTTCTTCCTCACTCCATCTGCCATTAGCATGCTCATCATTCTCCCTAATATAGCAACCCCAGCCAAATAATTAATAGAATGCATCCTTTCTTCCTCACTCCATCTGCCATTAGCATGCTGATCATTCTTCCTAATATAGCAACCCCAGCCAAATAATTAATAGAATGCATCTTTTCTTCCTCACTCCATCTGCCATTAGCATGCTGATAATTCTCCCTAATATAGCAAACCCAGCCAAATAATTAATAGAATGCATCTTTTCTTCCTCACTCCATCTGCCATTAGCATGCTGATCATTCTCCCTAATATAGCAACCCCAGCCAAATAATTAATAGAATGCATCCTTCTTCCTCACTACATCTGCCATTAGCATGCTGATCATTCTCCCTAATATAGCAACCCCAGCCAAATAATTAATAGAATGCATCCTTTCTTACTCACTCCATCTGCCATTAGCATGCTGATCATTCTCCCTAATATAGCAACCCCAGCCTTCTAAAGACGCATCTGTTGCTAAATGATTAGAAATATCTTTTTGCCTTATTCTCTTACCATTTTTTGAAACGGCATCGTCTATCCACCATTTTAACTCATCCTTACTTTCAGTACTTATTCAAGGACATTATCAAAGTTATTATTATTTCCTAGACCTGTTAACGTATTTCTTTCCAAATTTCTATAATGTAATGGTACCTCTAAAATATCAAAAAATGCATTTACGATGCGGCCAATCAAAGATGCAATTTCTCATACAACAACCTGTGACTGTTGCAATAGACTTTCAGAGTCACTAACAATTCTCTGACCTTTTTTCTCTGTTAAGAAAACCATAAACATGGTGGAGTCGATAACAAATCAGAAAAAGACAATTCTCTGTGAAGGAAAAAGTACTGACCTGTCAAAGTTTATAGTAAATCCCAATGATTCCAGGGTTTCTAAGATTTTATTTCAATTGTTTAAACAAACTTCTTTAATCTGATGCATATTAATCGAATCATCTATGTAATATGAACACCTAATGCCCCTAAATCTAAACCATGCATGAATGGGACGCAATATTTTAGTAAACAATTTTGGTGCCGGAGACAAACGAAACAGCAGACACACAAACTTGTACAGATTTCCATTTAAACTGAAGTTAAGAAATTGTTAATAATCTTCATGTATAGGTACTGAAAAATACACATCTTGCAAATCTATACTTGTAAAGTAATCATCTTTCTGGACTAGTCCAAAACTGTTTTAAACGTTTCTTATTTAAAGTGCTCATATATTATAAATTGAATCAAATATCTCAAGTTTATTACTGGCTTATACTTTCCATCAGATTTAGGCACAATAAAAAGTTTAAAAATAAACTGATTTTCTTCATCACTTGAATGTACTATGGCCCCTTTGTCAATCCGGGTATTTACCTCATCATTAACAATTTTTTATTGATCGACACCAAAAGGAATTTCTTTTGGAACAACATTTTGAACTGGTTGTGTATAAAATTCGATTTTGTAACCAGAAATAGCTTGCATGATCCACGAGTCCTGTGTATATTGTTTCCACTTGTCAACATAATGTTAAAATTTTCCCACAGTACTCACCATTAGTTTTTTTTCTGGTCTGCCATTGTTACAGTAGCAGTGGGGGTAGTCAACCTCCCTCTTCTATTGGCGCCGAATGATCGAGCTGCCCCTCTGAATGATGCCCTTTGAGGATATGGAGTGTATCTCATGGTCTGACTAGGCTCAAACCCGCCAGAATAACTTCCAGGATGAAAACCCATGCCGCGAGAGCCTCTGAAGGACCTCGAACCATAACCTCTACCTCTCATTCTCATATCTTTACCTAGTGAAACACCGGCATCACAATTTTTTATTTCTTTGCTAATATCATCACCAAATAGCATTGATGAAACTGGTGTGTAAATTTCACACAGATTTGAATATTTTTTGTTAATATATTAGGTCTGATAAGATATCTGCGCCTAAGCGACAAATTATACTGCACTTGACTCAATATTGTCATAATGTCTGAAACAAGGGTCCTTGCTTCAGGATTGCTAGAAATTTGAGCCATTAGCAATTCCACCAATTTAATCATTGGTACAATTCCAATTGCAGCTAGATTCTGAATGTCAACCATTCCCCTGCCTTGTGATCTTGCACATTTATCAAGAACCTTCCAAATCTCATTATTCACCAAAGATGCACCGAGGTTTGTACAATTTTCTGGTATTCTGTATTTACCAATGATAGTGTCTGTGTTACATTGTGCTGTACATGCTGTATTTATCAAATTGGCCAAAGACTGAGAAATTGCAGAGCCTTTTTGTGGAGTCTTTAATTTAGGCAAGTCCCATAAATCATCAGAGGAAGGATGCACCTCCCTATCATCAAACAATGTGGATGAAAATTCTGCACCAATGGACTTATTGTTATCGTAATCTAGATCTATTTCTTCACCATCACAATCATCACGATCTAGTTGCACATGAATGTTTGGCACATCACTTAATTTTTGCCCATACTGTGTTATATCATTTTCCGTGACTACGTTGGCGGAATTCCATCCTAAAGCAACTCTAAGACTGTTAATTTCTTAATGGGACAATTTAGAAAAGTCCAAAACGTTCGACTTCATCCTGAAATAGACTTAGTTTTGTCAACATTAGTCACTTTGCTAGTTTCTTTCCTCTTAGATTTTTTATTTGTATTAGCACTCATCGTTCTGACTACTGCCTTTCCTTTTGTTTTAGGGACAACTACCGACTTAATGACGGTTTCTTTAAAATGTTTGGAGAATTACATTCGTCTGTGTAAAAGCCAGAAAATTCATCAATTTCGGACGAATGACCAAGTGAAAGCTCGTCAATTATTTTGTCAATTAATAAATGACAAAAATTTTAAAAATACTAGGACTGCGTCCTTAGTTTGGCAGTGTAAATATAATCTATCATGTGTATTATCATAAAATAAACCACAATAGCTGGTAATTACCTTTTTATGCGACCACTTCGCACCACGCCAAAACAAAGAATGGTGATAACGGGGTTGACATCCGGTGTGTAGACTGGTCACATGATGTTTTAAGCGCGTCGTTTAAAATGCGGATCACTTTGTATCATCATAAACATATGCTCAGTAATACATCGTTTATTTAAGGGTATGTCATTAAAAATGATATGGCAGAAATCACTTTCCATGAACATATCCTTTGCATATTAAACATACACTTAATGTAGTTTTATAAATTTATTTTGGTTTGATTTAGTCATTTAAATTTAAACTTAAAATAATGTTTTACATTTTTTTAAACAAGTCAAAGACGTTTGATAGACAAAATTGTGAACGTTTCTTTTAACTGAAGGCTCAGCTGTTTACACTTTATTGAAGGGATTTGATTATTGAGATTTCTTGGATTTTATTCCACATTATTTGATAAGGCATGATCTAAATTAAGGGAGGTAACCTTCCTAGACATAATAGTGTTGAAACCATGTCTTCTAAATCCAGCTGTCAGTCATTCCTAGAGCGGCTGATTACATAGATACATTAGATTGTGTAATCATTGTAATTGAAATGAACTGTTTTGATTGAGTAATTGATAGTGTAAGGGATGCTGACAAATTAGGTAAGATTTGCACTGAAATGAAAACTGATTTGTGATGAAGCAGCATTCCAGAGATAATAAGATTGCTAGTCAGAAATAGTCATTAGTTGTGTAATAAATGGCAGTCTCAATCTCCTTCAACAAATCAGCAAACCCGTTTGCGCTTGAGAGACGTTGATTTTGGCAACAGTAGCATGAGACAGCCAGTCACAACAGTAGCATGAGACAGCCAGTCACAACACATGTAGTATATCAACAAACATTCAATTTGATAAATAACCGAATGAGAATGACAATCGAATATTTGTATTAACATCTAAATTTATTCTCATGCGCCAACATCGTTCCAGCCATTTTTAACACCCAGTTTTATTCAACACAAGATTCTATAATTATTCACCAAAGGAAAGCTGGCCGTCCAGGAAATACCTCCTTTTAATACTTTTTAAAAGGTAGGAAACCTGTTTCTGTAACAAATGCACGAAGCGTATACTTTTATATGCCTCTCAGACCATTCCTCCGAATAAAGTTCAACGGAAATGAACAACATGCTCTATAAAACATAAATACACCAATAGTCTAAAAACGTTGTGTAAAACTGTATCAACACGCTTAATTGAAATTGAATGCCAGTTTACTGCCACCTGTTCTTAGGTCTTGGTAGAAATGACCGCCAAACTGCTCAAACCAGTTTTATGACCATTAGTCACGTGACACACCGCATGAATTGACCAATCAGCTTTTTGTTATCGTCCTTTTTGAGACAATAGTTCTCCGCTATACGATGTAATGCAGAGAACTGTGTATCTTAGTTCCAGAATTTCACGATTTTCAGTGTTGACTGTTTAGTATTGAATTGTTTCGTATGCTCTGCCAGTCTACTGTGTTGAATTCCCATATCTTTTGCACAATACATTGAACAGTATAAAGCAGAAAGCACAATAGAAAGCACTCTGAGAGCACAAACCTCCTCCAGGCAGCCAATTTGTCCTTTCTCCCAGTAGTAAAGAATCCTATCATATCTCCCAGTAGTAAAGAATCCTATGATATCTCCCAATACTAAAGATTCCTATCCTATCTCCCAATAGTAAAGAAACCTATATCCCAATAGTAAATAATCCTATCATATCTCCCAATAGTAAAGAAACCTATCTCCCAATAGTAAAGAATCCTATCCTATCTCCCAATAGTAAAGAATCCTATATCCCAATAGTAAAGAATCCTATCATAACTCCCAGTAGTAAAGAATCCTATCTCCCAATAGCAAAGAATCCTATCCTATCTCCCAACAGTAAAGAATCCTATATCCCAATAGTAAAAAAACCCTATATCGCAACAGTAAATAATATATCCTATATCCCAGTAGTAAAGAATCCTATCATATCTCCCAATAGTAAAGAATTATATCCTATCTCCCAGTAGTAAAGAATCCTATCATATCTCACAATAGTTAAGAATCCTATCCTATCTCCCAGTAGTAAAGAATCCTATCATATATCCCAATAGTAAAGAATCCTATCATATCTCTCATTCGTAACAAATCCTATCATATCTCCCAACAGTAAAGAATCCTATCATATCTCCCAGATGTAAAGAATCATATCATATATCCCAATAGTAAAGAATCCTATTCTATCTGCCAATAGTAAAGAATCCTATATCCTAATAGTAAAGAATCCTATCCTAACTCCCAATAATAAAGAAACCTATACCCCAATAGTAAAGAATCCTATCCTATTTCCCAATAGTAAAGAAACCTATCTCCCAATAGTAAAGAATCATATCTCCCAATAGTAAAGAATCCTATATCCCAATAGTAAAGAATCCTATCCTATCTCCCAATAGTAAAGAACCCTCTCTCCCAATACACTATACCCCAATTGTAAAGAATCCTATTCTGTCTCCCAATAGTAAACAACCCTATATCCCAATAGTAAAGAATCCTATCATATCCCCCAGTAGTAAAGAACCCTATCTCCCAATAGCAAAGAATCCTATCTCCCAATAGTAAAGAATCCTATATCCCAATAGTAAAGAATCCGATCTCCCAATAGGAAAGAATCCGATCTCCCAATAGTAAATAATCCTATCATATCTCTCAGTAGTAAAGAATCCTATCATATCTCTAAGTAGTAAAGACCCCCATCTCACAATAGCAAAGAATCCTATCTCTCAATAGTAAAGAATCCTATATCCCCAAAATAGAGATTCCTATAACCCAATAGTGAAGAATCCTATAACCCAATAGTAAAGAATCCTATCTCACAATAGTAAAGAATCATATATCCCAATAGTAAAGAATCCTATTCTATCTCCCAATAGTAAAGAACCCTATATCCCAATAGCAAGAAACCTATCTCCCAATAGTAAAGAATCCTATATCCCAATAGTAAAGAATGTGATCTCCCAATAGTAAAGAATCCAATCTCCCAACAGTAAAGAATCCTGTCATATCTCTCAGTAGTAAAGACCCCCATCTCACAATAGCAAAGAATCCTATATCTCAATAGTAAAGAATCCTATATTCCAAAAATAGAGATTCCTATAACCCAATAGTAAAGAATCCTGTAACCCAATAGTAAAGAATCCTATCTCACAATAGTAAAGAATCCTATCTCCCAATAGTAAAGAATCCTATAACCCAATAGTAAAGACCACCATCTCACAATAGCAAAGAATTCTATCTCACAATAGTAAAGAATCCTATCTCTCAATAGTAAAGAATCCTATCTCCCAATAGTCAAGAATCCTATAACCCAATAGTAAAGAATCCTATCTCACAATAGTAAAGAATCCTATCTCCCAATAGTAAAGAATCCTATAACCCAATAGAAAAGAATCCTATCACCCAATAGTAAAGAATCCTATAACCTTATAGTCAAGAATCATATAACCCCATAGTAAAGAATCCTATCTCACAATAGTAAAGAATCCTATAACCCAATAGTAAAGAATCCTATCTCCCAGTAGTAAAGAATCCTATCTCACAATAGTAAATAATCCTATCTCCCAATAGTAAAGAATCCTATAACCCCATAGTAAAGAATCCGATCTTCCAATAGTAAAAAATCCTATCTCCCAATTGTAAAAGAATCCTATCATATCTCCCAATAGTAGAGAACCCTATCTCCTAATAGTAAAGAATCCTATCCTATCTCCCAATAGTAAAGAACGCTATCTACCAATAGTAAAGAATCATATCTCCCAATAGTAAAGGATCCTATAAAATAATTTGGATCCAGACAGTGATCGGGATCACCACTAAAATCTATTCATTTGTTCATCAGCCAATTTCCATCCTCCCAGAGATAATTTCATGCAAATCTGTTAATAATACATACAATATTGTGGCAAAAACATGACCTCCTTGGCAGAGATATTCAGTATGTGAGACGAGTTGAGGGAAAACCGGGCTAATGCATGTGCATAAGTGTCGTTCCGGATCAGCCTATGCAGTCCCCACAGGCTAATCCAGGACAGCACTTTCCGACTGCCGTCCTGGATTAGCCTGTGCGCAATGCACAGGCTGATCTGGGACGACACTTTACGCATATGCGTTCAGCACGGGTTTCCAACAACACGTCTCTTGTAAAGTCTAACATGTAGTAGTGTAACACTCACTTGAGTCATTATATACAAAAATATAAGTGGCAGTTTGTAATAAATAGTGTCTCCCAACATGTGGACAATTCCACATTGAACATTAAATATGGAATGTGAATACAAATGATTCCAACTACAAATTTAACTGGCAGATTGGGTGTCAAGTGTTATTCCTCCAGTGATATATCAGAATTTAAATCCTCCATTTATTATAAACTCCTGGGTCTGCACAGTTGGGTAGCAATATTGGATGTCAAAATAATTGCCTTCTCATTGTTGGCAATACTTTCTTATGGCACATTGATAGATGCTTTTTTTTTTCTTCCACCTGTGCATTACTAATTTAAGAATTAGTTTCAAAATCTTACAATATTCTCCAGTGTATTTATTATTTACATAATATTGGTGTTAGGAAACTAAAACAGTATGTAGAATGTTTGGTTACAAAACACTTAAGACGTAATTTGCGTATTTAAGAACGCTTTTATACAAAAATATTTGAATATCTAATATAACATTTTCTGAAGCATACTGGTACCATCAGTATAGAAACATTGCACTTATTGTTTTTGAGCTAAAAAAATATCAAATGCAAAATGGATATTGGGTGTCAGGACTAAAGAGTTCTTCAGAGCTTTCAAACATCAAACATAAAAAGGTTTTCAGTGAAGGCTTTGTCACTTTTCTAAAAAATATTATTGCTGTTGACATTAAGATCCATATTCAAAGCTCATCCGATTAAAAAACAATATTGCAATGTCATGAAATTTGCAAATTTACAATATCTTAAATTTGCAAATTGACATCAATTCTGAAATTTGTGTCACTATAACTAATGACAAAAAAGAAATAAACAATATATAAAGATCTGTGAATAAGTTCCTTTTATTTCAAATATGTTCATGCAAAATACGTATTTCATTCACCTTTAAATTTGCATAATTACTCCGTGTTTGCAAAATTACCCAGAGTGGTGACTGATACTCATTATGAAATTATGCGGCACAACTCTTGAGTGTGTGAATTCGTTAGGATGCTTGATAATGAGTGATGCAAAGTAATTTTTTTTATATATTTTGCTACCTGTACATCAGGTAAAAATTTACTGAGTTTTCTTATATTTTGGTTTAATTTGCTTTTCCGTTATTGATATAAAAATAGTGCATGTCACAGACAAAAATTGTACAATTTTAAATAAAAAGTAATGTAGATCCTCTTCTAATATAGGACAGTAAAATGGACAGAAGTCTTTATGGAGAACAATAAAACTCACCATGTCAATTTTGGCAACCCAATCCCCAACAAAAAATAAAATAATGTTACTCTTGTGTGGCAGAAACTGTTGGACATTATTGTGTTTTGTTCACATCATTAATCAAAATATAAAACATGCCAGACAAGTCTTTACCACTGCAGAGAAAACATATTATCATCTTACTTGAGGAGTTCAATTTCAAATGTGTGGAAAGTTTATTACATTTGAAGACCAACAAAGATATTATAATTTGAGTAAAATTATTTAAGACCTATATGAAAGTAATTTGTGCTATTTGTCGTACTTTCAACATGAAAATAACCATTATATATTACAAATAGTTTATATGTTAATGAAGCTGTTTATACACTGCAGATCCGTTATATTGCGATCCGTTATTTCGCGATATCCAATATATCGCGTATCGGCTGTGGATGCCGATTTTTTTTCATGTACTTCAATATTTGACCATAACAAAACGTTCATAAATAAATCCAGTTTGGTCCGGATTTTTGCACCTACATCGCTACTCTTTTATTAAAACTCTTTTAGTTAATAGTTAGTGCGATAAACAATAACCCAACCTGCTCAACATCAAAGTGTAACAGTTTGACGTCGTCAGCTTACATCGCGCGTGCCACCCATGACAACGTCCTTTCACTGCTGTCGCTTTAATTAGCAGGCGAATTACACACTGTCCATGTGGAGGGTGTACACAGTTACTGTATGTCATAGATCATAGACAAAATAGATATGCAGTTTAATTGTAAATAGAAATCATGTTTATTTCATGTGAACAGTAAAATTCAGATAGGCGTCTGGGATTTGGAATTTATTATACGCAATTTGAAATTAATTATAAGGAATAATATTATATTTTTATATACAAATGGAATATTTTACAATTTTGCCTTTTATAATCACTCTAAAACCAATTTAATGGGCATTATATCCATTGATTTACTAAATGAGCAAAACAAAATCCCCAGTCAAACTTCTTGAAATACATATGTTGTGTGTGGTGCGTTTTTTTATAGAGTGCATCTGCACCGGGTTTTCTCCAATAAATAGCCATCATCCGCAGATTAAGACTTGTTTGTTGGCTTATGGTGGATAGCTGTGCAAGTCATACAGGAGACTCCCCATTCCAGAGGCGACCCTGTGTCTTCTAGCGAAAAGTGTGAAGTACCTAGTACACTGCACCTCAGTTTAAAGTCTCATGCAAAACACTAGTTAGTAGGTTAGGGTGTTGCGAGGGCTTGAACATGTGACCCCTGGGTTGTGAAGCCAGTGCATTACCACTAGAATACGGATCTGCTACGTTTGGTGAGGTGGTGGTGCACTGTGTGCTAATTATAGAACCCATATAGGGGATCGGTCGTAATGATTCACAAGAATTTACTACTATGTAACATGAAGGGACATTCAGTAAAAATTGACTGAAATTGTAATTAAGTAATAGTATTAGAATAACAAAACAGAACTGACATCATAAATAAGTAATAGTATTAGTGTAACATGTTCAGAATCAACTGTTATTTAGTTGTGAGTAATGTTTTTTTCGTTTCCTGTTTCTAATTGGTTTCTAATATCCGGGTCGCGCATCCAGTTTCAGGTGATGAAGTGAGATTTTCAGTGATATACCTAATTTACATGTTAGTGGTACCTGAATTTGCATGTGGTTATCTTGATAAAAGGTGCAAAATTTAATGCTGTATAATTTGAGGGCAATTTGAACATGCTTGTGAAAATAACATGATAATGTTTTGGGTACATTTAATCAATTGCTAATGATAGAAGATGTTATTTATGATTTTGTAAGTGTAAACTTAATTGAAAAAATACATATTGCGGGTTACCGAGGTAGACATATAGTTTCAATTTAAAAGCATTTGGTGGCGACATTGGTTTCATAGGCAATTTGTAGGTGGGTGCATAAAGAGTACACCATGAAAGAGATATAGTGTGAGCAACGTAATAGAACATTATAAACATGGACAAATCGATACCGGTAATTCAGATGATACACTGGGATTGCAGCGTATTTAAAATCATACAAAAACATGATTCCCCTATTTTCAGTCAGTGGATTACCCACTCATTATTAAATCGACTATAGTTCAGATATTTGAATAATCTATTGACTAGCTAAAGAATATGTATTTGTTAGGCAAATAAGGTAAATTTGTAATATTGATAATAACAAAAACAGGTAAAATTAAACATTTAAAAGAAGATCTGCAGATAAATACCTCATCTTAATAAACAAACAGTCCCACAAGAAAAATATTGAGTAACCTTCAAATTATTTAGTTTTTACAATACCACAAACTATTTTCCCACCTTCTTCATGGGTGCAACATCAAAACACTGAGAACATGTTTAAAACTTAATACTTTATGCAAAAGTACTTTTTGTTAAAACTTGATCTTCCCTACAAGGTTTTCATCTTTAGACTCCCTATTAATTATGAAACAAAACATTTCCTATCACCAACAATATATTTCTCAGCAACAGTTCAAGCAGAAATGGTGCCTTTACCAGAATAGAAATTAACAATTAAAGTTAAATTATTTTCCCATTTACAGTACTTGATAAGCAGTTTACCTTCTTGAACATGCCCTATAGAAACCATTAAATCAGGGCAGTTTCAATTTTGAAAATCACCATTTTTGCTTATGCAGAACTGGGGATATTAAGTGATTTATTTCACCTGAGAAAAAACAATGATCCAGCTATGGAAATTCACACTTTCTGGAAATTGCTCTGATCATTTCTCATTTAATTCCTCATTATGCCCAATAGAAGTTTATTACAGCCTTGGCACCATGATTTATATTTATTTTTATCTGCCAAATCAGTAGAAAATAACAACTCCCAGAAAATGTTGATTTTTGGGAAAAAATGTTGAAGGCTTTTAAATATCCAGCCCTGTAACAGGTTTCTAGCTTGATTAGCTTTGATCAGAGCAATTTTTGGAAGATCAAAGGTTGTTGGTGCAGCCATTTGTCTCCTGCATTCCTGGGGTCATAGGGTCCCTGTGGCCCCATTTGTTTTCAGGCAAGGCTTGTACAAATATTGGTGTTATGATTATATTGATATGTGGTAAATTTTGTGGGGGATCTCGGTCCTTGTCATGTTGGATTCCAACCAGCCTCTTGCAATTATGAACACAACAGTTTGTACAAAGAATGATAAATCATGATACTGGTATCAATCGTGTGTTTCAGTTTTCATGCATCATGAGCATGCCAAATATTAACAATATTTAA